>JALMGJ010000019.1:1222500-1822500 GCA_023362775.1 Charina bottae | reverse complement strand
AAGGTAAGGAAAGCAATTGGTGGGCTCCCCAGCATTGTTTCCTCCCATTGAGCATCAACTGCTGACAGGAAAACCAATTACCAATCATTCTCTTTAATGTGCACTAGGACCTGGTTGGGCAAGTATAAGATGGTGCCTGGGACAAAGGATTAAACCACCTTTTAAGATGCCCAAGTGACAAGCCACTGGCACAGAACTGCTGCATACCAGTGACCTGTCAGTCGGGCTATTTCTGAACACGGATCTAATGTTCTTCTGAAAGTGCAGTAGACCTATTTGTTTAAATAGGGGTCTAATGCTCTTCTGGAAGAAAAATCAGCCCATACACGAAAGTTCCCTATTTCCCCAAGTAAGAAGTATAATAAGGGCAGTTGCACACACTCAGTGCCAGGAAGTGGGAGGTGATTATCTGTTGATGGATCTAAACCTCCATCTGGAAGAGCCTTCTGAATATGGAGAGATACTCAGAAAGAATTTAAATTTGCAGAACTGTTCTCCACTTTTTACTAACAAAGTACTGGTTTTATGAACTAAGATTGAACTCCATCTGAGAATGCAATGGGCTTCATTGAGAAGCATTTATTTTTTTCTTCAAAAACTCGCCCAAGAATTTATTCTGTGCAAACGTGTATTCCACACATGACCACTGTCACACTGGTCAGTCTTAATAAATGTTCTGAATCATTGGCTTTGAAAACTAAAAACAACTCACACGTTCTCCAAATACAGGATGCTTCCTTCAAACACAGTTATAGAACCAGTTATATGAAATAGTTCATTAGAAAATGAAAGCCAGAACTTTCATTCCTAACAAAGAGGCAGGAGATCCAGAAGCTTAATGCTAGTCAACATTCATGTTGAGAAACTTGAGACTCTCCAGATATGGTTAGAGTATAACTCCCATTGTCCCTGATCTTTAGTCATGCACCTACAACTGATGAAATATGTCACATATTCTCCCAACATTTGACAGCTTATAGCCGTTTCTGAGGTGGTTCGTTGTTTTTATGGATTTGAATGCTGCCAGAACCTCCTTCAGAATTCTGCTAGTGGCATCTGCTGGTGGGTATCTGGGTCATCTTTCTATGTCATCCATCTCTCCAATGCAGAGATATTTCTATGTTCTTTTCTCATTTGCAGAATGTCCTAAAGAGATGTTCATCTTTCTACTGGAGGGAACCACTAAGGAAGAGTTACCTTGCCTCCTGCCTGACATTATACCCTTGTTCCAAAAATTATGATGATATCTTATAATGTACCACCAATGTATGGAGGTTTACAGAATATTGGCCAACCAAGGGCTTCATATGTAAGTTCTTACCGTGGGAACACAACAGAGAAACAGAAGAGGAAAGAACTGATAAATGCAGGAAGTGAAGAATGTAAGGAAATTCAGTTGCTTGTACAGCCATAGGAGGAAGATTCGGGGCTTAAGGCCCCCAAAAGGTGGGACCAATATATCTATGTAGACATTTTTGTGGTTCAAGCTAAGCATAGGTGGGCTCAAGGTTAAGTTAGTATCTTTTCACTAAACCTTCCCTTTCCCCCTCCTTTCTGAACAGCTCTCTCTGTATATATATATGGGATCCCCTTTAACCCATCTGATGAAGGTGGACTGTGATCCACAGAAGCTGATGTGCTAATAAATTTGTTAACTATTCAGAAGTTTCTTGAATTTGCTGCAAAAAATGAACATGACTACTCCTTTATAAAACGTAGCACTGAGTAAGACTCCATACCTACAGCTTGAAAGATGTCACTGAATACAGGGCGGCAAGGTGTTCAATCCTTTCTCCACTCACCTGTTCATCTACTTCACCTCCCACCCACCTTTCATTGCAAGATTCTAAATATTGTAAGTTTTTTGGACATGCAAACTTAGACCAGGAATCCTCAAGGACAGCAAGTAGCAGTTGCAATGGATAAGTGGTTAGTGCAGTGTTCCTCAACCTTGGCAGCTTTAAGATGTGTGGACTTCAACAAGCATCGATTTTACTTTTTATGCCTCTCTCAGGTGAGGGATTCTGGACCAATCAAAAGCCAACAGAACCTTTCCTTAAGAAGAATGGCTCACAGAACAGGAAGGGGTGGGAGGGGCCTAGACCAAAGCTTTCTTAGCTTTGTGAACATCCAGGATAGGAAACACATTTCTTCTTTCATAACAGTGGTACAACTGGGACAAAACTGGGATTTGATGATATAATTGCACTAACACACCTTTTCTTTTGGCGCCTTGAAGGCTGAGAACATTATGAGAGAAGGTGTTTGGGCAGTCTTTAAGCTCCCATAAGACTCTGTGATGTGTTTGCTGGGACAAAATCAAACTCACACAGCTAGATATTTGGCCAATGTTTCCAAACATCAACAAGCACCACCATTGGCAACAGAAATCTGGGGATGAGATGAAGGTACAGTTAAGAAGGAGTTAGTGAGGCATTTTCCAGCAACAGCTGGAGAGCTTGTGGATAAGTCCTAAGCTTCCTGTCCAATCAGTGGCATTAAAGCAAATGGTATGGCTATTTTTCACAGCTGTGGTTAATTAATTGCAGTAATACTTCCCCTGTATTTTTATGGTAGTTTTGACAACAATTCTCTCTCTGACCAGCTTTGAAACATCAACCACATTCTTCTTCTTCTTCTTCTTCTTCTTCTTCTTCTTCTTCTTCTTCTTCTTCTTCTTCTTCTTCTCCTCCTCCTCCTCCTCCTCCTCCTCCTCCTCCTCCTCCTCCTCCTCCTCCTCCTCCTCCTCTTATTAGTATTATTAGTATTATTAGTATTATTAGTATTATTAGTATTATTAGTATTATTAGTATTATTAGTATTATATCTACATGTCCTTAGAATAAGAAATAAATTTGCTTCCTTGAACCTCTCGTACAATAAGAATTAGATCCTCTCTGGAAAATATGTGGGATTCAATGTCACACACTTTAATAAGAAGAAAACAATCCTCATTTCATACTTCAGAAGTTTCTTTCGTGTTTACAATTCCGTAAGTTTAGTGATTGTGAGTGATCAGGTTGGTTTCCCTCCTTCAACGCTTTCTTATTCCATGGTACACTTCACAGTGATTCACTAAGATGATTAATGTCTCAATACATTTCCTGATGTTGTTTTCCTGAATAGCATGCTTTACTCAGTACAGAGTTGACTATCTTAGACCTGTTTATTCATCTGAGTTTTCTTTGAGTTTCTCTATGAGCTAAAATCCCAGTTCACCAGCATTAAGAGCAATTTCATCTGTTGGCCTTCCACATTGCTAGTTTCCATCCTGCTGTATAAAATAAAACCTTTTCACTGGGAGCAATAATAAATCAAATTTAAAGCCATATATTTTAATGGGAAGGATGAGTTTGCTTGGCATTGAATGCTTCCTGAAACCTGGATTTTTGAAACAAACATTCTCATTTCTTGTTCCACATTTATTTCAGACTGATATTTGCCATCGAAAATCCAACTTTGCTGCCAGCTTGTCCAGGCACAGCAGAAACAAATTCTGACTGTGATCCTGTGATGAGACTTACAGTATGTACTCAAAGCTGTAGCCCTATTAGAACTGCTCTAGGCTTTGCTTGGAAATCTGGCTTCTTTAGGCAGGGTGGCTGTGAGTGCTGCCAGAGATCCAACTTTGTGCATAAACCATCCGGCTGCCCTCTGGATTTTCCTGGGCAAGCTGGCAGCTAGTTCTGACAACAGTTCAGTTATGGATATGCAACGATGAGGAATACCTGTGTAAAGCTGGAGCCCGATCAGGAAGGGCTCCAGGGTTTGTTTTGATAGGAGGCTGGTGTTGGCTTGTAGGAGTTCTAGCCGTGATCTTGCTCTGCATACACAGGCCTCCAACACCTTGTGCCCCCCTTTGGATTTGTTTGCAAACCCCGAGGGGTGGGTCATAACCCCAGTTGATGAGGAATGATCTAGCAGTGGAAGAAAGAAGTCTGGCAACCCCAACCATATGCCAATGGGAAGGGATGATCTCGGTTCAACGATGGTTGGAGATGGTTGTCTATACACCTGCTCTAGTACATTCCATTGCCTAACTCTTCAATATAATTGCAATATCCTAGTAGTATTACTTTCTCCCTTTGTCTGTTGAGGGGATAACACTATTTTGCATAAACAACAATTGTTCGCTGTGAATTTCCCAAGCTTTGAGGATTATCTCTGCTGTCAACATTGAGAGCAGCGGCTAACACAGAGCCTCATCTTACCTTCCGAACACTCCAATCCCCATTTAAGATGTATCCCTTGAAGCTCTCTCCATCAGATTAACCAGCATAACACAGAGAACTTCTCAGATGCCAAGATAGCTCTCACATCCCAGAAACGTTCAGGGTACAATTGTGCAATTAATTAACAGTTGTTATTCATTAATTTTTAATGTGACAACGTGTGGTTCAAATGAACAGATGGATATATATTCAGATGGATATATGTGTGTATGTGTGTGCATGCAAGCATATCTCATTTCTTGTTCCCTTTACCTCTAAAATACGTCCTTTTGTGCAAGGTAGGAATGTAGCATGATCAAAGTTTTGTAGGGTTTCATATGCAAAAAGGGGAGAAGTCTCTGCTCTCAAGGAGCACACCGTCCAAATGTTCATACAAGCAAAAACAAAAACAAAAAAATCAAGAAAGGGAATATAGTAATTAGAATGATGCTGCTTTTATTGACCAGAACCAAGTAGAGCTGAGAGATATAAAGATATCAAACACATTTGATGCCTGCTTAATAATGAAAATGTGGGCCCTTTGACAAAAATGTCCCATGGTTTCTAAAGGATGGCTTAGACACAATTGTATATGGAGGAAATGTATACCCATCTTCCCTAATCTGATGCACTTCAGATATCCTGTATCTCCCAGCCAGGATTATGGGGATTAATACCCAAAGCATGTGAGGATACCAGGTTGGGATTTCCTCCTAACAATTATCCTGAAATAACACATACATTCCTGCTTCAAAATCTGTCTTTAGCAAGGAATAAATCGGACTGCTGAACATGAAGTTTTATGTCCTTGAGCTTGGTTGTAATTGAGATGATTGAAGGATTTCCTTCAAGATTTCATAGAAAAGATGACTTGGGAGAGATCCTCCCAAAAGGGGACAATACCATGTCAGTGTTGGAATCCGGCAAATCAAGCATGCCTCATTAGCATATGGGTGATTGCTCTAGGAGGCAAACTCTGTGCTTCCAGAGGAAGCTGCTTGTTGCCCCTCCCAATTCCTCTTCTCTCTCTCTGATTCTTCCACCAATGGGGTAGGACGCACATGCCTTAGCTCCTTCCATGGAGAGGCCATGTGCTAGGCCTCAACTCCAGAGGCTTTTCCCCCTTTCTCCACGCAGCCTCTGGCAGCAAACAGGGCCAGAGGTATACAGTTTAGGGAACAGAAAGAAGAACTGAAACATCATTTTTCTACTGGAATGGCTGTACCTGGACAAAATAAATGTAAGAACTCTTTTGTACTTACTTTTTGTATCGGCAATGTCTAAGCGTGTGTTTCTTTATGCTTGGGTGGGCTAAAGGTGCAAGAATAAGAACCTGAATCTCTCTAATGTGCTCACAGGCTGTGTTTTTAAACAATATTCCTTTTTCTGCCCACGAGTTTACACAACGTTAAGCTCTGCTCCATTCACTGGTTCTAACAGGCCACTGAATGATCTTCAGTCAGGACTACCCTTGAAGGAGGACTTTGTGTAGTACACAAATATAACCCATTACCTTTGTAGTCACCTGCAGATTGCAATTCCTCACTGCTTTCTCTCTCCTCCTCCGTTGAATCAGTAGAATCTGCATGGAACTGATTGCAGCAACCTGCTTCTCTGAGAAAAGGTTGCCTCCTTTCCCCCAGAAGTACTGTATATATTGCACAAAGCTAAGCCTTGGTGATATCACTTTGCTTTGCCCCATCTGTCTTCAGCAAACTCCCTTCTGTATTTATAAATGCATGATAAACATAGAAATGATGAACATTCCTAATCTGGGTAGCCTAGAGCAGTGGCTCACTTAATGACGAGCTGCTTTTGGCATTACAGGCATTAATCCTTGCCTCCTTACAGACAGTCAGGCGCTTGCAGAAAGCCCAGCCCCTTGATCTACTTCCCTCCTCCTGTGCAGAACTTTTAAAATGCTCATTGCCTGGAGAGCAAAATCCAAGCATGCACCATTTTCTCCCTGCAAGACTGCTGTTGTTGTTGGCAAAGTTCTGGGCCGTGTCAATGACAAATCTTTATTTCCAGTTTCAAAAACACAGCAGAGCAACTATGGGATTTACCAGTTGGCTTCACCCTGCTCTGCAAAGCAAGGAATGATGTATTTCGGTTTATCACAATAATGTGCTAATTGTGTGGCTGAAAGTAGCAGGATCCATAATGTGAAAGGCATGGAAACCCACTGCAGAAAAGGTTAAAAGATCTGCAGTAATGATGACAGCCTGTAAAATAATTTCGAGCTGACCTTGCTGACCAACAAGAGCTGTTGAGGAGGAACTTGGAGAAGAGATTTCACGGTCCAGAGATTGAAGCAAGTGTGAGAAAGAAACTCAAAACAACCCCACCTTGATTTTGTTTAGTATAAGATGAGATAGACAGAAACTTGAACAGGCTTTCAAGATTCTTCTGTTATACCCTACAACTATAAAATATTTATTTATTTATTTAATTAATTAAATCTATATAACCGCCCATCTCCCCCAAAAATTAGCATTCCTACAATCGTTGCCATGCCTGTTTCTTGACCTGGCCTATCTCAAAGGGCTGAGGCAGTCTTAACACATTCAAAAGTGACATGTAAGAACACCAGGTGATTTCACACATGAGTACATGCACGCATATACAGGTTGCATCAATAGACGTATGATGTCCAAATCACAGAAAGCAACTGCTCCAATTTATTCTCATCTCAAGTATTGTGTCCAGTTCAGAGTCCCACACTTCAAGAAGGATTCACAGAAACTGTACCACGTTCAGAGAAAGGCAATGTGGGTGATCAGGGGACTATAAAATAAGTCCTATGAGATAGAGGGAACTGGGAATGCTTAGCCTCGTGAGGAGAAGAGGGAAAGGATTATCACTCAAAAGAAGAACAAGGAGTTTTATGTCACTCCAGAACACAGGATATGGAGTAAGGGATTTAAGTTCAAAAAGGCAGATTCTGATGAAATGTGAGGGGGAAAAAGCTAGTAGTAAGAGCAGGCTGACGGTGGAACCAATGATTCAGAGAGGTTAGTGGTCTATCCTTCAGTGGATGAATTCATGTAGAAGTCTGAGTGGTTTAATTTGAATTTCTGCACTGAGGAATTCAAATGTTAAAAGTGTATGACAGTGGTGGTGTTAGGCCCTGCAGTGTCTAGGGAACAGGGAAGGGGTTCTTTTGGAGTATTTAAAGCAGCAAGAAAGAATTGCAAATTCAAGAAATTCTTCTTTTCATATAAGATGTCTGGGCCATAGACCAATCTGGGAACTCCTCCAGACGTATGGACTTCTAGCCCAGAATTCCCCAGGCACCATGGCCATTGGTGAGAACTCTGAAATATAAAGTCCATGTATTTGGAGGAAATCAGAGGAGACTCCTGTAAATTCATTGTTGATTTGGGTTGAGTCCTTTACTGCTGTGCTTTGATGTTCCTCAGCTATAACATAGGACCAATATAGTCTAAATTATTCAGATCAAATATACGTATATTATACATAGGGATTGTTCAGATGTATAGCTATGCTTTCTTTGCATGGACATGTAATCTGGGTTGCTTATTTGTGACACATGTGGGCAACCATCATGGCATTTGGCTGTTTGACTTCAAGGTTACACTATCTGTGGTCTTCCACATGTTGCTGAACTACAATTCCCAGCATCCCTTTCAATAGACCATGCTTACTGAGGCTGCTGGGAGTTATGGTTCAGCAAATTTGTAAGGCTACAAGCTGCTTACAGTTGCTTGACTCCAACTTTCCTACTCACGCATTAGATCAGGGTTTCTCAACCAGGGTTCCATGGAACCCGAGGGCTCCGTGAGAGGTCACTTGGGGTTCCCTGGGAGATCACAATTTATTTTAAAAATTATTTCAAATTTGTGCAACTTCACATTTAAAAAGTAAGTTTCATTCTTTATTTTTAGTTTAAGAACACTGTTAAAGCATACTGTATATACAGGCCTACCCATGAGACAAATATAATAATTTTGTAACTTCTGGCCTATATTTGAGCCTGAACGTGCAGGGGTTCCCTGAGGCCTGATAAAATATTTCAAGGGTTCCTCCAGGGTCAAAAAGTTGAGAAAGGCTGCATTAGATGGTCATATTTTCCTCTATGAAAGGCTGAAAGCTACCCAATTGTAGTTCCCATGAGACATTCCTGCCAAACACTTTCCCTTCAGATCAAACCCCAAATATGGCTTTGGTTTCCACCTAAGTAAATAGATGTGAAGCCTACATTGGTACTACATTGTGCCAAGGAAGAAGCCACTTTGCACCATCAATGAACTTGTTCTTGGTGTTAATTTAATGCACCACAACTCCATCCTTATCTACTGGTACAACTATTGGGACATCTTAAAGGAAGACTGAGATGCTGGCCAGTTCTTTTACCATGAAGTCCAGGAGACATGCACAATTTGTGACCTTCAAAGCTAAGCATGGTCCATAAAACCTGTGCCATGGCATGTTCTCACCTGCCTTGATTTTCCCATGCAGGAGCCAGAAGCAACAATTTCATAAGCTGTGGTTATGAACTTTGCTGATTGATTGTATGAGACTTGGCAAATCACACACTTTGCGGGCCTGGTAGACGAGTGTCCTTCACTTTCAGAAAGGCCTCGTGCTTCTTCTCCCTCTCATATTTTCCTCTATGATGCCTTAACATAAAGTTTCGACCCATTGCCTTGGAATGCAGTCTCCAAGCACCATTTCAGGCTTCGTAACTTATGATTTTATTCTCTTAGTGAGCTGGGACGGCTGGACTGCCAGGCCCAGCTCTGGAGCTTCAGAATTCAGGGGCTCCCAAATGCAGATATAATCATGACTTCCTTTTGGATTGATTAATTTTGGTAGTTGGCTAGACTAAAGACCTCCTTCCCACCCCCACCCACCCCAAAAAAGACTGAAGGAGGTAATAGAAAACCCAGTGTTGCTGTTGAGGCCTTAGAAATCTGAATGATTAATTAATTGATTTCAACCATTCAGTGCAGAAAACTACCTGAGTGCAATGACGTATTTACCTTCAGACTGGAACCCTGCTCTATAGTGCCACCCACCTTCCGAAAATTTTGCTTTTTAAAAAAGAAAGAAAGTGTGGGGGGGGGATTACCCAAAAGTGGAGTCTGGGAGAAGAGAATAAGATCAGAACAGGGAAAGGAGTGGGATGAAAGTGCATATAAAAGACCCTAATCTGTGTAACTTGTACAAAACATACATTATAAGAATGGTAGGATTGGAAGTGATGACAGCGGGGATCAAAACTGGAGGCTGAAACATGAGCAGAGATGTGCAGACAACAGCACTTTGCTAACTGAAAGAAAAGAAGTCCTAGAGGGAAACATGGAAAGTGAAAAATCTGCGGAAGTTAAATGTTAAGACAAGGTGATGTCAACGAGCTTGCTGGGAAGAGGTGAAGGTAATAGATAGTTGTGTTTTCTCAGGCCCTAGAATAAAGATAGGAAAAGTAAAGAGTGAGTAAAGAGCAAAGGCCAGTTATAGACTCCTCTGCCTATGTGGCCAGCCAAGCAAACAAGATCTTTACTAATTAGTACATTTCTAGTCTCAGGCAGAATGGCAGAAACTCAACCTCTGATTAGAAGTCTTCCCATTTACTGCAGTACAACCTGTATATATTTCAAGAATTAGTGGGAAGTTCTAGCAGCTCAATCCTGTTTGCACAGTGTTTCTTGTGAAATAAAAGGCAGAATCATTGGTTAACTCTGGTGCTTTCCTCATTTGACATAGGAACCCTTCCTACCTTATCTTCTCACACTATAGTAGGAACATGTTTTTGAAGTAAAGAGACATCTAGTTGTAAAAGTTGATCATGAATATTCATTTAGGGGGGGGAAAAAACTAGGACACTTGTTTACCAGGATAATCTATAAATGGAATTGAGTGGAATTAGTCACTGACTTTTTATTAAAATATGATATATTCAGAGATAAGAGCAAGAATTTCAGCGTTGGATTGTGAAAGGAAGTTATTGAATTATATGACATTTCCTGTCAAGGTGTTGCCATAATCACACTTGCTTTTTTTATGTCATGTCTTCCTATTTCTCACTTTTCATATGCAATTCCCATTTTCCACACTCTATAAAAAAAAAGCTTGTGGAAGTTTTTTGGTTTTGAAAGGAGAGACAACAATGGTGCTTACAGTTAGTAAAATGGTTTAATATAAATTCAGCTGCAGAAATGATGTTCTAGCAAAATATAATCTCAGAAACCAATGTGCTAGGCAATGCTTCTAATCATTTACTATAATATTTAGTTTAGGGTTTTTTTTAAGTGAAATTGCAGGTGGGGAAGAAGCTGGTTCCTTACCGTTAAAAGCACATTTCTCAATGTGTTTATTACTCATTATATTATATTTATTTATTACTCTTTATATATAAGTCTTTATTACTGCATTTTTCAGGCTTTATGAATGCATGTAATTGTTAGTACCATACTACTTAGGCAAATCCATCAAGTCCACCATGCAAAATCTGTAGGGGGAATACACTCTATACATGTTTTCTTAGTTTGGGGGAGGGCTGTTACAAATTCTGTATCAGACATTGAAAAAAGATTCCAAGTTTATTTTTCGGTAGTAATTTCAACAAACACATTATGTTTGAGGCTGGGGTTCACTCATGTTGAATGTGTTTTCTTTTTCTTCTTCTAATTAGCTAGATTTCTATACTGTCTTTCCTGGAGGAGACAGGGTAGCGTACCTAATGCTCCCTCCTCCAATGCTTCCCACAACTACCACCCTTGGGTAAGCTGGACTGAGACAGGACGCTTGACAAAAATTCACCCGGTGCATTTCTGGAGCTAAGGGTGGACTTGAACCAGGGAGTCCCTTGGACACCCAGGGTTGTTCTCAGGGAGGGTAAAAAAAAGTCAAGTTGGCAGTCATAACCACATGAATGAAACCCCGCCTCTTTTGTACTTGCATCAACACTATTTATTTATTTATTTATTTATTTATTTATTTATTTATTTTTCAAATTTATTCCCCGCCCATCTCCCATGCAAGGGACTCTGGGCGGGTTACAATAAATAAAATTTAAAAACTATACAAAATATCTCACAATCATAAAATAAATAAAATAAAATCCAAGATGGATTAGGACCCGCAGAATGGATCATGGGGCTACGGGGCCAGCCAACCCCAGGAGGCACTCCCGCCTCTGTCGTCCCAGGCCAGGCGGCAGAGCCAGGTCTTAAGGGCCTTCCGAAAGGCCAGGAGGGAGGGGGCCAGTCTCACCTCCGGGGGCAGGATATTCCACAAGGCGGGCGCTGTCGCAGAGAAGGCACGCCTCCTGGACCCCGATAGATGGAATTCTCTTGTTGAGGGGGTCCGAAGCATGCCCTCTCTGCATGCACGGGTGGGGCGGGCCGACGTTATCGGGACGAGACGGTCCCTCAGGTATGTGCATCTACAAAGGGGTGGAGCTTCAATCACATGGCCGCCATCTTGATATTTTTTTTTACCACCGCCACCCCCTTCAGACACCAAGGCCAACACTTTAGCCACTACATCACAATATGCATTTAGTTTTAGGACAACATAACCAAACATATCCAGTGAGTGAGCTTATGTATTAAAAATAGCAGCCTGGTGACTAATAAAATAATTGCAGGAGTGTTACTTTCCAATAGTATTAGAGGCCGAAGTAAGCACGATTTCACCGAAGATCTCAAAGGCCGTAAAACTGGCACTAATTTACCTGAGTAGATGTATAGAGTTCATCTGAAGTGGTATATCCCAGATACAAGTTAACTAAATCAGATTGAACCCTAATTAGCTGCAAAATGACTGGGCTGTGCTTATATCAGCCCAGATAGCCCACCCACCAAGCTATCAACGCAACTGATATCCCCTCTACGATCCTCAGGGTCTTTTCCTCAGGTCAGGCACTGGCAAAACATTTGATTAGCCAACTGCCTGGTTCTTGGGTTCCTATGACTCTATATGAAAGAATGACATGTACAGTCAAACTTAAAGACTCAGCTCTCAGATAAGGTCAGTCACTTTCCCATGGTGTGTAATTCCTCTTAACTTTTTCCGGCAAGAAACTTGGACGGGAAAATATATTGCACAAACCAGCTGCCAGCTACTCTGCCAGAGATAAACACTGATTAACATGTTTTACTAACATATTTTAGATCATGTGAAATTTTGGAAAGTTAAGGGGAAAGGGTGAAGAGGAGGTGATTCTTAACTCTTTAGAACACATCTCTGGAGACTGGAGTAAATTAGGAACACAGAAAGCTACCTAATGCTAAATCTTTGCCCTGTCTAGCATGATATTGTCCAGTTTCTTTTATCCATACACACTTTATCCAGGTCAGTTAAAGAGCCTGCATTTACACATGCTAATCTTGATTAATGCCGTCCATCCTTGGGTGCTTTTTTTTAAGTGTAGTTTAGAATGCTGTGTGAATCTAACCCATTTAGTTGGGTTATGCTGTATTGTGTATGCTGTATTATGTGCTGTAATGGAATACAAACTCACATATATATGCACAGGGATCTCTGAGCCTCACAGTCCCTACTGTTGTGCAGATACACACCACTTACTCGTGGGTGATCCATCTTGGTAGGTGATCCAGCTTGGTAGCTTCCTTGCAACTTTACTCAGCTTTCTTGCCATTTCCATGGCTTAATAGAGTGTGAGAGGCTTAATTCCCTATCCGAATGAAGATACTGATCCCAGAAGAAGTCTTTACAAGTCTTTTATTATGTCAATTAAGGTTAAGGAACTAATCAAGTGTCTAATCACTAGGGGTTCCCTGGAAGATCACAATTTTTTTTTAAAAAAATTAAATTTGGGCAACTTCACATTAAAGAAGTAAGTTTCATTCATTATTTTTAGTTGAAGAACACTGTTAATGCATATATACAGGCATACCATGAAACAAATATAATAATTTTGTAACTTCTGGCCTATATTTGAGCCTGAATGTGCAGAGGTTCCCCGAGGCCTGAAAAATATTTCAAGGGTTCCTCCAGGGTCAAAAATTTGAGAAAGGCTGGGCTAGACAAGCAGGTCCAGTTTCATTTTTTTTTTAAAATCTTTAGCAGCTGAAGCTTTGGCGATGAGATTTCTTCCCATCTACTATATGTGCAAATCCAGAAAATGGGTTCATTGAGTAATCAGGTGAAGGATGTTGTGTGGACACAGTTCCAGAATACACCAGCTTTCTATTTTGTTTGTTGTTGGGGTTTTTTCCAACCCTACCTATTCAAAAAATCTTAAGGAAAGCAAAATTCTGTGCCATACAGTATCTGTTCCATGAGCCTTCCTTGAGCCAGTAAACTACACCCAGGTATTTACAACAATACTTGCTCAGTTGAACTGCCATTGATCTGCCAGTAATGTAACTTTGGTTTCCTGGCCAAAATTTGGGAGTTTTGAAGGTATTATTTGGGGGGGGGGAGTCATTGCCATCTCCTTCTCTTTGCTGCAATGAACAAAAGTCTCATTATTTCTTTTACAGCCTCTACAAGTCCACATCATCTGTGCAGACTGAGAATTATGCTTTTTCTTACAATTCAGGAGGGTGGAAATTATTCATATACAGTAGTTCACCAGATCGACAGGCAGCCTTTCTTCCCATCTGGTAGCACTACTGCTGAATCTGGTTGAACTGTGAGAACTGACTCCCCCATCTCTCCTTTTGCATATTTCAAGGCTGGTGGAATGGTAAAATTTAAGTCCAGAGGGATTATTGTAGAGTTTTTAAAAATGCTTTGTTTTGTTCGCGTTTAGGCTCAGCATTCATCCTCAGAAACAATGTTGAAGGACTGTACTGGGGGATCTACACCTGTGCCCTAGTACCATCCCAATCAGAGAAGCAAATTCTCCTTCAGCATATAAGCTCTGCATCTCTTGGAGCCTTCGCTGAAATCGATGGCAAAATTCCCAGAGACTTCAGTGCAGTGATTGTTCACTTCACGGAAAAAGAAGCTGACTCAGAAGAACGAGGATGAAATACGGCACCTTCTATGGCCTCTGCTATTGTTTGGAGGGAATAACCAGGAAGCAGGAAATACAGTTCAGCCTGTGGTTAAAGCAAAGCAGTCAATGCTTTAAACAAACAGCACAACGTAGGGAGAGGGGAGGCAGAAATTCTCGACTGGTGCCAAGTTGGGTTGTTCAAAATTGCCCATCGGTCCAGTGCGCTCAACAAAAAGCAAATGAGGGTAATTAGAGAGAAACCATTCCTAGCCCCATCGGATTTTATGATTCTGTCCCCCTCCCCTTTTTTTTTGTTTTTATCATTCCTTGCTGTCATGCCTTAAGAGGTCATAGTTGCAATACATACTCTGAGCCAGTTGCTGGTTTCTGCCAAGGATGGATGCCTCTAACAAAGAACACTCCATTTTATTTGGGGTCGGGTAGATTTCAGCCCTGTATCTTTAAATGAATTTACCCCAACAGACTTCTTAATTGCTTCCAGACACTATCTGGAAGCCTGATGACCTGTGCTCACCATTGTACATTCTCAGATACTTTGCCAGATTATATAAGCATGTCAGCTAATCCATCCCAAAAGCTTTACCACCAGTACAACAAAGTGGCAACTTTGTGTGATTTTTCTGGCATCCCATATAACTCGCATGATTTTTCTGGCATCTAGTATAAAGTGATGAGTTTGCTTGATTTTTCTTCCATCCGGCACAAAGCGGCAGACTTGCAGGATTTTTCTGGCATCACCATTATTGATTGGGCAATAAAATATTTGGATATATTTCAGAATAATTTGCTTCTGTAGAAGTAAGGATTTTTTTCAAGGTCCAAGTTCTATTGCAGAGTCCTGGGTAATAGCCTGAAATAATATTAGAGCCTCCAGAATGTCACCCCTAGATCTTACTACACCTTGTGCAAGAATGCCAACATTTCACAAGATCTTGCATGAGCTTTTCTTTCTTTCTTTCTTTCTTTCTTTCTTTCTTTCTTTCTTTCTTTCTTTCTTTCTTTCTTTCTCTTCCTTCCTTCCTTCCTTCCTTCCTTCCTTTCCTTCTTCCTTCCTTCCTTCCTTCCTTCCTTCCTTCCTTCCTTCCTTCCTTCCTTCCTTCCTTTGTGGCAAGACCTTGAGGGATCTGTGTTTCATGCCAGACATTGCAAGGCTTTGAACTGAACTACCCAGCTATGTGCAATTCAGTGTCCTCTGAGATTTTGCCTATTCCCTTTTTTTTTAATGCATTGGCTATTTTAATTTTAATTTAAGGACAGGAGTGAGGACGCCATAGAGGCCCTGATGTTGGTTAATGTCAGATTGATGGCCCTGATTTATGGAATAGCAGAGACCTCTTTTTTTTTCTTCATCAAGTAATTGCTTCTGAAATCATAACTATAATCTATTGTTTCATAACAAAATAAAACAAATATGTATTTTATATCTAATTCAGAATTCCTCAATGGAACGAAACAAGCAAAAGAAACCAGAGGAAAAATGGAAAAGGACACACAAAGAAGTAAGTTCGTTTTTTCTGGCCAGTAATGATCTACGTTTCCTTTCCTTTCCCTTTTTCTTTTTTTCCTTTGGCTGCGGGTCTCTCCAAATTGCTGATTCTGCAGGCTTCTAGACCTGTGATGCAACAAGCCAAAAAACTCTCCAAGGTGTTTGCTTGAGAGTTTGCAGTCTCTTTCCAATCCACACAAACCATGCCTATGTCAGCAACCTTTCAAGGCCAACAGGGTTTTTGTAAATGCAATTCTAAGGTCAAAGGAGACCTGCAGCTTTCTGAATAACCCAGTTAATTTTGAGATGAATCTGATGGTTGTGGCTTGGATCAGCAGAATGGGATGTGGGTGTCTTTGAAATGGAAAATCATTTAAGCCTTATTTTCACTTCTCTACTAGAAATATGCATCGCTCTATAACCAAAATTTGTTGAGTGTTTTCTGTTTAATTCAGAGCCTGAGGATAGTGAGAAACAATTTAGTATTTAATTAATAACACTAATGATTAATAACTAATAATTAATTAATTAATTAACACTAATTAACACTAATTAATTAATTAGTGTGGCGTTATTGCTACCACACAGATAGCATTCATGTTCCTAAGGAAGGCAGAAGGCAGAAGACGGGACACCACCATAGAGGGAAAGCTATTTAGGGACACACAGCCAAACTGCAAATTATATATAGAAATACTGTGGAATTGATGGCTCCACTGGTCTATTCATGCATAAATCTATTGCATCTCAGTCCAGTATCAAACTTTAAGACACATGTGAAAATATCCGTGACTATTATTTTATTATATGAGACTTTGGGGACGCGGTGGCTCAGCGGGTTAAACCGCTGAAGCTGTAGGGCTGCCGGTTGGAAGGTCGGCAGTTCGAATCCCCGCGCAACGAGGTGAGCTCTCGTTGCTAGTCCCAGCTCCTGTCGACCCAACAGTTCGAAAGCTTTGCAAGTAGATAAATGGGTACCACCTTAAGTGGGCTAATTTGCTGGCGTCCTGTCCTGTCGGGGGTCAGGTTCCATCGGACGGAAGATCTTTCGAATGGCGGCAGATCCCGGAAGCAACAATACCTACAGGATGTCAGCAGCCGGCTCCGACACAAGGCACCTTGGGACATGTACTCCGGAAAGCCAGGAAGAGTCGGTTCCCTTACCCCCTCCCCTTGCGCGTGGATTAAGTAAAAATTGTATAATGGAAAATGTATAACAATGTATGTAAGCCGCTCATAGTCCTCCGTTAGGGAGGAAATGGGCGGGGTATAAATATAAGTATAAATAAATGAATAAATAAATAAAATAATATTGCAAATAAATTTCAGTGGTTTGTGAAATGCTGTCTTGTTTTGCACACCACCAGTGATTAAGACACAAACCGCCCAGAGTCTACTTTTGTAGAGATGGGCGGTGATAAATTTGACAAATAAATAAATAAATCAAAATCCATGTCTCCACTGATCCTCACAGGCAACTGATGTTGCTGCCTAACTACAAAAGGGAGTCACTTCCCAACTGTCTCTCCCATAGAGATGCCGTGGGGATTTTTTTCTAGATTTTTTTCTCCGCAACCCCTGGCTGGATCCAACCCATTTTTGAACTTGAGTTTACTTTTATTGGCTTTTCCCACCATGCGAAATCTTGTCCTGTTCTATTCTGTTTCTAGAGAGTTATCCTGCTGATGGACAGAGAGACAGAGTCCTATGCCTCTTTGACATGGCATTTCTTTCCAACCTTCCATTGAGTTAGGAAGAAACAAAACTTAGCCAGTACTGTGAAAAATTATTTGAGGGGGGACTGAAAACAGTGTTAAATAAACATTGCAAAATCAGGAGATGTTTGGAGCACTGAAGAAAAACGTCAGTCTGGGCCACGGTATAGTTGAGAAATGTAGAAAATGCAATGTCAATATTAAAATCATGACTCTTGAGATTGTACATGTATATGGGATTGAATGGTTTATTGTCTGAGGATGGATGGATGATAAATGCAGCAATATCTCCCTAGTCATATTAGCCAAATCAAGAAGGAATTCCTGAAATATTTATCTCTTAATATTTATTCTCTTAATATTTTAATTTCTTAATCTCTTTAACATTCTTACATTTGATTTTGCAGTTATCACAAGAAAAGCTGTTTTTCTCTTGCTCCAAATAAAAATAACACTGAATAGGTCCCTGGGCTACATCTGCATTATCTGATTTATTAGATGTATTTATTTAATAAATGTATTAAATGAGCTGGTTTGGTCTAGTGGTTAAGGCATCAGGCTAGAAACCAGGAGACCGAGAGTTCTAGTCCCGCCTTAGGCGTGAAAGCTGGCTGGGTGACTTTGGGCCAGTCACTCCCTCTCAGCCCAACTCACCTCACAGGGTTGTTGTAGTGGGGAAAATAGGAGGAGGAAGGAGTATTAGGTATGTTCCCCGCCTTGAGTTATTTATAAAAATAAAAAAGGCAGGATAAAAAAAATCTTTAAAAAATTCATTATTTTATTTATGGTGTTCCATCCAGGAACTGATCACAAATAGACTGTTTAACTTCATAATATGCTTTCAGATAGTTATGATCTTACATTCACTGAAGAAAGTCTTAAAAAATTTAGACGGACAGTGTATGTTGTAGCAAGCTCCTGTTCATTTATCACTAAAACACCTAGTTCTATCAACAAAGGATTGATTTGATAATTTGCAACTATAGACAAGTAATGAAAGGTGAGAGGTTAAGCAAAGAGATATAAAATGAATGCATAGCTTTGTAAAATAGCAATACAGAAGAAACATATATATATATATTGGGACTAGTGACATGGCACTAAGAAGAATGCCTCAAGCAGCCATTATTAATATTCAAGAAGTTATCAGGCAACTAATGGCAAATCTGTTTGTTGGTGAATCCATCTGGTGAGCAAATCTGTTGAGGGCCTGGTTGACTTCTGGTAGAAAGCAACATCTGGAGCTCTGGACAAAATAAACCTGAGTGGCCTCTCTCCCTCTAAGTAGTACAAATGTCCTGGTGTTTATGGACCTCTCAGTAACTTTGATACCATCAACCATCATATCTTTTTGGACTGTCTGTGAAAGTTGGGAATTGGGGTCACTCCTTCCCCAGTGTGTGGTTCTAGTCAGTGGTGGCAGGGAAGGAGAGCTTGGCTTGGTGGTTACTGCTGTGTGGGGTTCCACCAGCGTCAGCTCCTTCCCCTCTGCTATTTAAGCCACTGAGGAAGGTCATTCAGCAATTTGGAGTCTGGCATCTTCAGTATGCTGATGACACCCAGCTTTAATCAAGACCCCAGACCACGCTGGAGCTCCTGTTGAAGACTTGTCTTGATGGCTGGAGGTTGGATGGGAGAGACCAGGCTGAAATGGAACCCTAGCAAGACAGAATTGTTGTTTGTACATCAGATTTCTCTTTCAGCCCTAGAATTGACTGTGAATGGGGAGGCACTTCCCCAAGGGAGCAGGTTCACAACTTGGGGGTCTTCCTGAATTCACGGCTCCTGCTGGAGCAGCAAGTGGAGGCCTTTGCCCAGCTTCGGATGGTGTGTCAGTTGTGGCCTTCTGGGATGAGAGGACTTAGCTACAGTGACTGTCATCATCACTCATTTAGACTACTGCCAATGCTGTACATAGAGCTGCCTTTAAAAACCATCCTGAAGCTTCAGTTAGAAGTAAATACAACAGCTCACATGCTCACCAGAAGTCACCATTAGGAGCATGTTACACCTGTATGTGGACCTTGTATAGCAGAGCTTTCCAAACTGTGTGTCGGGACACGTTAGTGTGTCGGCTGCAGTGTCTGGGTGTGTCGCGGCTGCTGCTGCCTCCGAACCCTGCCAGGATTCCGCACAGGTCCTAGTGCCTGCCTTGTGCCTTGCTGCCTCCAAACCTGCCCTGCCAGGATTCCGCGCAGGTCCTAGTGCCTGCCTTGTGCCCTGCTGCCTCCAAACCTGCTGTTTTTCCACGCAGGTCCTAGTGCCTGCCTTGTGCCTTGCTGCCTCCAAACCTGCTGTTTTTCCGCGCAGGTCCTAGTGCCTGCCTTGTGCCTTGCTGCCTCCAAACCTGCTGTTTTTCCGCGCAGGTCCTAGTGCCTGCCTTGTGCCTTGCTGCCTTCAAACCTACTGTGATTCCACGCAGATCCTAGTGCCTGCCTTGTGCCCTGCTGTAAGTGTGTGTCGCGAAATGATGCCCTGCTGTAAGACTGTGTCGTGAAATGATGCATGTCTAAAAAGCGTGTCACCAACATGAAAAGTTTGGAAAGCTCTGCTGTATAGGTTGCTTTGGCTGGATGCAATTTAAAGTGCCGGTAACCTATAAAGCCCTTTCTGGCTTGGCCTCAGTTACCGACAGGACGGCATGTCCCCACTGGAATTGGTCATGTCAAGATAAGCAGTTGATTGTTCCCCATTTCCGGAAAGTCAAGGGGGCTGACCCCCAGAGGTGTTGTTTTTCAGTGGCAAAACCAGGTGTCTAGAATGGCCTCCTTTCAAGGTCAGATCAGCTCCTACCTTGGCTACCTCCCAGAAGAAGACAGAACTCTTCCAGAAGGTGTTTCGGTTGCGATGCCAGGTTGTTTGCGGTTTCATGTTTTATGGGTTTGGGTTACATTTTGTTGCTCTTGGATTGTTAGTGTTTTTTTTTTAATGTATTGTGCTTTATCTTATTTGTCTTGTCTGTCTTGGCGATCACTCATAGCTGAGTAAGATTGTCTTCCAAGGGTAAAATCTTAACAGTGGATCCGTAAGTGGCTGTAAAGGCCAATTCTGGATCCGCACAACCTCCCACAGTGAGGGCATAGGTTTCCGGGTGGGAGACGGTCATGATGAGGGTTTGCCTGACGTGCCTTCCTTTTAGCTCTTTTCTCCTTTTCGCCCTGTACTCGTGCTTCTTCAATGTAAGATCAGCATTGAGAACTGGGCAGCCCTAACTCATGAACATTTCAATTGGAGGTCAGCCTTTATTAAAGGCGCTACAGACTTTGAAGAAGCACAAGTACAGTGCGAAAGGGAGAAACGAGCTAAGAGGAAGGCACATCAAGCAAACCCTCTTATTTGTAAACCACCACTGAAAGTCTGATTAGAGTCCAGCAGGGTAGGAATCTAAAAAATAAATAAAGGCAGATCATATGGCATAAGTATGCCTATCTTAGTTACAAATTTCATCTCACTAAAATCACTACAACATCACTAAAATACCTTCCTAAGTTATGCCAGCAATAAACAAATGATTCATACAGAAACTTTCTCAACTGCACTCAGAGGAATACTTCAAGATGTAACTTGTTGTTGTTGTTGTTGTAACTTACTTCTTTCCTGCATTCAGTTCATGTATCATTCTTTTCCAAAATCAAGCTTGCAATAATTCTGCAACTTTTCAGCAGAAGCTTACAGTTTGATTGCTAAATAACTCTGGATGTCACCAAAACCTTTTCTCCAATCCCATGACCTCTTTTGTGGTTTTGTTGTTGTGATTTCTCTTTTACTGGTACTGATGCTGTGTTTGTGCCAAGGAATTTTGAAAGCAAATACTGAAAGTGATCTGTGTTATCCTTTTGAAAACAAATAAGGATTCCCCCCCCCCATCCGGCATCAGGAGTCAGTGTAGTTTGGCACCTATCCCTGACCTTGCCAGCTCTGAATTCACTATGGGTCCCATCTGCTGTAGAATGAGCTGTCTGGCTCCTGTATGTCCATCATATGTTGATTTGCTAGAAATGCCATATCCATCCAAATTTCAGCATTGGGAATGGCCATGGCCTTGGGTAACAAACTGAGTTATTTGAGATAGCTTAATGCCAGCCCAGCTTGGGCTCCTATTTCAAAGTGGCACCATTGCCAAGCTCTCTTGTCTTCCTTCCCCTGCTGAACAAGCTTGTTTGGTAGGGCCACCATAAGGCTTCAGAGCAGAATCTAATCCCACTCCGAAATGCCATCATGTTGATGAGCCATTGATAGGGTTGGCACTGTATTGGAGTTATATAGCATGATGGTTGACCACCATAGGTGGGACTGGGGTGACAGCTCAGTCCCCACTCAGAAATAACACCTGCAGCCAGTGAGTGTTTGGCAATGACACAAAGAGGAACTTTGGCAAAAACTGGGACTGGAGACCAGCTACTGCAGCGGTCCCCAACCTTTCTAGCACCAGGGATCAGACATGGAAGAAAAATTTTCCACGGACCGGGGAGGCTGGGTTTGCAGGCGGGAGCCAATCACTCGCACCGGGGGGGGGGGCAGGATTTACAGGCGGGACTCAATCACGTGCACTGGGGGGTGGGGTTTGCTGGCGGGAGCCAATCGCGTGCACCGGGGGCGGGGTAATCGCGTGTACCAGGGGGCGGGGTTTGCAGGAGGGAACCCCGTGGCCCACTTCAAAACAGGCCATGGCCCACAAGTTGGGGACCCCTGAGCTACTGTATATCAGGCTCTTTTGCAGTTGCCTAACTGAAAGTGATTCTTTTCCAAGCATGAGTATCACAGAGTTCTCTTTAGCAAGAATTATTGAAAGCAATGGGATGGGATAATTACAAGAATTCCAGCAACTGAACTATTTTAAATTGAGCACCAATCTCTCTCTCTCTCTCTATTCATCACTCTGGGAACTAGTTTGAATGATTTCTTCCCAATATTGGGAAGAAGACTTTTTATAATTTAACTTTTGACCCTTAGAAGCTTCACACATGGCTGATGCAAAAAAGAAAAACAAGCATTGTCAGGCATGGTAACCATTATTCAGTCTCGGCCTCATTGTTTTAACTGTTTTGATTGTGCAATCCTATGCAAACTGTCAAGACATAGCTGCCATGATTTCACATGTCTAGCTAAACATTTATAAGTTTGCAGTCTGAATCCTAAAAAGCAGGGAGAAAAAAAAATTCAAAACTCAAGACAAGACTTGACTGATGTATATTTTATACATTTTATGGATAAAGGCGGGTCTAAAACTAAAACTGACGTCTTTTTAAGATCCTACCATCCTCTGGATTTTTATATTCTTATTTATTGTACTGTTTATTGTATTTTAATGATTATTGATTTTTAATCTTAATTTTAACATTTATTGTAAACCGCCCAGAGTCTACCGTGGTAGAGATGGGCGGTGATAAATTTGATTAATAAATAAATAAATAAAATAAAACTATAATAAAGCATATGCTATGACTTGACTGAAGGCCAGTGAAGGAGACATTGGTCTCAGCTTTAAAAATTCATATTTTGATTAATTCAGTTAATCCAAAAAACAAAATGCACCTGAATTTTTTATTTAATGCACTCGTCATTATCCACTATGATTTAGAGGTTTTTAAAAGTGAAATGATGAATAGTGTCAAAAAATATTACATCACAAGTTTTCTGAATATGATGAGCAACCACAAAGTTACGAACAGGTGGTGGTTGTATGTACCTCCAGTTCTTATAAAAGGACAACAATATTCAAATAAGCATGACATTAGCCTATATATACAAGTACTAGATCTGATCGGGTGATAAGAAAAGTCTTTGCAGCAGGAAATATAATCTTCATGGGAAATCATCATTGCTGACAAATTGAATAGTGACATTTTGCCAAAGAACTCTGTTTATTCCTTGGGGTATCTGACTGTTGCCCCCCCCCCCCCATTTTATCTGCCTGTTTTGTGGTCTGAACATCTTTCAGCAAGATTATTTGCTAGAGAATTCAACATGAGCTGGTAAATTTAAATATCATATGCCTGTTGTGAGGTTCTTTTGTTCCTTAACTTCCTGTTAGGAAGTCAGGTCTTACATTCAACACAGCCCCTCCACCAGAAATCAGATCATGCATAAAAACCCTACTCTTAGAGTTATTTATGATTTTTTTAAATGCATATTGCTAAAGCTTTGTGCGTACTTTTTAAACCTTCCCCTATCGTTGTAGCTTCTTGAATTCCTTCTTCCTACAGGAAATCAAAGCATCTCTTGAATAAGAACCCTTTGGACATTCAAGGGCTGCTAGCAGAAGTAAAAGATTAATCTTCCAATATTCATGTAATTTGTCTTCAAATTTGTTGAGTCATCAAAAATGGGGGGTTTGACTATTTTGGAAGCCATCCATGTAATACTTACATAGTTCACAGTAAACAGACCACTTCTTTATATCCTTTCATTACCTATAGAGAGGTAATGGAGTTTTCCATTTAATGTTTCCCAAGGCTCATCGGGGCTTAGCCCATTCTGTTGCGAGATAAGATGACCACAGGTACAGTACTTGTGTCTTCTCCTAATTCCTCTTATTCCTTTCTCACTTGCAAAGGCGCTATGTGATCAGTTTCATCCTTCTGGGATTCATCAGATGCGGGTAGCCAAATGTTATTCTGTGAGGTTCAAACCCTCTACCAGGAATTGAACTTAAGGACCTTCGCACTTAAGGTGACTGTATACAATGCGTTAGGAACTATCCAGGTCCTGGTGTTTACGGATATCTAAGACATCTCAGAATCAGCTCTCAGAGCAGAGAGATACATATATATTGTTACATTATGTCATGTCCTCATGTATAGGGTTTTATTTATTTATTTATCGTATTTATACCCCGCCTATCCCCTCCCTAACGGAGGACTCTAGGCGGTTTTACATGACTTCTACCTTTCTTCTTGGAGTGGGAACAAATTTATCCCACGTCTACGCACATCTGATGGATCCGCCAAAGGATGAAAGGCACTCACCTCCTGGTGGTCAATGTAACTGAAAACACCATGTAAGATATCCCCTATGTAAAAATAGAGACATTCCCCCTCCCTCAAGAAGGGAGGTGGAATTCATGTAAAGCTCCATACAAAGAGAAATGATAATTATGTACCATTTGTACCTCTGCTCTGAACTTAAGGGAAGGTGGACTATATATACCATTCTGAGAGCTTCACTTAGAAACGGCACATGAACCAACAGCTATAGCACCTGAGTATTCCTAGATGTCAGGGATTGATCCTGGGCTCTGTTCTGGGACTAGTCTGAGTCATACAACTGAGTCTGAGTCATACAACCCCCAACCCCCCCACCCCGCTACCCATGTTAGAAAAGTTAAACACCATTTTCAATAGAAGAGAATATATGTAGCTCAGGGTTGAACTGTGGAGTCCTTGGTGTTCTCTGAGCTTGGTTGTAGCCCAAGAAATAGAAACAGGAGTCATTTACAATATACAATGTAAGGACTGTAACAGCCACTATGTAGGACAGACAGGCAGAAGACTAGCAGAGTGCATCCATGAACACCAACTAGCAGTCAGAAGACACAGTGAAAACTCCTTAATCTCACAACACATGGACAGACTTAGCCACAGTTTCAACTGGGAAACTGTGAGCATCCTAGACCAAGCTAAATCCGAAAACACTAGGGAATCCCTGGAAGCTTGGCATTCAGACAAATCAACTATCAACAGATACATAGAGATTAGCCACATTTACAAACCATTCAAAAGAGACAATCAAAAACCTAAGAAGGAAACAAAAAGACCAGCAGCCTACACCCAGATAAGCAGGGATTAACACCAGACAAACAATCAAGTAGGAAATAATACCCTAATCAAGGAACTACCAAGAAGACAAACAATCAAGCTGACAAACAATCAATCAGAAAACAATGCCCTGATCTCCCCCAAGGAGAAAACCACACCCCCACCAACACTGTCAGGGCAAGGTACTCTGTATAAACAGGGAGCAAACCCCACCCTCACTAGCACTGATGATGTTACCTAGTTGGGTAATGAACTGTCTGCAAGCAAACAACCAAGCTCAGAGAGCACCAAGGACTCAACAAACACCATTTTGTTCAGCACCAGTAGTATAAAGGGCAACTAACCTTAAATGTTTATATTTTTCAATCTACCATGGCATCCATGATGAGTTTTTAAAATTAGAAAGCTATGGCTTGAAATATATGTATAGTTGCTTTAGGAAAACACACGTCTGACCACTGACTTTGCTCATTTTCTGTGGAACAGTGGAGTTCTAAAAAAGCAAAACAAAAAATCAGATTTTAAAACATTGGAAATATTGATGTCTATTAGCAAAGGTGGCTTCAGGTATGCATCAGAGATGACTTTCAAAAGTCATTAGAGATGCAATTGTTATACTTTAATTATCCAAGTTCTTTGGTTTACATGTTTCTAATTGAGCAGCATCAGTGGGCTTGCAATTTTAATTGCATATTTACATGTTTAATAGCTGCTTTCAGACAAAAGCTTTTGTAAAGGGCAGGCACACTGTTTTCAGACCTGCCTTTTCAAACCTGGCATGATGACTTTGGAAATCAGGAGTTGTTGTTGTAGTTGTTGTTGTCATATTTATACCCCACTTTATTTTGTACAACTCAAGGTGGCATATATAATGTCCCTGCTCCTATCTCCTTTTTCCCCCACGACAACCCCTGTGAGGTTAGGCTGAGAGAGAGTGATTGACCCAAAGTCACCCAGGCAGCTTTCATGATTAAGGGAGGACTAGAACTCACCGTCTACTCTTAATTTCTAGTCCAGCACCTTAGCCACTACACCAAACTGGCTTTCGTAATCCAGCCTGTCTTCAGGATCCAGAATGTTGAGTTAGATGCTGTGGGGGAGCATTGATTCTGTTCTTATCCAGCCTGCTGTTTACAAATACAGCCAGTAGGATAAGCATGTTAACCCCTGAACAGCTCCATTGACACTGATTATTCTTACCAAGGATAAAGCTGCGTTCACCAGTCCAGGGTGAACAGTATTCTTTCCGAATTTTATGCTGCTTGAAGGCTCTTCCTTACATCCCTGTCGCTGTGATCCAGACTTCACAACAGCATTTGTCAGTGATTATCTGGAGCTTACTAGACTGGAGATGGAACCTGCTATCTTGTCTGGATAATCACACCTTCGGATTGTGCAGGCATGCCCCATTATCTCTTTGTAGATCTCTTCTCCTGTTCAGATAAAAGACTGTCACCCCTAAAAATACAACGCTACCGAAAAAATTGGATAGTGCGTGTGCATGTGTGAGTGTGTGTATAAAAGTCCTCTTGGACTGAATTAGTCGTATAAATAATCTGCTTTGTTAAAGGGGGACTGAATGCAGAGTAGCAACCTTTCATGCCAGAAAATAAAACATGGGTTTAGATTCTATCCATACCTGGGATTCAGGGTTCTTGAATTCAGTGAGATGTACTTCTGAGAAAGTAAGCATAAGACAGTTCTGTTGGGGCATGGAATATGGAATTAGTATCTGCTAATACTCACAGAGGCACACTTAGAGATTGCACTGATTCATCCTCCGCTACACACCAAGACACTTGTATTCACTTTCCTTACAATCTGCATTTATACACTTCTGTCTCCGTGATGACCTGAGCATTTCTCTCTAAGGCAGGGTTTCTCAGCCGGGGTTCCGTGCAACCCTCGGGTTCTACAAGAGGTCACTAGGGGTTTCCTGGGAGATCACGATTCATTTAAAATATTATTTCAAATTCGGGCAACTTCACATGAAAGAGGTACGTTTCATTCTTTATTTTCAGCTTAAGAACACTGTGAATGCATATATACAGGTCTACCCATGAAACGAACATGATAATTTTGTAACTTCTGGCCTACATTTGAGCCTGAACTTGCAGGGGTTCCCCGAGGCCTGAAAAATATTTCAAGGGTTCCTCCAGGGTCAAAAGGTTGAGAAAGGCTGCTCTAAGGCTTTCTGCTTCCTTCCCATACTTTAGCATGCTACCTATAGAACTGCAATTATCTTTTCTGTTGCTCCACCCAGTAGATTTCTGGGGCCATGACTGTGCCATATTTGACAGGGCTTTGAAAAGCAATTTGGGTGTGCTGATGATTCCCAGCAACAGTTTCCTTTTCATCTGACACGGGGCAGGCCCTAAATATCACTCTCGACAAGATAAAAATACCATTGGTGGACTAATCTCTTGTCCAGAAAGGCAATATACTATGGATAGGATCCGTTATGGAAGGAAATCTGTCTGTCTTGCAGTCATCTATCCTTCTTAGAAAAAAACATGCCAAAGGCTGAAGATGCATCTCCCAGAAAAATGCTTAGAAGAGAAATGAATGGAAATATTTATTCTGTAAAGTTTCTTAAGTTAACTTATCTAAGGGATTCAAGACTAATTTGAATGATTCTCCTATAGCCCAGCAGCAACTTGCACTATGTTACACAATGTTCAGGACCGATAGCGTACTCATTTCTAAGGTAAGTAATGTCAAATTAATGTGGCATGAGCCCTAGGTGCCTAAAGGACCACCTTCTCCTATATGGACCATACATTGAGATTACACTCATACGTTACCTTGGGTGAGCCACTTGCTGAAATTCAATATATGGTGAGTGGAGATATCCACTCATTGAAGATGGTGGCAATACCATTGGATTTCACATCCAAAACTTCTTTGGATGCTTCATCTTCTTGCTCATCCTCCTTATCCATTGATAGACACCATCTGTCAGGGAGATAACTGGTGAAGAAGGAGGGGGATAAATGCATGCGCAGTACTGAATCACTTTGCTTTTCTCCCAAGAGGCTAAAGAAGGCCCCGCCCTAGTTTCTTGGGCCTTTTCTCTGAGCATCACTAGTTCATTTTAGTTTAGCTGGATTCTGTCTAGCAGAGTAGAACAATAAAACACTAGAGCTTTTACACCAAGTCTCAGCGTTTTCCTTCACTCGAAGTCAGGACATCATCTATCCTTTTGATCAAATTTTCCATTTGATTCTTTTCTCTCTTTTGTTCCCAGGTAGAGTCTCTCAACAGATGTACTTACTCCCCACTTTGCAACATTACCAAATAGTTACCTTTATCTGTTCTTTTGTCTGCACTTGGGTTGTTTCGTTTAAAACCATATTTTAAATCTCTTGTCTAATCTTTGTCCATTTGAATGGAACCATCGTTTTGTACCCCAATTATACATGTATGTACAGTATGTATGCATGTATGCACACTTTCTCTTTGCTCTTGGATCTGACCTGTCCTAACTTTCAAAAGCCTCTGTAACCTTATCCTATCCTTATCTTTCTGTGCTTGTATCCAACACTTCCTTCCCTGTGATCCTTGTTCATCTTGCACCACTGCTATCTCCTGACCAAAACTGTGCTGCTCCCAGAAATTCCTATCCATTTTCACTCATTGCTCCTTGTGATAGAAACCTGCTTCCAGAGCACTTTCTGTATGGATCTCCCTTATTTTCTTTATCTCCCTAAAATGTACTTTTTTCTAGAAGTCTGGGAAATACCTCCCTGGTGTATTATATTAAATTGTGACTAAATCAAAGAATATATAATTGAAGGCACCACAATTTTTTCCCTTGCTGACCAATACTTTTATTTTCCCTTCCCTCTATTGTTTGCTTTTGCCTATTTTTTATTGTAAGACTCTTGATCCATGGATATATAGATCAATTAAATATCATTGTCATCATCATCATTTTTATTGCTTTTATCCTACCTCTAGTACATTTATACCAAGGGGCGTGGTGGCTCAGCGGGTAAGACGCCAGGCTTGTCGATCGGAAGATCGCAAGTTTGGAGGTTCGAATCCCTAGCCCTGCGTGCGGAGTGAGCTCCCGCACTAGCTCCAGCTCTTGCCAACCTAGCAATTCGAAAGCATGCAGATGCAAGTAGATTAATAGGTACCACTTCGGTGAGTAGGTAACAGCGTTCCGCACGCATCATGCCGGCCACATGACCGTGGAAGCGTCTTCGGACAACGCTGGCTCTTCGGCTAACAAACGGAGATGAGCACCGGCCCCTAGAGTCAGACATGACTGCACAAAATGTGCGGGGGGAACCTTTACCTTTACTTTTTTAGTACATTTATAGCTTGTATTATGTATTATTTGATATCTTTTAATTTACTTTGGTTTTTAATACTGGTATGGATTTGGCTATTTTAAAATTATCTGTAAGTTGCTCTGGGAGTAGAAATATGTGAGACATACATTTTTAAAACAAACAAATAAATGATTGAATTGCATATCCAAAAAAGCACTGTTAGAGATGAAGTTCCAAATTTACCTTTCATCTCAGGTATACATTTGCTAGGTAGCCTTAAACAAATAATTATTTTCTTAGCTATGTCCAATATCTGAAATGTGGGAGTGATAAGATAGTGACCTATCTTGCAGGGAAATTGTCATGATTATTCTCACACACACACACACACATTCTTTTTCTTGTTACTGGTAATTTGGGAGATCATAGCTGGAAAATTGCGGTGAGGGTTCAATACCAGTTTATGTTTGGGGTGTAGGTTATGTAATTATATAACACGTAAAGGGAATTTGCAAGCGTATAGAGCAGAGCTTTCCAAACTTTTCATGTTGGTGACACACTTTTTAGACATATATCATTTCGCGACACACTCTTACAGCAGGGCACAAGGCAGGCACTAGGACCTGCATGGAATCCTGGCAGGGCAGGTTTGGAGGCAGCAAGGCACAAGGCAGGCACTAGAACCTGCGCAGAATCCTGGCAGGGCAGGTTTGGAGGCAGCAAGGCACAAGGCAGGCACTAGGACCTGCGTGGAATCACAGCAGGTTTGGAGGCAGCCAGGCACAAGGCAGGCACTAGGACCTGCGTGGAATCACAGCAGGTTTGGAGGCAGCAAGGCACAAGGCAGGCACTAGGACCTGCGTGGAATCACAGCAGGTTTGGAGGCAGCCAGGCACAAGGCAGGCACTAGGACCTGCGTGGAATCCTGGCAGGGCAGGTTTGGAGGCAGCAAGGCACAAGGCAGGCACTAGGACCTGCGCGGAATCACAGCAGGTTTGGAGGCATCAGCAGCCACGACACACGCAGACACTGCAGCCGACACATTAACGTGTCCCGACACACAGTTTGGAAAGCTCTGGTATAGAGAGACCAGCTTCACAACTAAAAGTATAGGCATGCCCAGCAGCCAATGAAATACTTACTCTTCCCTGTAGATCTCTGGCACATGGTTTCCATTCTATGCACAGTGCACTATGATTAATCATACATTTCTCTACCAGATCTGTGCAGTGTTTCACATCCAGACCCCAAAAAGGGCTTCTGAGCCCATGGGAACACAAACATAACCCCTCTCTACAACCCTTTAAAGCAGCTGTATCTTTCCCCCAGACTGTACAGGAAAAAGTGCTGCTGTTCTAAGATTTAGCACCCAGTGCTACATTCATGTACCTTCCGAAACATTGTAGAGGCCTATTAAATATTATTCTGTGTTATGGATTGCAGAACAGATATGGGGAATGATACTTCAATCACTCAATTCAACCCTGGAGACAAATAGGGATCTTGGAATTAATCACACTGCCTGTAATTTTGTAGTAATCCTAGGAGCTTTAAAAATGTATTAACAAAAAATATCACTTATCCAGGTATGTTGATGGAATAACAAGGCATCTGTTTATAAAGAACTCTTGCTAACAAGATTAGGATGGGTGTGGAGTAAAATCAGTAGAGAACCTACACTATATACAGTGTTGACACCTGTACATTATATACAGGGGACACCTAAATTTGGGTATCAGGGTGTGGTTTTAGGATAAGGGTGTCCTTCACTGTAGTTGCAGTGACAAAGTGTTCCATATCAAGAACTGATCCTTTACCAATAACAAATCAGTAAGGGGAAGCTTTTTTAAAAGTAGAGATAGAAAATGATATAACTTCTGTCTGGATAGCTATTCAACAAGTGAACATCTTCTCTTTCTTTAATATGCGTGTTTCATAATTCAACTGTGAACACATAGGCAAGTATTAGAGCTAAGAACATGACAAACAGGATGACTTATTCATGGGTGACCATGCCTAATAACAGCATTCATATTCAGAACAAATCTCTGAGATTTAAATTTCAAATTCCAAGCATCAGAACTGGGAAATAATTCATTCTAATAAATGCAAAGGAGCTGGGATCTATCTGAGATCAAACAAATCTTAAAGACTACAGCCAAACTTTAAATGAACCTACAACAGAGCAGGTATATAATTTGAAATCTGTTCAACTAGCCTATCCAGATGTGTCTAGATAATTTCTCCTGGGGAGACCTAAACAATTTTGCTGGGAAAGTGATATGTTGCTACAACCCATGTGCATAATGCTTCACAGTATGAAACACCTAAGCATTTTCTTTATGTATACACATACAGGTTTTGTTGCTTACCTATCATGGCTTTTAGAAGTTGAAAAGTTAAAAGCCAGTGTGGTGGTGTCCTAAATTATCCCAGGTTAAAATCCCTGCAGAATCCTGAGTTTTTCTCCTTTACAAACAGAATCACGTTGACCTTCTGGAAAAAAGTCAAGATGTAAATGCAATGAATAAATAACAAAGAAATACATATCTAGAGATATGATTCTGAAGCCTGATCTTTTGAAGAGACTACTAAGAGTGGGTTGGGTGGTTGGTGGAGGGTGATTCTTTCCAGTTTGTTGTTGCTGTTTTCTCAACCAGGAAGCACAAATACTCCCTGCTTTCTAAATACCGAAAATGAGTAAATGTAAACTGACAGTGACAAACATAATCCTTCTGTGCCAGTTTATGCTGAGTAGAATGGAAAGACTGGCAGGTGAGAAATCTGAGAATCTGCTTAATGTAGTGTAAATAATAGATGGGTTGTAACTCACTGGGTTGTAACTGCCAGTATCAGAGGCCAGCTTGGTACGAATAACAGATGAGGCCTCCTTGGTGGCCGTTCTCAAGCTCTGGAATTCCAGGAAAGTTGGGGTCCTCCTATCTGACACACAAAGCTGTTCTCCTTCAGGCAGTCTTTAGCATTGACCTGACCTGTAAAGGTAGAGGTTCCCCCGCACATTTGTGCAGTCATGTCCGACTCTAGGGGCCGGTGCTCATCTCCGTTTGTTAGCCGAAGAGCCAGCGCTGTCCGAAGACACTTCCGCGGTCATGTGGCCAGCATGACGCACGCGGAACGCTGTTACCATCCCACCAAAGTGCTACCTATTCATCTCCTTGCATTTGCATGCTTTCAAATTGCTAGGTAGGCAAGAGCTGGGGCAAGTGCGGGAGCTCACTCCATCACGCGGGACTAGGGATTCGAACCTCCGAACTTGCAATCTTCCGATTGACAAGCCTGGCGTCTTACCCGCTGAGCCACCACGCCCCTTTGACCTGACCTGACTCTTCACCAATTGCTAATGTGCTTTCATGAAGATGTCGGGACCATGTTTGTGGGTCATACTTCATTATAACTGTTTGTTTTTTTTTTTGTTACTCTTAGCTGCCTCAAGGGCTATGGTTTGCAGAAAGGAAATCCAGTAAATATACACGATACAAGGCATTTAGGGCTTTTCCCCACAACTGACGTAGCATGCTACCCTTCAGTTGGCAGAAAACATTACCAGCATATAATGTATTGCTCTGCATCGCCCTCTCCTCCTTCTATTGAAATGTTTATGAATCACAGCCACCGTTATTGTCCTGATACTTTTGATTTTTCTGTGTGCCATTCCTGCTAGACAAAGTAATTGGTTGAATCCTCTGGCTTTGCTGCCCTCCCGTTTTAACACATGACCAACCAGCATGGACAACATTAACCAATCAGAGCACTGCAGCCGGAATGAGGTAGGGTAGATAGTCTGAAGAAACCTGGGTTTCCAGTGTTTCTCAACCCTGGCAACTTTAAGATGTGTGGACTTCAACTCCCAGAATTCCCCAGCCAGCATGGCTGGCTGGGGAATTCTGGGAATTGAAGTTCACACATCTTGAAGTTGCCAAAGCTTAGAAACACTGCTGTACTGCTTTGCTTGCTCTTCCTCCCTACCCCACATTCTGTCACGACATAAGTTGAATAAAGTATGGAAAAGAAACCAGTAGGAATGTCAACGGTTGCTAGGTCAGTAGCTGGAGTTCATGGGGGAAAGCACTTTTATTTAGAAATTCTGTTCCTTTGTTTCTCTTTCCCACATTAGCACTACTGGTGCTGCAGGTAATAACCATACATATTTTATGTCTATATCAATGCCTGCTCTGACACACAAATGTCGATGCATGCACAGACACATATATGCAGTCAACAAAGGCCATGTTCTAGATTGGGCCTATCGTTTCAGTGCTATCCTACTTCAGCCTAAGACTATGGCTATTGGCCAACTCCATAGGCCACAATAATGTCAAAATGATGACATGTTTATCATTGAACACGAATAGATGGGAAGTGACAGAACAGCAAAAAGGGCAAAGGTAACCAGGTCTGAGAGGGTCTCCTGAATTGCCCCTGAGAGGAATGTAAGGATGAGGACAATGTTTCCACTCTAGTCCCTACAATACATTTGGAAAGGTTCATCTCTTTCAATTCAGGCTTGAATGGTGGTGACCACGTGGACAGTCTGTAGAATTGTCTTGGCAATAATAGTTTTCCTAGCGTTTTATGAGCTGAGCTGCGTGCAGCATTTTATTAAAGAAGAGCAGAATGCCGGCAAAAAGAGGCCAACCAGGACCAGAGGACAAGAGCCTTGGCCACCCAACAAGCATGTCACACCCTTCACTGACTAGCTGAGGATCACCAAGGCTAAAGGGTGGCAAAGCACAAGAGATGTTGAACACCTTGGGGCATTCCTTGGATGAAGTTGAAATAAGGGGAGAAATACAACTGTAATACTTGGATGGCTAAGAATATTTCAAACCTGTCTCACTCATAGGCTGGAGATGAGATAAGGGCATCGTTGTAGGGACAAGATGGAGAAACGGTGTCAGGGCCATAGAAATCCATGTGTGTCTTAGATTCATATTCCCTCCCTCCCTTCAGTTAATAGCAACTTTGCAAAGCCTTTACATTGTATATGCAGTAAAAGGAGAGGTACATGTAGATTCACTTGCTACCTGAAAAAGATTGTCCATATACAGTACAAGCCTGATCTGCTGTGCTTCCTGGGGGTCATCTTCAAAAATTACGTTTTGTGCCACTGTTTTATCTCTGAACCAAAGAAAGTGTTGTCAAACCCTTACCAACTTTGCTCAGACTGAAGAAGCTCCTTGGATAAGGAGCGAAACGTTTCCACTGAGAAAATAGAAATCCAGTTGACATGATTCAAGCTACAGACAATTCCACCTGGATGACTGAGAACCTTCATAGACATATGTCAAACTCTTAAGTTGCTGGATTCTGTCTGCTTATTTAGACGTGCTAGCCACTTTCAAAACAGCGCCATTTCCACTCTCCAGTCTGTTCACTGTTCCCTGAAGTGGATTTAGGAATCATCAAATTTATGAATCATCAAATTGCAATGGCAAGAACACCCTAAGCCAATCAATGGTCTTCCTCCAGCTGACCAATAGCAGCACACCAAAAACATAATTCCATCAGTATCCAACTCAAGCTATTTCTGATCCTGGAGGTTTAGGCCTCTTCCCTCCACTCCACCCAAAAAGTAAACTAAACAAATTGTTAATGCCTCCCCCCAACATTTGCAGTATATGTGGAGTCCTTGGTGCTCTCTGAGCCTTGTTGTTTTCTTGCAGACGTTTCATTGCCAGGCTAGGCAACATCTTCAGTGCGAAGGGAGTGGGACTTGCTCTCAGTTTATATACCCGGGCTTGTCCTGCCTGTGTTGGTGGGGGTGTTGTTCTCTCCTTGGTAGTTCCTTGGTTGGGCTGTTGTTTGCAGTATATCTTGTGTGTTATTTGGCTGTTTGCAATTGGGTTACACCTCTGTTAAATCAAAAATAAATTCACTCAGCTAATACTGGGGGATCACAGAAGTCTGGAGCTATTTTTAAAGTGGTTCAGAATCCATGTTAACAATAATAACAACAACAACACCTCTTAAAATACCTTCTTGAAATCTTCAACAAGTCCTGAAAAATACTGTGGCCATCCATTCATATTTGGGTTCAAGATGCAATATTTATTTATTTATTTATTTATTTTATTTATTTAACTTATATGACCGCCCATCTCCCCCAACGGGGAACTCTGGGCGATTTACAATAAAACTGATTAAAATAGAATAAAGAATAAAAAAACACAATCAAATAATACAATAAATAAATTATAAAATCCAAATGGCCAGATAGCTTAATAAAAAGAAGGACATTATGAAATTAACCACCCCCATGAGGAATATGCTAGGGTTCGTGTTACAAAAGCATCTGGCCATATCTGAAAGCAAGACGCTGAGTTAGATGGACTGTTGTGGCCTTATCTAGTAGAGCTTTTCCTAAGTTCTTACTCAGCACTGCCCTCCTAGATGCTAATTATAGGCAGTTCATAAACTTCTTTAGGCTGGCTTCCGAACTTTATCTATTGAATGCCAGAGCAGCCATAAAACAAGTAATAAATGATTACCAAAAGCAGAGATCCACACCTGTGCAATCAGACCAGAACCTAAAGATCAAAGGACTGATCGAGCGTAAAGTACAAACGGGTGTGGACTTCAGGCAAGACAAAAGCATCATTTCTTCTTGGAGCAGCTAGTTATAGGGAAAGAAAAGTTTTTCTTCAGGAGTAAGCAAGTTTGTTTAAATATGCACCCTGCAGGTAAGTCATAAACTGAAAAGGGAAGGAAGTTATAGCAATTTTAGAACTGTTTGTGGACAGAACCATTTGGCTTTATGCTAAAATTTGGCCTTAGTTCCGGTGCGCCGCCTTGTCCCAAATCTTTATATGCAGCATCCTCAAAAGTTCATTTCTTGTCTCCAAAGCAGTGCTGTAAGATCACCCAGCAGCCTGGTATCAGCTCTGCAATATAAAGTCCTGTCTTGGCTCTACTAATTTTAGGAATGAGAAATGCTCTTCTTAATGCCAACATCCCCAGCCTTGTCATCCATCTAACTGCAGGAAGTCGGTGTAAGCTGTGTCTTCTTCGATGGCATCCCTCTAGCCAAGTGTTTCTCAAACGTGGCAACTTTAAGATCTGTGGACTTCAACTCCAGAATTCCCCAGCCAACTCTGCTCTAGAGTAAATGCAGAGCTAGGATGGAGGTTTTCCCTGGGACACTTTCTACTATTAATTCAGTGTTGTTTCAAACAGTGGTTAAGCTAATGCCTCTGATCAGAAATGATTTGTTGTCTAGCTGCTCTTTATGGATGTATTCTGAATAAGCAATTCCTCCTCCTCCTCCTCCTCCTCCTCCTCCTCCTCCTCCTCCTCCTCCTCCTCCTCCTCCTCCTCCATATAAGTAAAATAAAACATGCCACTGTCTGAAGCAGGAGACATAAAATACCAGGATATTCAGTATACAGTATAAGGTTAGCTGATTGCACAATTCAGTCTAAGCTGTAACTTTATTAAAGGTAAAGGTTCCCCCCCCCCCGCACATTTGTGCAGTCGTGTCCGACTCTAGGGGCCGGTGCTCATCTCTGTTTCTTAGCCGAAGAGCCAGCGCTGTCCGAAGACGCTTCCGCGGTCATGTGGCCAGCATGAGGCGCATGGAAGGCTGTAACTTTGGGTGCCTTATTATTAATACAACAAAATGCTCAGTATGAGCAAATATGTAAAAACAGCAGATTAATGTGACGGACAGACAGGCAGGCAGGTTCCATTTACTTTCACGGCTAGATGACAGTAATCTCTTATGTGCAAAGGCGATGGGAGTACATAATACATGTATTTGTGTGTAATTCTTGTTTCTTGTCTAGCACTCTTCTGTGTCATTCCCTTACACACTCTTTGGGAATAAGAACTGATTTATGGGGAAAGGGTTAAACCTCTCCACCCTGCATGTTGCTGCTTCTTCCAAACTCCTTCCCTGAAGCTATCACATTTAACGGTTTTTCAGAGACTATGTCCTGTAAGACAAGGAAAGGGCCTTGTAAATATTAAAGCTCTGTTTAGGTGTTCTAAATCACACACTTTAAAGGATAGGTGAATAACAAAATTACATCATGGTGACGTGAACCTAGGGGGCCATCGGGCCAATTGATAAAGTCTGAAATTATTGTGGTAATTGTTAGCACTCCTCCTACAAGGCTGGAATTTCCTTTTTCCAGCTATTATAAAGACTTGGGGAAATTCCACACTATAGCCTAAGCGGCATGTGTCCTGTGTTCCTCCCAGCTCTTTCCTGAGCCAACTTCAGGAATTCCAGTCTGGATTGCAGTGAGTTAGCAATGGGGCCAGGCTGCCGTCGAGCGCGGACTGCAGATGCTGCAAGACTTGACTGGCCTTCCGGTCTGTGTAGGGAAGACAAACCTAGCAGGCTGGCTCATCTGCGGATCAGTCTACCAGCATCTGCCTTTTCCTTTTAGGGACTGTTCCTTCCTCACTATTCCCCACACCTTTCCTTTCCTTTCCTTTCCTTTCCTTTCCTTTCCTTTCCTTTCCTTTCCTTTCCTTTCCTTTCCTTTCCTTTCCTTTCCTTTCCTTTCCTTTCCTTTCCTTTCCTTTCCTTTCCTTTCCTTTCCTTGATGTTGCATGCATGGGCGCCTTCATCTCCTCTTCCCACAGATCTCCTTTGACATTAAAGCACCTTTTCTTTTTTTCTAGTTTTTTTTAATGGCACCACGGTTGCTCTGCTGCTACAATAATCAAAGCAACAAGGGAACAGGTTGTGCTTTCATTCCTGCATTCCTTTGTAGCAAGGAAGAAGTGATAGTTCAGCTTCATAGAAGCAGAATGTTAAAAAAAGGAAGGGAAGGGAGGAAGGGGGGAAGGGGGAAGGGGAAGGGGGAAGGGAAGGGGGAAGTGGGCATGGTGGGAAAGCAAGAAGAGCATGTTTCACTCAGCCTGGGCAGAAATGCAAAGGGTGCCCACTGGGAGATGTAAAAGTGAATGGAGCATGAGCTTCCAGGGGTGAGGACAGTTCATTGGCTTAATGGGTTATTGCCAGATCAATTGCAATTAAAAGAAAAGCAACTGAACACAGTAGATGAGGGTAGACTGGGACAAATGATTGCACAGGGCAGTGACCGGGTTCTGGAGGGGAGGGGCGTGCCAGGCCCTGCAGCCAATCAGAGCTGGGGCTGCTACTAGAACAAAAGAAAGCCCTGGAGCACATCTGCTCTGAAGGGCTCAAGACGACTCAGGTTGGAAAACAGACATTTTGGGCTGGAAAGCATGGGCCCAGGATGCATTTGCAATGGGCCTGGAGTAGGGGGAGCATGATGTCATTTGTTTCTGCCCTCAGGAAGCGGTGAGTGGCCTGTACTGGCAATGGGTTAGGCAGACCTGCCCTTAGAGCAGAGCTTTCCAAACTGTGTGTCGCGACACGTTAGTGTGTCGGCTGCAGTGTCTGGGTGTGTCGTGGCTGCTGCTGCCTCCGAGCCCTGCCAGGATTCCACGCAGGTCCTAGTGCCTGCCTTGTGCCCTGCTGCCTCCAAACCTGCCCTGCCAGGATTCCGCGCAGGTCCTAGTGCCTGCCTTGTGCCTTGCTGCCTCCAAACCTGTTGTGATTCCGCGCAGGTCCTAGTGCCTGCCTTGTGCCTTGCTGCCTCCAAACCTGTTGTGATTCTGCGCAGGTCCTAGTGCCTGCCTTGTGCCCTGCTGTAAGAGTGTGTCACGAAATGATGCATGTCTAAAAAGCGTGTCACCAACATGAAAAGTTTGTAAAGCTCTGCCTTAGACCATCTACCAGAAAGACTGTTTAAAAGCTGAAAGTGCAAGATTGTTGTTGGGCTCTTTTTCCCCATGGCCAACAATTCTGTGAAAGAAATCTCGTGCGGCAGCAGAGAGGGGAGGGGAGGGAACTACGTAGTCCCTAAATTGCAAAATAATAAAGCTATTAGGACTTGCAAAGCTTACAGCTCTCTTACCCCACCCTAACCGTTCTTGATTCCTATTACTGGGCTGGGCCCAGTAACTTATTGGCCAGATCTGCAATTCCTTGGAATCTCAGGAGGCTTCAAAAACAGTGGCTACTGCCGGCTTGCTGAAGAAAACTGGTCCCAGTTACCTAACTAATTCTCCTCCTCAAGGATTTGGCACCCTTTCTGATGAAGCTTGCTCTGTGACCGAGCTCAAACACTGCTGCTGCCAGAAAAATCAGCTGGCAATGAAGCCCGCATTAGTAATGCAGCTGGCGGCTTGCCTTTGGCAGCCAAGGAGCCTCCTTTTTCCACTTGGCCTGCTGGATGGAGCAGTCGTACATTTGCAGGCCCTTCCACTTGCATTAGGACTTTTACCATCTGGGATATGACTATTCTGTTGAGTGAGATCATAATTATCTATTGCATTTTCCATATTATTTGTTTGCTAGATCTGTGTAACCACAAGGTGGTTTTTACAGTGCTCCCTCCTCCCACTTTTTTCCACAATCGCATCTTATAAAGAAAGTTAGACTGAAGTTGCCCAGTGAACATCCATGGCTGGGGGGGGGAGGGCTTGAACTTGGGGGTCTCTGCCTCTAATCTAATACCTTCACCACTACACTATGCTGAACTGAGAGCGGGGGGTGTTCCACAGTCACCCAGTGAACTCTTGTGGCTGAGGCGGCACTAGAGACTGAATCAATCTCTCTGACTCTAGTCTAATATCTTAGTCCAGTGCAGGGGTCGGCAAACTTTTTATGCCGGGAGCCATTTTGACATGCTCGTGCACATTTTGAAATGCTCGAGAGCCAGGGGGCGGGGTTTGCGGGCGGGGGCCAATCGCGTGGAAGGGGGCGGGGTTTCCTGGAGAAGAAACAGAGACGCTGATTGGTGGAGGCGTCCTTCCTTCTGAGCTTCCACCAATCAGCGTCTCTGTTTCTTCTCCAGGATTCTTCTCCTGGAGAAGAAACAGAGACGCTGATTGGTGGAGGCGTCCTTCCTTCTGAGCCTCCACCAATCAGCGCGCGCCAAAGGAGAGCAGAGAGGCGGGCTGAAGCCTGCTGCTTCCGGAGACCGGCTTTCCGGATGTCGGGCGGCAGAGAGAGAGAGAGAGCCAGAGTCAAGGGGCCAAAGAGCCAGATCTGGCTCGCGAGCCGCCATTTCCGACCCTTGGTCCAGTGTTTCTCAGCCTTGGCAACTTTAAGATGTGAGGACTTCAGCTCTCAGAATTCCCCAGCCAGCCTTTCTGTCTGAGGAATTCTGGGAGTTGAAGTCCACACATCTCAAAGTTGCCAAGGCTGAGAAGCACTGCCTTAATCATTACATCACACTGGCTCTTGAGAGTTTATTTATTTTTATTTTTTATTTATTTAATCTTATTTATACCCCGCCTATCCCCTCCCTACTGGAGGGCTCTAGGCGGCTTACAACATCCGTATACATTAATTTATACATCAAATTATACATCATATATTATACCCGCGCGACAAGGAGAGAGGGAGGGAACCGGCTCTTCCGCTGAAGGCATTGGACTGCAAGTCCCAGAATGCCTTGCTCCGCGCTGGCTGCTGACGTCCAGGAAGTTGGTGTCTCCGGATCCGTCGTCCTCCGTCGTCCTCCGCCGACATCACCGCTCTTCCAGGTCTTTTTGGAATCGAGGACGACTCTCCGCTGGACGCCCGCAAATTGCCCCACGTGAGTGGTACCCATTAATCTACTTGCTAAATAGCTTTCGAATCGCTGGGTTGGCAGAGAGCTAGGGCAAGTGACGAGAGCTCACCTCGTCACGCGGTTTCGAACTGCCAACCTTATGGTCGGCAGTCTAACGGCTCAGTGGTTTAACCCGCTGAGCCACCGCGCCCCTATCAGTTTCCAGGGCTAGAAGCTGGGTGACGTCAGTCGAAAACCTTAACAACTCTCCCATAGTGGCAACAGAATTTATCTAACTACTGACAGAAAATTGAGCTTTTATGTCTTCCTTTCGTGTCTACATTTCTTTCTGGCTGGTTCTGGCACCCGTTTGCAAGCTGTAAAGATGATTCGACTGTCAGCTGAATTAACAGTTTCTGAATTAATACCGTTATGGATGTGGCCTGGAACATGGCCCAGAAATTTCTCTTTCTCTGCCTTCACAATGTGATGCCCCTCTGAGCTAAGGAAAGAGGCAGGGAAGCGGTGGAGACAGTTTTGCAGTTGAATTTGGGGGGAAAGAAGAGAGGGGGAGGAGAGGGAAGGAGCGCTGTGAGTTGGCTGAAGATAAACTATTTCAGTACTCAAGAGTGATTTGCTTCCCGTTCCAGCCTCTGTGTGTATTTGTAAACAACAACAACAACAAAATTATTACGAAGACACTGTAAGCCTCTGGAGCTCTCTGTCCAAGCTAAACTAGGTCCGGTCCCTAGAGCATCCCACCATTCAAGGAAAGGAAGCACACCAAACTCAACTCTACCGTTTGCAGTGAAGGCAGTGAAAGACAGTGCAGATTTGTCCCGCAGAAGGTCTTCTTTCAGGCTTCCTCACCTTCTGCAGTGTGTTTTAGCCTTTCCAGTGACTCAGTTGTTTTGAGTGTTTGGTAGAATTAGTCACAAAGGGGTTGGTGGGTTGCAGAAGCTGCTTAGAAGCTTCAGCGTAAAGGAGAGGATGAGAGATGGAAAACAGCTGTCTCGGTGACTTGTTACATCAGATCTGAACTGATGAAAAGGCCGTGAGTATCCTTGGCCTGACATTCTGGACATTTTGCTTAGTTGAGGGGTCTCATAAGGCGACCTAGAGTTAGTCAACAGATACATCTAGCCATCACCCTACAAACTGAAATCCTTAGATGAATACTGACAGTGTCAGCAGGCTTATGACATGTACAATAATGGAAGTTAATCATAAATAACATGTGCAAGCAATAAGATCCACTGTAGACCAAATCCAGAAGTAATATACCTTGTGGGTGATCCTGCATTTAGCTGCACCATGGAATTCACAAACCGTCCATTCACTTTCTGTGAAGTCAGAACTACAGTGCAAAGGCATCTAGTCAGCAGCATCCACAAAGTGGTCAAAAGAGGCAAGATGGTGGGTGTAGCAGTGTGATCAAAGCTCCACCCATCTTGCTTCTTTTGACCTCCCCTGTGGTGTGGAACTGCTGCATCTGGTACAAGTCACCATGCATATTGCGATGTCATCACACAGATGATGTAAGCTGCACAATTCTTGTTGTTTGTACCATGACATCACAATGTACATGACATGGCAGTGGGTAATGCTGCCATATCAGGTAGTAGAAAAATACTGCTGTTATGGAACACATATTCAGAAGAGTCAATCCATCTATAGCTCCTGTTTTATATTTTTAAAAGCCAATGCAAGTTCCACTCAAATATAAGCCCCCCAACTGTAACAGATTTGTTCCCAAATCAGAGTGTATACATTGCACTTTCTACTTCTATACCTATTCACTGGTTTCACAATCATGCGAAACCATGGTTAAGAAACACTTTATTAAATAAACCATTAATGGTGGATCACAAAACATACAAAGGCAAAAGCATCGAGATGTTAACCTGATCATTGTACACACATTCACTTCTATAGTGCTACTTCCTGGGATTTATGGAAGACTGCTCAAAAAGGTTCATTTGAAGGCTCACCAAGTGAGATTTGACATCTGGGAACTCCATGGACAAATATGCAGAAAAGAAAACTATCTATCACCTTCACTTCTTCACCATGAACTGTAAATTTGCTAAGCATGCCTTTGCCTCAGTATTTAACATCCGCCTGGATATTCCACTTTCTGTGTTCACTCTCATCGTGAGCTCTTCTAAATCGTCTTTCATCTCTGGACCTGACTGGGTTGGACAGTTTTCATCCAGTCTTCACCTTTACTTTTTTAGCGAGGTTGTTGAGGGAGCAGTAGGCACTCAGCTCTAAAGGGCCCTAGAAGAAGTGGATTATTTGGATCTTTTTCAGTTGGGATTCCCAATGTTATCTCATTGGGGTAGACTTAAAAAATGTTTCAAAACCAACGGCTCCTGCATACCTCTGTCAAAGCAATCTTCTTTACTCTCTACAGTTTCTATTCAACATCTGCATGAAGCCACAGAGTGAGGTCATTGGGAGGCATAGAATGCAGTTGTACACCTCTGCCCCAGGCCAGACAGGTGACCTAACCCGAACAAGTCGGAATGACTTTGGGTTTTTGGATCCACTGGATCTGGAGAGTTGCCATCTTTAACTCTTGATGGGGTAACACTCCCCCAGGCAGAGTTGATGCCCAATTTGGGGCAATTTGCACTGGCTCCCAGTTTCTTTCTGGGTGCTATCCAAGGTGCTGGTTATCAATGTATTGTCGAAGGCTTTCACGGCCGGAGTTCAATGGCTGTTGTGGGTCTTCCGGGCTGTGTGGCCGTGTTCTGGAAGTTGTGGCTCCTAACGTTTCGCCAGCATCTGTGGCCAGCATCTTCAGAGGGCAGGAGCACAGATAGAAGCAAAATCTCATCTTTTTTTGCTTCTATCTGTGCTCCTGCCCTCTGAAGATGCTGGCCACAGATGCTGGCGAAACGTTAGGAACCACAACTTCCAGAACACGGCCACACAGCCCGGAAGACCCACAACAGCCATTGCTGGTTATCACCTTGAAAGCACGGGGCCTGGAGAAGGCCGTTACTCATCTTCACAGGTGTTGAGTCAAGATGGGAGGTGAGTCCAACATTTGTTGTGCTTTTTTGAGAGGATACTGTTATGACGCTGATGGTGAATCGGAGTTTGAATCCTGTGTTTTTATTATTTGTGTGTTTGTTAGCCACCTCGGATAGTTTTATACAATATAGGCGGCCAAATAAATGTTTCAAATGAATATATTTTCAAATAAGTCAGCTTTACATTTAGCTAACCAAATGGCATTACCTACAGAACTCTAGTTAGTTTTGACCTGCATCAAACTGTCATCTCTTCCAATCCTTTCATGCTCATATTTTTGCTATAGAGGTTGGATGTAGATGGGGACAATATGTAAAATTTTCAGATAATATTCTTTTGAACTATTGACCTAGTACGTGGAACTTGACAGCCGGACAACATAGATGGATTCTCCGTGCCCTTACTATGGCCAAAATGCTGATTTTGCAGCATTGGAAAGATAAATGTATGGCCCCATTTATTCAATGGATTGAAGACCTGACTGCACTTGCCACTTATGAGCGGATTGCCTACAGACGTAGACTTTGTATGGACAAGTGTAATGAAATATGGGACTCGTTTATACAAAATACAGTAGGTTAAAAAAATGATTGTCATATAATTCTATTAGAAATATGTATGTACTTGAATAATATTTGTGTTGTTGTTGTTTATTCGTTCAGTCGCTTCCGACTCTTCATGACTTCATGGACCAGCCCACGCCAGAGCTTCCTGTCGGCCGTCACCACCCCCAGCTCCCCCAAGGTCGAATCCGTCACCTCCAGAATATCATCCACCCATCTTGCCCTTGGTCGGCCCCTCTTCCTTTGGCCTTCCACTTTCCCCAGCATCAGCATCTTCTCCGGGGCATCCTGTCTTCTCATTATGTGGCCAAAGTACTTCAGTTTTGCCTTTAATATCATTCCCTCAAGTGAGCAGTCTGGCTTTATTTCCTGGAGTATGGACTGGAGTATGGACTAATATTTGCATTAGATAAGTACATATAAAATTGTAATTGTTTACTGTTATAATGACATATTAACATTTTTTTCTTTGTTGTATTTCTTTCACTTTTTTGTTAAAGCGCTTTTTATGTGTGTGTTTTTCTTCTCTTTTTGTAATTAAAAATTAAAGAAGAGCTTCATGTTACCATACCACATCCCAGCCATACCAAAAGATGACCCTTCTTGTATGTTAAGTGACTGAACGCAACTCTTCTCTCTTCAATAATTTCAGCATTTTGATTTGAGCATTAGCCTAAAACTTTGCTGTAAGATACATGAAAGCTGAGTTGTTGTTGTTGTTGTTGTTGTTGTTCAGTGGTTTAGTCGTGTCCGACTCTTCGTGACCTCATGGACCACAGCACGCCAGGCCTTCCTGTCTTCCACTGTCTCTCGGAGTTTACTCAAATTCATGAGTAGGTGATACCAAAGGGTAGAATGATAATCCTTTGAGAACACTCTGAGAATTCATGGATACATTTATTTATTATTCAATATTTATTTACCCACAATTAAGAGACTCTAAATAACTCCAAAATGACAATACAACATTGACACGTTGAGGTTTTGTACCTTACTTTGGTGGTGCTTTTCCTTGTTAAAATTCTTTCTAACCCAGTAGAATGTTGGAAAGAATTATATAATTTGCCTGTCAGTCTGTCCATCCACCCACCCATTTATCTGTTAGTCAGTTTTCCATCTGTCTGTCAGTCCATCTATCTCTGTGTCCACTTGCTTATTCTTTTATCTGCCTGTTCGTCCATTCAGCCACCTCTCTGTCTCTCGCTCATTTCTCTGTCATCTATCCATCTCCCTCTCTTGTCACTCTCACCATCTGTCTCTCTGCCTAGCCATCCGCCTATGTCTGCAACACCTTCCATCTGTCAGTCCTTCTATCTGCTTATTTGCCTACCTGTCTGTCTGTCCATTGATCCCTCTGCCTGTCCCTCCAGCTGTCTGTTTGCCCTTCAGCAGCATAAATTCCCTGAAAATGGAACATGATGGGACTAAAAAGAAAGTCTGAGTTTAAAAATGGACCAAATGCAATATGGGGCTGTGGAGGGGGAAAAATCCAGGGAAAAAAATCTACCCCAATGAATCTGTATAGGAGAGAGAGATAGGCAGCTGCTCACAAGATCACTAATTCCTGCTTCCTCTTGGTGCTATGACCCAGGCCAGAGCTGCTTTGATGGGGTTGGAGAGCATTCCAGAAGCCTTGCTCTGAATGCTTTCCCTCCTGTTGTGTTTGTGTGTGTATTTTTTTTTAAAAAAATCCAATAGTGTGCAATGATAAATCCACTCTCTTCCTAGAACACTTCTGGGATTCCTCTGTCACATCCCCCACTTCTGGCATTTGAAGGCAGTTGTTTGTGGAAAATGAGCAATTTTCTAAGAACAGCACCAAGAGTGTGGAAACAGAAACCAACAGTGTCTTCTGCACATAACAACATCCCTTCTCCTGCCCTGATCTCACACAAAGCAAGAAGCTTGTCTTCAAGTTGTCTGCCTACAGGAACTGGGGAAGTTCAGGAAGTTCAGAGCTATTTGACTTTTACAAAATGGTACAGAGCAGGTGCCGGCTGCAGATGGGAGAGACGGGTGTGAAACCCTGCCAAATATACAACAAAACTCAATTGAAGGAAGCCAATGTTAAGACTACAGTCTAAGCTGGATAATTTGTATGTGGGCAACTAGGGCTCCAAAGGTAACTTGGAGGAGATGCCAATCATTCTTTAATTTGATATGCCTCTTCGTGAGAAGGGTAAGAAAAAGGAGGAAACAGTTTTGCAGGTTTCTTTCATGATCTAGCATATAAAGAAAACGTATAGAAGTCAGGTTGAAACCAAGGAGATTAAGCCTGCAAATCTTGGTGCTGGGTTTGGGCTCTTGTCTTATTTTAATGTGATCAAGTGACCAAAAAAACAGAACAAAATTTAAAAAAAGCAACAAGTGGTAAGCCAAAAATACAAATTTCCAGTTAAAGGAGAACATACATACCTGGTACACCACTGAGCCTAATCTCTTTGCTGCAGTCCTTGAAGGTATGAAAAAGCATTTTGCCTTGCACATTTAAGGATAATTTAGATGGGGAGAAGAATCAAGAGATGTGTGTTTGCAACACATTCAACTTCTGCCTTCCTTTCCTTTACATTCCCGGCTGTAGGCTGATCAGAGCAGGATATTCCTTTTGTTCCTTCAGCTGCTCGGTGGCAGGCAGTTGGAAACAAGATTTTCATGCTGTTTTCTTAAGTTTTATCTGAGCGTGCATGCAATTTTTGGCACTTTCCCCAGCATATAGGGACCTTGGCTATGCCCTCTCTTTCTATTTTTTTCCCTCTTCTTGCTTAATGCATCTCTGCAGAATCAGTTCAAGAAATACCAGAGTCAAGCAGCATTTAATCACTGTCCTGTCCTGAAGGCAACTCTGACTTATGTGCTTCCTTAAACAGGATCTTTGCAAAAGAAACAAAACAAAATGGAAAAGCCTTCCCCTCCCTACTTTTGGGACCCTCCCAGGCCAAATAGTTATTGAGGGCATCTGGTTTTAAACAGATCAATCCACCAATCTAAAGGATAGTGGAACCTCTTTCCTAGAGGCACTTATAATTTTTCCCACTTGCACCTCACCACAACACCATTGGCGAGAACACCATTTTTCTGCCATGACCATGACACTGCCTTCATCTTGTCCCGATAGCATAAATGTCATTAAAGCAGAGAATGCAATCTCCTTGGGGTGCATAGGCACAGGGCCGCAACTAGGGAGGGCAAGCGGGGGGTGGGGGCGCCAAAATGACAAAATAGTATTTGTATACTGACTTTATGTCTATGTCATTTAGGATTCCCTTACCAACTTTGCTCAGACTGAAGAAGCTCCTTGGATAAGGAGCGAAACGTTTCCACTGAGAAAATAGAAATCCAGTTGACATGATTCAAGCTACAGACATTGTATACTGACTGTTTCCTGGCACGATCGCCGATAGGGCGCAGCATGCAATGGTGGGGGACCGCCCCTGCTGGCGGTGATTGGCTGCAGGGCAGCATGGAGACAGGCCGACCGGCCCGCCCCCTGCCCCGAGGAGGCCAAGCGGCTCTCACGCACGCTTAAGGCCGCAGCCAATCTGCGTCCGCTGAGCACCACCCTCAATTCCAGCCTGCCTCTGCGCAGGCGCGCCCTGGCAGCCGAGCCGAGCGCTTCTGCAGAGGTGCCTCTTCCCGCCCGCCACTGCGGAGGGAGGGAGGCGCAGGGTGGTCCTGCCAATCCGATGCTCCAGGGGGGCCACCACCATTGGCCGGAGCATCCCCCAAGCCGCTGGGCTGCACGGTGGGCCAGCAGGGGCACTCCCGGGGGGAAGGCGGCATTTCCCAGCCACGCCGGGGCTGCCTCTGGCACCCTCCCCTGCCCCATCCGTGCCGGCCAGCAGGAGCTGCTGTTCCCCACGGGGGACGAGGGACTCAACCCTGCACAGCGGCGCAGAATCCATGTTTGCCCTGGGTGACACAGACCCAAGTTGTGGGCCTGCATAGGCACAGCCTCTGGCCAAGCTCTCCTCATTGCCTACTTCTTGATCCATGCCTTCAACCAAGCTGATTGAATGGGGCAGGGTACATGTCTGGATTTTAAAACCCCAGCCACTAGATGGCAGCAAAGAGTTGGAGCTTTCTGCACCTGCTTGCTGCCGTGTCCAGTGGTCATCCAGATTTTTGCAACCCAGATATGGTGGTCTGCAGGGCAGAATGCACAGTGACGCGAGCGAGAGAGAGAGATCTGGTGCTTCATGGTGCAATTCTTTCCACACCTGTCAGCTGCTGTTCAGGCTGCTTTTGAACACAGGCTTATCGCTCTTCTAGAATAGCATTAAATTTGTGTCCAACCATCAGTCAGATTCCTATAGTCAGGCTGCTTCTGAATGTACCTGTGCAAAACACTTGCCGAAAACCAGACTGAGCTACCTTCACATTGAAAGGGAGAAATACATGATGTTCCTCCACTATTTAAGAACCATTAATGATGAGTGTAGGAAAAAGGACACTGCCATATTTAAAACTGCACTTTCCTTCATAGTTGTAATAGTGAAACTTTCAAATTAAAAATGTATTTATTTATTTATTATTTATTTATTACATTTATATCCCGCCCATCTCCCCCACAAGGAGGGACCCTGGGCGGTTCACAACAATTTAAAAGAATTAAAACAATAAATAACAATAATAACAATATAAAATTGCATATATATATATATATATATATATATATATATATATATATACATACATACATACATACATACATACATACACACACATACACACACATACACACACACACACACACACACACCTACAACATCATATAATTTGATCCAAAGGTGGTAGATCTTATTCCACTGATCAACAAGGCTGGTCGAAACAGATCTAAGGGGCCAGCCAACCCCAAGACTGGCTATTCCCCTCCCCTCCCCACGCCTGATGACATAGCCAGGTCTTCAGGTTTTTTCTAAAGTCCAGGAGAGAGGGGGCCGATCTTACTTCCCGGGGGAGAATATTCCAAAGGGCTGGGGCTACTGCAGAGAAGGCCCGCCTCCTAGACCCCGTCAGGTGGAACTCTTTTGCAGACGGGGTTCGTAGCGTGCCCTCTCTGCAGGACCGGGTGGGACGGGTCGATTGAACGGGGATGAGCCGGTTCTTCAGGTAACCTGGACCCATGCCATGTAGGGCTTTAAAGGTAATAACCAACACCTTGAATTGAATCCGGAAGCAAACTGGGACCCAATGCAGCTCACGGAGCAGCGGTGTTATATGTGCTGATCTTGAGGCACCTAAGATGGCTCGCTCGGCCGCATTTTGAACCAGCTGAAGCTTCCGGACGCTCCTCAAGGGTAGCCCTATGTAGAGCGCATTACAATAGTCTATCTGGGAGATGACCAGGGCATGAGTGACTGTTCGAAGGGCCTCTCGCTCCAGGAAAGGGCGTAATTGGCGCACCACACGAAGTTGTGCAAAGGCCCTTCTGGCCACGACTGCCACCTGCTCTTTGAGCAGGGGTCGTGAGTCCAGGAGGACCCCCAAATTATGCACCGGGTCTGTCTGAGGTAGTGCAACCCCATCCAGAACTAGAGATGATAAATTCCTAGATATCGAGGGGCCATTAATCCACAGCCACACTCCGTCTTACCAGGGTTCAGCTGAAGCCTGTTGTTCCCCATCCAGACCCCTACAGCCCCCAGGCACTTGGACAGGGTAGTCACAGCATCACTTACTTCTCCCGGGATGGAGATGTATAGCTGTGTATCATCAGCATATTGATGATATCTCATCCCATGGAGACGGATGATCTCGCCCAGTGGTTTCATGTAGATGTTAAATAGGAGAGGAGAGAGCACTGAGCCCTGCGGCACTCCACAAAGGAGGGGCCGTGGACCCGACCTCTCCTCCCCTATCAACACCGATTGGGAGCGGCCCTGGAGGAAGGAGGCGAACCAGCGCAAAACCACGCTGCCCACCCCCAACTCCCTGAGCTGCTCCAAAAGGATACCATGGTCGATGGTATCGAAAGCCGCTGAGAGGTCGAGAGCCAGGATGGATGCACTGCCTCCATCCCGTTCCCGCCAAAGATCATCCATAAGCGCGACCAATGCTGTTTCCATCCCATATCCTGGCCTGAAACCTGACTGAAAGGGGTCTAGATAATCCGTTTCATCAAGAATCCTCTGGAGCTGCAACGCCACCACTTTCTCAACCACCTTCCCCATAAAGGGAAGGTGGGAGACTGGATGAAAATTGTCCAGTACAACAGGGTCCAGCGATGGTTTCTTGAGGAGGGGGCGCACCAATGCCTCCTTGAAGACAGTCGGAAACACCCCCTCCTGCAGGGATGCATTTATCATCGACTGGGCCCAGCCACACGTCACCTCCCGAGCTGATTGCACCAGCCAGGAGAGACATGGATCTAAATCGCATGTGGTGGCATTTACAGTCCGGAGGATCCTATCCACTTCCTCGGGACCAACAGGATCAAACCGTTCCCAGATAACAAGGTAAGTACGTTCCTCAGGCATCTCCCCAGACGATGTTCCACGCTTAGAGTCTAACTTAGAGTGAATCCGAGCGATTTTATCCTGCAGGTGCCTGGAAAATTCCTCAGCACGTCCCTGCAGGTGATTTTCCGAATCACCTTTCCCCAAAAGGGATCAGGTGATCCTGAACAGGGCTGCTGGGTGGCATTCTGCGGACGCAATAAGAGCGGAGAAATACTGACCTTTCGCCGCTCTTACCGCCACAAGGTAGGCCTTAATCGCGGCTCTAGCTTGTGTTCGGTCGGGTTCGGTCTTTGTCTTCCTCCAGCGGCGCTCTAGGCGTCTCTTAATCCTCTTCAGGACCCTTAACTCCTCGGTGAACCACGGGGAGTATCAGGTTCGATGGGACAAGAGAGGCCGCACAGGTGCGATCCTGTCCAAGGCCCCGGCCGCCTCCCTATTCCAGGTGGCAGCCAGGACCTCCGCTGGACCGTGCAGCAGATCTCCGGGAACAACCCCCAGCTCCCTCTGAAACCGAATTGGGTCCATCAGTCGCCGGGGGCGGACCGATCAAATAGGTCCTGCCTCCCTGCGGAGTGGGGCGGCATAAGAGAATCTCAAGGCCACCAGGGCGTGATCTGACCATGACAAAGGGGAAAGATGTAACTCTCCCCTCAGAGCACATTGCCACTGCTCCGACAAGAAAACTAAATCCGGTGTGAGACCACTATCTCTAGTCGGGTCCCGAATAATCTGAGTCAGGCCCATGGCCGCCATGGTGGCCATGAACTCCCGAGCCGCCTCTGAAGACCGTCCCAGGGATGGCAGATTGAAATCCCCCAGAACCATAAGTCTGGGGAATTCCACTGTCAGCCCCGAGACAGCCTCTTGCAGCTCAGGCAAGGAGGTTGCTACGCAGCAGGGAGGCTGGTACAGCAGCAACACTCCCAACTGCTCTCGGGCACCCAACTTGAAAAATAGGGTCTCACAACCGGCTACTTGTGGAGCAGTGCCCCTGAAGGCCACAAGAGACTCTCGGATGACAACTGCCACCCCTCCTCCCCTGCCCTGACATCTCGGCTGGTGCCACACTCGAAACCCAGCCGGGCAGATCTCTGACAAAGCTACTCCTCCCTCCGGGCCCAGCCAAGTTTCGGTAATGCATGCCAGGTCAGCCCCCAATTCCGTGATCAAGTCACTTATGAGGGGGGCCTTATTGTTAACTGACCTGGCATTAAGTAGCAGCAGCCGGAGGCCAGGACTCCCATGAGTCTGCTGTCCAGGGCCTAGGTTCAAGTCTGGAGGGTCGGAACACGCCACAGATAAAAGACATCTGGGGCGTCTTCCTTGACGATGACTCACCCTCCGGCTTCCGGCATAACATCCCCTACCCGTCATCACCTCAATAAAATGCCCCGCCCTATATCCCCCAGGGTCTCCCGGCCCATTCGCCCCCAGTCCTGGACCTTTTGAATCCCTGGTTTGGAATAGGAATCCCTCCATCCTCTCATCCCACTCTACATACAACCACACAACCACACGGAGATGGAAGACCACCAGCACACCAGCTCTCGCTCTCGGCGCTGGTAAGATCGACCATCACCTACATACTTACCATGCCCCCCTCAGCCTCTCTCACTGGACAGTAGGGGGGCATAACACTCCCTACCTCTCACCCCGTCTCTCTCACTCAGAGGGCGAGTGCTCTATCAAACACCATACAAACCCAGGCACTCTCCCTCGTCTCTCACACTTGGGAGATAATTGTGGTTTTATACTAAATGAATTTTCATGGCTTCCTCCCTATAGAAGCTTTATGAAAGAGCGTGCGCGTGAGTGCATGAAAGTACTTTCTAGACCTAATTTGATCCCTTTATTTTTGCAAGAACTTTTACTGCTTATTTAAAAAAAAACCCAGCTGTTTATAATCTAGTAAAGCTGCCGACAGACCTAACCCTTTGCAAAATTAAGGTATTCATCGCCAAAGAATTGCAAGCCACCTTCACTTTTTCACTGTGTGTTTTGAGAACCGGGATGTTAATCGGTAATGAAATGAATATTTACACAGGGAGGGTGGCTTTTTATGCTGTTTAACCTACATTAGTGTCTAGAGATTTTTAAATTCCTCCTCCCCAAAATCAATGTTGGGATGCTCTAAATTATATCTGTCACACCCAAACTACATGATACTCACACCCATAACATTAAGATATTAAAAAATGCAAAGCTTAAAATTAAGATTGCAAAGCAGGATACAGTGTCCTGCATGCTTTCCTTATGATGTGGAAAAGCTGGTGGAATTCACAAACCTACATTAAATCACTATATCTGAACATTAAACCTATTGATTTTTAATAGTAATAATATAATTCTACTACCTATTGAACGTAATCCTTGTACATACTGTACCTAAAGAGATATGTAAATAAAAATGCAAATTTAGTCAGCGGAACTAAGAATATATAATAAAAGCTACACTAAAATAAACAAGAAGAATATAATAAAGGTAAAGATGCCCGCAAGTTGAGCTCAACATCTGGTGACTTCATGAACACACCCATCTATTTCTTGGCAACAATATGGAAGGGGTTTACTATTGCCTGCCTCCTTCCAGGATATTTTTCTATTTCTCAATCTAGTTTATAGCCCTGATTCCCTGATGGTCTCTCATCTGAAAAGTGTTATCCATGGAAACAGACACCATAAAACTCGTGGTCACTCCTTAAGAAAAATCCATTGAAATATTAGTGTCTTAAAATTTCTGGTACAGGATGTACCTAGAGAGAAAGTGGTGAATTTCAGTTAGAAAGACACTCTAGAATTATATTACCAATATAGATAAGACCTTAGATTCTCATTCTCACTAGTCAAATTTCCAAAGGCAGCACCAAGAACAAAGACCAATGACACAGATCTTAATTTGTTATCAAGTCATTGTTGGAGTAAGCTGTCCACATTAATGATTCAGTAAAGTCTAGCCACAATTGCAAAAACTTGTTTTTGAAAAACATTGATCTTGCATGGGCTTCTCTAGAGTTTTGATTATTAACTATTTTCCAAGTCTGTATGCAAGATGTTCTCAGTTACTATGTAAGTGCCAACAAAGCCCAGTCCAATGCAAGACATTTTACCAAAACACCATCTTGATCCACAAAATAAACACAATGCTTTCAGTTCTGACCAAGTTAGATTGGGTTCAATGGAATTTAGGTGTATCTCCTGCAACAAGATGGATGGACTCAGTTACAGTGGCAATGGGTGCACCATTAGAAGACCTGAAAGACCAGCTTAGGGACAGGTCATTTTGAAGAAAAACTATGTGGTTTCTATGAGTCAACACTGACTTAATGGCACATAATCAATCAATCAATCACCTCTGAATTAGGTGCTATGAATTTACAACTTTGGTCACTTACATCCTGGTATTCCTATAGATTAAGAAAATGCTTTTCCAACTGTATTTAAGCACTGTCAGTAGGTCTCCTTCCAAAGTATGCATGCAACTACAATTTAGCATTATGTTTTTATTGACCTTCTAAGAATACCCTTGGCTACTTCAAAATAAATGTTTGAAGTTGTTGATCTGGTGGAGATGATGTTGGCATTGAATACATCAAAATTACAAATTCAGCAACTTTACAACGGTCAAACAAGATTAAATATCCCACTGAGAAATGGACTGACTTCAGTTTTATTTCTGTTTAAATAGAATTTATCTTTCCATACACAGAAATGTCAGTTTTCAGAACAGGAAGTTCTTTAGGATTTTCAGATTTGTTAGACTGAAAAATACTCACTGAGCCATGCAAATGAGCAAGCAGTGATTTGAAGCTGGACTTTCATATATTTCAGTAAACAAACCCAGCATTTTCTCCACTCCCTTACTCTGGCCCTCATATGTTTCAAAAGTCAGTGTGATTTCCCTGTTTGCTGAATCTGTAAATAAGTAATTATTTAGTTTACTTATTAAGGTGACACCACACCCTGACCAGGGCGAAAAACCAGCCTTACAGGATAATTCTTTCTCGCATTTCAGATGCCTAAAGTGTTATTATACACTTTCACATATTCTAATATACAAAACAATATTTATATATTGCTCTTAGTCTGGAATTATTTGAAATCAGCTATTCCAATATAGTTGTGTAAACGTGGGGCTATAGCTACACAAGTTATGAAGACTTTGTTGCTGGTTATTTTTGCTCCTTTCATTCACAGTCGAGTTACCCACAGTCCTTCCCTGCTTGGAACTATGTCATGGCTTTTATTTCCTCCCCCCCCCCCACCCCACCCCTACAAAAGGCAGACACAGGCCTACAGTTTGCAAGCACAGGGAGGGACTCTTAACCTCTTCCGTCCCTTTGGATAAAAATCTCTCTCAGATTGTTTTTCCCTGCTTTGGGGGGAAAAGGGAAACTAGCAACATCTAAAGCTAAGAAAAGGGTAGTTTTTACCAGGGGGGAAAAAAGGCACAGTTATTAAGGTATTGTGCTGCATATGGAAAGCTGAAGTGTTGAAAGTTTGGCCCTTGGTTTTTATACATTGTATGTCTACATGGCCAAAGACATAATTTGTTTTTTTTTCCTTTGACTTATTTATTAAGTAAATATTTTTGTTTGCTTGGTTGTTGTTTTTAAAAAAATCTTGCTTTTCTCCCAGAAAGCATGATGTGCAGAGCAAATATGTGATGCAAACTCAGTAGCGGAGCAAGGAAGAGTTGGAAGTCAGGGTGCAAAGCCTGTGTGGATGGAGATCACACGTCCATCCGCTCATGTGGGACGCATGAAGGGGGAGAGGTTGACAACCCTCCCTCCCCACCTCAGCACTGATGGGGTGGGAAAAGGGCTTTAACCTCTCCTTCGGAGTAGTCCTTGTGGTTAACACCTCTGCTCACACTCTCAAACACAGATGCTGTTTTCCTGCTGCTGATAGCAGCAAAGAAACACTAACCTTGATACACAGATTACCGTTTTAATTGCCCCACAGAACCAGCAGCCTTAATCAGGTTCGCTGGGAAAGGAGGCTGTAATCTTAGCCCTCCCACTCCTTGAATGAACCTGATTTAAAATGTGCTTGCAACATGACCTCTCCCCGCACCTGAGTGGACAGGGTGTTGTAGGAATTTCCAGTGAGCTACATGCATTCTTCAAGTTGCGAGTTACCTAGTTTTGCTGGGCAGCTTCAGAACAGATCCACGCAAAGAGAGGGTCTGAGCTGAGAGTAACTATACCAGAGCTTTCCAAACTTTTCATGTTGGTGACACACTTTTTAGACATGCATCATTTCGCGACACACTCTTACAGCAGGTTTGGAGGCAGTGAGGCACAAGGCAGGCACTAGGACCTGTGTGGAATCCTGGCAGGGCAGGTTTGGAGGCAGCTGGGCACAAGGCAGGCACTAGGACCTGCGTGGAATCCTGGCAGGGCAGGTTTGGAGGCAGCTGGGCACAAGGCAGGCGCTAGGACCTGCGCGGAATCACTGCAGGTTTGGAGGCAGCCAGGCACAAGGCAGGCACTAGGACCTGCGTGGAATCCTGGCAGGTTTGGAGGCAGCAGGGCACAAGGCAGGCACTAGGACCTGTGCGGAATCTCAGCAGGTTTGGAGGCAGCAAGGCACAAGGCAGGCACTAGGACCTGCACGGAATCCTGGCAGGGCTCAGAGGCAGCAGCAGCCGTGACACTGCAGCCGACACACTAACGTGTCGCGACACACAGTTTGGAAAACTCTGAATTATACTTTATCAGACACATACACTATTGAGCCAGAGGTCTTTAAAGATCAAAATAGCATTAGGAAACTGCATGTGTGAATAGAGAAATGCATAATCTTTTCTTACAAACACCTTCAAGCAACTGTTCTCATCCCATCTCCCAAGGACCTAGAATCTTGAAGGGGGGAAATAGCAGGAGGAAGGTGTAATTTTGAATATAGCACACTTAACAAGGAAACTATATCTTCCTCTAATACCTTTCCACACAAAACCACGATTTGGGACACTTCTGGAAAGTATTTATTTTTATTTATTTATTTGTTCAATTTATTCCCCGCCCATCTCCCATGCAAGGGACTCTGGGCGCGTTACAACAATTAAAAATTTAAAAGCTATACAAAATACAAACTATCTAAAAAACACAACCAATATAAAACAAATAAAATACAAGATGGATTGGGAACCGTAGAATAGATCATGGGGCTACGGGGCCAGCCAACCCCAGGAGGCACTCCCGCCTCCGTCGTCCCAGGCCAGGCGGCAGAGCCAGGTCTTAAGGGCCTTCCGAAAGGCCAGGAGTGAAGGGGCCAGTCTCACCTCCGGGGGCAAGATGTTCCATAAGGCGGGCGCTATCGCAGAGAAGGCACGCCTCCTGGACCCCGCTAGATGGAGTTCTCTTGTTGAGGGGGTCCGAAGCATGCCCTCTCTGCATGCACGGGTGGGGCGGGCCGATGTTATCGGGACGAGACGGTCCCTCAGGTACCCTGGTCCTATGCCATGTAGGGCTTTAAAGGTAATCGCCAACACCTTGAATTGGACCCGGAAGCAAACTGGTAGCCAATGCAGCTCGCAAAGCAGAGGTGTTACATTTGCCGATCTCATAGCACCCATAACTGCTCGCGCCGCCGCATTCTGTACCAGCTGAAGCTTCCGAATACTCTTCAAGGGTAGCCCCATGTAGAGCGCATTACAGTAGTCTATACGGGAGATGACAAGGGCATGAGTGACTGTTCGGAGGGCCTCCCAATCCAGGAAAGGGCATAACTGGACATTGTTTTATACATTTGCATTAATAATTCCTTTAGAACGGTATTTCTCAACCTGGGCAACTTCTAGATACAGTACGTGGACTTAAGTTCCCAGAATTCTCAGCTATGGTTATGAGGGCTAGGGAATTCTGGGAGCTGATGTCTGCACATCTGGAAGTTGTGCAGGTTGAACAACAGCAACTCCCATAATTCTTGACCCTGGTCATGTGTGTGGCTGGATGATGGGACCTAGTTTCCATAATCAGTGAGCATGGATTCTCTACCCTCCTTCATCAAAATTCTTTAGTAAGCGCACTGCAGGAAAGAATCAATAATAATTTCTCATGACAACTTAAAAAAAGGTAAAGGTTTCCCCTGCACAGTCATGTCTAGGGGCCGGTGCACATCTCCGTTTCTTAGCGGTTGAGCCAGCGCTGTCCGAAGATGCTTCTGCGGTCATGTGGCTGGCACGACGCGTGCAGAACGCTGTTACCTACCCACCGAAGTGGTACCTATTCATCTACTTGCATTTGCATGCTTTCGAATTGCTAGGTTGGCAAGAGCTGGGGCGAGTGCGGGAGCTCACTCCGTCACGCAGGGCTAGGGATTCGAACCTCCGAACTTGCGATCTTCCGATCGACAAGCCTGGCGTCTTACCCGCTGAGCCACCATGACAACTTGTCCAGCATTAAATTCCCTTGTTGAGGTATGCAGTACGCCACAGTTCCCTGGAAACACAATTAATGTGGACCAATAGAGTTAATGCAAAAGTTTAATGGATTTATTTCATTATATTTATGTAATAAGAAATATGACTATCACTGTGAATCTATCTGTGCACACATATGCCTAAGGAAAAGGAAAACCATCTAATAAGAATATACTGTATATTTTACATAACAATTATTAACGTTATAATGTCATTAGCTACTTAAATCATACAGCTAGGCTCAAGGGGGGAAATAATCAAATACGCAAATCACATTGATAGCAAACAATATTATGAGAAAAATATCTACATATAATGAAATGCACCTATTTAGTAAATTATTCTATTTCCCAATTCAGTTTTAAAAAGTGTTCCAAGCATTTTTTTTTAATTGTGATTAAAAGCTTTGAAGCTGTCAAAGAAATTATTTAAAAAGTCATGACCATTAGAAGGCTGAACTGTTCTGAACCATTTGATAATTATCCTTGTTTATGTTTAAAAGGCTGTGATGTAGGTGTGTTATGTTTCAGAATTGTTTATATTTGCACTGAACATTGCTGCTGTTTATAAAATTAATTAGTACATTAAAATTATAAAGTATGAAACCTTTTCTTCTTGTAGAATGGTGGTCTTCAGACCACATACTGTATGTCTAGAGACTTTCTATGTGGATATAAAGGATTTCCACATTCATAGATCTCTAACAATTATATAAATAAATATATAAACAATTATATAAATTACAATGGAGATCATCAAAAGTAATAATTAATGCCCAGGAATGAATCAGTGGCAAGCTACTTCCCTATTGTTGCTTGGAAAAACATGGATGTATTACTGTAGTATGAACTCATCAGGAATCAAATTTGACTTGAGGGAAACTTTTCTTATTTCTGTCTTGTATAATAATAATATAATATAATATTATAATATATAATAGTAACTGAATTATAACACAGTGTAAGATATAAGAAGACAATGTGTGTGTGTGTGTGTGTGTGCTTCAAATCTGCATACATAAGAAATCACATCAAAGTGATATAATATTTAGAATCTATTCAACCCATTCAATATTTAGGGTCTTTTAGGAATCAGAATTAGTCAATTTGACATGTTTTAATGTCTTAATATATTTCGTGAATACTGTAAATACAATTAATAGCAAAAAAAAAACTTAAAACAGCACCAATACATCTCAGAGCTGTAAATTGTAAGGACATGCAACTCAGCAGACAATCTTTTCCACAGTGTTGTCCATATGTGGTCAGTGGTTGTGTTGTGAACCCAGTAGACATCAAAATGTAATTATCATCATTGTCTTCTGAGCATGAATTGCGTTAGGAACAAATTCCCTGTCATACGTGCCCAGAGCTTGAGAGTAGATCCAGTTTAGGACTCTTCAGAGAGAACGGAAGGGCAGCTGTTATTTTAGTATGTTCATTACTAATCTATTATCGGCTTGATTATAGTTTAGAGTACTGTAATTCACTCAGTGGAGCAATCATTCATATACCTGTTTTGCAAAAATTAGGGTAGCTTAATCAAGCCACGTGAAATAAAAAGGCAAATATATTTCTACATGCAGAACAAGAATATGTCACTGTTAAGATGGTTAAGATAGTGACGATATTAGCCTCAGTTTACATCCCTGTGATTAACACCGGAATTTGGGCCCTGTAGCCCTCATGCTCTCACAGTTGAATGCTATTAATTGCTACTAGAAATTGCCGCTGGATTATCCATCCCCTTGGAACAAATCTACAATATAAAATGATCATATCATAATAAGAATCCCTGTGGGGTTCATATTTTTAACTAGTCTTTACCAGGACACCTTTCAACTTCAGCATAGTTCTCAAAATGTTAGGGGAGGCAAGCCACTTTCTCATCATCAGCGACATTTGATCTTCTCCAAAACAGGTCAAAATCAAGTACTGTAGGCTGAATGAAAATCATGTATTTCACTTAAATAACCACTGAAAAGGCAGCAAACGATCAGTTTCACAGAATCTTCTCAGCTTTTGGCCTGACTTCATGGGTTCAAATAGAGGATGTAGATATATACCTTATGATACCTCTGTATGGTGTAATTGCTGTTACCCCCCCCCCCATGTATCATAATATATGTAGGTTAAGTTTGTATTTGATACAGTATTTGCTTAATTTACCTACAGTAGGTATCCAGGATGAAGAACAAAAATTCTACTGGAACAAAACCTAAAAATACTGTCCAATGCAGTACAGCTCTCAGCAAATGGCTGGAGAAATTTACATAGGAAGAAAAAATTGAAGATCATACAATATTCCATCGTAGCTGCAACATCTATACATTCAAGGAGAGGGGCTTATGTATGAGTTTGAAATGTATTTGTGTGGGGGGGTATGCAGATATGCAGGGCATGATGGCTCAGCGGGTAAGACGCCAGGCTTGTCGATCGGAAGGTGCAAGTTCGGAGGTTCGAATCCCTAGCCCCGCATGATGGAGTGAGCTCCCGCACTCGCCCCAGCTCTTGCCAACCTAGCAATTCAAAAGCATGCAAATGCAAATAGATGAATAGGTACCACTTTGGTGGGAAGGTAACAGCGTTCCACGTGTGTCATGCTGGCCACATGACCGTGGAAGCGTCTTCGGACAATGCTGGCTCTTTGGCTAACAAACGGAGATGAGCACCGGCCCCTAGAGTCGGACACGACTGTGCGGGGGAACCTTTACCTTTACCTTTACTATGCAGATATGCAGTGGGAGAGAAGTGTCTTCACAAATACAGTATATCACATATACTTTTGTACACGACTGCACAAAAGTGCGGGGAGAACCTTTACCTTTTTATGTGTAATAAACTATTTGGATAAAAGCTGTAACACCTTAATTCAGGGACAGATAATCTTTTTGGACCAGAGGACACCTTTGAATTTTTTGACAGCACGTACTGGTTTTTCTCACAAATTGGCTGTTCCGAAGACAGAGGGCTTAACCATTCACAAAACATCTCCCATAGTAGGTTGGCCGGTCATAAAATGTCCCTTCAGCAGAAGACAGCCCAATGATGTGCTTTCTCGCTGCTTCCACTAGGCCTTCAGGCCTTGATCACTCCAGCTACTTATTACCTTTTGTTTCTGATTAGCCAAGTACATTTCCATAAAAGGACCAGGCCTGCATCCAATCCAGCATTTTCATTTTCTAAACGTGCCTATGGAGCCCATCAGTACTTGTATGAATAAAGACGATACTAGTGCTTTGCTTGCAGTATGCCAGCTTCTCGTTAGGTTATTTTGTAAAAAGTAATTTTAAATTTAAAAGAAGTCAGGCAAAAGAAGGAACCCTGGGGGTTGCCAAGAGAAGCAAGGAGCATTGTTGCCTAACCCTGCCTTACTGGGCAGGAAACATTATGTTACTAATATTCCTAGTGAGTGGCTTAGCAGGTAGATTATTTCTCTGGTGATGTTTTGGCATGTAGATAAACTTGTTATGCAAACAAAATATGCACCGGTTTTTATAGGAATTTTGCGGGTTCCAGGATTACAAAACTGGACTATTTTGTAATAGTAGCATACTGAAGGAATTAGTTCTCTGAGAACCTGAAAATATTAAAATGAAAGCATTCTATTAATATATTATGAATGCAATTAAAATACATCCTCTCTGAAACGATGGTGCATAACCTCCCCTGTTGAGCAATTAAAAGAAGGGGCCGCCCTGGAAGACCATCCAGGAAACTCAATTCTCCTATATAACACCAATAGGACAAGAGCTGCAGTACGTACGTTGGTCGACTTTTTGCCTCCAGGTGCAACTCAAGAGACTGAGGTTCACCTTCGTAGTCCTGGATATTCGTAGTACCTGCAAAGAATGCTTGCTGAGCGTGTGGCAGGACAGGATCCACCAGGGAGCATTTTCTGCAGGAGCTCGCCTTTCATCAAATGCCCTTCCCCAGAAATATCACTGCTGATATTTAGGAAGCTTTTAAAAATGTGGATATTTCAAACAGGATGTGGGGACCGAGGCACGTGTTACCTGAGATGATGGAGGGTGTTTGTCGTATGTATCATTAATGTTTATTCTGATTTTAGATTGGTTATTATGCTGTAGTTTTTTTTTCAAAGGGGAAATTGCATTTCTCTACACCTTCACTGTATTTTCTTTGGGGACCACTCAGTGTCGCCGTGACTGAAGCTACTTAAAAGCCTGTGCAAATAAATAAATAAATGGAATACCATTTAAATTTAAAATGATTTATTTGTGTACAGTATGCCATTTATCTCCAGCTCAGTCACCCCGGACAGTTTGCAGATAATAATATTTTTAAAAACCCACAGTGAGAAACAATAGAAAATTACAGTAATAAAAGTTGTGATGTATTTACTTAGTAGAGTGACTCTGCAACTAAATTGTGCTGAGAGTAGACGTGTGCAAGAGATAGCTGGGCAACTGCTGTGTACTTCCTGCATGTTTATGTGATGCAGCTGTCATGGAGGGCCATTTTATGCAACAGGAACTCAGGCCAAGAGGTGTCAGAAGCTTGAGGGACGGATTCGAGGAGACATGGTTGTTAAGCAGAAGAATCTGGGGGACAGGCTGCGCTAAAGTCAATAAGAGCAATTACCACTCACCACTTTTTGATTTCAAATAACTTTTGAAGGAGGCATTTTACTTAGAGTGTGTGTGTGTGTGTGTGTGTGTGTGTATGTATATATATATATATATATATATAGGCATGGTGACTCAGCGGGTAAGACACCAGGCTTGTCGATCGGAAGATAGCAAGTTCGGAGGTTCGAATCCCTAGTAGCCCCGCGTGACGGAGTGAGCTCCGGCACTCGCCCCAGCTCTTGCCAACCTAGCAATTCGAAAGCATGCAAATGCAAGTAGATGAATAGGTACCACTTCGGTGGGACGGTAACAGCGTTCCGCGCGCGTCATGCCGGCCACGTGACCGCGTAAGCGTCTTCGGACAACGCTGGCTGTTCGGCTAACAAACAGAGATGAGCACCAGCCCCTAGAGTCGGACACAACTGCACAAATGTGCGGGGGGAACCTTTACCACATATATATATATATATATATATCTCCATCCATCCATCCATCCATCCATCCATCCATCCATATGGAGTCCTTGTTGCTCTCTGAGCCTTGTTGTTTTCTTGCAGACATTTCATTGCCAGGCTAGGCAACATCTTCAGTGCGAAAAATTTGGCCCCTTTTTCGCACTGAAGATGTTGCCTAGCCTGGCAATGAAACGTCTGCAAGAAAATAACAAGGCTCAGAGAGCAACAAGGAGTCCACAGTTCAACCCTGAGCTACAAATATTTTCTTTGATTTTATATATATATATATATATATATATATATATATATATATATATATATTCACACAAACAAATATACACACGCATACATACACAAACAGCTTAGGGGTGTGGAGTGAAATTCTTCTTTTCCAAAACAGTATTTTACTTCTAAGCCACTCTTCAGAGTTCAAATTAAACTCTTTGCTTATCCAAAGCACTATTTTATTTTCAAAATCTGGATAAGCACTCAGGTCAGGACCTTTGCTTGTCTAAAATAATATTTTGTTTTTTTTAATCTTACCGTTCTGATACAGAAATGCAGACGTAAGCTACATTCAGGGCCTCATATTCTGTAGAGGCCTGGGAATTTGCACTCTTCAAGAAAAGGAAACACATATACCTTTTATGAAACATGTTCTTGTGATTTCTCAATATTTCACAAAAGGGATTAGAGGAACCTTTCAACACAATCAACAAACAAATGAAGAAAGCCAAAAGACTTAAAAATATTCCCAGGACTGACAGATTTTTGGTCCAATCTACATAGTACAGTGACAGAAACGGCTGTAAATGGAGAGCTATTTCTTCAATGTACCCTTTTTATTGTAACTTAATTTACCATATGTTGTGAATGACAATTTAGGGAAACTGATGTTTTCAGATAGCAGAGTAACTAACAAATACACATATGAACAAACAAAAGCCAGTAAGTGTATTTACAGCATTGGGAAAAAGAATGGTGGCATCTGAAAGCATTTTTTTTCATTTATTCATTTTGAATGCTTTCATGCCATTTTAATCATCTGATACTCCATTGATTCTCATAACATTCTTGTGATTTTAAAAAAAAAAAACACTTTTCATCAAGTATAGCTGGAATTTCTGACCAGGATATCATGTACTTCCCAGTAAAACTTCCAACAGTTCTCAAGATTCAATCATTCTGGATATGCCCAGCGTAAACTATGTTGATGTTGAAAATATTGTAAAGACTCTTACTCAGTTGACAGAACTATGCGGTTTTGCCTTATCATTTCTTCTACAACAATTGATGGGTACCGTGGAGTTCCAAAGCAGTGGGAACATTTATGGTATCAATCATGTATGCACATCTATTAGCAAGATATGGGGCAAAGGCTCTTCCTTTTGAGCCATGCAGTATTCTGATGGATGTCTAGTATCATTCTGAAAACAAGTGCCAAAAGAAAATAACTTCTCAGCGAAGACATTTAATCTTGAATTTAAAATGACACAGTCAGAAAAGTCCTCTTACATGCTGCAATTCAATGGTTAAGAAAGGTTACAGACTTGAAATAGGCCTAACCTAAATATTTGAAATAACTTTACATTCTATTTCATATCTGTCTGTGATGATGATAACTTGTCTGCGGCACTAAATCACCATAGAATGGGGTCACAGCAGAGCCATCTGGAACCTGGGAAAGAAAACTAGGAAATACACTCCGGGGTTTGCTGTTTCTGCCTAGAATAAAAGTCAAGTTTAATACATGCTTCAGTATAAGGCAACCGAGGTATCTGCTGACCACCCCACTTGAGCTTTTGGAAGATGTACGATAATACTTTATTAACTGTTGGTCAAAGACGATGTAATGTCTGTGAATATCACCAAAGAAAACCATCAGTAGTCAGACCAAGTTGGAGGTTGACCAAGAGGTTCTGGCCCTTAACGAAAATTGCAAAATTCCATACTTAAGCAAGGTGATTTTATCAGAATGCCATATTATATTTAAAGTCTACATTTCCTTTCTGCACCCTACGATTGAACCCAGCAGACATACGTGATCCTGGAGAAAGGGAAAATCTGAGAAACTCATTGATAGAGACCCATTTAGAACAATTTCTTAATACATTACCACTGAGCAGACAAAATGATCTTCAAGTAGACTTTGTATAGTACCAACATTTAATGGATTGATCAACCACCTGCCATGTTCCTTGAGGAAGTAATGTCTGAAAGGTTTCGGTATTAGTTATCCAAAATGTGAGATCTAGTTCCTGGGCAGCCACAGTTTCCTGTACTTTTTCATTTTGTGAAATATGTATTATACAACAAAGCATTATCTGAAGGCTTTTTCTGCCTGGTTAGAAGAAACAGAACCAAGGTTAAGTGCCCCTTAGGGAAGGCTGCATAAGGATAAGCTACAGCTGTAGTATACGCAGGATACACAAAAATTAAAAACAAGCTGTATGTGACGATGGCATCCAAAATCAATATATAGTCAAAAAGTGCAACTGCTTGAATGATCTAATCTACAAAGGAAAATCTGCTACCTATAGAAACTTGGAGCCAAACTCTTGAGGAGCTTCTTAAGAGTTTGGTGGACTGATCAATTAGAAGTTCAGTGTCAGCCATAATAAGCTCTCTCATTATTTGGATATATTTCTTGGTTTGGGCTTAGAGTAAGACTGCTCCCACAGTACTAAACACTGCTTCAGCTCAAGTAATTAATACTTTGTGTTTTTTTGGATCTTAGGGCTTGAGAGAGAGCGTGTGATTTTTGTTTTTGACATGTCAGGTATGCTATACGTGAAATCAAAATCAGCCCTTAAATGCAGAAACTGCCATTACCATGGAGCATCTGACATGTCTTTTGGTAGGTTTGCATGACTTGATAATCCTGTCCTCAGTTTCATTGGTTTAACTATCAGTGCCAACCATGGGGAGTTACCAGTATAAAGGAAGGAGAATCAGAGTTATAATTACTGGTATTACATTTATTGCACCTTATTTCTGAGCATGCATATGTAGCAACAGCAAAGCACTGCCAATTCAACATCCCAATTGTCCAATTATGAGCATTCTATAGGTAGTGAATGGATACACACACACACACATGTTTTAAATGGATCTTCAAAATACAATCATGCTGTTTCAATAATTATATAGTAATCTTTCAGTTATATTACTTAGTTCCATGCTGTTTAATCACTCAGCAGGACATCCTGTGTTACAACTATTTATTGCAACTATGTGAAAAAAAATCTGCCGTCCTATTCCAGGCTATGGGTCAGATTTTGCAGTGCTACAGTGTCTGCAGAATGGATGGTGTTGAACAAAGATGTACTGTATTCAACCTCATGAATTGGTTAAGGAATTGGTTTACAAATAAAGCAACATACAGGCCACTTAATCATACATTTGGGCCAGCGTGTGCTTATTCTTCCTAATTCATAATACTAGAACGTGGGCTCTTCCAATAACAGTGATAGGCAGTAGAGTCTGACCCACTACAAGGAAATATCAATTAACTATCAATTAACAATTTTCTAACTCAGGGCTGGTTTTAGCTAGTAGATGAAATGGTATTCATAATAAAAAGGGAGGCAAATTCATGTGGAATAATTAGATCAGTATGAACTATATGCTCCAAAATTTGCACTAGCAAAAATCAGCTAAACAAATTCTGATTTCCTCTTGCACACCATTTTTGTTGAGGAGGGAATGGAAAGTGTTTTTTAGAGACAGTAAACTATACCTCAAGGGCCGCGATGGCTCAGTGGTTAAGACGCCAGGCTTGTCGATCGGAAGGTTGGCGGTTCGAGACCCAAGCACCGCATGACGGAGTGAGCTCCCGCACTCGCCCCAGCTCTTGCCAACCTAGCAATTCGAAAGCATGCAAATGCAAGTAGATCAATAGGTAGCACTTCGGTGGGATGGTAACAGCGTTCCGCGCGCGTCATGCCGGCCACATGACCGCGGAAGCATCTTTGGACAACGCTGGCTCTTCGGCTAACAAACGGAGATGAGCACCGGCCCCTAGAGTCGGACACGACTGTGCAGGGGAAAACCTTTACCTACCTTTACTATACTATACCTCCGGGCACCACTGCAAAGAAAGTCCTTCTCTTTGCTCCTAACATGTTGGCCATTCTTCCTTCCTTTCTTTTTTCTGAACTTCATAATCATTATTTTGATATGATGGACAGAGGATGAGTGCTAACTATTTAACCCCAATCCAGCTGCTGGTAAGAATACAGATTCAGGTTGAAGCACATCATGCAGAGTCATGAAAAGCCCAACAAAACATTTCATCTAGAAGAGCAACTCCCTGTATTTTCCTTTATGTGGATTATATTGTCACTGAAAGTTTTTGAAAACCACAGCATAAAATAGATGCTGTTCCTGTCTTAATATGTCACCTGTGGACATGGCTCCTGAGGACATCAAAGCACACATGAAACACCTGCCCTCCCCATTTTGACTCCAAATCCCAAAATAATCAAACAAGTTTAATAAAGAGCAAACGTCTTGTGAGATCTCATGCCAGATCTCATGAGATTCTGGCGTGCCTACCTGAAATCAGGAAAGAATGCCAGAATCTACTGCCCAGAGCTACTTTGGCAATTGAAGTGGCATATACACTGATAAATAAATAAAATGACATAAGATTTCATCATTTGGCAATCTTAAGAGATTTTAACAACTATCTATCTATCATCTATCTATCTATCTATCTATCTATCTATCTATCTATCTATCTATCTATCTATCTATCTATCTATCAATTTTGGCATTCACATCAAAGGTAATCTGCAGAAGGAACAAGCAAAGCCTGCAATAAAGTATTACCTAATCACCCTGCTCACACATTTGGTCTTGTGCTCACACATCATTTTCATCCTTAAAGGTGAAACTGCTCTCATTTGGAATAACCTGATCACAGAAGAGGACAGACAGAGGTGATATGGGACGGATGTGTGTTTGAATTCTTCCAGGTCAAGCAATCTTTAATTCAAATTCATCACATCAAAGGCAAATAGTCATGCCAAAGTCCAGATTTTACTAAGTCAAAACAACATCATTCAGCTCACCGGAATGGTCTTGTTTGTATAAAGATTTCTACCAAAAAAATGTGAAATTCATGAATGTAATATAATTAGTTGCCAATAATAGGTAAAGGTAAAGGTTCCCCCCACACATTTGTGCAATCGTGTCCAACTCTAGGGGCCGGTGCTCATCTCCATTTGTTAGCCGAAGAGCCAGCATTGTCCGAAGACACTTCCATGGTCATGTGGCTGGCATGACGTGCGCAGAATGCTGTTACCTTCCCACCGAAGTGGTACCTATTCATCTACTTGCATTTGCATGCTTTCGAATTGCTAGGTTGGCAAGAGCTGGGGCTAGTGCGGGAGCTCACTCTGTCACGCGGGGTTAGGGATTCGAACCTCCGAACTTGCGATCTTCCGATCGACAAGCCTGGCGTCTTACCCGCTGAGCCATCACGCCCCCGTGCCAATAATATGTACAGTAACAGGAAATAGGAAAGAATTATGAAAGCAAATTTACTAAAACATTGGGTTTCATGGCTAAAGATTTCTTGCCCATATAATTACCATCTTTTCAATTGAAAAGAAACTTAATGGGAGGTAGATATATAGGAATTAAGCAAAAGTAATAGATACAGCTGACATTTGTATGCATTGCTGCTCCTGTACATGACTTGTCACATGCTGTGAAACTGGAAAAACATATTCCCTGCCACACCTCTTGTGACATATAATAGCTGTATCAGATGAACCAGATCATTATAATGCTGGGCTAACTGCCGCACCAAAATACGCCACATCATTTGGCCTCCCAATTGCTTGCTTTGGTCATTCACTTGTGTTCACACAGAAAGCATGGTGGTAAGTTAAAGTATTATATTTATTGAGTCATTAAACCCTTTGGATATTAGCCCTGGTTTACCCACATCTTAAATGAAAACCAGTCTAAACCCAGAAATGTAGCATGTGTTTTTGCCATTATGGCAATCAAGACTGGGCACTGAAATATCCAGATTGTGTTTAAAAAGTCACACTACATAGCTAAGTAAAATTACCTTAGGGACCGTCTTTTCCCAGTTATTTCTACCCATCCAATCCGGTCCGGCAGGATGGGCATGCTCCGTGTCCCGTCAGCCAAGGAATGTCAGCTGGCAGGGGCCAGGAGGTGTGCCTTTTCTGCTGTAGCACCTGCCCTCTGGAACATCCTTCCTCCTGAGATTAGGATGGCCCCCGACCCTTTTGGCTTTTCAGAAGGCCTTCTGGCTTTGTGCCCGGGCCTGGGGCCCCAAGTGGGTAAAGGGCCCCATTTCATGGCTGTGTTAACACCTATGGCTTTTAAGTTCTCTCGGCTGTATTTATATTTATATTTAATTTTTTGGTATTGTTTTTATTGTTGATTGTTTTTATTATTGTTAGTCGCCCAGAGTCACTGGTTTGAGATGGGCAGCTATATAAATTGAATAAATAAATAAATAAATAAAATTATACATCAGATTGTTAAACACATGTATTTGAATTCCTTTGGTTTGTAGACCTCAAACTTTTAAAATGGTATGAATCTTTTCTTTAAATTTCTATCTAACCTTTCCACTGGCAAACTCTTCTACTTAACATGTATTTATTTTATTTATTGCTCACATTTATATGGCCGCCCGTCCCACACAAGGCGACTCTGGGCGGCGTACAACAATTTATTCCTTATTACACTTACATCTCACTACTAACTAGCCCAATGTTGCATATATAGTCTCATAAAAACTATGTGAGGTACTGTAGCTTGAATCATGTCAACTGGATTTCTATTTTCTCAGTGGAAACGTTTCGCTCCTTATCCAAGAAGCTTCTTCAGTCTGAGCAAAGTTAGTAAGGGAATCCTTAAATATGTTTCTAGGGTGGCTGTGTGACCTTGCACCTGGGGCTAGGTCATGGTTATTTTGAGATGTTTATTTCTAAGCCCCTTTATCATCCAAAGGAGGATCGTTAAGATCACCATGCTGCTGTTGAGCTTGCGAAATGGTCTTAATCTTCCTAGGCACAGAAGACAAAGCAGGGAGGAAGATGGGGGAAAGATTATGCCTGAGGCCCCCACCTCTATTCAAGGAAGGATTTTCCAAGTTGGCATAAATGGACTCCTTGCCAACTTGGCAAAACGTTTCCACTGAGAAAATAGAAATCCAGTTGACATGATTCAAGCTACAGACTGTTCCACCTGGATGACTGAGAACCTTCATCGACATATGTGAGGTACTGTAGGTTATACTAAGAGATTGTCGTCGAAGGCTTTCACGGCCGGAGTTCAATGGCTGTTGTGGGTCTTCCGGGCTGTGTGGCCGTGTTCTGGAAGTTGTGGTTCCTAACGTTTCGCCAGCATCTGTGGCCAGCATCTTCAGAGGGCAGGAGCACAGATAGAATAGACAGAGATTTTGCTTCTATCTGTGCTCCTGCCCTCTGAAGATGCTGGCCACAGATGCTGGCGAAACGTTAGGAACCACAACTTCCAGAACACGGCCACACAGCCCGGAAGACCCACAACAGCCATAAGAGATTGTCGTTGGTCCAAGGTTATCCAGTACGTTTCCTGACTCGAAGGAAGACTTGAACTACTGTCAGCAGATTGATAACCACAAAGCATTATTTGGAGGTAGGACTTAAACCGCATCCTACCCTGAGCACCTCTCTGTCCAACTGTATCAACTTTTCTTTTCTTTTTTCCACTATTCTCTCCCGGGTAACAACTTTTGCTTTCAGCGAATTTCAGACCAAGGGTTTTCCTCACTGTTCTCCATCCGTCCTTGGGTTGGCAGAAAACTATACCAGCATGAAATTGGCTATTCCCATTGCCAATTGCTATTCCTGCCTCTGTGGCCACTATTCCTAGTCATTGACAGTTCAAGGTGATGGGCGATGAAGCCTACAAGGCTGTCCTCAGATGGTGTTGGAATAAGGAGGAAAATGCGACTTTTAACACTAGTGTGGCTGACTTTCAGACCCTCCTTCCCTCTTGCCCTATGCTTCAAACTGCCAGATCAGGCAGCCAAGAACCCTTGCAGAGGGCTTTAAAAGGACTGCCAACCCCTGCCTTAGCATACTGTCCTGCAGCAGATCAAGGCGGCAGCGGGGGAAGCCTTGCTCCAAATCCCCAACCTTAATGGTCGTCCATTTGGTAGCTACTTCACCCTAACAGCTCCCCGCAAATGTTCGGCTCAAAAGATGTCAAACCCTTGATGCAAGCGGCACTGAGAGACTGACAGGGTAACAACTATTCTCTATTCTGAGAATAGATCCTTTGGAGCATTTTCTCACCTGTTCTCGGATATCTTGAGATCCCAGTGCATGGAGTGTAAACGTTTATGTGCTAAGGAAAAACTAGTAGCTATGAAAAAATGACATTGGTGGATTTCTTTACGCAAGCATCCGTGGCGCAAGGACACTTAGCCTATCGTGGAACAGCTGGGACCACCACTTCCCATGCCAAAGGCTTTCTTGTGAGGACTTTTCAAGCAGCCAAGAGGCATCCAATGTGAAGAATCAGGTGAGAGATTCCCATTTGTTAAGAGGTACCTCTGAAAAGTGTAGGGGTGTGGTGGCTCAGTGGGTAAGACGGCATTTGCCGATTGGAAGATTGCAAGTTCGGAGGTTCGAATCCCTAGCCCTGCGTGTCGGAGTGAGCTCCCGCACTCACCCCAGCTCTTGCAAACCTAGCAATTCGAAAGCATGCAAATGCAAGTAGATGAATAGGTACCACTTCAGTGGGTAGGTAACAGCGTTCCGCGCGTGTCATGCGGCCACATGACCGTGGAAGCGTCTTCGGACAACGCTGGCTCTTCGGCTAACAAACGGAGATGAGCACCGGCCCCTAGAGTCGGACACGACTGCACAAATGTGCGGGGGGTACCTTTACCTTTACCTTTTACCTCTGAAAAACCAGTTTTGGGCTGCCATTAAAAGCGACATTCATCGCTGCCTGTTAAGCCCCATTTGAAGCAAAGGGAGAGTGCACCAAGTTTCTTCCTGTCTCAGGCTCCCAGACATAACCGTGGCCATACCCCATCTATCAACCATGGCTTAGTGGGATGTTCTACGTGGTTATGAAATTTTGAATGATGATGTTTATTTTCATGGATGGAATAAGGTGTGTGAGGAAAGAAGGAAGGAAGGAGCAATGACGTGTCAGGAGGTCACATTTCAAGGCAAGGTTGACTCTTGATGACTTCATGGATACTGATTTGCAAAAAAAAAAGATCTCTTTTCTCCTAGCCGTGGCATCACCATACCTTAGCAACACATTTCCCCTGCTGTAGCACTGCCCGGATGCCCCCGAGAGGCAAGCTTAAGTCACCCCCAGCCGGGTGGGTGTGAAAAGTGCCATTGCCCCCGTTAGTCCCGCCCAATCCAAAGCAGCCCTGAAGACGGGCAGAATCGGTCAGGCTGGGCCACCCATTCCCACGGCTGGCGGGAACCGGGGAAGAGAAGGATCGGCCGCCGGGTCCCATTTCCTATCTGTGTCTCTGGGAGTCCAGGACGCCGGCAGCGCTCCGCCGGGCCCTGGGAAGGGCCTGGGCGCGGGGGAAGCGCTCTCCCCTCCGCCGCGGACGGCGCTCGCTTGCCTTCCTTTGGGCGCCTTTGTGGGGACCGAGGCGCTGGGCTGGCGGCGGCGGCGGCGGCGGGAGCTTCCTCCCGCCTCTGTCAGGCAACCCCTCCCTTCCTTCCCTTTGGGCTTTTTTTGGGTTTGGCAGGGCGGCTGCTGTTGTTCTTTTTCGCCGCTGCAGGTTGGCTTCCAGGGCGGGCGTTGCGTGTCTCTCGGCTGGTGTGTGTCTCATTCCGAGCCGGGTGCCGGGTGCACCCGCCTCTCCGCCTGACAAGGAGCGGGAGGCCGGGCGGGCGCGAGGGAGGGCGGCAGGCAGGGAGGGACGCCGGCTGAGGCGCGCAGCAGCTGGAAGGGCGAGTTTGTCAGCGGGGCGGCTCCACCTCTCCTCCCCGGGTGCTGGAGGGGGGTAATTAACAGCTCCCTGGTGCAAGAGCAGCCGTCCCCGGTCTGCCTCCCGGGGGAAGGGAAGAGTCCGTGCGTGCCCGACTTGTTTGTGTGCGAAGGCGGGACCCAGCCCAAGAGTGACTCGCCGCGCCGCGCCCCGACCCCGGGCTTGGATTGTGGTGCGCGGAGGCCTCCGCCCAAGCCAGGCAGAGGGAGACGCCCAGCCCGCCCGGCTGAGTGATTCGCGCGCCCCTCCCTGACCCGACCCTGCCCCCCTCCCTCCCCGCCCTCTTAGTTACCCCGCCGGCCGCGGGAGCCTGGCAGAGCGAGCGAGCGAGCGGCGCCGGCGTCATGTGACAGCGCTGCCCAGTGCCAGGAGCCCGGGTGGGGGAAGCTCAGGAGGCCAGCCAGAGGCGGCCGGGGCGACGGAGGTGGCCGCCCGCTGCCGCTGCTGCGGGAACCGGAGAAGCGGAGGGGGAAGCCCGAGGGGACGGGAGGGGAGGGCGCTTCGGGGCCTCGCGACCCGAAACAAGCGCCGACACCCGCGGGCACACCAGCCCCGAAGTGAAGCCGCAACTTCTGCGTCCTCTCGGGGGCTGCCGGCGGCGTCGCGCGGACCGCCGGGCTTGACAAGCCGAGGTAAGTCGCGCCGAGGAAGAAGAGGCGGGGGGGGGGGAGGAAAGGGGAGGGGGCTGCCGCGAGGAAGGCGCGACGCGTCTGCTACGGGGCGGGGAGGGGGACCTGGGGCGTCTGGGCAGCGCGGCGGGGCGGGGGGGTTGGCGAGGGCGCCGCGCTGGCTCCGCGATGGGGAGGTCGGAGCGCGCTCTTCCTACGTGGACTTGCGGGCTGGGAACGCGCCAGCCAGGACAAAAGTGCCCCTCGCCGCTTCCCGGGAAAACCTTTGCAGCTGCAAAAGTGTGTTTGTGTGTGTGTGTGTGTGTGTGTGTGTCGGAGCGGGGAGATCTCTCTCCTAGAGCCGGTGGAAGCGCGCGGCGGGGGGGAGCAGTGGGAGGAATGGGGGGAAAGAAGACTTGCCCCTTGGATTACCGGACCCACGGCCGAAGGGACGCTGCGGTTGGGCATTCCCGGGAATCTCCCCATCTGCGATTGGCTGGGGGTGGGGGGGAGACGCGTTTTTGGGGTTCGGGGAGTCTCCTTTGTACTCGTTTTTCTTCCTCTTCTTCTGAAACAAGAGCCTGTCAGTTTGGAGCTGCGGCGAGGTGAAAGGAGAGGCGTCTAACAAAAGCCCAAATGCCGCCGTTGTTTGAGGGGCTTTTTACAAAATCGGAGCCGGGCAAGGCTGGATTTGACCGCTTGGGCACCTAACTCTTGGGATATTCTCTGTGCTGGGGACGCGGGGGCGGGGAAGACATCGCTGCCGGTGCCTTTGTGAGGTTTTTTCCCCATTGGCGACCTGCTTTCTTGACACTCAAGGACCCTTTCAATTCCCCCATCAAAGCAACCTGGGAGCAGTCCATTTAAATCATAGGTCAGCAGTTCCAGCTTTTGTTCCCTCAACAATCTCCCTCTTGCTGGCTGGACTCTATACCTATGACATTTGCTGGTGGTTATTCTGAATTTGCAGGATCCCTATTATATTCCCTAATAATATGTCTGCTGATATGGAATGTGGCACATCCTTTTAAGATTCCTCTATTTAGAATGTATGTCGGTGTGTTTGATAAAAATGTTTTATTTGTTTGTTTGTTTGTCAAATTTCTCTGCCACCCATTCCATCAGTCTACTACTTTAGTACTTTAGTACTTCAGAACACCTCTGTCTTGATACGGAGATACTCTATTGCTGTATTATGTTGCCCCTGGTTTTTAACACACACACACACACACACACACACACACACACACACTATATGCGTATTACATACACACACCCTATATTTATGATCTGTATTAATTTGTATTAAAATGGCAATAATATTTATATAACACCCTTAGAAGAGCCGGAGTGGTGTGAGAATAGTAGAATGTCTCATTTAAACACACAGTACATAATTGGGAAAGACATCAATATTTGGCTTCTTTTTTTCCAAATGTTGCTTTCCGTGTGTTTAAGGATACTGCTTACCTTGAATGCTTGTGAGAGGCAGGCTTTGTACTGATATGCTGTCATTTGAACACCATTAAGAATCCCAGTTCCTGAAGAAATTAAAACTTCCAGGCAACATACTTCAAATTTGTTCTCCCCTAGATGCAGAAATTTGTGCCAAGAGGGAAAAATTCACTATCTTCTAAATTATTCTTATCATTTGACAGTTAATTGTCAGCTAAGTTCTGCTTCTTATACAGTTGCAAAGATGGGAAATGTCATAGTTCACACTAGGCTCAATTTTTTTCAGTTTCTGGGAAAATGTAAACTTTGTATTAAAGTGAAGTCGTCAGCAGACTGAGTCATAGTTTTTAATTTGTAGACTTTTATTTTGGTGTAATAAAACTTTGTTCTCTACATCACAGAGTATTTTTCAAACTTTTCTTAAGAGCCTGACCAATGCTTAATGACAGACTTGATCAAAATTAGGCTATATCAGTCCAATGTTACTACTGTATCTAGGCGTAAGGCAATTACATATTTTGTCTATGCTTGTGTGGCACTAATGCTTTCAGACGATCACCAAGCACTTGCCTGCCACCCAACGTGAACCAGCAATTTCAAACAGATTTCTATCTTTTGCTTTTACTGAATGTTACACTGATAAAGAAACTTGACATAGAAATAAACTTGGAGAGTAAGAGTGATTAATAAAGAAAGCTGATTCTTCTGATCTTATGCCTTTCTTTTTTACAAGTAGTCAGAACTAACGCTGCAACCTGTTATGTAAAGAAGAGTCTGTTTTCCTTTCCTGTGTATATATTGTGCTACAGACCCCGCCGTTCCAGTTATTGCTAGGCCACTGTTGTCCAGATTAAGGAGAAGTGTAATCTACAGGGCAACAGGTTAGAAAAGACTGGAACATTTCTTTGACAAAAGAGGCAAACATATTAATCAAAGGTTACAATACTATGCATATATTTACTTTGGGGTAAGCTGTATTTAACTCAGTGTGACTTCATTCCAAATAAACGTATAGAAGACTGCATGATGGACAGAGTTTCTCCTTATGATTATTAGTTAGGAGTTGGGTCCGCCTAATCTTAGATGTTTTAAACTTCTGAGTAGCTGAGAAAGTGTGACTTAACTAGTAGTCTATAGTGGTGAAGATGGGGGATTGAGCAAAGTGGAGAAGACTGTGTGACCAGTTCTGCTTCAGGTTGTAATTGTTAAACATGAATATCATAAAAACAATGCAAAATGTAGGAATCACCTTTTAAAAGAGCTCCTGTGTCATTGTAGACATGGTGGTCTATGTTTTATTGTGACAGGAATGTACTGTAAGTCAAGTGGATTTAGAGTGGTATTTGCTCCTAAACACTGGTCAATCCTAATTATGCTTTGTTTGAACAGAGCCAGCTTCATAACTAGTGTTTGAGTTATGGCTTATTTCAAACAACTGTATTGAGATTAACCATAGTTCATTGGACAAAATCACAAACGTCAGTTAATAAAAATCAGAAGCAAAAGCTTCTGAACTCTTCAAACACAACTTGAAACAAGGGACTGAAGATGGATCAGTAGGTCATATCAGTGTATAGATATCAGTGTATTCTGTGGCTCATTCACATAATGATAAACCAAGGCTTAGCTTAATGTTTCAAGATCTGTTTTGGTGTTGTCTTCCTAGAATATGCCTTGGATATAGATGTAAATGTAAATTTTCAGCACTTAGCTGCCGTTGGCTGATCCCCCAGAAACTGAGCATCGTCAGATCTGGTTAGTACACCGTGAGATCCCAGGTCTATAAACTAGATGGGAAGTCAGAAAACATCCAAACGTTGGCAGTGGCAAACGGCTCCTATCTTGCTGCTATGAAAAGTACATCAACATGTTTAGACAGCCACCAAACTGATGGTGTTTTTGCCTATTTACTCCATAATATACTATAACCATGGTATTATCATCAGAGAACAGGATTCTTTTGTCTTGTACTGAATAGATTTGTCTGAATGGCAGTATTAAGGTAGACCGTAGCATAAAATAATGCTCTGATTATTTGAAAAAATGTAACCGGCATCAAGCTCTGCATTCTGATAGCATTATTATTATTATTATTATTATTATTATTATTTCAATTTTTTCCCCGCCCATCTCCCTTGCAAGGGACTCTGGGCAGGTTACAACAATTGAAAGCTTAAAAACTATACAAAAACAATATCTAAAATACATCCAATAATCCAATAATAAATTACATGAAATCCAAGATGGATTGGGGACCGTAGGATAGATCGTAGGATGATTACGGCTCATTCATTATTTTAGAATGTTTTTAAAAAGTCTCTGAAAATGCACAGTAAGTATTTTGAGCAGCTTGGTTGAGAGAAGAAAATAATAGTTACTTTGCCTTGTGTGGATACTAACTCAGTTTTGTTGATGTCCTATATAGAGATGGTTGTTTATATTCATATTCGTTGACCAAACACTCTGTGGGTTTGTTTGTTTGTTTGTTTGTTGCAGAACCCATCCACCCCTCCCCAGCTGCCCATGAGCATAAGGGTCAGAAGGGGTCAGCTACATGTTTCTCTGTGCTTTCTTTACAGCAGAGCCACCAGTGCAGTTTCCTGTTCTTTGTTTCAAGGCCTGGGTTTGCGTCATACATTCCAAGTAGCATGTGTGTGTTCTTTCCTCTTTCAGGCTGTTTTCTGGTAGATCAGTAGCCCAGACCTGTCCCCTTGTCACTGCCCAACAGCTTTCAGTCTCCACCCAGCGAATTATCATGTCTCTGCACACTCCGGATTGCCTAAAACGCCTGTGTTATGTCACCACAAAAGAGCCTTTTAACTCTCACATGCTGCAATCTTGTTTATTTAGTGTATCGGACGGAGTAAAGATTATTTTCTGAATTTGATTTTTGGAAGAAAAGGCGTAGATTTGACACTTTTTTTCAAATGTGGTTGTGTGGCATGATTGGGAAATAATAAAAAGTAAAGCCACTCGTTAGCTTATATTAATGCATAGTCCGTCTCATTTTGAAAGTTTTTCAGGAATATGTCTGTAGCTTGAATCATGTCAACTGGATTTCTGTTTTCTCAGTGGAAACGTTTCGCTCCTTATCCAAGGAGCTTCTTCAGTCTGAGCAAAGTTGGTAAGGGAATCCTAAATATGTTTCTAGGTGAAACATATTTCACTACCTAGAAACATATTTAGGATTTTTATTTATTTATTTATTTATTTATTTATTCAATTTATTCCCCGCCCATCTCCCATACAAGGGACTAGTAAGTAAGTAAGGATTCCCTTACTAACTTTGCTTAGACTGAAGAAGCTCCTTGGATAAGGAGCGAAGCGTTTCCACTGAGAAAATAGAAATCCAGTTGACATGATTCAAGCTACAGACAATTCCACCTGGATGACTGAGAACCTTCATAGACTTTTTCAGGAGTAGTTTCTGAATCTAGTTCTGATTAGTTTCATCAACATTTACAATAAAAGAAATTCAGGGTGATCATAACAACCACTGTATTCATGACACAAGAAAACTTTTCAGAATTCAGAATGAAAAATCAAATGTGTTGGCATTAGGAAGGTACTCAGTATTTCATTAAATTCAGATTCTGTACTGAGTAATGTCTGTAACCTGGGAAAAACATGCCCAAAATGATATGATTTAAAACTCTTCAAAAAAGAATCTCTGTGTGCTCTATCCACTTGATAGTTCTTCCCAATAACAGAAAACTATACTAAGCTATTCTGTGAGAAAAATTCCTTGCTGAAACAGTATGGCCTATCAGATGGGACACATTCACAATGAGGAAGTTCAGAAAGAGAACTTTAAACATCTGCATTATTATTCTTGGTGTTAGTAGTAAATGAGCTGAAGATGCATTTTGCAGATACCACTTCTTCCTGAGGACCGTACGACTATTTATAAACAAGCGAGACCAAGAAAGACATTTTATGTCTGAGACAATGTCCCCAGTAAGCTGTAATACTATTAAAATATTAATTTCTACACGCAGCTTCATATGAGTTCCAAGATGAAAGTAAAACATACGAAAATTGAATAGGCACCCTCTTGTGTGTTTGCATATGGAAGGAAAGGTTGCATTTCTCTGTATTTTTCACATAGAAAAGTAACTTTTTCAGGGAACTACATTGTTAGATTATTCTATCCTAGACTGAATTCAAGTAACAGCTTAAATTATTTAAATAAATAAATAAATTTAAATAGCTTAAATTACTTAGTGCTTTTTCTCTGATCTAACATAATTTCCATTAGTATCTTTTATGCTGTGTTGTCCCAGTCAAGGACAAGAAGTTTATGTGGAGAAGCAGATGTCTACATTTATAGCACTTTGAGTAGGCTGTCCTTGGTGTGTGGGTGGGTGTGTGCGTGAGAGAGAGAGAGAGAAGTCAGGATTGAAGGTGTGACCACATAATCACAATGCCATGTTGACTTCTTTGACACACTCTCCCTCCCCTCCACAAACATCCTTGACTTGGAGGAGTAATGGCTACAGGATGTACTTGAAGGCAGATGACATTGTGGGTGTAGGCTAATGGATACTCATTCACACACGTGCCTTAGTCTCTGCAGAGTTTGCTGCAATTAGTCACGTGAAGCTACGTATGATAAGAACTGGATGCAAAGTGGCCCAAGATGAATCTTTATAAACCTAACTGATCTTAAGGCAGGGATTGCCACACTTTCCCACTAAAATATTGTGGTGCAAATAGCTGGATTTTTATGGCCATTTGCATGATACACTAAACCACGATTCAGGGAGTAGAATAAAGTTTGCTTCACTTTAAGTTAACAGTATTTTGAGTCACACTGACTGACAAATTGCAATATTTATTTATTTGTTTTTCAAATTTTGCCACCGCCCATCCCCCCCAAAAAGAGGGACTCTGGGCGGTTTAGAGTAACAAGCACATTAAAACAATAAGCATAAAAATTCCTATTGTAAACTGCCCAGAGTCCCCCTTTCTGGGGATGATGGGCGGTGGCAAAATTGGAAAAATAAATAAATAAATAAATAAATAAATAAATAAATTATAAAATATAAAATATAAAATATAAAATATAAAATATAAAATATAAAATAATATAAATACAAAATTACCAAATATAAATATAAAAGTAAAAATAAATATAACATCCAAGTGGCCATAAAATAACTAATTCAGTGAGGAGAGCTCTAAGGCACCAGCCACCCCCAAGAATAACTACTCCCCTTCCCACCCCAGGCGAGACGGCAGAGCCAAGTCTTCAGGTTCTTCCGGAAGATCAGGAGCAATGGGGCTTGCCTCACCTCTGGGGGCAGAGTGTTCCAGAGGGCGGGAGCCACTGCAGAGAAGGCCTGCTTCCTGGACCCCGCCAAGTGAAATTCTCTTACAGATGGAGTCCGTAACATGCCCTCTCTGCATGATCGGGTGGGACGGGTCGATGTAATGGGGATGAGATGGTCCCTCAGATAACCTGGTCCCATGCCATGTAGGGCTTTAAAGGTGATAACCAACACCTTGAATTGGACCCGGAAGCATACGGGCACCCAGTGCAGCTCGCGCAGCAGTGGTGTCACATGTGCCGATCTTGGGACACCAAGAATTGCCCGCGCGGCTACATTCTGGACCAGCTGAAGCTTCCGGATAGTCTTCAAGGGTAGCCCCATGTAGAGCGCATTGCAATAGTCTATGTGGGAGATGACCAGGGCATGAGTGACTGTACGGAGGGCCTCTCGATCCAGGAAAGGGCGTAACCGGCACACAACACGAAGTTGCGCAAAGGCCCTTCTGGCCACGACTGCCACCTGCTCTTTTAGCTTAAAAGAAAAGAACTTTGAACCTAAATTGGCTTGTTTAAACTAACCAGAGTTAATCTTTACAGTGCAAAATCTGAACAACAGAACAAATGGAATTAACCCAAAGAAGAAGCAAAATAATTTAAACCCTTCTTCTGAACTACACAGAACGAGTAGGTAGCACACGAGGCTTGTTGCAGCTTGTTGCTATTTGTGCATGTCATTCTCAACCAGGGTTTTGCACAGGGATAGGCAGTGTAAAGACATTTTGAGCTGGCCTTGGGGGAGGTAAGAGAAAGCCATTAAAGGAGGAAGGAAGGAGTGAGCTATTAGGGAGGGACTTGGAAACAAGGTTACACCGTGCAAGATAGAAAGAGGTGTGAGAAGAAACTCAAAATAACCCTAACTTGATGTTGTTTAGTATGAAATGGGACAGAGAGAAACATGGCCATGCTTTCAATATTCTGTTAATTTACCCTACAACAATTAACTAGCATTTCTGGAATCCCTACAATGTCTCTTTCAAAACCGGGCCTACCTTGAAGGGCTGACACACATTTGGCATTTAGAGACATATTCTGAAGACTAAGCCAAACAAGCTGGTTAATAGAATGTATATTTGACCAACATCTCCTCTTCTTCTTCCAAAATTGGAGTGGCCGCCAATTCCAGTTAGTTATTTATTTATTTATTTATTTATTTATTTATTTATTTATTTATTTAATCTATCTATCTATCTATCTATCTATCTATCTATCTATCTATCTATCTATCATACTTCTATCCCGCCCGTCTCTCTCTCAAGGAGGGACCCTAGGCGGTTAACCTGAATCAGAATAGAAACAGTGTTTGTATTTCTGTTACATGTGATACAGACATTCCTGTTCACCAGCCCGGTTGGACTTAGCCTGTTACATAAGCATGCTCTTAAAAAATGTTGGTGCAGCCATTTTGCAGAACTACAGCAAGTTGCAAAAAGCTTTTCAGGTATAGAAATAGGATTCGCATCTAAACAGGACAACGTAGTTTGCTTAATCCTGGTTGATTGAATCAACATTAATTGGCTGGATTTGCACATGTTAAGCCACGTGACATAGTTTACAAAGCAGAAAGTCAGCAAAGGCAGAACAGACACACAGGGCTCTCCCTCGTGGCTGGGTTAAAGTGCTTGCTTATCTACCAGTCCTTGAACCAGCAATCTCTGTCCTGCCGTAGGCATGATGCCAGCAGATGGTGCTATCCTTGGTACACAGGGCATGTTAAGGATGGGTTGATAGATTTCCCTGGCTTTGTTTCTCTCCCTTTCCACCAAATGTCACCAGTCAGCGGGAAAGGATCCACTCAGTCTGGGGTTGGGGCATAGTGACTTTTGATAAATGGCTAGACCCTGGTGGGTTTGGTATCTGTCAAAATTGGTTCTCTTTTTGCACAAATGTTTTGCCCTCATTCAGTGAAAAGGAGCCTGAATGTCAACTGATAATCAAGCTGGGGGTGTGCTATTCCAGAAGAGCACTAAACCCTCGTTCCAAATCAGCCTGAACGGCATGTGACGGATGTGGGAAGCGCTGTGATGTGAAGCAGCAGAGAGGGGTCTCTCTTAATGCTTCCCCGTGCAGGTCCCCACCTGCCACCTCAGAGGACTGGTTGATGCAGCTGAGAGCACCCACTTTGAAAGCACTGGGCTCTCCCACTGCCCAAAGCAGAGTGGCCCTGGAATACCATGTCCAGGGACCAGAAGGGAGGGGGCATGGCTGCAGCAACCTAAAGGGGTCAGTAGATGATGCCACCCCAAGAGGCACCTGACTGTGCCACCAACTGAATGGTTGGAGAAGCTGGTTAGATGGCACCCATAGTCTGTTGCCCCTTTAAAGGGGAAAACACAACTCTCGCACTAGAACAACGACTGCAAGAATGATTTTAAGCTGCCTGAGGTATGAGTTGAAGATGAAATGACGGCAGTGTCAGGAGAACGTAGCAGAAAAAAAAATTAGTGGATGCTTCGCTGCAAGGGGAGGAAGTTAGAGAAACAGACACAGCAAGAGAGATGACAGACAGACAGACACTCACAAAGGAGAGAGGAAGGGACAGAGAGTTTTTTTTTCTCCTATTCAAAACTCAGTTGAATGGGAGGTGGGAAAGTATCTCCTGCCCAAAATTGTCTAAAGCAGGGTGGGTTCTTCCTGTTCTAAGGATTACTTCCTTCCCCAGAGATGTATTTTGGCAACTGATTTTCCCCCCAGTACAAGCATATATTAATGTGAATCAGTCCCTCCTGCCTCTAGAATAATACAGTCATTGATATCGATTTTGGTAAGATAAGGTCTTTGATCCTGGTGCAAATAGGACAGGAGGGAATAAAACGTGGAGGACATCTGGAGTAACAGGATCCCAGGTGTTCCTTTTACATTCCAGCCAATTTTAGACAGATATTTTTTTTCTTCCCATTGCACGTGGAAGTCAATATGTTTCATTTAATTGCACAAAGAGAAAATTGCCTAGTGGGTGTTTAAGCATTGATCCGGGGAGGAGGGCACCTTGTTGCCAACTCCATGTTTACTATAGGTAAACCTGACCCATGCCAGTACTTTTTTTTATTATTTCAACATAGTGGCAGGCTGTCTTTATAATTTAGTTTTGAAAATGTATGTACAAACTTTCAAGAACTTTTCACTGGAAAGTTACGTTGCAATAAAACACGATAAAAATATACAATTGGCAAGGATGCGATGGAATCTTAAATGGCAATGACAGGGCAGTATAAACTATATCATGAGAGATAAACCTCATGCTTGTTATCCTAAGAATTTTTTTAAGTGAACTTTCTCCTGGTGTCAGAATTAGAAAAACGTAGGAGCTAAGTAGATTTAAAGCATTATAGAAATGTAATATGTACAGCCATCAAAGAACCCAGATTTATTGTTTCTCTGTATCAGATAATAAAAAAGTTTCCTTGAAGTAGGCCTTCAAACAAGGGTCTCAGTAAATTAGTGTCTTTGCTAGTACTGTATCTAGTAAATTTAGCACCCTTACTTGAAAGTTATGGGGCGTGGTGGCTCAGCGGGTAAGACGCCAGGCCTGTTGATCGGAAGATCGCAAGTTCGGAGGTTTGAATCCCTAGTCCCGCGTGACGGAGTGAGCTCCCGCACTCACCCCAGCTCTTGCCAACCTAGCAATTCGAAAGCATGCAAATGCAAGTAGATAAATAGGTACCGCTTCGGTGGGATGGTAACAGCGTTCCACGCATGTCATGCCGGCCACATGACCACAGAAGCGTCTTCGGACAACTCTGGCTCTTCGGCTAACAAACGGAGATGAGCACCGGCCCCTAGAGTCGGACACGACTGCACAAATGTGCGGGGGGAACCTTTACCTTTACCTACTTGAAAGTCAAAACTATTAGATTAATTTCTTCTGTGTTCTTGGAACTATTGATTATGGAGTTCACTAAATGTGCAGCTCACTAGTACTTTTCCAATCATGTTATGAAAGACAGTCCATACATTAAAAAGGAAATGGCAGATAAGTGGCATTGTAAGAACCATGCATGCCTAGGTTTTCCATAATCTCCTTCATGGAAGAAGCAATTGAGTTCCATTTATTTTCCATCTTAACACACTTTCTAAAAAAACAGTGGATGGGCATGAATTACAGCTCTGAAGGGAGTACATTCCACGTATTGTGAGGGCACATTAGAAAGCCATATCACATTTAACCAACAAAGGGCCAGCAAGTGATGGTGTTTTGAGAGGGCTTCTTGTACAATCCAATAACAAGCCAAGTTCACTGTGAGATATATAGCTCCTTAGATAACTAAGCCATGAACACTTTTGGCTAGTTTTACTCATAACAATAAGCCATAAAAGGGCTTGTACATTATACTAAGGAAACTTTAAATATTAGCATATCCCAGTACCAAGATATGTTGAAATTTTGTTTGCCTGATGCATGAGAAATGCAGCTCATGACCTTTACCTGTCTTCTGAAAGGGTGCAAAACTCATGTCAAATAAGAAAATAAAGCTGTTCCTTTATACAGGATTAAATTGTGTTTATGTCAGTATAAAATACATTTCTTTGGTGATGGCCATGGAATTTATACTGCTAAATTAGACACATTTTTGAACATTGAAGATTCGCAGATACTGTGCCCAGAGCTCTCCAGTGTTGTATTGTGTTGAAAATTCTGAAATTCGTCATGTCATGTCATTATAGACCTCTATTGCACTGATACTTCTTTTTGATATAATTTTGATTTTGTCTATTTTATTTAGGGTGACACATATTTGAACATTTCTTGTTTTTCATAATATTCTCTAAGTCAGAGCTTTCCAAACTTTTCATGTTGGTGACACACTTTTTAGACATGCATCATTTCGTGACACACTCTTACAGCAGGTTTGGAGGCAGCGAGGCACAAGGCAGGCACTAGGACCTGCGCAGAATCACAGCAGGTTTGGAGGCAGCGAGGCACAAGGCAGGCACTAGGACCTGCGCAGAATCACAGCAGGTTTGGAGGCAGCAAGGCACAAGGCAGGCCCTAGGACCTGCGCGGAATCCTGGCAGGGCAGATTTGGAGGCAGCAAGGCACAAGGCAGGCACTAGGACCTGCGTGGAATCCTGGCAGGGCAGGTTTGGAGGCAGCCGGGCACAAGGCAGGCACTAGGACCTGTGTGGAATCCTGGCAGGGCAGGTTTGGAGGCAGCAAGGCACAAGGCAGGCCCTAGGACCTGCGTGGAATCCTGGCAGGGCAGGTTTGGAGGCAGCAAGGCACAAGGCAGGCACTAGGACCTGTGCAGAATCACAGCCGGTTTGGAGGCAGCAAGGCACAAGGCAGGCACTAGGACCTGCGCGGAATCCTGGCAGGGCTGGGAGGCAGGAGCAGTCGCGACACACCCAGACACTGCAGCCGACACACTAACGTGTCGCGACACACAGTTTGGAAAGCTCTGCTCTAAGTAAAAGATTTATCATTTCTGTGTTTTAAATTAGTGTGTGAGTTTTAGAGATTGGCATAATAAATTATTCAATGTATTTATTTATCCCATTTATATTTATATTATATAATTTATCCCATTCACTGGATTTCAAGTATAATGGACAAAATCTCACTTAGGCTTCACCCCCAAATAATGAAGAAGTCTGTTGTTTCGAGAATAGTCCAGACAATTTATGTAAATACTGTATAGATTTATGTCAAATGGATAAATTATGTATACTATACTACATAAATGTACGTAAAGTGAGTAAATTTTATGTAAGTTATGTACATTTGGATTTAACAGGCATTTGGGTATATCAGATACCCGTTACCTTCCAATTGTGGCCAAAATGTGTCTTCCATACCTGCAATGGCTATAAATTCCAGTTAACATGAATCAGAAATGGTTTGTACATTTTTGTTAACCATCCTGGTTGGATTTAGCCTGTAAATCAATGTTTTATTGTAACTTTAATTCTGTTAGTCATAGGAAGTTCTTTATAAAAAGAGAGATTCTGTGCCGCCAACATGGAAGTGTTTTCCTTCCAAAGACTAGTTGATTCCAGTCCATAATTTGGTATTTGGCAGGGTTCGTCTAAGGAATAAATTTAAATCATCTCTATGCTAAGGTTTCATCCAGGGCCAAGGCTTCCTTATAGGGTTGCTAATGGCCATTGTTTACATTATCCGAGGGGATCCAATATAACAGTTATATGAACAAAACAGACAGCTACTGCTAGAGACTTTAAATTCAAAGGTTGTCATAAGCGGGGGGGGGGGGAGTGGTGTCTGTTACAAGCAGCTTAATACTTTAGGCATCTAGTCTCTGTGGGGGGAAAATCCAAGTTCATTTAATCATTTTTCTTGAATTCATCATCTTGTTTCTCTTTTCTTGTTTATTTTCGTTATTCGTATGTTGCTTCTTTCAGATTTTCCCATCTTACTCATATCAAGACAACACATTCTTATCTGTTTCTGCCTTTATGTTGCTTGTTTATTGTGTCAGTCAGTGTGAATGGATTTAGCATATACGTCCTAAAACACCTCCGCTTGTTAGCAGTAATACTGAGATTTGCAATAGCCACAGTTAACATAAATCAAGAATTAATTAAACAGGAATTGAACTATCTTTCACCCAAAGTTGTCTGATGAGCTTTGAATGCGGCTAGTATAAAATGAAGTTGAGTTGGAAAGATGAAATTTGCTGTTAGGCGTGGGACGAGTGATCAGATCCCTGCCTCTTTTGTAAGTGTGATGTATGCACAATCCACGTAAAAGAGGGGCAGGGCTTCAGTGGCACAATTGCACAATTTTTTCACATCCCCTTCCTGGACGCCCCCTGCTCCCAGCATTTCCTATAGTGTACTGTTTGTATTAGCTTGAAATGTATACATTTTAATTAAAGATTATAGATTAATGTGAATTATTATATTTCTAGGAAATACAAATCTGGTTTGTAATATTTATTTGATGATTGTTGTTTATCATTCAACTAGTACTTGAACTACTCAGTTCTGTGAAAGCTGTATTACACTAAAACGAATCAGTTTCATATTAATGTTTCAGGGTCCTGTTCAAGGATCACAACATTTTGAGAGGAGAACTTCTGCTCTGTTTCTCAGCTCTGAGTGTTGTAAGGTCTGGGACTCTGACTTGTGATTTCCATGTATCTCCATTCGTGGAAGTCCAATAGAAGCCATGATCACATCATGTGTATCGTGACATCATCACACAAATGATGCAAATTATGTGATTTGCATCAGTCACATTGGGACATACTTCTTTTCATTTGCATGATGATGTAATAATGCCACCTGTACAGTACCACCTTTCCCACCCCCTCACCTTGGATGGCCATGTCTTCTAGGTTCTCTACATTTGGGGAGTTACTCTCTAATTACTCCAGGCTTGGGACATGATTTACTCTGGATGCTATGCTCACATATCATGCTTATCAGAATCAATAATTTATTGTGATGCTCAAAGATAGCCATTTTTTGCATAATTATCAACTACAAGCTCTGATAACAAAAATCAATGGCATTTGGAAACACTTCCATGAATCTTAATCTGACCTGGAAAATGTCAACAAAGATTGCAATTACTAAGAAGTGAGAGGAGAAATGTTGTTTGGGTTAAAATATCTCCAGTCACTGCATTCAGCCTGGGTGAAAAGACACAGATAGGAAAACAAGAACTGGTAAGATTTTGAGCAAGAAAATCACTAAAACGGAAAGGTTAAGCTGTTCTGGTTAAGCCCTCAGAGTCTTGAGGATTATTTCATGTTTTTTAAAGAAAAATACATAAAAGGTAGTTTAATTGCAACATTAATTGAATGGAGTATAGAAAGAACTGAGGATATTCAGGTCCCATTGGGTTCAATGCCAGAGTTAACACATCCCTTTAATAGAAAATTTGGCTGTTTAAAAAACAAAATGGAGAGTGATGTTTTAAAAAACCAGAACATGCTGCTTCACTCTGAGGTATGAATTGTTGAAAGCATCATTTAGACTGACTTGAGTTTTTGGCAGCATATAATACCAGTAGTTTTTCCTACTCATTCAGGGCTAGCAGTCAACTCTCAATCAGAGAATTTTAGAATTACGTATATAGCATAAAGAGAAAGGGATCCTTTGAAAGCCACAGCCAAACATTACATTTCTCAATTAATTGAAGCCCTATTTTTGAGTCCCATTCCTTCACTTCGTTACTGAAATTGGATGGTGTCATTGCAATAACTACAAAGGCAAATTGGGGCCATCTAGAAATATGGAAGATTTCCTGGTACAAAAACATATATGTAAATTAAAAGTAGTACATTTTACTTATTTGTTGATTTGAAAATCACCAAAATCAAGATTTTAGCAATCTCAACCATGACAGCTTGGGAGATCCCATGTGGAAATCTCATGAGATTTTGGACGTTTTACATATGAAACAAAATGGGGGAGGAACAAACAAGGGTGCCATTTTGAGCTGCCATGGACACCTAGACTATGATATTCAGGTGGAAAGTCCTCCAGAAGTTCCTGCAATGAAGCCACTCCATACGCCTTGCCTACAAATCTTGACTAATACAAGCCACCTGTAGTAATAGAGGTCTGGTTTGTGCATATCTTTTTTTTTAAACTCCTTTTAATAAATTAATTAAAGCAGTTCTTTCTTCTCTGTTTCAAAAGGGGAAAAAACCCATACCATTCTGTATACTTCACTTGTTTTTAAATGTCTGCTTTTTCATCTTGTTCAATTTTGTGCCTGTGTTTCTCTGTGGAAGCTGAAGCTTAAGACAGGAAGCCAGATAACTTTCTGCTCTGATAAGGAAGCCTATTGTCTCCTGGAACTGGCTGGAAGCTCTTAGTAAGGTTTCATAGATGTAAACTTGGAAGATATTTGCTTGCTTGCTTGCTTGCTAACTTAGATTTATAAGCTGTTCTAGGCTAAAAGGACTCTGAGAGGCTTATATTCCCATCTTTCAGTAGTAAGGTTAAAAGAAAAAAAAAGGAGGGTGGGAAACAGTATTAAGAACATAACCATTAACAATTACAACTAAAATTTCTTCCAGGGCTGTCTGTAACTGCAGATCTACCACCGTTTTAACAACTTTCCCTAAAAATGGAAGGCTGGAGACAGGACAATACTTACCTACTATTGCTGGGTTGAGCAATGGCTTCTTGAGAAGGGAGCATCCCACCTCTTTCTTCAAAGCAGGCAGGACCACCTCCTCTCTTAAAGATGAGTTAAGCACCTGATCCAACCTCCTGTTATCTCCCTCAAGACGTTCACCAGTCAGGAAGGGCAGAGATCTAAACCACAGGGGGATCTAACCTCAAAGAGAACCTTGTTCAGAGTTTGGGATATAGGCTCAGTCATCAGTCACTTCCATTGCATTTGCACAACCGGCATCCAATTCCAGGCAATTCTGAACAATTTTATCCTCTAGAGCAGGGGCACCCAACCTTTTTGGCACCAGGGACCAGTCATGGAAGACAATTTTTCCACGGACCGGAGGAGGCAGGGTTTGCAGGCGGGAGCCAATTGCGCGTACTGGGGGGTGGGGTTTGCAGGCAGGAGCCAATCGTGTGGTCCGGGGGCGGGGTTTGCAGGCGGGAGCCAATCGCGCGGATGGGGGCGGGGTTTGCAGGCGGGAGCCAATCGCGCAGACCACCACCGCTCACCTGCTGTGCGGCCCACTTCCTAACAGGCTGTGGCCCACAGGTTGGGGACCCCTGCTCTAGAGGTCTTGAAAACTCCTCATTATGGCCCACTAAATGGCCTTCCATCCTATTTTTCCCTAATAGGGTCCAGTTGACTTAATTCACCACTTCACAGATTCAGAAACAGTGAAGAAATGCTGACATTTCACTTTTGTTAATGACACTATGTAGGATTGAGCCCAAGCTATTAACCTGTGTTCAGTCCGATTCATTCTTCATCTTCTACCACTCTTCTATCACATCATTTCCCCACCTTCTCTCTAAAGTAAGGTGTTCCCCTGGAGCAGGGAGAGACCATTCAGATACAATTCCATCCAAGGCCAATGTTGTCATACCGTTCAGGTTGGCAATGAAAACTTCAGAAGAACAATCTCACCAAGAACTCTGAAAATTAATTTGATCCACTAGACATGCAGGCAAGCCAGTCAAATAGGTAATCAGAGGAGCACTTAGATATAAGCACATACCAAACAAAATACTATGTAATACCAATCATAGAGGAGTGAAGGTGTTTCATGGAAACCGCTAAATCAGATTTCTGGTAACAGTATAATCTCCATTAAAGAAAGACCACACAAACTTTCTCCCAACTACTGCTAGATATATCAGTAGGAACATTATATTTATAATCCGCTAAACCTGTCTCAGGTTTAAACTAGTAACATTAAGCAGAGTAGCAAGCTTGTCCTATCTTCAACAAACATGTCTTATTGTTTAGTAGAACCAGAAGTATCTTTGCTATTTTCTTCCTAGCAAAACTCTTTTGTGCTATCTTCTAGGCCCTGCAGTTCATCAATAATTTATATAATCTTTTTATTTATATAATTTATAATTCTAAATTATAATTTATATAATATTTCTATTAATCATTGAGGGGTAGTTTGTTATTTATTCACAGATATCTTTTTACTTTCTTTTCATGGAGTATAAAAATAATATATTTTGACATTTCAGTAAAGTACAAATACATTTTAAATAAAACTCAGTTTAACTGACCATTTGGAGAGAAAAATCATCAACTCCCAATGTCTGTTAAATCAGAAATTATAGGGTTTGTATACAGTAAGTTTGCATCAGAATGATGTCAAAATGACAGAAACTGACTGAAATGACATACAAATGTTGATTGCATTGTATTGTTTTTCTTTTCATCAACTTCTTTGTGCTAATAGATCTTTTTTTGTTCTCACAAAACTAATGATACAAATGTGAAGGATCCAGTTAGATCACAAAGACACAATGGAATCATAGCGTGCATTGAGGACAAATCAGACAAATACTTTCTTTGTTTCATCTGTTCAGTTTTATTCAAGATCTGCTGAGGAATTTTGACTCAAATCCTAACTATGTAATCTCTCACGTTAAAGAATGTTTTCATTCTTAAGAAATAAAATGTGAATGGAATAGATAACTTAGTGGATGGACTAACTCTGTTTTAATGTTAGTTTATATTGCTTTTTCAGGGTAGTAATTGTTAAAGAAAGTTGATCTGTGATGTTTTACAAAATTCATGTTACAGTAACTCAGATATGTTTAACACTTGTAGAATCTCAAAAAGTTTACTCAGAAAGTTAGTTTGTCTGAGCTCAATGAGACTTAAAATATCTCCACATTCTGTTCACAATAGACCTGGCATAGAATCACAGAGTTTGAAAGAAGCCATAATCTGTCTTTGAATCTTCAGGCACTGTGTTTCAGGATCTCAAGTTGGGATTCTGAAAAAGGTTGAAGGGAAACCAGACTTATTCCGTCAGTTAATATGAGCTACCAATGAAAATGCATTTTTCAGCTAGTCACTCTTTTTCTCCTTTCTGGGTTTTTTTCCCTTAAAACAAAGCAAAAACAGAATAAATTGTGGGAAAATAAAGAAGGGTTACAACTGCAAGATGGCAACAGCTGTATCCTTCATAAATACTGTAAAAGAAACAGTGTGGTTGGCAATCAAAGCTTTATCTGAAAGTGTGTTTAATTTATTCACTTAAATCATTGTTCTACTATGTTTTTCACTAATTCTCTTTCTCTCCCTCTCTCTCTCTAAATATAATTGGAGTTTTTTGTTGGGGGAACAATGGAATTATCTTAGTCTTTAGAAAAGGGATAGTTTTGATATATGCGTTGGCAATGAGCAAGTTATTTTGTTTTCATTTCAGTAGCGTGTTTTTTAAAACTATTTTCTCTAAGTCGCACAAAACTGTGTTCTTGCATCTATTTTAAGCTATATTTAAATATTTGTGCCAAAGCACTTAAAGAGTACTTTGTTAAACTACTTTGTTAAAAGTATTTGTTGGACTGATGAAGGAAAAGTAAATGTTTTCTTTGATTGCAGCCTCACTTCTAAGTTTTGGGAGTTTGAGAGCAATAAATAAGTGAATTTCACAACGCCACTGGAAGATGTTCCTTCTTCCTTCCTTCCTCCCTCATACGAAAATGGGGATTAAGGAAATTGTATTTGCAGAAACATATGAGGCCTGTAGGAGCAAGCGAATCCGTGAGTGATCAAGATTGTAGTCTGGATGGGAAACTACAGGCTTCAACTGAACCCTGGCAAGACTGGGCGGCTCTGGGTTTTGGGTCCTGCCAGTTCTAGGACTACGCCATCTTTGGTGCTGGATGGGGTTGCACTGCCCCAAAAAGACCCGGTGCGGAATCTGGGGGTCGTCCTGGACTCACGACTCCTGCTCACAGAGCAGGTGGCAGTCGTGGTTTGCACAGCTTCATGTTGTGCACCAGTTGCGCCCATTCATGGATCAGGAGGCTCTACTCATGGTCACTCATGCCCTGGTCACCTCCCGGTAGACTACTGTAATGCACTCTACATGGGGCTGTCCTTGAAGAGTATTTGGAAACTCCAGCTGGTACAAAATGCAGCGGCGTGGGCTGTTATGTGGGCCCCTAGAACGGCACACGTTATACCTCTGCTCCGCGAGCTGCGTTGGTTGCCAGTTTGCTTCCGGGTCCAATTCAAGGTGCTGGTTTTGACCGTTAAAGCCCTTCATGGCACGGGGCTGCCTCTTCCTGATTACACCTGCCGATCCCCTCAGATCTGGCAGAAGAGGTATGATGAATAAAAAAATAAATAAATACAATGAAATCTGTTTTCTATTCTTGCTTTTGCTGAATCTAGTTCTGCCTCTTTCAGCACAGAAATTGCTTTCAGCACAGATTTCACTTTTCCTTCACTGACTTTTTCTCTCATTGCTATCAGACCTACAGTATGCCTTAGGATTTTGTTTGATTTTACCTTTATACCTGTCCTTATTTGCATACAAAACCAATTTCTTCACTTAGCTCGCTGAAGTACAGGGTGTGAGCAAAATCTTATCAAAGCTGTGTCCTGTTTAGACAGGTTGCCTTCCCTTGGCATAAATCCATAGGGCGGAGAGGCTGGGAGGAGGAAGGAAAATAAAACTCTGTGGGTTTTTTTAACGTGAGGGGCAGGACTCTTTTCTTAAGGGAGCATTGTTAATTATTTTATTTCTTATTAATACAATCTATAATTATCCATTTATAAAATGTAGTTATCAGGTTTTTTGTTTTTGTTTTACTTGGCATGCTTATTTTACCTTGAGACAGTTGCCGTTCCTGCGATGTCACTGAATTGCTTTTGGAGAGAAAAACGTAACTCCTGACTGCAGAAAAAGGTTATTTAGAAATAAAATCCATTGAGGGAAAGACCGTTTTCAAAAGGGAAGAAATGGAAGCTTCAGTCTTTGTCTTAACATTTGGCAAAACTCTTAAGTGCGGCAGTGGCTGGCTTGTCATCAGCGAGTATGAATTTTAAAGTATTTTACCATATCAGCTCTAAGTTACCAGCAGAGTTAGAGCTTTGAATGTATGGTATATGCAAGAGTATAGACTTAAGCAAAAGCAAATTTAACCTCCTACCATAAATACTTAGGTTTTCCCTTTTTAAGTTCATATTGTCACCATCTTGCATAAGCCATGCAGCTGCTGAACAAACAGCAGCAGTCCAGGAGGGGGGTCACATCCTCCGCTAGGGAAGAGGGAAGTTCTATAAGCGGTGACTTTCCATTTCTGTCTGTAGATGCCACTATTATGGGAGTTACAAGAGTGATATCTATCTGGAGAGTAGGTAGGGTCAACGTCTTGCTGAGGTGGTCTGTCTGTTGTATATCTTTCCATTTTCTGCTACTTCAAAGGCCCGGGTGAGATCTGCACTGCAGAGTGTACACGTTGTCTCTTCTTCCCTTTTCCAATTCTTGACTCCTTTCATATATTTATTTCACTTATGGCGTTTATGAGGCAAATATTTGAAGCAGAGAGGTCCCAGGAGCTACAGTATATAAAAAAATTAAAGAGAATAGAATAGAATAGAATAGAATAGAATAGAATAGAATAGAATAATAACTTTATTGTCATCCCACTATACACTATACATGTGCACAATAGAATGAAATTTCGTTGCAGTTGGCTCACAAATTCACTCAAGCAATAAAATACTAATGATAATAATAAAAAACCATAATTACTATAAAATACCCATGCTTATAAAATATACATTCTTAAAAAATATACATTCTTTAACACACAATTTCAGTCAAACATTAAAATACTAATAAAAGTCCATAATTACTATAAAATGTACATTTTTTACATATCCAACATATTTCACCTAAAAGAACCTATTTGGCATTCAAGAATCCAATAGCCTGGGGGACTATATGAATATGAAAATTAGAATAGCAAAGGAAAAGTTTGGGGATGCTCACCCTTCATCATCTTGAAGCCACCCTTGAGTACAGTGTCCCTAAACCTGTTAGTGCTAGATTATTTTCCATACTTGAATTTCTTCTTTATTGATGAGGTCCGAAAGATCCACGACCACCAACTCTTATAGGCAGACGAGGTCAGCTAGCACAGAGGTAGGGATGACTAGGAGTAAGCTGTCACTGCATGTCTTTTGAAGCAGCTACAGGAATGGAATTAATTTAATACATTTTTAGCGATTGATCACCTGAAAGCCTCTCTATTTATTTTTATTTATTTATCACATTTATATCCCGCCCATCTCCCCCACAGGGTGGGACCCTGGCCCTCTTGCTTATGTGAACTAGCCCTTAGGCGGCTGAGCGTTCTGAATCTCAAAAAGAATAAACTGAAACTGAAATAAATGTCACCGCTCTAATGCTTGTATAATGCAAGGAGCTAAACCTTGAAAGTCTTCAGCAAAAGTACAAAAGTTCAACCCTCTCTTAGGTCTATTCATTGAAGAGTCTATCCTATCAAGCTAAAGCATAAACCATTTGATAGGCGTGGTTTGTTTTAATCAGAACTGGGTATATGTAGAACACTACCATGGCATGTAAGCACACACATTCTTATGCAAATGCAGGAAACATAATTTAATGCACAGGGACCCCCAAAGTGCACGCTGATCTTTCTAGAACCCTCTAGGGAAAGCCATTGAAATGAATATTCTAATGTAGTTAAGCAGAAATCAATAAAGAGATATGATATAATCATGCTAACTGCCATGCAGTTTAGCTTTTGCACTTCTTTGTCCCGACCCTGCCTATTCTTAGAGGTACAGCCCCTCCCTGCAATCCATGGCCTGTGCAACCCTCCATTACTCAGATTTGTGCACCCTGGTTTTGTGGTATGATATCCTTTGAAGGCAGGATACCCTGGAGAAGATGCTGATGCTAGGGAAAGGGGAAGGCCAAAGGAAGAGGGGCCGACCAAGGGCAAGATGGATGGATGATATTCTGGAGGTGCTGGACTCGACCGTGGGGGAGCTGGGGGTGGCGACGGCCGGCAGGAAGCTCTGGCGTGCGCTGGTCCATGAAGTCACGAAGAGTCGGAAGCGACAGAACGAATAAACAACAACAATCCTTTGCACATAGAACACAGGGGCTCTGAAGAAGCAGTTACCTTAATGAAGGCGTGTATCTGCTCTGTTGTCTACACACACACCCATAGATCTGGTAGAAGATAAATTTCATTGTCAAATTGTTAATGGAAATCTGTCAAGAAGTAAGATGCTTTTCTTACCATTAATGAGAAGGTATCAGGTGAACTACCTTATTCCATAGTCTGGAATGTCCTCCTATAAGATGTATACTAGTTATGCAGTGTTCGGCACCTGGATAAGCTTTATTTTTTATTTACTCTTTATAAGTGATTACTGGCCTTTATAATGAATGCAAATAATAAAGGCGGGATAGAAAATTAATTAATTAAACTTGTGGGTGGTTTGTTTTCTCTGGTGATTGTGTTTTCGTGCATTGATGTTTATTATGATAAGTATAGTTCCTTATTTATATCAGGGCGGGATATAAACAGATAAAAAAATTCTAGCATTTATTCCTGGTATCTTTAATTAAAGCACCTATGATAACGGGGCTATGAAAAACATCTGCTTAACATTTTGAATACTTCCTGTAAACTGGTGTACGTAGTTCTGGGTTGGATGGATCATTCTTGCCTGATTCTTCACATACTGAAAGTGATCTCCTTAATAGTTACACGCTGTGGACAAAGTAGGCTCGTGATGTCAGATGGGAACATACCATTCTGCAGATATTTTGGATGAATTCTGTTTTCCATTCATCTTCCTTAGCTTGAATAATAGCAAAGCCAAATCTATTATAGGCTCACTTGGTGTTTTATGAAAGACACTTCATATTGTGATTAATTATTAATGTTATACTTAGGAACTTCTGAGCTCGCCTTTTTAATTTTGAAAATACTTAGTTTGAAATGATTCTCTTTAATTTATTGGTTGACATCCTGAAGGGATTTCAAACATTATTTTATTTTTGTACTGAATATTCCACAGGGTTGGTTTTTATACATTTCTAGCGCCACCTATGGATGCAAACAAACTATATCATGTCAATGGCTGAACATTTCAGGAACCGAATGAGTTTATTATAATGTCATAGAGACAGTACAGTAGTGCATTTGAAGTTCTGCAAAAGCTAGCGTGCTGCAGATAGGTTTCATAATGTCTGTGCTACATTCATTCTGGAAGAGCTAATTGCTATGCTTTGAAAATAAAATAACAACCCCCCCCCCCCTAGTTTCACCTTTCGTAATTCAGGAAGTGGGTTTCAAGATCACTTAGGTTATTTCCATTTTTTTAAAAAAAATTCTCTTTTCACAGTTTGCGTGATGCCTCCGCCACAAAAAATATTGCCAGTCCTTGCTTTCAAATTAGCAGTGCAGCAGGTCACAAAATATTGTTCATGATTAAAAGGTACAGACCTCAGAATACCCAGTCCAGTCCTAGAACACTTGCATATAGTTATGTATGTAATATGTACATTTATTATATAAATATAATCATCATTCATCAACATTGGCGATCACTCGTAGCCGAGTAAGATTGTCTTCCAAGGGTAAAATTTTATACAAGGGTATAAATATAATACAAGATATAAGATAATATTGGCAATGTTAAGCATAATCAAAAGAATATTTAAAATAAAACTTTTGCTGCTGTTTTAAGAATAGTATTCGTTAGATCTTTTGAATGACACTTTTTCTAGACTAGGATTCAGCAGGGCTTTTGAAGGACGTTTTTTCCCTCATGATTTGCCTTGAACAGCATTTGAGACCTTTATTTTGCATTCTTCAGCCACAGACACCACTCCTGCCCTTTTTACAGTTTTAATATTCGAAAGAAGGGCCTGGCCAGCACCTCCCTCTTCCTAAACATCATTTCCCAGTGTGATGGTCCTGATCCTTCAGCCATTAATTCAGAGACTCTTACGACAAGCCATCAAGGATATGAAAGAGTTCTTTATTAAAGCAATGCAAAGACTAGACTGAGAGACAATTTATTATTTATTTATTATTTAAATTTATATGACCGCCCAACTCCCCCAACGGGGGACTCTGGGCGGTTTACAATAAAACCAAGGTTAAAATATAAATATAAAATTACAAATTTTTAACATAATATAAATAAATGTAAAATCCAATCTGGTGAGCTGATCTTAAATACTAGGAAGGACATTATGGTATTAACCACCCCCAGGAGGAGCTATTACTTTTCCCCTCCCATGCTAGGCGGCAGAACCAGGTTTTCAGATCTTTCCTAAAGGTCAGGAGGGAGGAAACCTGTCTCAACTCTGGGGGCAAGATACTCCAGAGGGCGGGAGCCACTACAGAGAAGGCCCACAATCCATGCCAAACGGTATTTACATCTTTCGCCTTGTACTACCCCCCCAATTGGGGAAGCCACTCCGTGACAACCCCTAGCTACACTTTCACAGTTCCATACTTCCCAGTCACGTATCCTTCACTTAACAGGCTGACAGCGCCATTCGGGCTGACTTTGGTGTCAGACCGCTTGACTAAGCAACCCCAATCAACATTCCCAACGACCCTGCAGGCATGCCAGACAACTCATACAAAGCATTCCTAATGACCCTGCAGGAATGCCAGTCTACCCCCATAACTATGATGGCAGGATGCTCCATCCTGACACCCAGACATATTGGAAGCAATAACTGTATTGCGTTCTCCAAAGACTTTGTTGTTGTTGTTGTTGTTGTTCAGTCGTTTAGTCGTGTCCGACTCTTCGTGACCTCATGGACCATAGCACGCCAGGCCTTCCTGTCCTCCACTGTCTCTCGGAGTTTACTCAAATTCATGTTCATTACATCGGTGATGCTATCTAACCCTCTCATCCTCTGCCGTCCCCTTCTCCTTTTGCCTTCAGTCTTTCCCAGCATCAGGGTCTTTTCCAAAGACTAGGTCCCATTAATTCTCCTCATCTTGGCTCAGTTGTTTGTTGCTGAAAGACTTCCCATTTTATACCAATAAGGCATTTTGGTATATTCCCTCATCCTTCCAGATTTGTGTTAAGAATAATAATTTCAAAGTCAATTATTAAAACAATGCAATCCAAAAATAATATTTATAAAAGAAATGGTTTGGGCAACATTCTGCGCCTTGCTAATAATTTTCCACATCCCCAGTATTTGGCTATTTCCAATATTCTTGCTATTATTGCTGCCAAGAAAAATAGTTGTGCACACTACACACATATACACACACACTACCTCAAACAATCAGCATGTGGTGGTTACTTTGCACATCAAAACAGAGGTGGTAGGAGTGATATTTATTTCATGTATCTGTGCCCTTTCTCCAGCAAAGGAGATCGTTACCTTGTCGTGGTGCTGGAGCTTGAGCACCTCAATGAAACCATGAGCTAAACCGTGAAGGGACACCCAAGACGGGAAGGTCGTGGCAGAGAGGTCAGACTAAATACGATCCCTGGGGAAGGTAATGGCAACCCACCCCAGTATTCTTGCCATGAAAACTAAATGGATCAGTACAACCAAAGATATGTCGGTATACCATCGGAAGATGGGACTCCCAGGTCGGAAGATGGTCAAAATGCTACTGGGGAGGAACAGAGGATACGTTCAACTAGCCCCAGATGTGATGACGCAGCTAGCTCAAAGCCGAAAGGACGGCTAGCGGCCGACGGTGCTGGTGGTGAACGACGAATCCGATGTTCTAAAGATCAACACACCATAGGAACCTGGAATGTAAGATCTATGAGCCAGGGCAAATTGGATGTGGTTATTGGTGAGATGTCAAGATTAAATATAGACATTTTAGGTGTCAGTGAACTGAAATGGACTGGGATGGGCCACTTCACATCAGATGACCACCAGATCTACTACTGTGGACAAGAGGACCACGGAAGAAATGGAGTAGCCTTCATAATTAATAATAAAGTGGCTAAAGCAGTGCTTGGATACAATCCAAAAAACGATAGAATGATCTCAATTCGAATTCAGGGTAAGCCATTTAACATCACAGTGATCCAAATATACGCCCCAACCACAGATGCTGAAGAAGCAGAAGTAGATCAGTTCTATGAGGATCTGCAGCACCTACTAGATAATACACCAAAAAGAGATGTTATTTTCATTACAGGAGACTGGAATGCTAAGGTGGGTAGTCAGACGACACCTGGAATTACAGGCAAGCATGGTCTGGGAGAACAAAATGAAGCAGGACATAGGCTGATAGAATTTTGCCAAGACAACTCACTGTGCGTAACAAACACTCTCTTCCAACAACCTAAAAGACGACTTTATACATGGACTTCACCAGATGGTCGACACCGAAATCAGATTGACTACATCCTTTGCAGCCAAAGGTGGCGGACATCTATACAGTCGGTAAAAACAAGACCTGGAGCTGACTGTAGTTCAGATCACGAACTTCTTATTGCAAAATTTAGAATCAGACTAAAGAGAATAGGGAAGACCCACAGATCAGTTAGATATGAGCTCACTAATATTCCTAAGGAATATGCAGTGGAGGTGAAGAATAGATTTAAGGGACTAGATTTAGTAGATAGGGTCCCAGAAGAACTATGGACAGAAGTTCGCAACATTGTTCAGGAGGCGGCAACAAAAAACGTCCCAAAGAAAAAGAAAACCAAGAAGGCAAGATGGCTGTCTGCTGAAACACTGGAAGTAGCCCAAGAAAGAAGGAAAGCAAAAGGCAACAGTGATAGGGGGAGATATGCCCAATTAACTGCAAAATTCCAGAGGTTAGCCAGAAGAGAGAAGGAATTATTTTTAAACAAGCAATGTGCGGAAGTGGAAGAAGACAATAGAATAGGAAGGACAAGAGACCTCTTCCAGAAAATTAGAAACATCGGAGGTAAATTCCAGGCAAAAATGGGTATGATCAAAAACAAAGATGGTAAGGACCTAACAGAAGCAGAAGAGATCAAGAAAAGGTGGCAAGAATATACGGAAGATCTGTATAGGAAGGATAATAATATTGGAGATAGCTTTGACGGTGTGGTCAGTGAGTTAGAGCCAGACATCCTGAAGAGTGAGGTTGAATGGGCCTTAAGAAGCATTGCTAATAACAAGGCAGCAGGAGACGATGGTATCCCAGCTGAACTGTTTAAAATCTTGCAAGATGATGCTGTCAAGGTGATGCATGCCATATGCCAGCAAATTTGGAAAACACAAGAATGGCCATCAGATTGGAAAAAATCAACTTATATCCCCATACCAAAAAAGGGAAGCACTAAAGAATGTTCAAACTATCGAACAGTGGCACTTATTTCACATGCCAGTAAGGTAATGCTCAAGATCTTGCAAGGTAGACTCCAGCAATTCATGGAGCGAGAATTGCCGGATGTACAAGCTGGGTTTAGAAAAGGCAGAGGAACTAGAGACCAAATTGCCAATATCCGCTGGATAATGGAGAAAGCCAGGGAATTTCAGAAAAACATCTATTTCTGTTTTATTGACTATTCTAAAGCCTTTGACTGTGTGGATCATAACAAATTGTGGCAAGTTCTTGGTGGTATGGGGATACCAAGTCATCTTGTCTGCCTCCTGAGGAATCTGTATAACGACCAAGTAGCAACGGTAAGAACAGAGCACGGAACAACGGACTGGTTTAAGATTGGGAAAGGAGTACGGCAGGGCTGTATACTCTCACCCTACCTATTCAACCTGTACGCAGAACACATCATGCGACATGCTGGGCTTGAGGAATCCAAGGCTGGAGTTAAAATCGCTGGAAGAAACATTAACAATCTCAGATATGCAGATGATACCACTTTGATGGCTGAAAGCGAGGAGGAATTGAGGAGCCTTATGACGAAGGTGAAAGAAGAAAGTGCAAAAGCTGGGTTGCAGTTAAACCTCAAAAAAACCAAGATTATGGCAACGAGCTTGATTGATGACTGGCAAATAGAGGGAGAAAAAGTGGAGGCAGTGACAGACTTTGTATTTCTAGGCGCAAAGATTACTGCAGACGCTGACTGCAGCCAGGAAATCAGAAGACGTCTACTTCTTGGGAGGAGAGCAATGGCAAATCTTGATAAAATAGTTAAGAGCAGAGACATCACACTGACAACAAAGGTCCGCATAGTTAAAGCAATGGTATTCCCTGTAGTAACCTATGGCTGTGAGAGCTGGACCATAAGGAAGGCTGAGCGAAGGAAGATAGATGCTTTTGAACTGTGGTGTTGGAGGAAAATTCTGAGAGTGCCTTGGACTGCAAGAAGATCAAACCAGTCCATACTCCAGGAAATCAAGCCAGACTGCTCACTTGAGGGAATGATATTAAAGGCAAAACTGAAGTACTTTGGCCACATAATGAGAAGACAGGATACCCTGGAGAAGAAGCTGATGCTAGGAAAAGTGGAAGGCAAAAGGAAGAGGGGCCGACCAAGGGCAAGATGGATGGATGATATTCTGGAGGTGACAGACTCAACCATTGGGGAGCTGGGGATGGTGACGGCCGACAGAAAGCTCTGGCGTGGACTGGTCCATGAAGTCACGAAGAGTCGGAAACGACTGAACGAATAAACAACAACAAAATCTGTGCCCTTTATATTTAAGTGGGTTTTGTTGCTTTAAAACATGTTTTATTGGGACCTTCCAGACTTTGGGGATAGAGATGACATAAAAGTAATGTAGGTAGGTAAAAAAAAAACCACCATAAATATGGCCTGCAAGTTTGTGACATCCATGCATTTTTAACTCTATATTCTTAATGCAATGCTGGGATAATCTTTTATTTCTAAAATTCTTCATTCAGTATTGAGAAAGCTTCCAACTTTTATGCTTCATAAGACTTTTTTTTAATGGCCTGATCTCATTAACATGACCCATGTATTAAATATGCAGATGCATACTCAATCTCATTCACCACAGAACCTCATGAATACCATACTGGTGATGCTCTTATAAAGCTTATTTATAAATGAAGATCCAGAATTCCTTTATCCTTCTCCTCCTTCTCCTTCTCCTTCTCCTTCTCCTTCTCCTTCTCCTTCTTTTTGGATTAGGATAACAGCCAATCTGGGAAATATGAGACACGGTCATTTCATATGGAACCACTCAAAATGTAGGAGTGGCATCATTTCATCTGAATTAAATTGAAGGCACATCACACTTTTTACAATTGCAGCAAACATTTACTGAGTTGTCCTATTTCATAAACTTTTCTTTTTAGAATAATTGCATCATTAGCGCTGAGTCCTCATTCTGTGGGCTGATTCTTTCCTATCTGTAGCTTGAATCATGTCAACTGGATTTCTATTTTCTCAGTGGAAACGTTTCGCTCCTTATCCAAGGAGCTTCTTCCAAGAAGAAGAAGAAGCTCCTTGGATAAGGAGCGAAACGTTTCCACTGAGAAAATAGAAATCCAGTTGACATGATTCAAGCTACAGACAATTCCACCTGGATGACTGAGAACCTTCATAGACATACTGATTCTTTCCTAATTAATTACTCCCCATTTTTCCTTTTATAAATAAAAAGGAATTTATTCTTTTCCATGAACAGAAACAATTGTTATTGACAACTATTTTGGTTCTGTCCTTTCCTGAATATGACATTGTTTTTATATGTCTTATTTACAGAAATAAATATCAGAAATGACATACAATTTCTACTCTGTGTTAGAAATAATATCTTATTATTTAAGGATCCTGCCTGAGGCATGAAAGCCGGCTGGGTGACTTTGGGCCAGTCACTCTCTCTCAGCCCTAGGAAGGAGCCAATGGCAAACCAGGAGACGGAGAGTTCTAGTCCCGCCTTAGGCACGAAAGCCGGCTGGGTGACCTTGGGCCAGTCCCTGTGTCTCAGCCCTAGGAAGGAGCCAATGGCAAATCAGGAGACTGAGAGTTCTAGTCCCGCCTTAGGCACGAAAGCCGGCTGGGTGACCTTGGGCCAGTCCCTGTGTCTCAGCCCTAGGAAGGAGCCAATGGAAAACCAGGAGACTGAGAGTTCTAGTCCCGCCTTAGGCACGAAAGCCGGCTGGGTGACCTTGGGCCAGTCGCTCTCTCTCAGCCCAACTCACCTCACGGGGTGGTTGTTGTGGGGAAAATAGGAGGAGGAAAGAGTATTAGGTATGTTTGCCGCCTTGAGTTGTTTATAAAAATAATAAAGGCGGGATAAAAATTAAATAAATAAATTTAAACTTCTTAGAAGGAATAGAGCAGAAGGAATCCTTATACTCCATACTTCACATCTCTCCTGGAGTTGTCCCAAGCACGTTTGATGAGCGCTGTGGTCCAACACAAGTGATGGTCACAAAGTTAGAGAAAGTTTATCTAATGCAGGGATAGGTAGCTCTGGAAGCCCAGTCTCATTTTTGCATATGTACACAACAAAACGTTGCACCAACAAAAAAGAACCACCTGCCACTTGGATTTTATTGTATTTATATTTTTATTGTTCTTTTTATTGTATTTTAATGGTGGTGTGGCTGTGAACCGCCCAGAGTCCCTCCTTGAGGGGGAGAAGGGCGGTCATAGAAATTTAATTAATAAATAATAATAATAAATAAAATGCAGCATCCAACTACTGAATAACAATGATACATTGTAAAATAGGGGGCTAGGGTTCAGGAAAATTAATTCATTTTTACCTTGTAAAATCTCCTCAAACCCTAAGGAGTTCCACCATTGTATCTCTACCATGTTTCTTATGGCCCATGGCTACTAAAAATTGTTTTAAAATGTGTGTCCTTTCCCAACATTTCATTTTGTTATCATGTTTTTTAAAGGATACTAGGTTTTGCATTTTAACATGTTAGCGTCATAAACCCAGAAATTATTAAGAAAACTTTTTAGTTTTTGAAAGTGTCTTTATTCTGATTTTTAGTGGATTGTTGATTGCTGTAATCCACAGTTGAAATACACTTATTAATGCTATATACCATACTTAAATGATGTAAAATATAAATTATAACGGTCCTGCTTTTTTTCCTCTGTTTTTAGGGTATCTAAAATATCTATAGCTATATCCCGGGTATCTACACCACAAGTTGGGTGACAAAAGAAGATGCTAATGTTTGACCCAGTCCCTATCAAACAAGAAGCAATGGAACCAGTTCCAGTGGTCAGTATTTAAAAATAGTATAAATATTAATATCTATTCTTATTACATTGTAATCAGGCTATTTGTAATCCCAATCGACACAAGTGTCCTGACTTCATAAATACCAGAAAATTCTAATAATGTCTTCTGAAAAATATTGCTACTCATAATATCCCGATTTATCAAAATGACACTGATTGTTACAGACAACCACTTTTTTCTGGCAGAAATGTTCTTCTTTATAATTGCCGTTAGCAGGCAAAAATGCAACAGTTTCCTTGAAAGGGGATGGAATAATGTGGAAAAGCTTTGCCTGTTGGATTTTTACTTGCAATTGAGTTGTTAAGGACAGGGAATCCTCTCTGAAAACAAGTTGAAAATAATGTATTAAAACTTCCTTTTTTCCATATTAGCATATTGTTTCATATTAAACTTTTTGTGTGTTTTCCTGTTTACCTTTGCATTGAGGATTAATAGTTTCTTCCCAACCTACATAGAGGATATAGGAAAATATAGTTCAGTATTGTTCAAGAAAGTAAGTTTGCTTTTGGATGATGTAGGTCAGGGGTACCCCACCTTTTGGCACGAGGGACCGGTTTTGTGGAAGACAATTTTTCCACGGACCGGGAGGGCGGGGTTTGCAGGTGGGAGCCAATCGTGCGGACCGGGGGCGGGGATTGCAGACGGGAGCCAATCACGCAGACCGGGGGCGGGGTTTGCAGGTGGGAGCCAATCACGCGGACTGGGGGTGGGTTTGCAAGCAGGAGCCAATCGTGCGGACTGGGGGTGGGGTTCGGAGACCGGCATGGCGGCCCAGTTCCTAACAGGCCACGGACTGGTACCGGTCCGCAGCCTGGGGGTTGGGGACCCCTGATGTAGGGCAAATTGGCTGCTGTAACCCTGTTTGTCTCTACATACATGGAAAATACTTGCAAAGATTTGCATTTGAGGGCGTCCTGGTCTTGAAAAGCTTATACAATTAGGTCATCTTTGTGTATTATGGATATTCCTAGCAGTATATAAGATGTAAGGGTCACTTTGAAACAAAGATGAATGTCAGGGTAATTGGCGAAGAAACAACGCTGAGTCAGAGTTTCAACTCTAGTTTTCTTTATTGTTTCTACCATACACAGAATCTTGCCAGACTAAAGGTTCCTAAACTGAGCTAAGGGGAAAAATACCCTTGGGAATCTAGGGCGGAGCTAACCTAACTTTCTTCCTCGCCCCCCACCGCACTCTCCAAGCTCCCAGCTCTGTCATATCACCCCCCTCTTCAGGGTCACATTCCATCACAATGAAATCGATATTTGTTAGAAAGTATCCAAGTGGTTGTTGTTGTTTTTAAGAAAAACAATTCACAAGAAATCAGTACTTTTATTATTTGGATGTACTTTATAAAAATGAATTAATTCCTGTAGTCATAAAAACACAAGGTCCAAAGTACCATTCTAATAAGAAACCAGAAATAATTTGCTGGAGGTAGTTGAGATTTAGTGCATGGAATCAATTCAGCCCTTCTAGGGCATTAACTTTAAATTGTGTTGCCATTCAAGTACTTTGGGAAGGATTGCTACCAAACTGGTATGCAGAGCCCAGTTTCCGTGGCACTTACAACAGCTCAAAACATACGCAGTGTAAGCTGTATAATGTGGTCATTAGCCAATAATGTTAATCAGCTACAAAAGGAGATGAGCAGGTTTTTGCATCACTAATTTAGTAATTCATAAATGATGGGTTCAAAAGGCAAAGATGGCAGTAATGCATAGAATACTGCAAAAGGTCTCCCAAACCCTACTTTTCCCAACTTATTCGTTGATTCAGTTCATATGGCCACCTGCCATTCATTGTGCAACTGGGGGTGGTTAAGAACCATAATCAATCAAGAATAATTTAAAATAACACAGTGTGCTCAAGGCAACTTACAAAATATGACAATCATGTTCCTGAAGATGGGCCACCCCCAGCATCCTAGTAATATTGTTCTTCCAAACTGTGCAGTAGATTCCCATGGAATTCTAAAATAAGTCTGGTGCTAACCATGCATAAGCCCTGCATCTCTCATTACAGTCCAGATTTCAGCTTTTCTACTCCTTTTTGACTAATATGACGGCCACCTTCATTCTTTCTCTGACGGGCTGACCTTTCATGTCAGAGAAAATGAGAGTATTTGCTGAGTATTAGCTTCATCACAGGATATGGTTTTAAAAGATTTTGCTACGTTTGAAAAGTAGGGGGACTCTCCCGAGGGATTTTGTCATCTCTTTATCACAGTAGGAAACAACTAATGTGATTTTTTTCATGTTGGAATGAGCACTGTTTTCATATCACTGGAGTTGACAGCGAGACAATTTTCTGAGCAGTAATAACATCAAATGCCTCTGCTGTATGACTACATCCAGAAGGCATTCATGGGGTTGAAGAGCAAGATATCCATAAACAAAATAATACCCCATTTGTCATAACAAATCATGGCTTACTGTTTGTTGTTAGAGTGCCTGCTTTCATAAGTGAATGCTTAGTATGCAGCTGCTTTAAAATCTGTGAGTTCTTAAAACCCTTTAGCGATCAATATTCCATGAAGAGAAAACTGCTTCTTTATGAGACCAGCAACTTGTGGGTGTTCATCACAAAAGTTGTCTGTTTAGTGAGACTATGTGACAAAGGAGAAATGAAGCAACTTCCGGATTATTTTGATTATATTGTCTATGAAGGTTCTCAGTCATCCAGGTGGAATTGTCTGTAGCTTGAGTCATGTCAACTGGATTTCTATTTTCTCAGTGGAAACGTTTCGCTCCTTATCCAAGGAGCTTCTTCAGTCTTGATTTGGTCAGTTTGATTATATTGTTTTCCTGTTTGCATGCCTTTGAAAAGCAATCCTAGTCAGCATAATCCTGGAAAAGATTGCCTAAAAAACTGATGGTATAGAGATTGAGCTTCATAAACAGCTGGTTATTCTCTGGCACATCCATAGCTTTTGTTTGCATACTTGATGATTGATTTTGCAGATATTTTTGCCATTGTTTTTGTATAGTATAGTCATGTCAAAAAATACTCTGCCTTGTTTCTGTGAGAAAATAGATAACTGTCACACTTTAAAGTCATATAAAATTATATGAATTGTGGCAAAAAAAAAGCTTAGTGGTATTTTTGAAAACACCAAGACATTTATTCTAGCTTAATCTTTTTTTTTTCTTCTAGAGTTCATTTTATTGTATGTTAGGTTGTACAAGTGGACCTGCTAGTTACTCTTACTCTCAGAGATAATCTTACAAAGTTTGTAAATGAGAGGGAATAAGCAGTGGTTAACTGCAGTTTATATATGGTATGTAGGTGAAGGTGTGCTTAAAATCAACAAAACACATGTTTTCTACCCTTTGTAGACTTCTTCATTAGATGACTTAATATTAGGTATGTATCAGTCGTATTATAAGATGCTCTAAAGCTGGCTTGTTCCTCTGCTAGGATGTTTTCGGAGTCCAAGCAGTCTAACAACTTCCAGTACAGATGTCTGAATTTACAGATGGTGCTTAATATGTCAACGTAGTTATACCATGAAAATCCTTTATTTCAAGCTGTCTAAGGAAAAGGTTGAATCCTTAATAAATTTCATATATTTGTATGTTTCTTCCACATCCCAAAATCAGTACTGAAGTCCAAATAAGACTTAAATTTAAAGCGTTCCATATGTGATTTATTATCCAGTAAAGTTTTTATTTAACTTGCAAATTTCATTTGATTTTGAATATATTGTTTTAAATGTTAGAGTGTGCATATAATTCAGAGTTGATTCTGGCTATAGCCCCATACGGTATTTTGTCTTCTATACAATAATCCTAAATATACATGCTTGAAATGTAAATATTATTGAATAGAATAGAAATTTCATCTGGTAAGTAACATGAGCTTGAACAACTACATAGATAGTCTGACCCTAAGATCATTGAATTGAAGCTATTCTCTGTTTTCAATGAAAAGAGAAGCCTCAAAGTAAAAAAGGGAGTTTTAATATATAAAAGGTATTTAATTAGAAATAATCTTAATTATTTAGATTTTTAATATATAAAAGGTGTTTAATTAGAAATAATCTTATGCTTCATAAGAAGTCAGTATAAGTTTTTTAAGAAGGCATTCCTCAGTTTTATATAAATTGCAACAGCAATGTTTGATTGATTATGTACCATCAAGACGTTGTCGACTCAACAACCACATAGATCAATTTTTCTCCATGATGCAACATCATACTCACTCTAATTATGAAAGGATTGTAGTTAAGGAAGTATATCTTCTGAATATGTACCTGTAGCTGGTCTTCTATTATAGGAAATCCATCCAGGAATGGAGCAATGTCATTGACTTCCATCCTAAATTTGTGCATGAATACCCTTTGTTTTAGCAGCATCCCAATTCCATATGTATACTATATATTATAGTGTATCCGCATCTGTTTGCCTAGTAGGATGAATTGTGCTCATTATTTACAACCCATCCCCACCCACCCAAAAAAACCCAAATGCAACCTATTGTCTTTCTTGATTGATAGACAGAGCTGGCTTCCAAGGTAGTTGAAATGTGTTTTGGATGGTAGGTTTATTTTTACTCCTACTCCAAATACCATGTGTTCTGTCTGTTCATTTCTAAACCACATAAGAATTAATGCCTCAAACAGTTTTAATTTGTCATAGCTAAGATGATATTCATTAATTCTGTGTGTTATATGACATCCTGAATTAGCTTACCAAATATACACTATTCCTTTTGCTTCTGCAGTGCCTTATGGTATTAAGTTAAAAAGATGCTATGTTTTTAAATAAGTTATTTATTTATTTATTTATTCATTCATTCATTCATTCATTCATTCATTCATTCATTCAGATTTATCACTGCCCATCTCTACAGCAGTAGACTCTGGGCGGTTTACAACAATAATATTAAAATTAAAAACCTATACACTTTAAAATACAATATAATAATATATTGTTATACCAGGATAGTAAGTATTACTAATGATTTCAGACAATGCCTGCATCAAGCATCCTCTTTAAACACCTACTACTGGGCAGAACAAAGAGCAGAGAACTTCTTGTTCTCTTAGATAAAGATTTACTATCGGTCCTGTTGCAGCGATTTCATACAATGATTTATTTGGTGTACAAAGCCATGCTTAATTACTAAAACCGGCACAGGAAAATACTTGGGGTAGCAATAAATGTGGCTACTGTCTCAGAGCAACATTCCAAGTTCCTTGGCAATGTTGCAGAGAATTCTAATATGTATTGTTGGATTGTGTAGCCTTTTGGCATGGCTTACTTGCTTGGGGTGATAAATCATTAATCTTTTCAAAACTGATCGTCAGAATTGCTTAGAACCTTAATAAATATCCTAATTTCCTTGCCTCAGAATTTTTTCATTTCTGAAAGATGCAAGATTATAAAATAGGTTAGAGATGGCAACATACGTGTTATGAGCATTTATAACAAATAAATTGGATTTACATAAAAAAAAACTTTCTGTAGATGTCAAAAAGTGTAGACTATTTCCACTCTCAGTTAAATGTTACTTTCAACAGAGATGGTGATTTGAAATATAATATTTGTATTAAGGAACACTGAGAAGTGGAAAATGTCTCTGGATATGACAAAGAATAGTTTACTAGAGTGGAGTGTGTGTTATATCTGTATCTATTTGATGTCTTTCAAAAAGTGTTTCTGTATATTTCAATGAACCTTCATTTTAAGTCTAATAGAACTCAAGTTAAAGCATTACAAAAACAAGTGGCAAGTAATTCTTACTTTCCAAGACATATTTTTTCCTCTGTTGTGTCACTGGTTTCCATTCATTCATTTCTTCCCTCCTTTCTTCGGTAGTCATTCAACTCTAGTTATATGGACCACATGAAGTCTAACAAGTACAGTGTCATCTATTCAACACCAAATATGATGTCCAGTAAGTTCTACCAGATTCCAGATGGACTGTATAATGGCGTTCAAATTGAGCCTGTAGACCTTACGGTGAATAAACGAAGCTCACCACATTCAGCAGGAAATTCTCCTTCACCTTTAAAATTCCAGACTGTACCCAGGAGAGCTTCCCCTGGATTAAATCTTCCTTCGGCCAGCCCTCCCATGAAGAAATTAACTCCACCAGGAATACAGCCTTTCCCTATGCCTTTGACTATTCCTCCAGTAATGGCAGCTCTGTCACGCCATGGACTAAGAAGCCCTGGAATTCTTCCTGTTATACAGCCACTTGTAGTTCAGCCTGTCCCTTTTATGTATGCCCCTCACCTCCAACAGCCTATTATGGTGTCCACTGTTCTTTCAGAAGAGTTGGAAAATCCAAGCAGCGTGCCAGGTAATTACTTGTGTTTCTGTTTGTTTTGTTCTTTTATGGACTTCCTTATTTTTTATGAAGTCAACATACATTTAAAAAGAATCCATTAATCATCTACTTCAAATTATCCTAAATTGGTTGGTGTAAATGGGAGGGGGGTTTATAAAGAGATATAGTGGACAGTGGAGAGCATCCATAGGGCTAAAGAAAATGGTTCTTCCTAAGCAACCTTTAGCTAGTTTTCTTCTTGGTTTTATGTATCCCATTGTTGTAGTTGCCATTGTGATAAATGGAAGGGCAGAAAGAAATTTGTGGGCTGACCTAAGTTTCTTGGAGGAATGACATTTCTAAAAAAATAATAATGCATTTCAGATATGTTTGCTGGACCTACTCATTTGTGATTGATCGAGTTCCATTAAGGATTGGGTGTTCCTATGGAAAGCAATGTACTGGAAGCAAGAGAACAAGATCTTCTTCCACTGGAGGCCCAGAGATTAGTTACTGCTAATGACCAGGACAAAGGGCTGGGTTAAAAGGTTTATTATAGGATGGTGTTGTCATTCAGTTATGTAGATTAATTCAAATGGAAGAATCTGGTTACATTTGTAGTCTATATTTTTAGCAAAGATATAGCAAGAACATGGTAACAGAAGACTCAAATCCAAGCTTTTCTCTTTGTTTAACATTCACTGACTATTTTTCCTCCTTATAGTATCGGTTATTGAATCTTATGAAAAGCCATCACTAAAGAAAACTATTAAGGTAGAACCAGGCATGGAATCACCAAGAAATGACTACTATCCTGAACAAATGTCTCCTCCTTTGATGACCTCATTGTCACCCCCAATGCTACAAGAGTAAGTAGTTAATTAGGGTTCTAGAATCTCACCAAAGGAAATGTGAATTCTCATTGCAAGCTAAGTTAATCACCTTTGAGTCAAGCTCAAACCCTGCTGACTTCATATACACTTTCTTTTGAAATATTTTTTCCACTTCTCAGTATAGCCAAGAATTCTGGGATGTCCTTGTGGTTTCCTATCTAAGTACTAACCAATTCTGATTGTGCTTAGTTTTTTCAAGATCAGCCAAGGTTGGCTAAGCGCATTATAAAGAGGGTGTTTTCAAGGAAATGACTTCTACTGTTCAGAATTAAAAGGCATTGTGCAGCTATTCCATGTTTCTGTATTGAACAGATTTTCTCTAGTAAGAAGAAAAAATGGAGAAATGTTTGACAATACCTAACACTCCATTCAGTTTTCTGAACATCAAGAAGAGCAATTGCATAATAGACACTCCCTTAGATCCAGTCCTTGTCAAAGCCATCAGAATATGTTCCTGTAAAAAGGCTTTCTAAGGACTTTATTTATTAATAAGGAGGTTATAAATTGGACAGTAGAACAGGAGGCACTGTCCCATATGTTGTGTTTTGCTCCATATAGACTATCTCTGTTTATCCTTTAACTGCCCTAAGCAAAAAGCATTCCAGTAAGGTAGTGCAGAGTAATTTTGAGTAGAATGCATGCATTTAATAGTACTCATTAAAGTCACATGTATGTACAAAAGGGATGGACTTTGAATTGTGATGCTGCACCGCCAGTTTGCAGATGTTGACCCCTTTGCAGACACCCATGAACAAAGGGACATTCTATTCCAGGGCTTTCCAAAGTTTTTCCTGCGGCGACACACCAACCGGCGTTGGTGTGTCGCCGCAGGAAAACCCGGAAGTGCGGCAGCACGCAAAAACTCGGAAGCGCTGTTGCCGCTTCCAGGTTTTTACGCTGTAATTGGTGTGTCGCCCCAGGAAAACCCGGAAGTGCTGATGATGATCAGCACTTCCGGGTTGTGTGGCGACACACCAGACTGTGTGTGGCGACACACTTTTGTGTCGCGACACACAGTTTGGAAAGCTCTGTTCTATTCCAACCCTAACTCTTGAAAGCGCACGAAAGATCATCATAAGGTCTACACATGCAACCCTAAGTTTTCTAAAGACCACAAAAACTCCTGAAAATACAATTGGTGATAATTACTGCCCATGAATAATTCTTGCTTCTCATTCTTCATGCTGTAGTTTTAGGAAATCAGTCATTGAGGGCAGCAAGATACTTAAATCAACTTATAGTGCTGAAAGATAGAAGAGCTTGAATGTTACCATGACTTAATACAGTATGTTACCCATGGCCTTATTGGAAGGAAAATTGAAGAAAATTCCACATATACTTTGGTTTGTCCATGTGATATGGGTCTTACATTGCACAGACCACCACAAGATTGAAATCTTGAAGGCCAGCTTGGAAAACAGCCACACACTTACGTAACATCTACCCGGTTCAAACCTAAGAATGCTTGGAGAGAGGAATGGTCCAAGTTGCTTCCCTGCGGCTTGGTCATTAGTGATCCCTCTTCCAAACTTCCTGGTTTTAACCTGCCTCAATTTCTGGTAGGAATGCCTCTGCTCTGTATCAGTGGGGCTAGAAGGATTCTTCTCCTTGTTGCGATTGTGGTGCTGAAATGCAAACTATTAAACACATTGTGCAAGACTGCCCACGACGTGCGTTCCCTGGCTCCCTGGTTCCCTGGCTCCTTAGAAGGTCTGCACGAAGCAACACCGGAAGCGATCGCTTGGTTTGCTGAACTGGACATCCAGTTATGAGACTACTCTGTATCCCTGCAGAAGTTTACATATAATTGTGTGGACTGTGGGCATTTATTTGCTTTCTCTTCTGTCATGTATTCATCATACGCCATATATATATGGGTGTTGCTGATTCATCAGTTCTTTTTGAAAGTAATAATAATAATAACAAATTAAATTAAATGTTTATGCCACCTGACTCCCAGTGAGGCACTTTACAAATTGTTAAAAACATTTAAAAAGAAGGAACAATACAAAAAACAGAAAAACAAAACAAAGGTACATAGATGGTACAGAAAACAAACCTGGATGGGAACAAGGAAAAGAAAGAAAAAGAATTATCAATCGTTCTTGCCAAAGGCCTGGGTGAAGAGCCACGCCTTCAGGGCCCTTCAAAAATACCAGTAGGATGGGGAGCGTTCAAATCTTGGGGGGAATGTCATTCCAGATCCGATTTGTTCAACTGAGGTTATTTCTTACCATTGGCCAGAATAAAATATATTCTGTTCTGTTCTAATTTTAGTATTGATATCAGGTTTTCATTGATCGTCAGTGTCTTATTTTTCATAGCAGGATCCAGTTCCAAATGTATATTTAGAACTGTGTTCTGTGGGAACTACATTGTGCACCTCACCAGAATTATAGTATTCAGAATGAATGCTAAAAAACTTTATTTATGGAAGCCAGAGGAACAGTTTTAGAAATCCAGGGAGTGTGATGTGTAAACATGAGTTTAGTTCTGCTTTTAGGAGTGGTCCTCAGCAGTGAAGGAGTTTGCACCCCTTTTCCCACTCCAAAGCGGAAATTCTTAATCAGGCTCTAAAGGAATAGATGAACAGTAAAGTCTGTTAACTTTGTGGAGCAAAAGAAGTTGATAGCATTCATAACATGAAAAGAGAGCTATCCATTTCATTAAAAAAAAATCTTTCCTAAGATATTTAGAAAAATATGTAAACACAAGCAATGGAAGTTCAATGGAAGCACTGAAGTGTCTGAATTAGGACTAAGTGTGCTTGCCTGGGAAACCAGATTGTGGCTTGAAAAATTCAGTCAAATCCTAGCATGCTGAGGGGAAAAAAAGGGGTGTGGGGTGTTCATTCCACAGAATAAATGAAACCAAATCTCTAGCAGGAAAGTTAGCCAAAATATTACCACAGAAGTCCATGACATTTGCTAAGCTTGCTTGAAATTTTTCCACATGTATGTAATGTTAAGTTATGCTGCCAGGAGACAAAAGGGTATTGAATAAATGAACTCTGTGGTAGACCATTAAAAAAGATTTAGTTCAGAAGGTTGTAGTTTTAACATGCGATTCAATTTACTACAGGAATCACCCTTCGGTTATAGTCCAGCCTGGAACGAGGCCCTTACCTGTAGAATCTCCAGACACACAAAGGAAGCGGAGGATACATCGGTGTGACTACGAAGGCTGCAACAAGGTTTACACTAAAAGCTCTCACTTAAAAGCCCATAGAAGAACACACACAGGTATGAAGCAAGTCTAATTTTTTTCTTTTAGAAACCGTGATGAGACTGTGAAAAAAGAGCTCCTACCATACATTTAGGGGCATGGTGGCCTTTTACCTGCAGCAAAGAGGAGTATGTTGAGACGTAGGTGCTATTTGAGCACCATAGTGCCATAATGTAGAATACTTTGCAATGTATGGCACAGTTACACTGTACGGTCAGGCCGGGCATAGCATTTGAGGGGCACCTGGTGAAGCATGTTGGAGCCCCTCCAAACATCAAAGCACCTGTGTCCTCCAGAAGATTCATTGTGGCTGTTCTGAGGAACGTCCTGGGTGTGCATGCACAGAGAACACCGCCTGCGACTGCTGGTGAAGCAAAGTGCATGCTGAAATGACCCAGGAAAGCTTTTGAAATAGCCAGGTCTTCCAGGGGACAAAGCTCCCTGAATATTTTGGGGAAGCATACTTTGTTTGTGCCAGTCTGCTTTAGGAAGAGTCCCTTCAGATGCTTTGCACCCTTTTCTATACAGGTAGTCCTCGCTTAACGACCACAATTGGGACCGGAATTTCGGTTGCTAAGCGAAGTGGTCATTAAGCGAATCCAACCCAATTTTACGACCTTTTTTGCGGTGGTCGTTAAGCAAATCACATGGTCATTAAGCGAATCATGTGGTTCCCCATTGATTTTGCTTGCCAGAAGCCAGTCAGGAAGGTCAAAAATGGCGATCACATGACCACGGGACACAGCTATGGTCATAAATGCGAACTGGTTGCCAAGCACCCAAATCGTGACCACGGGGACGCTGCGATGGTCATAAGTGTGAGAACCGGTTGTAAGTCGTTTTTTTCAACACTGTTGTAAGTTTGAACCATCACTAAATGAATGGTTGTTAAGTGAGGACTACCTGTACTCAGGTTATTGTAGTATATTTTGGACTTAAGCCCAGTGAAGCTGCAAAGATGATCCTAAGATGATCAGACAACTCCTGCTTTTAAGGATAGTGATTTAATAGAACAATTCCCTTAAGCATCTCAAGTTCTCAGGTTCTGTGGAACACAGTTTGAAAAACCCTGACCTCAGGCACTCCCCCATTTTAAAAAATAAATCATTTCAGGAAAAAAAATAGTCTTTTCAAGTAAATACAATATTTTTTCTGGCGTTTTTGTAATCCCCTTTTTATTTTGTTTGTTTGTTTAGTTTTCTAGGATTGTTAAACATATCCAAAGCTTAAGATACTACTTTCATTTTTTTCAGAAATCGTTATGAAATTTGTATTCTCGTTCTGTAGCAGTCTGCCACCAAATCTGGATAGTTCTGATGTTAATAGGATGTAAAGCAAACACAAATACCATGCATGTTCATGTATCTTGTAGCTATACTGCAGTTGAATTTAGCCTTTCACTGTATAACAACGCAGTCCCGGAAATTAATTGTAGTCTTCAGTCTGAGGCTTAGAATATTTGCTTATCTTCAGCATTCGAAACCATAGCATTGCCTATACATTTATTTTCAGTGTAATCCTATCCATGCTTCTTTGGAAGTAAGTTTTCCTGTGTTCAGTGATTTACGCTCTTATAAGTCAGCCAGTACAAGGTTCAAGGGGTTGTTACTTATTTCCTTCTTGGCACATTTTGTTTCTCGGCCTGGGAGCTGGTTTATTTTGCTGGCCTACGAACTGTGACTCAGTGGAATATTCACTAACACACCCTTCTATATTGGCAGTAAATTCCTTCCAAAAACACTGAATTGTATATAAAGGTCTTAAAGTTTTAAGTTGTATTTAAAAATTTCTGAAGTCCTTTTTAAAGAAAATAAAGATTTCTTGGGAAGGGAACTATGGACACTTTTCTTCTTTTTTCTGTCATTCCAACTTTTCCCACTTAATAATAGCATCGTTGAAAGCAACTTAACATGCTGCCGTGACATTTCTCACACTTAGACAGTTTTGGTATTGGGATTTGGGCATAAGTTTAAATAATAATCAGCTATAATCACTGGAAGGGGCATGGTGGCTCAGCGGGTAAGACGCCAGGCTTGTCGATCGGAAGATCGCAAGTTCGTAGGTTCGAATCCCTAGCCCCGCGTGACGGAGTGAGCTCCCGCACTCGCCCCAGCTCTTGCCAACCTAGCAGTTCGAAAGCATGCAAATGCAAGTAGATGAATAGGTACCACTTCAGTGGGTAGGTAACAGCGTTCTGCGTGCGTCATGCCGGCCACGCAACTGCGGAAGCGTCTTCGGACAATGCTGGCTGTTCGGCTAACAAACAGAGATGAGCACCGGCCCCTAGAGTCAGACACGACTGCACAAATGTGCGGAGGAAACCTTTACCTTTTATAATCACTGGCCCGAGCAGTCATTAGCATCACTGGAGATTCTTTTTTTTAATGAAGTAGGGATAGCAAACCTTTAATCTCATTGTAAAAGTAATAATATAAATTTATTAAATAAATAAATAATAAACGTATTAGCACAAAATGTTCAAGGCCTTACATAAAAATAGACTACCCTGTAATTAATTTGTGTATAAATGTCATGCAAAATCCTACTAGAGATATAGCTCAATTACAATTTCAATTAAAGACATGTTATACAGTAGCAAGTTCATATTTGAACTTTGATGGATTGTTAGTTTTGTTAATCAATAATGATAAACAATCACATAGAAATTTCATATGTCAAGAAGTTACTGGAATTCAGATCAGCCAAGGTAGATTTAGATATTTGGTAATAATTATTACAATGCATTAGTACAAATTAAAGAAACATAATGAAAATGGAACAGTATAAACAGAAGCATGATGGAGGTGTTAGGTATACCAGATTTGATGTTTTTCAAACAGCAGTATTCATTCATATATTAAGAATTCAAAACGTTTCAGTGGATACGAATTGAGTGAGCATTGAACTTAAGGACTGATTAGCGCAACCTTTCTCAACCTTTCGACCCTTGAAATATTTTTCAGGCCTCGGGGAACCCCTGCACATTCCGGCTCAAATATAAGCCACAAGTTACCAAATTATCATATTTGTTTCATGGGTAGGCCTGTATATATGCATTGACAGTGTTCTTAAACTAAAAGCAAAGAATGAAACTTGCCTCTTTAATATTAAGTTGCCCGAATTTGAAATAATTTTTTAAATAAATCGTGATCTCCCAGGGAACCCCTGGTGACCTCTTGTGGAACCCTAGGGTTCCACGAAACCCTGGTTGAGAAACCCCGGATTAGAGTAATGCCATTCCTTTCCACATTAAAAAGTTGATACCTACTGTATCAAATTGGTATTTAAAATCTGCATAGAGTCAGTTTGGATTGGGGCAAGCTATAAATATTGTAAATAGATAAGTGTTTGAATAAGGTGAAGACAATCCTGATCTTTGTCCCCTTCTCCTATTCTTGATAATATACTTTTTAAACAGAAGAATACATTGGCTCAACAAAAAGAATGGGAAGATAGAGGCCGTTAATAAAACTAGAGACTGGATCACTGACAACAACCAGATTAGTGTACGACAGAATATATTTATAAACGGATTGGTCAGAAATTCCAACTTGGTTTCAAATGAGTCCATTTAATCATTTCTTCATAAGTGTAGTGGAACTTCTACATGACCCATATGTACATTATTCTTCATAAGATTCACTAAGTGTGGGAAGAAATCAAGATAATCTCTTCATTATTATATAAAACTCTTATAATAAGCACCATTAATTCTCTTGAAATCTGTGGGACTGATCCGGGAGTTGAATTTGAGGAATCTCGTTGGAACTCTTTGTGGTACCATTGGTTGTGTGTACCATCTATTGCAGCAAGTCATCAAGAATTGACTGTGAAAATAATCCATAGCTGGCAAGGGAGCAAATGGAAGATCAAATTTCTGGCATGTTTTAAATACAGAAGAACATATTTTACTCATGTTTCCACACAGAATCAAATCATCTGTTGGAAAATTATGCATTTCAAGTGGAATTACTGACAATGAGAGAATATTGCTTTTCTTTTAGGTTCTTTCTGTATCATTAAAAAATGTTGCATGTGTTTCTAAAAAAGTATTGTCCTTTTTTTTTAATTCATAGGTGAAAAGCCTTACAAATGCACTTGGGAAGGTTGCACATGGAAGTTTGCTCGATCTGATGAACTAACACGGCACTTCCGGAAACATACTGGAGTCAAACCGTTCCAGTGTCCAGACTGTGATCGCAGTTTCTCTCGCTCTGACCATCTTGCTCTCCATAGGAAACGCCACATGCTAGTCTGAATCTCTTATTTCCGTTCTCTTCCTGTTTCCTTTCTTTTTATTTTTGACCTAAGCATTTTAATTTAGATTCAGCTGGACTGGATCTCTGGATTTTATAGCCTTTCTTATGGTCAGTAAAAGATGTTTGCTTGACCCTTCTTTACTCTTGCCATGGGTCAGACCTAAAGAATGTGAACATTTTTTTCCCTGGGGATGCTATAGCAAACCCTATTTGCCAGCAAATAGATTAAATTTCCTTCAGACTAAGATATCTTATAATCAAGCTGATTAGTTTTGCCATTTAATCAGCCAGTATATATTGATGATACAGTTACTGTTTTGGAAATCCCGTTTGCTAATCCTTGCCAGAGACCTTGTGTGCCTGTAAAGGATGCACGTCTCCTTTTTATGCTCAGCAATGCAATGAATGGATCATTTTGAATATGGTTGGTCATAGAAGCATGTTCCAGAAGACATGTTTTGGATGTAGAAAATAAAATCCTCAACCTGAGAATGAGTGAAAAAAAAATCTCCACTAAAAAGTGGCATTTATCAGCAGAAAGTGTGTCAATGCAGATGTTGTGCATCCTGATCAATATTGCCTTTTTTGTCTGTGGGGTTGTGTAAGATGTTAATTTGTTTTGCCTGGATAGAGTGTCTCAGTAGGTTCGTTGAGCAAACACTTTCATGTGATGTAGTTATCTATTTTCGTTGTGCAACTGTATGAATGGAACACACATGGTACTCCTGTGGTGTGGCATTCATTGACAAATTCAGTAAATCTACCTCACTGAGGAAGTGTGGTAGGCATAGACTTTTTTCCACTCCTCTGCATTTCCTGTTCTCTAGAACACCTCTACCTGCCTTAGCTGAGAAAAGCTATCATTTCAGCAAAATAAATTAACCTGTTCATTGTTAGGAATGAATTCCATCAGAGATCCTTCCATATTCACAAGATACTTGAGAAAGAGACTTGCTTAAGTGAAGCACTTCTGGAGAGCACAGAACCTGTCCCAGATTATCATAAATGAAAAAGGTACACTTTTATCCCTGTCACCCTCAATCATTTTTGTTAGCCTTATATGAAAACTTCGGCAGAAGAGCACTCACAAAGTATTTTTGTAACAGACTCTACATTCTCAGTATCAATAAATTTTTTAAAATGGAAAGATTGGATTGTTTAAGCCTATGAATATTCCATATCTTCAGAGATGCTATTTTATATTCAGCAGAACATTTTAAGGAAATAAGACTCGCCGCATCCACCAGCATTCTCTCCTTTGCAGCCTATTGTTAAAGTCATGGGAATTATGTCTCTCATATATAAAAAAGGAAAGGTTAAAAATGGAAGCCAACAGCAACAATAGGAATGAGCAGGAGAGGAGGGATCGCAGAATGTGCCGGGATCTATTTTATAAACTAAAATCAGATACATTTCGAGTAAATAATCACTCAGGGGCAACTTGACTTACTCAAAACTGCTTGTTGTATTGTTCCATAAATTGTATTTAGCTTCAATTGTTCTGGTATAAACTTTTCTAGCACTTTCATAGTCCTGTTCCCTCTCTTAAGTTGTATTACCTAACTCTCATTAAACCAGTGTAATATAGAACATTTTGACTGGACCATGTCCATTGTTTCTGGTACAAAGGTTCTCACGCCTTAGTTAAGCCTTGTTCAGTTCCTATATATATATATATATATAGTTTAAATTCCAAATTAGCTAAATTTATATAAATAAAGGGGTGTGGTGGCTCAGCGGGTAAGACGCCAGGCTTGTCGATCGGAAGATCGCAGGTTCGGAGGTTCGAATCCCTAGCCCTGCGTGACGGAGTGAGCTCCCACACTCGCCCCAGCTCTTGCCAACCTAGCAATTCGAAAGCATGCAAATGCAAGTAGATGAATAGGTACCACTTTGGTGGGAAGGTAACAGCGTTCCGCGCGTGTCATGCGGCCACATGACCGTGGAAGCGTCTTCGGACAACGCTGGCTCTTTGGCTAACAAACGGAGATGAGCACCGGCCCCTAGAGTCAGACACGACTGCACAAATGTGCGGGGGGTACCTTTACCTTTTTTTATCCTCCTCCTCCCCACCCATCTCTCTAATATTTCTGAAATGAAATTCTCACAAGAAATGGATTACTCCAAAAGAATTCCATTTCAGTGGTGTGAACCTGACAGAAGAGTGGAATGGGCAACTGAGATCTTGACAGAACATTCAATGGATCATGGGTTGATAGTTCAAACCAAGAGTGAACAAGGCTTGTTTCTGGCAATCTTAGAGTGAAATTAGTTTCTACAATGCTTTCTATCACCAAGCCAAGATTTGAAAATTGTGCAAGGCATCTATATATGTGCTTCTAATTGTCCCTGCCCTAGAACAAAGGAACCACTGTCCAGTTCAGTGGAACAAGGCAAGGAACTCACCGTGGAGTTACTGTTTTTTGAGACCTAAATGGCATGATTAACCAGTCAACCAATGTCAGTAATGCATCTACTAGCATTTTCAAAGTATCGGAGAAATATCAGATTAAAAAAGCATAATTTTTTGTGTTCAAAACAGCTTAACATGGTTATTCTGAATTCAAAATTCATGGAAAGTTGCATACAGAAATATATAGGAAGCCTCTTCATGCTTTTAAAATAATTTTGAAGAAGGGAGAAAAAAAATGAATAATAGTGACATTGAAACAAACTCGCATTAGATTAGATATAGCTTGTTCCTAATGAAGTGTCAAACCTTAAGGCAGTGGTACTCTACACGTTTATTTGAAATAGGTTCTTTGAAGTTCATTGGATGAGGCACATGTTGCTCTTCTAATATCAGCTTATACCAGGAGCAATTGTACTGCAAGCTATTATTGTATCGTAAATTAAGACTACTATATCTACCCTATAAAAATCCGGATGATCACTAATTGAAATAAAAAGATATAGGAAATGCTAACTCTGTACTCTTGTTTAGTGGTTATCTAGAAATGGTAGCCCTAAATAGAACAAAAATCTCTTACATTTTCTGCTGTGTTGCCAAACAAAATGGAGGGTTAGGCTGATACATTTAACATCGTGTAGTTCCAATGTGAGGGGGGAAAAGCTCTGAAGAAACTTAATGAGTTCTAAGGGTCAGGGCCTGGGAAATCAAAGTGGAGTTAATCAGAACTATAAATTGATTCATTGAATCCCTCTAAAATTAATCAAGATTTTAAATAAACATTAGGATGTGGTGACTGCAGTATATTGAGAGCTGAAATGAGCATAATTTACCCAGTTGTGTCCTAGTGCCTTTGCATAAAATAGATGCCACCATTTTATGAGCTCCTTGGATAGGTCCATCACCAACATCTTTAAAGAAACATTCACATGCAGTGCTGCAACACTTCATTTTTCCTAAACTTATTTTCTACAGAGCATTTTACTTTTTTTTCTCACAATACACCTGAGTTAACTGGGTTGATCATATCATATATTTAGCATAAAATGCAAGGAGAAAAGTCTGGCTCCCCAATTCTAAATTGCTAATAAAACTTCACAATGTCTCCATCTACTTCTGTATTTTAGGTGTGTTTTTTTAATTCTGAGCAAAGGAGGAAAGGGTACAATTAACATGTCATACAAATTAATGCTACACCAATTTTAATCCGGTGTAACTAGCTAATTAATTTGAGGCCAAGGCTATTAAAGATACTTTGTACGGATGTGTCCATGTATGTGCCAGAGTGTAAAAGAAGCAGATATCTACACCATTTGCAATTAGATTGGTCAAGAAGTTTGGCTGGACTGCTGTAAAACTAAGGATACAAACTACTATCTTAAAACCCCATATGCTGGAATCTGTAGACCAAAATCCATGGCTTAATTGTTTAGGAAAAGGTCCCATCTTTCACTAGTTTCCTTAAAAAACGCAATTAGCAGTGGTTCCCACAGAAGGTAGCAAAAGCTTGTAGCAATGCAGAAAAGGATGCTACTACTGATTTAATGCCATGATTCTCAAGATCTTGACTGATATTTAAAAAGCCAATCGGGTTTCGACCTAGTCAGAGCTTGGATGGTAGATCAGCAGAGCTGTAGGCTAGAATGGACAACTGAAGAAAACATTCTGGAAAAAAAGCCGTGGCAATCCACTTGTGTATTGATGCCAAGAAAACCAGGGATATATATCCATGCTCGCACCAGGAGTTGAACTCCAGCGTTTGACGCAAGGCAAGGAGGCATAGTTTTGAAACGGGAGGTTCAAACTACTTTGACGAGAAGGGAAAGAGTGGTAGCTGGCTTTGGGAACGCATGTTGCCAGTCCAGAGATTACAAAAGAAATCCGAAAACAGTTCTGTTTCTCGGCACCCATGTCCACTAGTAGCATTGCACGGTATAGGATACGTCTCCTAGGACGCCTTTTTCAATTACGTCATATGAAGCATTGTGAAAAAATGGTTCCTCCCCCAGTTGGGCTGTTCAGTGAGATGCTGAGATTTCCAAACTCTGGTTTCAGTTATGCCTGTAGTTCTGTTAAACCCACAAATAAAGTAAGAGGACGCTTTCATGATAGAACCGTGTTGGTATTTTGACTTCCAGCTTAGTAAAGTATATCTTTTCAAACAGAACTGCAGAAAGTATTTTACACATGTTATTTTTAAAGGGCTATAATAATTCCCATTATGTTTTACAAATATTAGCACTTTCTTGCTATTTATGTATTTTAAATGTTACACAGACAAAAAAATCCTCCTGCTTAGTATCTTTTCAAACTTTGCCTGCAAATGTAGCAGGAATATTACATTTACTCTACTTCTTGTATAAAACTATGCAGAATTTTTAAAAATAAAATGTAATATATTTTATAAGCTAATAATAATTGGGTAATTAAAGGTTTTTAGCATGCATTCCTATCATTTGCAGATACTGAAAATTTTGGTAACCTTTCTCACTAAAGATGTGAATGTTTTTAATGTTCCTTTACTGTTTCTACTTTTGGTAATGCAATGGGAATTCAGTAATGACACTTTGTCATGTCAAACTGTGAATATAAATTTGTACTGTACAGTCCTCATATGTTATATATATTATACAAAAATGTATTATACTTGTTAATAAAACAAGATACATAGTAAATGTCAATATGTAAATAACCCTCCCTGCAAAGTTGTATTTTTTTAAAGAAGAAAGGCAATATTTCACAAAATAAGTTGTTTTGTTGTTTATTCGTTCAGTCGTTTCTGACTCTTCATGACTTCATGGACCAGCCCACGCCAGAGCTTCCTGTCGGCCGTCGCCATCAATAATATAAAATTAAAAAAAAATAATAAGTTGACTTTAGCACAAAAAGCGATATTTAGATCCATTAAACTTGAGGGAGCTTAATTAACGTTTAATTAAGATTAACATTTCATTGATTTAAATGGATCTGTTGTGCATATGATTAATTCTCAAATATGCTTAGGATTCAGACTAAGTAATTCTTACAATTGTTGCTATTATTGTTGTATTAGAAACATGACTTCAGTGCCCATATGACAGTGGGTCATCTTCATCCACGCATTCCTTTTGTTCCATTATGTTGCCAATGAGAAAGGCTTATGCAGATGCATCACTTGAAGCAGGAATTCACAGACATTATTGGTTGCAAAGGTCGTCTATCCAAGGAATTCGCCCTACAATTTCATCCTTACTCCCCTAAAGAAGTTTAGTTTCCTAAAGAAACTAATCATATGTAAAGACTATGTTCATATAAAGTTAAAAACGGGTAATGATCATTCTGTTGTTTAATTATTAAATTAATAAACATGTAAGTATGGATTCCCACAAGTCATTCTCCAAAATGTCCATCAAGCTGACCAGGTGGTTGAGCTGTTTCATCCCACCCTACAACAAATAAGCCATCACTACCCCAAAAGCCAAGTGAAGTGGAGCAGGCGCTATGGGTGTTGGAAAAAGAAGGAAGCTAGCAATTAGACCCTAATTACTAGCGCAAGGGTTCCTTGGCAGATTTAATCTGCCATTCTGGTTCCTCCTCCAAAGCTAAAATGCTAAAGACCCATCCTACTCCCCAAGCATCGGTGCACATTCCTTTTGCCCACCTGGTCAAGAGTTCCTCCACTAGACTTCCCAAACAACAGTTCTGTGACCTGGGCCTGCTCTGTCCACAAAATCACTCTTGTGCAGCACAAGATAGACTTCGTAGAACAAGCACGTCCAGCCAGGTGTTGCTACTTCTTCACGTGGCACAACTAGTTGGGGTGATTAATTGGGCAAATCAGGAAATGCCAGAAGTGCCCGTCATTCAGTAGCCCTATGAAGAATCTTGCAAAGCAGCTTGAAGAAGGTGGTGTTCTGTGATTTGGTAAATGTAGTTGAGGCAGATGGAGCTAGATGAGTGGGCAGAGCCCCATCACTGCTGAGTAAGTGCCATGGGGCACACATCAACCGCCCAGAGTTCCCTGGTACGGAGGAGATGGGCGGTGATACAAATTTAAATAATAAATAAATAAATAAATGTACCTGCTTGTGTTCACGTGGGGGAGAGTGAAGCAACTTGTACCCTCAGCACGCACAACCTTTCCCTCTTCCTATAATTATTCTCCGCTATTTACTTCATCGTTCTTCTGCACTTGAACATACTGTAAATAACTAGTTTGATATTTCTCCTCTCCTTAATACAGAGCTTTCCAAACTGTGTGTCGCGACACAAAAGTGTGTCGCCACACACAGTCTGGTGTGTCGCCACACAACCCGGAAGCGCTGATCATCATCAGCGCTTCCGGGTTTTCCCGCGGCGACACACCAACGGCAGCGCGCAAAAACAAAAAGCGGCAGCAGCGCTTCCGGGTTTTTGTGCGCTGCCGCAACGGCGGCACTTCCGGGTTTTCCCACGGCGACACACCAATGGCGGTTGGTGTGTCGCCGCGGGAAAACTTTGGAAAGCCCTGCCTTAATAGAACTTAGCAATGAGAAAAATGGATATTAACATTTTTCTCGGTGTGAATTGATGATTGTTAATCACTTGAAAATGCTGTCACTCCAATTTTATATTTTCTGTCAACTGAAGATCTGAAAAAGTTGTTTTGTGTATTCTGGATCCCTATAACAGACCATGAGGGGTCCCTGAGTTTATTTCAACGGTTTTCCAACATGGACGTGGCTTGATTCTCTAAGACGAATACATGACATGATTTGCTTTGACGAGGCATTCTGTAGCTCCTTATTGTCTTTGTACAGCCTCCTCGGGCACTTGTGAAAGCCAGAAGAGGCCTCAGTAGATGACTGGAAACATTGGAACAAGTTCTCCGTTTGGACCATGTCTGCACAGAAGCCTTTTCCAAGGATTATAAGTGCTGGAGAAGGCTGTGGAAAAGTAAAAGGTCCAGATTGTGGAGGATATAAGTCAATGTTTCCTTTTTCTTTTAAAAAGAAGTATATGAGATAACTCAATCTTGAATAAATGCTTTGCGTGTCCTATACTAAAGACAGTAAAGTAACCAAGTCCTTGTTCAAATTAAAAATCTCTGCCATTTCCTCTGCTCAACAAAACTTTATAAATTAGCAAAAATATATTCAGGGAGCACTTAAAGAATATATCTAAAGCAATGCCTTTAACATGACCATGATCTAAAATTGTAAAAGGATCTACATCCCATCCTTTAACTTTAGGTATCAAGGAATGAGATATCATATATAATCAAAACTTTTCTGCATAAACGAAATAAATTATACTCCTGTTAGGAAGGATTAATAGAAGGTCAAAGTTTCTCTTAATTAAATTCAGACAAATCAGCTTGCAATATATAAATCTGTATATAATTTGGGTAGGAGAGGTACAATCTAAACAGATCCAATTTTTCAAATCAAATCAAATCCTTTATTACAAGTCAGCAATCCAGACCAATAAGACCTACTGAATAAAACCTACAGAATACAACCTACAAAATATAATGTACAAAATAAAGGCACACAAGATGAAAAATGTACAATCATGCTTGCACTATTTTCCTATTAACAATATGTGAGTGTAACAAGCTGTCAAAACTAACTTTGCCACAGCGAGAGTTACCTTGGTATCCTTATCTGCCGGTAAACATTGAACATAAAATTCTTCAGTCCATCCCAGAAATGGGGTTAGAAGAGGTGATAGTAGCTCTTTACATATGTCCCAATAGAAATTTTTTGTGCAAAGATGGGCATGATAAAGGACAAAAAAGGCAGGGACCTAACAGAAGCAGAAGAGATTAAGAAGAGGTGGCAAGAATACACAGAAGAACTATACAAGAAAGATCTTAATATCCCTGATAAATACGATGGTGTGGTCACTGACCTGGAGCCGGACATCCTAGAGAGTGAAGTCAAGTGGGCCTTAGGAAGCATTACTAACAACAAAGCTAGCGGAGAAGACGGTATCCCAGCTGAGCTATTTAAAATCCTAAAAGATGATGCTGTTAAAGTGCTGCACTCAATATGCCAACAAATTTGGAAAACTCAACAGTGGCCACAGGATTGGAAAAGGTCAGTTTACGTAGGCTGACCATATTTCCTTGAGACAAAAACGGGACATTGGGATGGAAAAAACGGGACAGGGGTCCCCGCCCCCCGGGTCCATGCGATTGGCTCCCACCTGCAAACCCCGCCCCCCGGTCCACCCAATTGGCTCCCACCTGCAAACCCTGCCCCCCGTTATGCGCGATTGGCTCCCGCCTGCAAACCCCGCCCCCCCAGTCCATGGAAAAATTGTCTTCCACGAAACTGGTCCCTCGTGCCAAAAAGTTTGGGTACCCCTGCTTAAACAGATTACTGTTTATATAAAAAGACTTGCGATCACCCACAAGGTCTGGGTCAAGGTTCCCTTTTGCAGTAGGGTGAGACTGGAAATATATATATTGACCGTCAAAGGGAACCTTGACCCAGACCTTGCCCTGCTGCCAATTGGTCCTATATTTCTAGTCTTGCCATATTGTCAAAGTTTGACAATACGGCAAGACTAGAAATGTAGGACAAGTTCTAACTAAGGCACACTGGAGTTTGATATCCTAAGATGTTATGGACTGCAGATCTCATCAGCTGTGTCTATTCAGGCGGGAAGGGGCGCCCAGCCCACTGGGGCTCCAACGGTAGACTGTGCCTGTCCAGAGGGGTTCTCCCGCCAGCACCAGTTCCAGCACCGCAGACGCGAACATCGCCTCCCCCACGCCTGTTCCAAAGGGACAGAACAGGATGTAGCCGGCCCCACCACCATCCTGTGTACCTCCAGCGAGGGCTGGCATCACCAGCAGCAGCAACAGCTCCAGGAGGCCTGGCCGGAAGTTTGGAAAGGGTGTGTGAGCGCACGTATGCTAGGCTGGCTGCCGGGGTGGAGGGACTGGGGGCCGTGAGGCTTGGCTCGGCTGCAAGAGCGGTGGCGAGGCAAGGTGGCAAGACTGGAGCGCACGAATCGGGCAAAAGCAGCGGAGAGCCCAGCGGATTCCAGGGGGGAAGGCTGAGTGGGCGTTTGGACGCCGGCTTCTTGGCAGCGAGGCAAGGCTTGGCAGCGGAACTCCCGGCAGAGAGGCAGGGATGGGATTCAGGGACCGGATCTTTGGTCAGGAGGCAAGGCTCAGGGTCAGGACTCACCACTGCAGGGCTTCGGAGCATGCGGCACCGACAGGATCAGGTAAGGAGGCAGGAATGGGGTGGACTGTGGTGCTAGTTTTGGCAATGGGCTCGCACATGGCGAAACAACCGGGCTTCCAGGGCAGCGTAGAAGACCGGTGTAGACAGGTGTCTCCGGCAGCTCATGTTGGCTGCGCTGCCCCTTTTATTATTCGCATTTTGCACCGTTTGTGCGTCTTGGCCAATCGGGCCTCGCACTGCGTGGCCCGCCTCTCCACCCTCCTTTGCTGCACACTGATAGGCGGGAGGGCTTCATTTTCCAGACTGTCTCCCAAAACGGGACAATACTGAGATTTTTGTCAAAAAGACGGTACGGTTCAAAAATGCTAAAATAACGGGACTGTCCCATTCAAAACGGGACGTATGGTCACCCTAAGTTTATGTTCCAATTCCAAAGAAGGGCAATGCCAAAGAATGTTCAAACTACCGTACAATTGCGCTCATTTCACATGCTAGCAAGGTTATGCTCAAAATCCTACAAGCTAGGCTTCAGCAGTATGTGAACCGAGAACTACCAGAAGTGCAAGCTGGGTTTCGAAGAGGCAGAGCAACTAGAGATCAGATTGCCAACATTCGCTGGATCATGGAAAAAGCAAGAGAGTTCCAGAAAAACATCTACTTCTGCTTCATTGACTACGCTAAAGCCTTTGATTGTGTGGATCACAACAAACTGTGGCAAAGTCTTAAAGAGATGGGAGTACCAGACCACCTTACCTGTCTCCTGAGAAACCTGTATGCGGGTCAAGAAGCAACAGTTAGAACCGGACATGGAACAACCGATTGGTTCAAAATTGGGAAAGGAGTACGACAAGGCTGTATATTATCACCCTGCTTATTTAACTTATATGCAGAGTACATCATGAGAAATGCCGGGCTGGATGAATCACAAGCCGGAGTTAAGATTGCCTGGAGAAATATCAACAACCTCAGATATGCAGACGATACCACCCTAATGGCAGAAAGTGAAGAGGAACTAAAGAGCCTCCTGATGAGGGTGAAAGAGGAGAGTGCAAAAGCTGGCTTGAAACTCAACATTAAAAAAACCCAGATCATGGCATCTGGTCCCATCACTTCCTGGCAAATAGAAGGGGAAGAAATTGAAGCAGTGACAGATTTTATTTTCTTGGGCTCCAAGATCACCGCAAACGGTGACTGCAGCCATGAAATTAAAAGACGCTTGCTCCTTGGGAGGAAAGCTATGGCAAACCTAGACAGCATATTAAAAAGCAGAGACATCACCTTGCCGACAAAGGTCCGTATAGTTAAAGCTATGGTTTTTCCAGTAGTAATGTATGGCTGTGAGAGTTGGACCATAAGGAAGGCTGAGCGCCGAAGAATTGATGCTTTCGAACTGTGGTGCTGGAGAAGACTCTTGAGAGTCCCTTGGACTGCAAGGAGGTCAAATCAGTCAATCCTAAAGGAAATCAACCCTGACTGCTCATTGGAAGGACAGATACTGAAGCTGAAGCTCAAATACTTTGGCCACCTAATGCGAAGAGAGGACTCACTGGAAAAGACCCTGATGCTGGGAAAGACGGAAGGCAAAAGGAGAAGGGGACGGCAGAGGATGAGATGGTTGGATAGCATCACCGATGTGATGAACATGAACTTGAGTAAACTTCGGGAGGCAGTGGAGGACAGGAAGGCCTGGCGTGCTATGGTCCATGAGGTCACGAAGAGTCGGACACGACTAAACGACTGAACAACAACAACAACAATAGAAGTTGCAATACAACAGAATATGAGTTCATGTTTCAATGTTACCATATTTACAAATTTGGATTCAAATCACCCTCAACTATCATATGGTCCACTGATCTATATACAAATGTTGAAAACATCTGCAAAAAAAACCCGTTTCTGTTGCCAACTTTTAACTTAGTTAACACTTGTCTGTGCTTAAGCAACCTTTTACATTCTATGTGCAATTAAGACATTTAGCAACCTAGATACAAGGGAACAAAATACCAACTGTACGGAAAAAAACCTTTCTCTTCAACAATGAGATCAAATATTTTTAAGCATCCATATGATTATCACATCATTTCTGAATGCCATTTGATCATTTCAAACAAAGATGGCTGGAAACTTGATAAAAGATTAAAGATTTTTCTTCCACATTATATTTCTCAGGTGTGACGTTTTCTCGGTTGTTGATCTTCCTGACTGTATCATGAGGAAAATGTATTTCCCCATTCAATTCCTTCAGTGGATCAGGCCTTCTGTAAGATTTCATTCCTCAAGGCAAAGCTAAGGAAATGGCTAAAGCTTATCAGTTGGACAAAAAAGGAGAAGCTGGAACATTATGAACTCCCCCAGGATCTAGCTGATAATTTTCAGGCAAAGTCAGTATTTCCTGTGCTGCTATAGAGCACTGGCTGAAATTCTTGGCTTCTTCTTGGCTTGGCAAGAATTAGATTCCAGGGACTCTCTTTTATTCTGAAGAATTTTGTCTTTAGTAACAAATTATGTATCTATAAGACTTCCCCTGATCTTCCAACTGAGATACTGTTCAGCCACCTCCATTCTAGTGTTAGCAGTGCCTATTAGCTTTATGTAGTGTTGTGATAATTAGCTTTTATATTCTGTCTCATCTCCCAGAAAAATAGTAGTCACTTCTTTCTTAGTAGCTGCTGAAACTTTTGCTTCAGAGGGAAAAGATGGAACAAAATTTTGGGACACAACCCAGATGAATAACATACAAACCCTCCCCAACAATCAAACTACCAGCTGGTTCTATTTTTGATAGGAATAATTAGAGTAGTAAATAAGGCTATACAAATAATGAAGCTTTGAAGGCTCTTATTTTGTTCCAGAGTAACACGAAGCCCATGTCCACCAGGAGCCCAGCTATAAGCTTCTATCAGCTGAGTTCCTTTTGAATGCACCATGCAAACAGTTGTACAAGGCCAGAAAAGAAACTGTAATCGGGTAACCCACTGACCCATCCCCACTTCATGTTAGGAAGTGCAATTCTTGGATGTTCTTCCTGATGACTGGTGAGATGCGGTGGGATGAGAAACAGGGCAATCCACCCACCACTTTCCTTAGCTTGTTCTTCAGGAAATCTGTAAGGACAGCAGCTTTCATTGGCCGGTTATTTTATTTATTTATTTTATTTATTTATTTTCTATCCCGCCCTTATTAAGGCAAAATAGGGCTTGGGAATGAAGGCAATGCAAAGTATGCCAGCAAACCTGTCTGCTGCCTTGAGGACAAGAAGAAAACACAGCGGGGAAGAAGAGCAGTAAGTAGTGGTGACGTAGTTTACATACTGTGTTGACCCTACATATTTGGTGTGTTTGCAGACCTTGTAGATCTCCCTCCACTCAGAATCTTAAGTTCACAGAGCTCCACAGAGCTCAGGTGTAGAGTTGTACAGTAACTCTAAACTATTGTATGGTCCTAAGTATTTTTTAGATCAGAGCTTTCCAAACTGTGTGTCGCGACACAAAAGCGTGTCGCCTGCGGGGCCCAGATGTGTCACGTCAAAACCCGGAAGCGCTGATGGCATGCCATCAGCGCTTCCGGGTTTTCCTGCGGCGACACACCAACGGCGGCACGCGAAAATCCGAAAGCGCCGCAGCCACGGCAGCGTGCAAAAACCGAAAGTGGCAGCAGCTCTTCCGGGTTTTTGCATGCTGCCGCAATGGCGGCGCTTCCAGGTTTTCCTGCGGCAACACACCAACAGTGGTTGGTGTGTCGTCGTGGGAAAACTTTGGAAAGCCCTGTTTTAGATGCTTACACAAGGAGGTAGCTGGTCTTCAGATAAGGGATCTGGCATTATGCTTTCAGTAGGTTGGACCTACTCTTACTTATTTCTTCTTGTGCCCAAGATCATTTTGTATCCACAAGTTAAATAAATCAAATTTGTTTCTTCTTATTCCTTTCACTAAAAATAGTTTATTTCGCTGTTGGCATCATTAACTTCTCCTATTGCAAGAATATCTAACACCACTAGATGTCACCAACTTCCCATGAAAAGATTCTACACGTTATACCAGAGCTTTCCAAACTGTGTGTCGGGACAGGTTAGTGTGTCGGCTGCAGTGTCTGGATGCTACCTCAGAGCCCTGCCAGGATTCCGCGCAGGTCCTAGTGCCTGCCTTGTGCCCTGCTGTAAGAGTGTGTCGCGAAATGATGCATGTCTAAAAATGTGTCACCAACATGAAAGGTTTGGAAAGCTCTGCGTTATACATATACTCTGTCTGTAATAGAAAAGTATCCCACTCACTTTTTGCTGTGTTCTATCCATTTATGTTCCAATTCATTTAAGTTGTGTGGCAGAATATATGTATGTATGTACGTATGTACCTGTATGTACCTATGCTGTACATGCTGCCCATTCCAATTCATGGCTCCAGAAGGTTTCCAATACAATGGAAATAACAATAATCAAAATAGCTAATAAAGTCTTAACACATTGGTTCTGTGTTGGAATTGTAGGATGTCCTGAAGGGAAATTGGAGATGATAGAAGTTGATTCTGCTGTCGTCCCCCCCCCCCCCCCATTTTTTTCTTTTGGGCAGAAGAAATTCTGTAGATTTTTCTTTGAGCAAATTTCTGCGATCATCTTTCAGAAGGATGTCTCCGCAAGAAAAGTGGGGGGATCCCACCTTTGAGATGGGGTTACACTTTGAATCACTTTGGCCAAAACCTTGTGTTTTGGCTGAGTGTCCACATAGACCAGCCAGGACTTTAAGATGGGTCAAAACAGGCAAAAGAGCAGTTGCGACACTGCAATCAAGGGCTTGACCCTTTTGCAATCCAAGCAACAGAGATTACTTTTCAGCATTTATCATATTGTGGAGTCCTTGGTGCTCTCTGAGCCTTGTTGTTTTCTTGCAGACGTTTCATTGCCAGGCTAGGCAACATCTTCAGTGCGAAACATCTTCAGAGAGCACCAAGGACTCCACAGTTCATTCCTGAGCTACAAATATTCTCTTCGATTTATCATATTGCTATGATATCAAAGGATGTTTGGAAATGTCTTTTGACTACAATCATACTACGATAGTCATTTTTCTTGAAATAATCCCCATTAAATTAAACAGGATTTACTTTTGAGAAGATGTTTATAGGTTTTTGCAAGAAGACAGATATAATTCAGTTGATGTATACACAGAAAGAGCAACTGAAGAGACCTTCATGTTTTTTTTAATTTCTAGAACATATACATAATTTTTCTACAAATCCAAGGTGACTGTAGCAAAAATCCAATGCAATAGAAAAATTAGGAAGTAGAAAATTCAACTAAATTATACCTAATGAAACATAAAGCCATAAAAAAATCAGGTATTTATTTACAGCATTGTTTTCTTCACAAAACCCAAATGCAAGCAGTTGAAATCGAAATGAAGTGTCCATAGTTTATTGAAACAGAAATGCTGCACATGGGTGTGACTCAGGCTGGCGATCTAGTCTATACTTACCGTACTATTTAGCATTATGGAAAAGCCCTGATTGATCAAAGTCCTGATTGTCAGGGGAGGTCAATATTTATTTGTTTGCTTGTTTCTTTATATATTTATTTAACAAACTTATGTAGCTACCAGAAGGAACTTTGGGTGGTGAACAGAATAAAAGCACAGTACATTAAAAAAGACAATTTAAAACAATAAAAAAATGTCCCCCTGATAACACTCACACGCGCCCTATACCAGCTCCCTCAATATCCTGGTCCCGGGGCCTGGGGGAGGAGCCAGGTCTTCATCACTTTCCCGGAAGCCAAAAGAGTCAGGGCCATCTGTATCTCCGGGGGGAGGCTGATCCATAAGGCAGACACTATGACAGAGAAGTGATACTTCCAAGGCCAAACCAAGTGACCTTGTTTCACGGACGGGGCCTGGAGCATGGCCACCTGCCACATCAGTAGGATGGGCAGAAACCATTGGGAATAGGCAGTCCTGCAAGTAACTTGGCCACATGCCATGGAGGCCTTTGAAGGTGATGACCAGCACCTTGAATTGCACCTGGAAGGCTACCAGGAGCCAGTGCAGCTCACCCTGTGGTGGTGCTACATGGATGTACTTTGGTGCACCCATTACCACCCATGCCTCTGCATTCTAGACCAGCTGCAGCTTCTGAATGTCCCATGCAGAGGGCATTGCAATAATCCAATTATGATGTGACTAAGGCATGAGTGACCATGAGCAATGCTTCCCAATCTAGGAAAGGGGGCAAGTGGCGCACAATATGTACTTGTGCAAAGGCCCTCCTGGCCATGGCTGCAACCTGCTCTTCAAGCAGTGACCGTAAGTCCAGGAGAACCCCCAGATTGTGCACCAGCTCAGACAGGGAGAATGCCACCCCACCGGCAGTTAAAGATGGCAAATCACAAAATAGGGGGGAACATAAAAACCGCAGCCATTAGGTCTTGTCAGACAGCAAGCGGATTCTTCCCCATCCATGCCGATCCTGTAAGAAAAGAGTTAGTAGATTACTCTCTCAATAGAATGAATGGAAAGTGGACATAAGGAATAAGAATGTGAAAGCTGCATTGAACCAACTGAAAAGAATTACGTTGCAAAATGTTGAAAGAGTGCAGAGGGCCAATAGGCTATGTGTGAGGAAAAAATGCATGAAAGAAAATGTTGCAAAAACTCAGGATGAGAGGAATACATTGTTCGTACGGTACGTATAGCAAGAACAAAGTTGCAAAGAATATACAGTAATGAAAGAGAGTAAGGAATGCTTAAGAGTAAAGCACTAATAGAAATTTAAAAAAATGAATGGAATTAAAGTTGATAAAATTATTTGGGATGAAAGTGAAGTGAGGGAATGCTGGAAGACCTACTTTATAGACTTGAATAGGAACGATAATGACATGTCGAAGAGTGTAATGGAAATGAATGCTATAAATGTGAGTGTCTATGAAAAATAAGACTGATGAAAATGAGAATGCTGGGGGCAAGACAAGTTACTCTGTAGAATTGGACATATTTTAAAAACACGTATGTGGTTTGCTTGTGGATCTATATGACTGAATGCATAATATGAAGGCTGCTTCTGTGCCTGACAATGAGAAGAATGCTGTTATTGTTCTTTGTATAAAGAAAAAAAACAAGAGTGAGTGCAATTACAGGGTAAGGAGTTTTTGAGGTGTGCATGAGGAGGTGTTTGACAGAACTGAGATTGAATTGGTGACCACAAGCAACATTTGGAAACTAGAGGGTGGCCTTATGCACGGCCTTGTGCTCTACAACTGGTCACTGAGAAATGTATGAATGTAAAAAAGAAAGCATATTTCACGTTTGTTGATTTAGAACAGTGTTTCTCAACCTTGGCGACTTCAAGATATGTAGACTTCAACGCCCAGAATTCCCCAGCCAGCCATGAAGTCCACACATCTTAAAGTCACCAAGGTTGAGAAACACTGATTTAGAAAGTGTGTCTGGTTAAGTGAATAGGCTTAAGGTATGGAATAGTCTGTGCAAATAGGGAGTTCTTGCTGAAAATGATAGGAGCAGTATATGATGGAAATAAAGAATGCATGAGAAGAAGTGGAATGTTTAGTGAATGGTCTGTGACACTGAGCAGAGTAAGGCAGGGACGTGTGATGTCCGCTGGGTTGTTTAATGTATTTATAGAGAAATATATAAGGAATGTTTGTGGTGTTGTTAGAAGTGGGGATGTGAATGTATCTGTAATTTTGTATACAGATGATGCCTTGTTTCTGGCTAAGAACCCATGTGATTTCTTCCAAATGTTAGATTCTATGCAGCTCAAATATACAGTACATGTGAAAATTAATGTATCAAATACCAAAATAGTTGTGTTTGATAGGGAAAATGGAAAACATGATTGCAAATGGCCAAAGGAAAAAACCTAGATGAATTGTATACCTGGAATGAATGCAAGTAGGCAGAGAATTTTTAAGATGTGCAAATGCTGTAATATATTGGAATATTTGTTTCCTGGTTTACATGTGCACGTTTATCTTGGTTTTTCTTTTTCATACAGATGTCTGTTCCATGACATCTTCCTAACAGTGAAGTAACACACAAAAGTAATCCCTGTGGACTTCAAATATATACATCAGGATGCAGGCAACATTTGTTTTCTTTATACAGTAATTTTCATAACTGGTATGGATAGATAAAGTTGAGTAAGACACCCCTCTTCTCTGTAAATCACTTTCCAAAATAACTGGGTTTTTGTTTAACTTATTTCGATTAAGGTATGCAGCCATACTACCAAAACTAATTTATCTGATAATTTTAAAAAAACCTCAATGAACATCGATTTGTTTCTTAGTATTCTTACCTAGAGCTCTCTCATTTCTTCATTGTATGACAGTTGAATCTGAAGAGCTGCCCTAAGATTAGTCCAGAAAAATGCATGCTTCCTCTTCTCTTTTGGCCACTCCAAGTAGGTCCTCTTGGCCATGAGAGCTTTGAGTTTGTAGTACCTGGCAGGAATGGTGTACGCTGGTATTGGTTCCAACAAAATGAGAATTAGACCATCAGCATTTTCACTGAATAACTTGTGATGAGCAAAGTACAGCTCATAATGGCACCATTCGCTCTGCACAAAGTTGGGGGATAACACAAAGATTGACTTGTAACTTTTCTCAATACAATCAATGATATTCTCAACAATACTCTTGCCTGCAATGAAGTTCCTCTCGTGTTGGCAGATCCTTAGGGACACGTCTTCCTTCTCCAAATTGGGAATCAGCTCATTTTTGACCCAGTCAGAATCATGCTCACTATAGGAGATAAACGCATGGTACTGGATGTTCTCAAGGATCTCTTCTGATTTATTCTTCCACATCCGGTGTTTTACTTGACTCCAATGCCAAATCATCTTGAAATACCAGGGAATATCAAAGCGGATGCAGATGGAGGCAACAATGGCCAGTACGACAAGAGCAACGACTAGAACTACTGTAATCATGAGAGTCAGATTGCAATCAAGTTCAGAAATGTGGAAGTCTTTTAAAAGAGTTCCCCTTAGGTCATTTGGATATTCACACATATAAAAATCAGGCCAACCAACTAGTTCCACAGATTGTTTTTGAAGATTAATGAACTGCCTTAATTCACAGTTGCACCTGAAGGGATTATGTCTTCCTTTTAATCTTTGAATACTCTGACAGGTCTGGAAGAATTCAGAAAATTGATCGAGAACAAAATTATTTTCTATGTTAAGTACTCGAAGGTTTCTAAAATGGCCACATCCAGGGAATGCATTGAGTTTGTTGGAAGCCAAATTTAACTCCTCTAAAGCAATCAGGTCAATTATCTCTTTAGGCACAGCTGAAATCTGATTACTTTGCAAGTCCAAAATTTGGATATTGTTCGGTAAACATCTAAAAACAGACTCTGTTAACTTGTTGGATGACAAATTCAGTTTAATTATATTTCCAACCCAATTACACTTGTTTCCACTTTCTTTGTATTGCAAACGATTCTGACTTATATCCATATAATTCAGAGACTTCATGCTTGTTGTCATTAAACTCACTTTGGTAAGATCTTCAAGACGATTCTTTTGTAAAATAAGTGTTTCTAGCATAGCTAAGTTATTGCAATCTTTGAAAATTGTGTCCGTCAATGTGTTATTTTGAAAACATAAATACTTAAATCTACTGGGTCTTACAGGACAATACATATATAATATACCAGAATCAGAAATAGTCAAGGCTTCAGTGTTCATGTTTGAAAAAGTTGTGTACACAATGCTCTGGTTAAATTCTGTTGTATGAAGTTGTGTATATTTGATGGCTAAACCCTTTAATGAGGTATCATCATCATTAAAATATTTATCTTGGAATTCAGTAAGGGTTGGGTATAACATGGTTAAGTAATTAATGCTGGATCTCCCCACTGCTTCAAAAACTTTAAGGAGATTTTCCCAAGTGAATTTCATATCAACTATTGTTAGATTTAGCAGTGTACTTTTTTTGTTTAGCTTTGACAGAAACCTTTCTAAGTCTTCAACTTGCTCCAAGGAGATCTTAGAAAGTTCTAAACTTTCCGTACCATTGAACTGCACATCCAAGAGAATGTGAAAGTTTGTATTTTTAGGGACCACAATCCGAACAGTCTTTGCGTTGAACACTAGACGACTTCCAGGGCTATATTCAGAAAGATATTCTAAGTCCAAAAACAGAGTGTCCAGTTGTAAATACGTAAGAGCACGGACACTGGAAATGTTTCTAATGCTGAGGGCAAAATAGTTCAGCTTTAATGTTTTCCCAAACTCGGGGGACAGGGGCATGGTGATGAAGTCATTGTAAGAGAGATCTAGATGCTTGAGGCTTTTAATAGGAAGACCAGAAATGTCCCGCAATTTGTTGTGAGATAGATCAAGATGCTCTAAGACTTCATTGTACTGAAAAACACTGAAATCAAGTTCTCTGATAGAATTGTGAGGCAGAATTAGCACTTGTAAGTTGGAGAGAGAACGAAAATCAGAGATTTTTAGTTCAGATATACTATTACCCGACAAATCCAAAACTGTTGTTTGTGCTGATAAATGTTTAGGAACATTAGGCAGGGAACTCTTGGAATAGTTTGCTATAAATCCATGTTCCGTGGATGCGTGGGTGAAATTCCATAAGGTTGTCATAAATACACAAATAGAGAGAAAATTGTTGGCATCTGACACTTTTCTTCCAGCCATAGGACAATAGGATTTGGCCCTTCTCAACTGGACACAGTTCTATAATAATAATAATAATAATAATAATAATAATAATAATAATAATAATTCACAGTATAATATTATGTCAGCCCTTAATATTTCATGGTTCAATATTCTTTATTCTTTGAATGACAATAAATGAAACTTTAACAGAACAACAGGAATGTCTGTTTAATAATATATTATCAAGAAAGTTCATATGAGTCATACATGTCTTGGTCTTCTAAGATACTGAAAACAGGATTTGTTGAAAGGCTCCCTAAAGTAATGGGATAGCTTTCTGTGATTTTGTAAAAAGATGAAATTGGAGAGAATTGGGGAAGAATTCAGCAGCATATATATTTCTTTGTTTGTTGAGCTTTTGTTCCTAGTTTCGTTCTTCCTCAGGGCTATACAAGATATTATGGTATGTAACCATAAGGCATCTATACATTTCCCTCTGGGCAAAGGGGGTAGCAAGCACAATTTCAGGAAAAGATGTTAGGCATTTAGTTTTCTTCTTTCACCAACTGCACAACCCAAATACACCTGTTTTAACCAATTCAGTCATAGATTCCTAAGGCCACATACTTTTCCATGACTTTTTCCTCAGTATATTTATTTATTTATTTATTTATCCTATTTCTATCACCACCCATCTCCCCTGAAAGGGGGACTCTACAGCAGCCCTGCCCTCTTCTGCATTGGGCCACCCAGTTTTTTCCTGTTCCAGAAGAAAAGAGGGACTAAATCTTAAAGTAATCTATTTAAATCTGCATAACAATCCTGTCTTCTGTTTTCCCCTCCTTCCCCCCACCTCATCCTAATTTAAATCCTACATCACTCTAGTCACTCCATAGCATCTGATGAAGTGAGCTGTGGTTCACAAAAGCTTATTCTCTTTAATGTAATTTATTAGTCTGAGAAGTGTCCCCCATTTGGGGGAGATGGGCGGTCATAAAATAATAAAATAATAAAATAAAATAAAATAAAATAAAATAAAATAAAATAAAATAAAATAAAATAAAATAAAATAAAATAAATAAAATAATAATAATAAAATAAAATAATAAAATAAAATAAAATAAATAAAATAAAATAAAATAATAAAATAAATAAAATAGAATAAAATAGAATAAAATAATAAAATAATAAAATAAAATAAAATAATAAAATAAATAAAATAAAATAAAATAAAATAAAATAAAATAAAATATAAAATAAAATAAAATAATAAAATAAAATAAAATAAAATAAAATAATAAAATAAAATAAAAGGTGCTACCAGACTCCTTCTTTGGACTTTGAAGAAACAGAGTAGAGAGAGTATTGATACCTTTGAATTTTGATGTTGGAGAAGGCATCCGAGAACACAATGGATAGCCAAGGAAACAAACAAACAGATTGTCAAACAAGTCAACCTACATGAGGCACAAATGTCCAGGCTCAAATTATTGTACTTTGGAAATATATGTGAAGACCAACTCTTGGAGAAGTCTATGATGTTGAGAAAAGTGGAAGGAAGGAAAGAAGAAGATGACCAGCAGTAAGATGGATGGACTCAATTACAGGAGTGACAGGTGTACCTTCAGGAAGACCTGAAGGACCAACTTGGGGACAGATTATCCTAGAGAAACATCTATCAATATGATCACTAAGAATCAACAGAGACTTGATGATACATAATCAATCAGTCACCTTCTTAAATTAAAGAAGAAATGGCTGAACTCACCTTAGCCACTAAGATAAACTGAGTACACTATATTGCCTTTAGAGAACAGGGGAAGGCAGAGAAATAACCAATAAATTTCATAAATAACAAATAAAATAATATTTGGGCTCTCAGTCATCTCCAGCCATACTGCAGACCTATGGATTCATGCTGTTAATTCTAGAAGGAATGTGGGACTATCTATGGATTATTTCAACATCAACATGTGATTTTCTCTTTAGCAGCTGCTCCCTCTACATTGTGGTCCAACTATCTTCTTAAACCTCAATGGCTAAATCTGTTTCCCGCAGCAGTCTTACGGCATATATAGATCTCCTTCTGAATATTTTAAATAAATAATGCCATTTAAATCTTTTACTTCTATATAAAATTTCTGCTATATACTCACGTTCTGTTAAAGGACACTTGTTGATTTTTCATTCCCAAAACACTGACATAAAATTTGATTGATTTTTTTTCTTTTTTCTCTGTTTATTTGTCTGTTGCAGCCAAGAGAATCTAATTCTTTCTGGTTCTTGAAGCAGCTTTCATTGTCTATGGTTCCTTCTTTTTTAAAAAAAATATCCTGAAATACAGTACCACATGACAGCTCCATGAACAAGTTGCAAAACCTATATAGAGTGTTTGGTTGCTGATTAATGTGGAGAATAAGGACCATGGGAAGGCCTACTGAAGGCTAGACCATATGAATTCTAAACCCAACTCAAGCTTTGAAGATGCTAAGAACAAGGATTCAAGTCTACTGGAATACAGAACCTATCAAAACCTGAATTGAATGCAATCTGATTCAGGCTAGCTCTGAGATGCAAATTCTTGCTTTAAGGAGTTACAGCAGAGTCAAAAATTGATTTAAAGAATCCAGATCAGGCTCTTCTCACTATCCAACTAACATATATAGATTGCATGTGGATAAATTCAAGAAAGGGTCTGGCAGGCAACAAACTACAGAGATGTTTTACAAAAGGAGAGATTATTTTGAAATTTGGAGCTGACTGGGAATGAAGGTAACTGAAAATCTGAAATATCTGTAATTTATACTTGCAGGTTTTCCTAATGAAAACCATTACATTTATTTATAGCACCAGTCTGCTATTATGGAGGAACGCAGAACCTGTTAGAACTTACTGATTTGCAATATTATTACAAATAATATTAAGGAGAATTTACATTGGAATACATGTAATTGTGTGCATCTGCTGTGATATTTCTTACATGGGTCCATTTCAATGCTTTATGATCTAAAGAAACAGGTTTTGTTTTAACAGAACATACACAAAAACATGGTTTTATCTAGTTTCTATAACTCTGAATGTTGACCTCTGTTCTGATTAGATTTGTCCATGACAATGAATACGGTAGCCAAGACAGTACTGACATTAGCATGGCTTTCTTCACTGGTGTATTGTTATAGAATGATTTTAGTTTCTAATTTTTACACTTAACACAAAGGCTTCTGAGAATGTTCTCAGACTAAAAAAGAACTCGTTTCTAATCCAACAACTGACAACTCATACAGTAAAGCCTTGGTTTGCAAAAGCAGAGCCATGGAACTTATTTGTGCAATATATTTTGTGTGTGATTCAGTGGAAGATAGTATCTGATACACTGGCCTGATTCACACATAATACGAAGTTTAACATGACTTGCTTTGGGCTTGTCATGATACATGAACTCTGTGGGATAATGCTGGCTTATGGGGTAAGGCGCAGAGTAATCAGACAGAGTGCAGCTTTTATGGCTAAAGTGTTTACTTGTAAGGCAATAAATGTATATACAGTTACATTATTGCAAAAAGGAAAAATATACATACAAGCAGAGTTTCCTGTTTGTTTCCATTGATAGACATGAAGGCCCATGCCATGGCCTAGACACAGAGCCACACATAGCTACGCCTTTCCTAGTCTTCAGAGGCAGAACATACACACGAACATGGCTAAAAGACCGGACAGAAGTCAAGAAGCATAGACCCATAGTTCACAGTTGTGATATACACTTGTTTCAGCTTTCTGATTGGTGGAATCTTAGGGTCATGAATTACAAAACTTAACAAAGCCTAAAGTGTTCAGAATTGCACATAAGATAAACCGCCACGAGATGGCAGTGTTGCACATTGTCTCTCCCCCCCCCCCCCCCCCCCCGGAATTGTTTGGGCTTTTTTGTTCCCATGAGATAGTTATTTTCGGACAGACAATAACATCACGTGATATTATGCCTTAGCTGGCCAAGGCTGCCCACCTGTTTATCAGTGACTTTACCAGTAGGTAAACAAAACGTAGAGAAAGTAATTTGCTTTTTCACAGACAAACTCAGCCTTAGTGCATGGATGAACCTGGTCATTAGGCAACGATGTCTATTTGATCAATTGATAAGTCTCAGTTTAGGTGTGGACTCAGCTATTGTGAGATGCACCTGCTGATCAACATGTTTGAGGCTGACTTTGGGCAAATAATTCCCGTAGGACTTCACAGTAAAAATGCCCCCCTTTCCAAATTGCACACTGCACACACGTTAGCGTGATGGTAATTTTTAGAAGAGGGGAAATCACTTCTGCTAAGATAACAAGCTGTCAATAGCAACTTGGAGATGCTCTCCATTCCAGCAGCTTGGAGCCTAGGCACCTTGCACGGTTTAAATGATGTAGCCTTGGCCAGTATTGTTCCTTTGATTCATTCATTACCACCTTATGTAATGAACATGAATTTGAGGAAACTCCGGGAGACGGTGGAGGACAGGAAGGCCTGGCGTGCTGTGGTCCATGAGGTCGCGAAGAGTCGGACACGACTAAATGACTGAACAACAACAACAACAACAACAACAACAAACTACTTGGAATGCCTCAAAGCATTCCAAGTAGTTTAATTCCAATGCCTCAAAGCAAGGCCGTGGGAGAAAAAACTTGTGGGTGTGGATCGTCCCAGGGATTTTCCCCCAATATGCAAATCCTAACGATTTAAAGCTGTTTAACAACTAATGCTACTATTTCCGGGGGAAATTATCTCCGCTCCCTGATCTTTTTTTTTATTATTAAAAGACTCTCGTTGCTGCTTAAAAAGAGGAAGTCAGGCTGAGAACAGCAAGGGGACCGAAATGCCCAGAAAGCCGGCCGATCGGAGCACCCGACATGTTTGTGGCCGGTCCCTTCGAAGCCTTCCCCTTTCTCCGCCCGGCGCGTTCGGGGGGGCTCTTTTGACCAGCCCGCGGTTGGCTGCAAACGCTGGGCAGAAAGTCGCCAAGCGCCCGCGAAGGGACGGGACTTCCAGCGACGCCGCGGGTAAGAAGGGAGCTCCGGCGGCCTGCGTGGAGGAGCAGCAGTCGGAAGGGATTCCTGGCTTTGCTTTCTTTACCCGCTTCGCGGCGAAGGCGGCGCGCCCCGTCGCCTTGAGCCGCGGAGGCAAGGAAGCGCGCCGCCCCCGCGCTGCGCCGGGACCCAACCCGAAAGAGCGCCGGGACTTCCTTGCACGCCCTGCTGTCCCGCGCTCCGACGGAGGGTGACCTACCTGGGAAGGAAGAAGCGGCCTGCCCGGAGCTGTGGATAGAGGTGCAGGAAACGCGCGCGCCTGCAGACGCCCGGACGCGGCTGTGCCTCCGCGCAGAAGTGGCCTCGCGCTGCCCACTTCTTCCTTCCCGCGCTTGTCGTTTCCGGACCCGTCCGCGGCTTCGCTTAGCAGCCCAGCGAAGCCCAGCGAAGCGAGGGCAGGGCGAGAGGTCGGGGAAATCCCACCACCCGGGAAACTGCGCCAGGCTGAGCAGAAGTGAAAGTGGGGGGAGGGGAGAGGCGATTTCCCGAGCAAGCCGCCAGCCACGCCCCCAGGCGGCCCATCTGGGGCAGGAAATGGGTGCCTCCCCCCCCCCAAAAAAAAACTTATATTGTTTTGATACAGAAAGATCAAGAAGCATTTATTAGCAGGTGGCCAACCTTGGCTGATCTCAGATAAGTTAAGGTTGGTCCTAGTTAGTATGTAGATGGGAGACCACTAGGAGATCCTAGGGCTAGACTGGGAAGGTGGGAAAACATCCCAGACAGCCCCAGTGGCAAACTCCTTCCATACTGAAACCAACATGGATGGGTTGAACTTTTACAGTAACTTACTCGCACCAGTGTGTCCAACTTCACGAATGTTAGTTTAATTTATTATTTTATTTTATACATACTGATAAATAAAGAGTTGATTAGTACAATTTTTAACATTCAAAGTGGGGTGCAATTCAAAACGGAATCATTTCTCCAGATTCAATTACCTGCATTCTGATCTGGCAGACGGCCCCGCAGCATCAGGCACACAGAAGCCCTGTCTGAAATTTCAAGCTGCAGGATATGACCCCGGTTAGTACCTGGATGAGGACCACTAGGGAATCCCCGGTCGGTAGACTAGATTGGAAAGTTGAAAAAATAAAAAAAAACCAGAAGAAAGAAACAGCAAGCCATTTTCATGCCGCTGCCCAGAAAAATACATGGAGCAGGCGCCGGGGCTCAAGTGCCCAGGTCAAAGGAAACATTACTGTTTGAAATTAAAATAGCCTTGCCACTTAAGCTTCATAAGACTGATATATGCAGGGGTGTCCACAGGGTACAGTCAAAAAAGTCAAGATGGCATCTGTGATGGTGCGATTGAAGCTCTGCCCGTTTTTTTAATGTGCATTGTGTGTGTGACATAAAAACAGATGGAGCTTCAATCGCACTGTCACAGCCACCCCCTTGACCTTTCTGACCGTACCCTGTGGACATCCTTGAGTGTATGATTTTAGGAGAATCATAGCTACATATGCGGAGCCCTTGATATGCCGGGAGTGACTTAGGTATCCTTATGTTGATCATTCCTCAGGCAAAACAGGACTTTCCATTCACACGAGAGGGGTATCAGAGGGCTGTATGGGGAGATACTGAAGACTGATAAGACAGAGTGGGAGAGGGAGGGAGGGAGGGAGGGGACGGGACAGTGGTTGATGGGCTGTCTTGGAGAGATGCGTGGTTACCAATAGGAACATCTGGAATGGAGCAAAAGGGATGGGAAAGTGTGAAGTCAGTAAAGGTAAATGTAAAGGTTCCCCCTGCACATTTGTGCAGTCGTGTCTGACTCTAGGGGCCGGTGCTCATCTCCGTTTGTTAGCCGAAGAGCCAGGGTTGTCCGAAAACGCTTCCGCGGTCATGTGGCTGGCATGACGCACACGGAACGCTGTTACCTTCCCACCAAAGTGGTACCTATTCATCTACTTGCATTTGCATGCTTTCGAATTGCTAGGTTGGCAAGAGCTGGGGCGAGTGCGGGAGCTCACTCCGTCACGGGGGCTAGGGATTTGAACCTCCGAACTTGCGATCTTCTGATCAACAAGCCTGGCGTCTTACCCGCTGAGCCACCACGCCCCTTAAAGTCACGTCCCTTGAAGTCACACCCCTTGAAGTCAGTACTCATCATAATCCATGCCTTTTACAATAAACCTTTGCTTTGTTTGCCTTAGGAATTTTTAGAAACTGGTCTAGTTCACAAACAGCATAAACCACTCCTTGCCTGATTTAAAGCTAGCAATACATGCAAATCCACCAACTTTGATTTATAAACCATGGCTGATGGCCGAGGTCTAGCTGAGAGCCCAGCCACTATGGCCTGTTCAACCAACAATAATCAAACCAAACTGCACCTTAGCCTGATGTGTGTGCCCGCAAGAGCGCACCCTGGTTAGAGCCTTCCAAACAGGTCAGGGAGATGACCTGAATTCCCATCTTTCTTTTTATAAAACTACTGGATGCCCATTGCTGAGCAGTCTATGTTGGCTTACATGGGTGTTGGAAGACACTTTGATCCCTTGGGGAAAGTGAGGAGTATAAAAGTGACAAAGCCTGGTATCTGGTGTTCTCTGTCAAAGTCTCAGGAGCAAACAGGAGGGTAACCACAGGCCTGATTTTCACCAGCCTGCAATTGTTCCAAGAGCTGCCACTTTCTCAGAATCTACCTTTAGGGTCCATACTTGATTTTCTGTGATGTTCTGCCTCCTTCCAACGCCAGGCTAGCATGCCTCAAAGACATTATTCTATTTCAGGGCAGTGGGCTCCCCATTGGTCCATGTCACCCTACTCCTTTCAGCGGTCCAGAGCCTCTCCGCTGGGCATGGAAACAGTCCAGCTCACGCAGACAGGAGAAGCGACTCTCCATATGTGAACATACCCCCAAGGAAAAGCCAGATAAGGAATGGGGTGTATGTGTAAAATTGGCAGGGGGGTTGTTTTTGCCCCCTTAACACTTTATTTTATTGATTTCTGTCTTCCTATCATCCACAAAGAGTTAAGGCAACAAGCTAGAAACCAGGAGCCTGAGAGTTCTAGTCCCGCCTTGGGCATGGAAGCTGGCTGGGTGACCTTGGGCCAGTCCCTCTCTCTCAGCCCTAGGAAGGAGCCAATGGCAAACCAGGAGACTGAGAGTCCTAGTCCCGCCTTAGGCACGAAAGCCGGCTGGGGGGCCTTGGGCCAGTCACTCTCTCTCAGCCCTAGGAAGCAGGCAATGGCAAGCCACTTCCGAAATCCTGCCAAGAAAACTCCAGGGACTCCAGGAAGTCACCAGGAATCAGCACTGACTTGAAGGCACCAAAAAAAAAAAAAAAACCCATCCACAAAGGTTTTAAGAAGGGCAAGTACATCAACTGACAACAGTTAATAAAACGAAACAGTGGAAAGAGACAAGCGTGTGAAGCTTGCAGAACCATCGGATGGCCCTTCAGAACGGGAGGTCCGATCTCCCAGGCCCGCTCTGCTCCTGGCAAACTCCTGGCTCCACCAGGCAGCGGCCTTCTTCTGGGTGACTTTTCTCCCTTCTAGTCTAGCCTGCTGCTCTGCATTTTTCGGGGGGCCTCCCCTTCAAGCATGAGCCAGGTCCAGCCCTGCTCAGCTTTTCCCCACTCGGCCAAGTCGGAAAAGTAGAGGCGCCTATCCTATTCCTATTTCTCCCGCGGATCAAAACCGCCCCTCCCTTTTAACGGCGACCCACCTCCTTCCTCTCCGCCTCTCCCTCTTCGGGACACCCGGAGGAGCAGAGAGTTGGCGGGGCGCGGAGATGCCTCGGGGGCTCGCCGGGAAGGCCGGCCGGCCGCCCCCGCAGAGCGAAAGCTCGGCCCTCCGCACGGCCCGCCCCGCGCCGCGCCGCGCCCGCTCCTCGCCTGTGCCGACGTGGCCGGGCGGGGAGTCCAGGGCGCAGGCAGGGCGCGCCAGCAGGCAGCGGCTCGGCGGCGGTAAGGGGGCAAATTGACTGCCTGCGGCTTCCTCTTCTCTTCTCCTTCCCTTCCCTTCTTTTTTGAACGATTAAGGGCTCTCCCTTCTTCATTTCTTTCCAACTGCTTGGCAGAAAAAGTGAAGCTCCCCCCTTTGAGAAGCGGAGGGAGGGAGAGTCTATGAAGGTTCTCAGTCATCCAGGTGGAACTGTCTGTAGCTTGAGTCATGTCAACTGGATTTCTATTTTCTCAGTGGAAACGTTTCGCTCCTTATCCAAGGAGTTTCTTCAGACTGAAGAAGCTCCTTGGATAAGGAGCGAAACGTTTCCACTAAGAAAATAGAGGGAGGGAGAGCTTTCTAACGCCTTCGGCGGGAGCCGAGGGACGGGCGCTCAAGAGGTTGGGGGAGTCTGCTTGTTTTGGGGCGGGGGGCAAGAATCCTTGACCAGCTCATTGGTAAGAAGCGCTTTGCCCCAACAGGTCTATGATCCCAAGAACCAATTTGCCCAATGCCTGTGTGTGTGATGCATGTGTAGGAAAGTAAGCTTGCAAAATCCTAGGAGTAAAACTCACACTGCAGGTCAGGTAGCCGGTGTGCAGCCGACCCAGGTGTGAAGCTCAGGTGCACGCTTTATTTTATATTTCTTCTTTCTTTATTTTTTTTCAGTTTCCCAGGGAGTTAAAGGAAAAGGAACACGCTTGCTGTAACTCCATCAATTTAGGGTCACTTCTGAGTAGGCAGATGTGGGATAGGAGGATTGTAACGGAATATCAGAGGTCAGGGGCTGAGATAAAACATGTGTAAGCGAACGCCCAGGAGCTTTCAATAGCTCTCAACCCCTGCCACGTATGCAGGGCTCGAAAATACACAATTGTTTCCTGTAATATCTGGCTCTTCCATTCTTCCAAAGAAAGGATTAAGAGCGGAAAGGCTCTGCAGAAGAAGTTAAGAGTTAGCAAATGTCAGTCTAATCCAACAAACACACTGTACTGACTTATCTTTATCTACATGTCATCCTAAACTAAGGGACAAGCCAGACATAATGCGACAGCCTCATTTTGTCTTTTCCCAGTTACACCCCATTCAAGTTCTTCTGGGGTCCTTTTGTGCTTTGCAGCAGGCCAGCTTTCTCCTTTCGGCACCTCCCATGCTTTCTTTTCCTGACATGACATAATAATAATAATAATAATAATAATAATAATAATAATATACAAAGCACCAGCCTCTAGCATCACCTTTATTTACAAGAACAGTCCCAGATTCCTCATAATTGATATCTCCGGCTCAGTGGTGGGATTGTTAGTTTGCCTGATGACCCAGAAAAAGGGCAAAGGTAAACAGAGGTTGTAGGGAAAGTATAAAAAGGTAAAGGTTCCCCCCGCACATTTGTGCAGTCGTGTCCAACTCTAGGGGCCGGTGCTCATCCCCGTTTGTTAGCCGAAGAGCCAGCGTTGTCCGAAGACGCTTCCGTGGTCATGTGGCCGGCATGACGCACACGGAACGCTGTTACCTTCCCACCGAAGTGGTACCTATTCATCTACTTGCATTTGCATGCTTTCGAATTGCTAGGTTGGCAAGAGCTGGGGCTAGTGTGGGAGCTCACTCCGCACGCAGGGCTAGGGATTCGAACCTCCGAACTTGCGATCTTCCGATCGACAAGCCTGGCGTCTTGCCCGCTGAGCCACCACGCCCCAGAAAAAGGGCAAAGGTAAGCAGAGGTTGTAGGGAAAGTATAGTCAATAACATTTATTTATTTATTTATTATTTATTATTTGAATTTATCCCCGCCCATCTCTACCATGGTAGACTCTGGGCGGTTATGCTGGTCAGTTGGGGCTTTATAAATGGTTATGTTCTGCATGGCAGCAATTTTAAGAACAGACAAGACTTTTTCAACAGCTGTTTTCCAATAGCCCTTGCACTAACGTTCTCAAAATTTAAAATGTGTCATCCAGATTGAGATCTACGATGGAGGGCAATTTCTAATTTGAGAGGATCTCTGTGGAAGAGGAGCTGAATTTGTCTTCTTTGTCCACTTTGTCCACCCTACCTGTTTATTTCTGCTAAAATTAGTTTGCTTTCAGTATTGGAAGGCCAGTCAGAGCCCTCTTAGGATGGAGAAAATGTAGCTTTTGTTTTAAAACATGTGTGTGATACATAGCTACACACACATGCACGCACGCACACATGCACACACGCACGCACTTCAGTTGTAGCTATTCTTTTCACATCAGCTTGATCCTTGGAAGGTAAATATGCATAACAGGAAACGTCTAAGTATATTTGGATTGTAATTTAAAATCTTGTAGCATCATAAACTGAAGTACTTTGGCCACATAATGAGAAGACAGGATACCCTGGAGAAGAAGCTGATGCTAGGGAAAGCGGAAGGCAAAAGGAAGAGGGGCCGACCAAGGGCAAGATGGATGGATGGTATTCTGGAGGTGACGGACTCGACCGTGGGGGAGCTGGGGATGGTGACGGCCGACAGGAAGCTCTGGCGTGGGCTGGTCCATGAAGTCACGAAGAGTCGGAAGCGACTGAACGAATAAACAACAAAGCATCATAAACAGTCCAGCAGGTGGCAGCATAGGACTGTCCTTTCTGGGTTTCCAAAGGAAACTGAGATGGGGAAATCAATAAACTCTGCTGGAGAAAACAACATGGAAGCGTCCATGAAATCACAGATTCGAAGGCGTATTTTTCTCCCACAGCACCTGAAAAATAACCATAAATTATTTGGCAATGTCCCATTGTGCTGGTCAATTTGCAAGAGGTTCAGTATAAAAAGGTCAGCCCCCTTTGAATGGAGTTTGGTCCAGGGGACCAAATGAACACACGTGTAGTTTCCTTGCAGGAGCATCCACAGGGATGGAAGGGGTTTTTAAAAAGTCAAGATTTCAGCCTGCTTGAAGCCCTGGCCCTTCATTGTGTGTATTCTGAGACACAGTAACAGGCAGAGCTTCAATCATGTGGTTGAAATCACCCTCTTGGCTTCTCTTCCCTTCCCAGCGCTCCTGTTTCCTTGGCCACAATATGGAACTGGCCGGCCATTGCCGCCTTTGGCTCTCTTGGTCGTCTCCCATCCAAGCACTAACCATGGCCAACTCTGCACACAGAATCTGTTTCATTTACGTAGAATCAGTTTCATTTTTCCAGGCTATGGTGAGCATTTGTTTTACCGATCCACCAGCATTCATAAATAAGTAAATATTGTATAAAGGTAATAGATGAAACTATATTCATTTAATGCATGTAGGGTTATAGTGTTAAAACTCCTCATCCTGGTGCTTAAAGTGGGTTGGGATGATGTCCCACTTCTATTTGGATAGATTTAACATTTTTTGTTGTTGTTCAGTCGTTTAGTCGTGTCCGACTCTTTGTGACCTCATGGACCATAGCACGCCAGGCCTTCCTGTCCTCCACTGTCTCTCGGAGTTTACTCAAATTCATGTTCATTACATCGGTGATGCTATCTAACCACCTCATCCTCTGCCGTTACCTTCTCCTTTTGCCTTCAGTCTTTCCCAGCATCAGGGTCTTTTCCAGTGAGTCCTCTCTTCGCATTAGGTGGCCAAAGTATTTGAGCTTCAGCTTCAGCATCTGTCCTTCCAATGAGCAGTCAGGGTTGATTTCCTTTAGGATTGACTGGTTTGACCTCCTTGCAGTCCAAGGGACTCTCAAGAGTCTTCTCCAGCACCACGGCTCGAAAGCATCATTTCTTCGGCACTCAGCCTTCCTTATGGTCCAACTGTCTGATTTAGCATTCTTCACTAAGGGAGAAAAAATAATAACAAAAATGGCTTCTTCAGATTTGTAGAAAATAGAAATTCTAAAGATGGCAAAAGTCTAGCAGACAGGAACAAAGAGAAAATTGCCCCATTCCTATTTTGCTCAGTCTTCTCTAAGATATGCATTCCAGCTGTAGCATTGTGAGGAGGTGGCTGAAGAAGCAGAATTCCAGTTTGTTTGTTTGTTTGTTTGTTTGTTTGTTTATTAGTCAAATTTATCACCGCCTATCTCTACAGCAGTAGACTCTGGGCGGTTTACAATAATAATATTAAAATTAAAAACCTATACATCTTAAAATACAATATAATAATAAATAGAAAAAATCCAGAGGACGGTGAGATCTTAAAAGGAGGATATTACTAAGCTAACCACCCCCAGGAGGAACTATTACCTCCTTCATCCCAAGCAAGGTGGCAGAACCAGGTCTTTAAAGACCTCCAGAAGGCCAGGAGTTTGGACTTGACAGAAACACAGTCAGGGATTACCTAATGAGTTGAAATATTTCTAGGACCAGGCAGATTCCATGCTAAAGTATGAACAGATCTTGCTGAGTGGCTGGCTGAACCTATTATCGTTGAAAAGGCTCAGAGAAAAGATGACACATCAGATGTTTGGAGGAGAACAAATAATGGCTCTGTGTTCAAACCATAAGCAAAAAGAAGTTCTGGAGACCTATGTCAAAATTAGAGTGGAACATAAAGCTATCAATTTGTAACCATCTTGAAATAAACGCAGTATATATCAGAAATACAGATTTGTCAAGAACAAGTCCCACAATTGTTTTGATTGGTTAATTTCCTGAATAGACGGTGGAAATGCTGTAGACATTAATATATGAAAATATTGCATGATATTCCAATTAGGAAGATGGTTAGTTGTAACCTGGGTGACATGTTTTTAACTATCTCCACAACTGGCTTGAAAACTGTATTCAAAGAGCTATTATGAAGGATTTCTAATCAAACTGGGATGAGCTATCAAGTGCCACATGATTTGATCTTGGGACCAGTATTCTACATTTTTATAAAATGACTTGGCTAAAAAGATGGGGAAAAGTCCTCATTAGATTTGCAGATGTTACAAAAGTAGGTGGTGTAGCTTAACACTCTAGAACAGGGGTCCCCAACCTGTTAGGAAGTGGGCCGCACAGCAGGTGTGCGGTGGTGGTCTGCGCGATTGGCTCCCACCTACAAACCCCACCCCCCGCCCATGCGATTGGCGCCCGCCTGCAAAACCCGCCCCCCAGTCTGCACAATTGGCTTCCACATGCAAACCCCGTCCCCCCCAGTCCACACGATTGGCTCCCGCCTGCAAACCCCGCCCCACCCCCCGGTCCATGGAAAAATTGTCTTCCACAACCAATCCCTGGTGCCAAAAAGGTTGGGTACTTCTGCTCTAGAAGACAGAAATGACATTGAAAAACTATCTTGATAGGTTAGAGAAATGGGCTGAAAATCACAGAATCGATTTTTATAGAGACAAATGCATTTAGAAGATAGAAATCAAATGCATAAGTATCGGGCAGTTCTTTGCATAGCCCTAGAAAGTATAGTTAACGTTTTTCTGGTTAAATCACAATAAAGAGAGACAGAGGGGCAGCTGGCACTTTAATCAGCCAAGATAGGATAATTGAAAAAGCTAATATGCTGTTGAAATGTTATGTATTTATTAGTTTTGTTTATTATTTAAATTTATCCCCACCCATCTCTCCAAATAGATCATTTGTCTAGGTCATAGATGAGAAGCTTGAAGTTCTCCACAAGGAGAATTCTCCGATACCCAATACAAACCCCAGGACTTTTTTGCATCTCTTGTGAAAACAGAACCTTTTTGATTGAAATTTTTCCCCCCTTTTTAAAGTCCAAGAAGTTGCAGTCTGGAAGTAACAGCCAGTTCTACCCGAGACTTAAAATAACCTTTTTAAAAAGTGCATAAAGACAAGGAAGGGCACCCACCTTTTGCCTGCTGAGTTGCTCCTTCAGATCATTCCGAAGTCAAGTGGTTACTGGTTCTGCATTACTACACCCTGTATCTATACCCCTAAATGTGCACACACACTCGCGTACACATACTTTCTCAAAATTAGGCATTCATGCCCTTGCATGATGTCATTTGAACGTTCTTCGCTCTCCCTGCCAGATTGCTGGTGCTCTGCTCAGCCGAGAGACTGAAAATAAGTGGATACATGTTTCCTGCATGCACCCAGTATTCCCCAAATCCCCAACAGGTCACCACATATTGCACCCCGTTTATTCAGGCACTTGGTCTCGGAAGGTCTGTGCCCGTGGTCCAGTTTCGTAAAGGACAAAGATTCCTTGCAGATCTGCAAGTGCTGCATGGAGTGCCTAGAAATCAGATAGGGACCCAAAAATTGCAGTTTATTATAAGAAAGCTCTGCCAGTTTTTTGCATTGGGAGGGTTCCTTTCACTGTTTTTCTTATTCTGTGTCCGGGACAGAGTTTGCTCATTGCTGGGAGGAAAAGGGACGTCAAAATGAAGTTGCTTTGCTTTCAGCTTTCAGCCTCTTCTCTCTTTGCTTTATGTCATACCTGTATCATTCTTCCAACCAGCGTTGCCCCAGGTAGTTTATAGGAGAGCAGTTAAGACTGAAAATAATCCCAAGTCTTAAATAAAACCCTTGCAATAAAACTAATAGTGCTTAATAACAATAAATACAAGGTTTAGATTTTAAAACAGAAGAGCCCTTCTGAGTGGGCCTGTCTTCTTCAGGTGTGTTCCGCTTATCTGCCCCATGAAAATGAAGAGTTCACGATGGGAGCGAGAGGCTAAAAAAAAGGGCCGCCTTGGCGATGGCCCCCAGAAAAAGGTTGTGGGGAGGCTGAGAAAGGAACGGATGACCACACAGACCTAAACAATCAAGAGATAGCAGAGACAAGTTAGTTGACAGCTTATCTCATCAACAGCAACTCAGCCCAGGTGGGAAGAAGCTGGGAAGAGGTGTCTCGAAGCATTCAGAGACTTTGCCTTAATTAACTCACTATAAGTGAGGCTGGGAAACTCCTCCTACAGTTTCCAAAGTTCTGAATTTAGCGTTAAAAATACCTTTCTGAAATCTGTGTACTTCTTGCTTCCTTGGTCTAGTCTAGCTGTGTGGGGCTAGATATCCCCTCGTTCTGGAAGAGCTTGCCCTCAAAGTCAAGTTGGCTCCCTCCTCATTAACATTCAGAAAGATGGCTTCTTCTTTGTAGAAAATGTGCCAGATAGTTGGGGGTTGTGCTTAGTTTTTAGCTTGGTGAATGGTTTGTATATTTTTTTAATGGGTTTCAATTTATTAACTACGGAAGATGTTGTTTTTGAAGTATTGTTTTGTTGCGAGACCAACCCAGAATCTTGGACATTGTAGCAGCATATGTATCTTAGTATAGGTAAATAACAGCAAAATAATAGGACTGTTTTAAGGATCATCTTGCCCTAAAGCATAGCTTTCCGAAGTGTGTGTCGCAACACACTACTGTGTCGCCTGCGGTGTCCTGGTGTGTCGCGCGCAAACCCGGAAGCGCTGATGGGGGAACCGGAAGAAGCGGCACCCCCGCCAATCAGCGCCGCCGCCGCCGTTGGTGTGTGTCGCCAACATGAAAAATTTGGAAAGCTCTGCCCTAAAGTATCTTTTGTTCCATTAACACCGATCATCAGGCAATCATCAGGGCCTGCTTTGTGTGCTGTGAGCAAAACCCACTGCTGAGATTCACAAGCAGGATATCCCCATTTAGAGTATTATAGAGAAATATCAACATCTTCTCGTTTATTTTGCTTTGAAAGGTTCACTCTAACCAATTAGAAATATATCACTTCTTTTCTCCTCCTGTAGGACTGAAAAAATGTCAGATGATGGAAGTGAGACGTTAACTCAAGAGAGAAATGAACAGATGTCATCATCTGACCAAAATATTTCAGCTTCTGACACAGTGACGCATAATGAAAGGTCAGTGGAGGTATCACCGCAAGATAATGAGAAGGAAGCTTCTGAAAGCTCCACCAATGACTTGGAAGAGCATCGCCCGTTGAATTTAGAATCTCCTTCAAATGAGCCACATGCCGGTGAAGAAACAGCTAAGAACGATGCAACTGAATGCAGTGAGTCTATAAGCCTGGAGCCAGAAGTTGGCTCTGAAGGGCTGAACAAAGAAGGTGACTTGGTAAGAAATAATCCTGCTAGAATTCTTTGGTCCATTGATAGGTTAAATATGTCTATGAAGGTCTGAAGAACTGAAGGACTGAAGAAGCTCCTTGGATAAGGAGCGAAACGTTTCCACTGAGAAAATAGAGATCCAGTTGACATGATTCAAGCTACAGACATTGATAGGTTAAGTTTGTTTATACATTTACTTGATTTATATCCTCCTTTTAGTTCAGCAGGTCGAGGCAGCATAGACAGTATTCCTCCTCCCGTTTTTCCCCACAGCACCAACGCATCCTACAGTACAGCAATGGGAGAGGGGGAAAGACTTCACATAATAGTTGTCAATTTCAGTTTCAGGAACAGCCCTAGGCAATGTGTATTCATTTTTAATCTATCTATGTTCTTTTCGAGAGACAGTTTGGTGTATTGGTTGAGGCATCAGGCTAGAAACTGGGAGACTGTGAGTTCTAGTCCCGCCTTGGGCACAAAGCTGGCTGGGGGACCTTGGGCCAGTCCCTGTCTCTCAGCCCTAGGGAGGAGCCAATGGCAAACCAGGAGACGGAGAGTTCTAGTCCTGCCTTAGGCATGAAACCCGGCTGGGTGACCTTGGGCCAGTCCCTGTCTCTCAGCCCTAGGAAGGAGCCAATGGCAAACCAGGAGACGGAGAGTTCTAGTCCCGCCTTAGGCATGAAACCCGGCTGGGTGACCTTGGGCCAGTCCCTGTCTCTCAGCCCTAGGAAGGAGCCAATGGCAAACCAGGAGACGGACAGTTCTAGTCCCGCCATAGGCATGAAAGCCGGCTGGGTGACCTTGGGCCAGTCCCTGTCTCTCAGCCCTAGGAAGGAGCCAATGGCAAACCAGGAGACGGAGAGTTCTAGTCCCGCCTCAGGCATGAAAGCCGGCTGGGTGACCTTGGGCCAGTCACTCTCTCTCAGCCCTAGGAAGCAGGCAATGGCAAACCACTTCTGAAAAAACTTGCCAAGAAAACTGCAGGGACTTGTCCAGGCAGTCTGAGAATCGGACGTGATTGAACTATTAAAAAAAAAATTCTTTTCAGTGCTTTGTCTTACATTATCATGTTGAAAAAAAATGTGATGTCCAGCTGAAACTTCTCATCACAGATTCATCTTATCTGGCATTCACAGGCACCCAGGAACAGGTGACAAAGCGTGCCATGTCACAGTGCAAACCGAGCCTTTCGTAGTTGTGACATTGAACACAGGAGCACAAGTCCTGTGCTTTGCATTGTGATGTGATGCACTTTTTGTCAGTAGTTCCCCCTTGTCCCCACCCTTGCAAATGCCTGTGAGTTCTGCTTCACCTTCAATGCTCTCTACTTCCTAAGAGCCTCACTCCCATGCAGATACAGCCTATTGTTGTGCATTGCCATCGCTGAACAGGGCAGCTTAGCTAAACATAATTCTAATAGTAGAGATTACATAGAGCTGAAAGTTGAACTGTTGGGTTCTTGATGTCAACCAGCAAACTTCACTCTCCCTTTACTGGTGATGTTACCTAGCCTGGTAATGAAACATCTCCAGGAAAACAACCAATCTCAGAGAACACCAAGAACCCAACAAACATAATTCATAATAGAAACAAGAAACTCTGCTTTTGTCCATGTGCAAGATGCTTGCATAGTATCCAACATTTTTCTAAAATTAGGTAACTTGGTTTCTGTGAAGATGAAATTGTTTGGTTATGCACAACGATGCTCCTTTTGGTTGACAGCCTTAATTTTTTTATTATTCTTACCTAAGGGAAAGATATGTCATAATCTGTCCCCCCATCCCCCCGTTTTCTCATTGTCTTCCTGTACTGTTGCCACATTTTCTACTGTGTTCACAAGGAGTTTAACCTGGAGAATTGGAGTACCTGTCACTCTGGACCAAAGATGGAAGTTAAAAGTTGGCTTGGAGTTTAAAAGTGTTAAAAGTTGCATACAACTAAGAATTTGTCAATAAGTGGAAGCCAGGCCTGGAAGTATCATAATTATTTTGTATTTCCGTAATAAATAATACACTTAGAGCAGCGGTTTTGGGTCAGCAAAATGTAATCAATTTTCAATTTTGATTGCATGCAGCTAATTCTTTGTATTAGAATGTTGGCTGTAATTTTTATTTTTATTTTTTTATTTTTTTTATTTTTATCCCGCCTTTATTATTTTTATAAATAACTCAAGGCGGCGAACATACCTAATACTCCTTCCTCCTCCTATTTTCCCCACAACAACAACCCTGTGAGGTGAGTTGGGCTGAGAGAGGGACTGGCCCAAGGTCACCCAGCTGGCTTTTGTGCCTAAGGCGGGACTAGAACTCTCAGTCTCCTGATTTGCCATTGGCTCCTTCCTAGGGCTGAGAGAGAGTGACTGGCCCAAGGTCACCCAGCCGGCTTTCATGCCTAAGGCGGGACTAGAACTCACAGACTCCTGGTTTGCCAGTGGCTCCTTCCTGGGGCTGAGAGTGTGTGACTGGCCCAAGGTCACCCAGCCGGCTTTCATGCCTAAGGCGGGACTAGAACTCTCAGTCTCCTGGTTTGCCGTTGGCTCCTTCCTAGGGCTGAGACACAGGGACTGGCCCAAGGTCACCCAGCCGGCTTTCATGCCTAAGGCGGGACTAGAACTCTGTCTCCTGGTTTGCCATTGGCTCCTTCCTAGGGCTGAGAGACAGGGACTGGCCCAAGGTCACCCAGCCGGCTTTCACGCCTAAGGTGGGACTAGAACTCTCAGACTCCTGGTTTCTAGCCCATTGCCTTAACCACTAGACCAAACTGCCACCCGATTGATTTTAGATGAAAAATATATAAACCGAGACCTGCAGGAAGAGATTCTTCATCCACTCTATCTAACAGGGGATGAAGAGAATCAGGCAAATATATCATTAATGCATCCACTTCTTTTCAGACCAAAACATCCAATAGTATTTGAACCAATTCTATTTCAAAGTGGGGAAAGGTCTTTTAAGAAGGCAGGAGGCACATCCTCTATTTAAATATGCTTTTCAGAGTTTTTCTGACTTTCTGACCTCAAAGTATGCATTTGCGATTGATCTGTCTAGGAATCCTTGTGAATTGCAGAGATCCTGGAGAAAAATCTCATTAGCGACACTGGAGCTGCTCTTTCTAAGAATTGGCTGCTTTCAATAAATGATCCAGCCTCCTTGCAAAAAATATGTAATCAGAAAACTCCCATTTATATTGTATGTTTGACAGTTTCCTTTGTTAACTATTGGTTTTTCACTGCAAGAGAAGAACCCCAAAAGTCATTAGGTTGTGCTGGGTATAAGTCTAATAAATAAAGACATAAATTTCAGTTTTGAATAGTAAGTGGAAAGTGAACATGAAAGAGAGAAGACTACCCTCTCTTAATAATTAAGAAAGGAAGACCCTTCGTAGGACTTGCATTTTTCCAGAATGGATGTTCTAACTTCTTATCTTCTATCTGATTAAGCAGACTGCCATGTACAACAACTTAATCCTTAATTTGTTTATATAACGTTACGATATTTTATATTTCTATGCTGGGCAATATCTGCAAATATTTTAGAAATCTCTCTAAATGGGCTTGTAGAAAAAGGCAAACTTGTGTTAGACAAGTCAGTCCTGTGAGTAGGAATATTAACTTTAACCAATAAACAAACAAATCTTAGATGCAGTCTTAATCATTCTGGCTCCATAACAGATGACAACATTGGAAACACTGTATAGGATTGATTGATTGATTGATTGATTGATTGATTGGGTACCATCAAGTCGTTTTTTACTCCTAGCGACCACATAGATAGATTTTCTCTATGACGATCTGTCCCTAACCTGTTCCTTCAAGTCTTCCAAAGGTGCACCCATTGCCATTGTAACATGAGACTTGGAAGATATTTCTTTAAAATGTTGTTTGCTTAATTTCTAATTTAAAATAGTTATTACTGTTCCAGTAAAAAAGGTAAAGGTTCCCCCCGAACATTTGTGCAGTCGTGTCCGACTCTAGGGGCCGGTGCTCATCTCCGTTTGTTAGCCAAAGAGCCAGCGTTGTCCGAAGATGCTTCCATGGTCATGTGGCCGCATGACGCACGCGGAACGCTGTTACCATCCCACCGAAGTGGTACCTATTCATCTCCTTGCATTTGCATGCTTTTGAACTGCTAGGTTGGCAAGAGCTGGGGCGAGTGCGGGAGCTCACTCCATCACGCAGGGCTAGGGATTTGAACCTCCGAACTTGCGATCTTCTGATCAACAAGCCTGGCGTCTTACCCGCTGAGAATATATGTAGCTCAGGGTTGAACTGTGGAGTCCTTGGTGCTCTCTGAGCTTGGCACCAAGGACTCCACAGTTACTACTGCATAGGGCCCCTTGCTGCATGTTGCGTGTATTTTTATCATTTGTTTCTTCCAATGCACATAGCAACATTTTACAAATACGAATGGTTTTCTATTTCTATAATACCTTCTTTTTTTTACAGGATTCAGTATCCAAAGGAAAAAGATGGACCACTTGGGGTTCCTGGGGCAAGTCCCTGCTTTCAACTGCATCTGCTACAGTTGTTAAGTATCCATACAGTTGTTGTTTATGTATGCATTAGTAAAGGTAAAGGTTTCCCCTGCACAGTCGTGTCCGACTCTAGGGGCCGGTGCTCATCTCCGTTTCTTAGCCGAAGAGCCAGCGTTGTCTGAAGGCGCTTTCACAGTCATGTGGCCGGCATGACGCACGTGGAACGCTGTTACCTTCCCACCGAAGTGGTACCTATTCATCTACTTGCATTTGCATGCTTTCAAATTGCTAGGTTGGCAAGAGCTGGGGCGAGGGCGGGAGCTCAGTCCATTGCGTGGCGCTTGGGTCTCAAACTGCCGAACTTGCAATCTTCCAATCGACAAGCCTGGCATCATTATCTAAACATAATTAGTATAAAATATTATTTCCCTATTATTAGAATCCGTCCTTAACTTAGAGCACATTGACACCAGGAGATACTGTACTGTAAAACGGGGGTCCCCAACCCCCGGGCCATGGACTGGTACCAGTCTGCGGCCTGTTAGGAACCAGGCCGCACAGCAGGAGGTGAGCGGTGGGCGAGCGAGCGAAGCTTCATCTGTATTTACAGCCGCTCCCCATCGCTCGCATTACCGCCTGAGCTCCGCCTCCTGTCAGATCAGCGGCGGCATTAGATTCTCATAGAAGCGCGAACCCTACTGTAAACTGCGCATGCGAGGGATCTATGTTGCGCGCTCCTTATGAGAAGTCAGAATCCGACACTTATTTTAGTCTGCGCGTGGCCCGCCCATTATTTTATTTACCACTTCCGTCCGCGCCTCCCGAAACCGTCCCCCCCCCCCCCCGGTCTGTGGAAAAATGGTCTTCCATGAAACGGGTCCCTGGTGCCAAAAAGTTTGGGGACCGCTGCTGTAAAAGACTTCTGCCATGATTTTAGGCTACAATGAAAGTTGTAACAGCTGCAGTTGCTTAACCCTTAACCCGTTCCTTGTTTACTCATTTCTCCCTGAACAATCTCACCACTCAGCCATTTCTCCTTCTCCAAGATTCCATGTCTGCAAAACAAACAGAGGTCTAACAGTCTAAAAGTATGTGCAGTAGGTGATAGAAAGAGTTTCCACTTTTCTTCCAATCCCAAAAGGATTTTGCAAGGGAAGATCAAGATTCCATGTCTGCAAAATAAACAGGGGTCTCAACAGCTTTCACTGATAAAACTAGCCCCAAAATGGCTATCTTAGTGATTTAATTTCTCATAGAGTTTCAGGATCAAATAAATGCAGAGCAGTTGCATATAAAATATACTTGTTCCACTGCAGGTCAAGGCTTAACAGCAGTGAAAGAAAAAGCAGCCATTCTACGAATTCATGCCCCTTCATCAGGATCTTCCGATGGTGGACATCCAGACACACATGAAAACATCATCACAGGTCCTAAGTGATGCATTGTCTTTCTCGACCTGTATTCTGCATGAAACTTGTTTTCATAGTGCAATTATGAAATTGGCAAGCATGTTCTTACTGGGCTTTTTAATTGGTTTCTCTCTTCAAGACATGGAAGAGGCTTCACAACACAGCTCTGAAGAGAACATGCCTTTATCATCATCTCCTTCAGGATCCCGTGGAGTGTTTTCAACCATCACTAATGCTGTGCAGAATACTGTAAGGATTTCTAGGGATAAAACAAGAGGAAGGAATTATATTTTTTAAAATATGGAAGGAAACACACAACTAGCCGGATAAAATGTTGCACTGAATAGCATAGAATATGCAATACTGTAGATATTATGTCTACTGAATTCTAATTCCTAGGACCTGTGTTTAATATTATAACTCTTGCATAAGCCTTAGAGATGCATCTTGCTGGAAATAATTATCCTGGATTGCATTTGTATGATATTTTTAGCCCATTGACAATTGTGTCTTTTTGCTGTGCTGTATGCTTGTGCATGTGTGTTTGGATACAATTTGTAGAAAAGTATCTCAACTTCTCTGTCTTTCAGGAGTTCAAATATTTTATAGGATATGAGGTACTGTATATTCCTCCTTGGCAACTAGGCTTTTTAAATTCTTCAAGATAGTAATTATAGGCTTTTGAAAGAATTAACGAATTGCCTGCAGGGAAAGATTTTTAAGAATTTAAATTGCTGTGAAAGGATTTTTAGGAACGGGATTGCAATTCAGAGGATGGGAAAGCGTTAACTGTTCTGTTTCACCAGTCCTGCTTTACACACACACACTTAGAAAACATTCCCTGTGCAGTGATTAAGCATTTATAAAGCTTCCATTGGATCAGTGGAGGATTTTCTAAGGCTTAATTGCTCCACAGGGGGTGGAGAGATGGCTGCAGGATATTTTCTACCAGCAAAGGACAGTTATGTGAAAAGGGCAAAATGCAGAGTTTGGATATCTGCTCAATTCTTAAATTTCTAATTAGGATTTCAAGTGTTACTCTTCAACAGATACATTTTATGGAGCAGGAAGGGTTGAATTTTGAGGTTTAGGAATACATCTTGGGCAACATGCCTAAGTTTTATGAGATAAAAACCTTAAGCCTAAAATACTAACATTTTTTGTTAATTTTTGTAGCATGTGCAAGGAAAAATTGAGAAGCAATTTTGCTCTCTCTTCTTCCAATTTTCTACTTACTTCTACTACTATTTTCTATTTATAATGTCCTAGTGGTCAAGAGGGTGAATGATGCAAAGAATGGATGTTTCTGGAGTTGTATCTCCAACAGAATGATTTTCTAATGATTGACAGTTTATAACCAGAAAGTTAGCTGGACTTTTTCACTAACTAGCATACTAGCGCTAAAATCAGTGCTTCAAAAGGTAACCCATTTGAAACATCTTTCACAATTGCAGGCGTGAGCTAGTTGATCCCACATCTCTCTCTGTGTCTCTTTTAGTATTACATGCACCAATGAAAAATGGTATTTCTTGTCATTGTCACTTCTCTTTTCAAATCCTTGAGCAGGAGATGCCGATAGCAAAGCCAACAAAAAAAGGAGTTCTTTCTGCTTTAAATATTTTTTTTAAAAAAAATGGCAGGGGACATTAAACCACTTACATGACTTGTGATAATTTTGAAGTTTCCATTCCAAAACTAAAAACAATTAAATTCAGTTTGCTCTGGGTGGGTTCATATCCAAAATATCAGATGCTATCAGATGCCTCAGGCATAATCTTTCCCCCATCTTCCTCCCTGCTTTGTCTTCTGTGCCTAGGAAGATTAAGACCATTTCACAAGCTCAACAGCAGCAGGGTAATCTTAACAATCCTCCTTTAGATGATAATGGGACTTAGAAATAAACATCTCAAAATAACCATGACCTAGCCCCAGGTGTAAGGTCACACAGCTACCTAGAAACATATTTAGGATTCCCTTACTAACTTTGCTCAGACTGAAGAAGCTCCTTGGATAAGGAGCGAAACGTTTCCACTGAGAAAATAGAAATCCAGTTGACATGATTCAAGCTACAGACAATTCCAACTGGATGACTGAGAACCTTCATAGACATCAGATGCTAGAGTTGTCTTGTGATGGACTGCCGGACTTTCACAATCTAGTGCCCTTCAATGTGTTGGACTTCACCTCCCATAATGGTCCCAATCCAAGGGTTGCGGTTTCTGATGAGATTATCTGCTCAGTCACAACCAAAGAGGGATCATTGCCTTCCATTCTTAAATACTATGGAGTCGTTTGAAAATATAATTTTAAACTGGTTAAAATGGAAATATAAAAGTTTATATTCATTTTTAATTTTACTTCTTGCCTTGCCTTTAAGAGCTTAAAGCACCATACATACAACCCTTTCCTCAAATCATATTCCTCATACAACAACCCAGTGAGACAGACAGACAGACAGACTCTGACTGACTGACTGACTGACTGACTGACTGACTGACTGTCTGACTATGTGCCATGAAGTCATTGTTGACTCTTAGGAAACACATCCATAGATTTTCTCCATGATGATCTGTCCCTAACCTGGTCTTTCAGGTCTTCCAACAACACACCCATCACCACTGTAACTTGCTATTGGTTGTCCTCTCCTCTCTCCTTCCACCTTTCCCAACATTAGAGCTTTCTCTGGAGAGCTAAGTCTTCACATAATGCATCCAAAGTAGGATAATTTGAGCCTGGTCATTTGTGCCTCGAGTGAGAACTCGGGGTTGATTTGTTTGATGATCCATTTATTTGTTTTATTGGCTGTCCATGGTATTCTCAGGAGTCTTCTCCAACTCCAAGTTCAAAAGCGTCAAGTAGGTTGCTTGAAATCTAGAGGCTGGTTCAAAGACATCAACTGAGCTTCCAACAGGCCCAGACTCAGCCCTGTTGCTACATCACACTGATTCTTGCCTATGTTTTCACTAAAAGATTTGATCTTCTGGGAAATCTTTCCATCTGCCAGCTGGGGAAGCGTATCACATCAGCACATTGTAGAAGCTTGAATGAATGCGAGTGTGATCAGTGAAGTACTGAGAACATTTCTGCCCCTTTTCTGAGCATTTCAAGAGATGTTCAGGCATGGAGCACAAGCTGTCATTGAGGGAAAAAAAGCCTTTTATTGATGTTCTAACTGAATGTCCAGAGATAGCTCCAGTTTGAAAATCCATTGCCCTGAGATAGAAATAATACAGTATTTAAAATATCTGTGTTAGTGCCCTGTTCCTCTCCCCCCCTCCCCCCATTTTGGTACTTTCTTCCTCATTTTTTTTTCATCTCAGTAAAAATGTTTCCATTAATTAACTTGAAAGGGTTTCATTGGGTGGTAACCATATTCAATTTAAGGGTTAGTAATGAACTCATAAATCCTGCTTACAAGAATAGGGATAAAAATACATTCATAAACTGCAAATCTAGTGTTCCTGTGCAGCAGCCTCCCAATAGGGCACCTTTCAAGGGTGTCGGACTACAGTTCTGATAATGCCCAACCAATCCAATCATGACCATTTGACTAGAAATTATGGATGTTAATTCATGCTACCGGGAAAGCATTTGTTGAGAAAATGAATGCTACAGTATATAGCTTTGTAACTACCTAACATAACACAGAATCCAAAACAAACATACTTACAATGATGTATTATTAAAATTAATGGGGTTTACTTATTCACAAGTAAACACGTTGAATTGCTGGTCAACATGCGTGTTGTGCTCTATATTATGCAGGGTAAAAGTGTCTTAACTGGTGGACTTGATGCTTTGGAGTTTATTGGCAAGAAAACCATGAATGTTCTGGCAGAAAGTGATCCTGGATTCAAGAAAACTAAAATACTGATGGAACGGACTGTTTCCTTATCTCAGGTGAAACATGCGAGTAGCGATAAGCACTCTTAAAAAGTGATTTAGCAAGACTTTTCTAATCTAGTCACGACAACCCGGTGAGGTTGACTGACTGACTGGTTCTGTGGCATGAAGGCACTGCTGACTCTTAGCAAACACAACTTATCTATCTCTCTAGATAAGTTGGTACTTCTTCACCCAGATTTGGCAGAATGCTGGTGGGGGGTTCTGGATATTGCAGCCACAACATAGTTAGAGTGTATCAAGTTGGAGAAGGAAGATGTCAGCAAATACAGATAATTTTTCAGAGTTTTTGGGAAGTCTTCTGAGCAGATGCCCTAAAATCATTGATTGATACCAATCAGTAAGAATATCTTCACACTAGAAGCTAAAGGTGTGAGTTAGAATTTATCTTTGGTGTGGTGATTTTCCATACTGGTTCTAATACACATATTATCATTGGCCACTCAATTCTCACGCCACTGGAGAATTTCCGTGCCATTTGCCATATTGGTGGACTGGTGAGAAACCTCTATATGCTACCAGGAATTCTCATGTGAAAATCAGCAGCCTGGTTTATGACAAAAAGTTATGTTTTTAGCATTGACAAAAATTATATGGAAATGGCTGTCTTTGCATGTTTTGTTTGTTTGTTTGTTGTATTCTTTTTTTGATATGTGTTCTTTCTCTAAGTCAGCCTTTCTCCAATTGACCCTGGAGGAACCCTAGAAATATTTTGAGCCCCTGCACCTTCAGGCTCAAATGTAGGCCAGAACTTATAAAATCATTATATTCATTTCATGGGTAGGCCTGTATATATGCATTAACAGTGTTCTTAAACTAAAAATAAAGAATGAAACTTACTGCTTTAATGTGAAGTTGCCCAAATTTGAAATAATTTTTTTTAATAAGTCGTGATCTCCCAGGGAACCCTTAGTGACGTCTCGCGGAACCCAAGGGTGCCACGGAACCCTGGTTGAGAAACCCCGCTCTAAGTTGTAAGCCACCCAGAGTCATGGAGGAGTTGGGCAGCCTTGAAATTGAATTACATAAACAAACAAACAAACAAACAAACCTTTAGAAACCATGATTTAAACTAATCACAGTTAATTAATGAGAAGCTAAGGGTGGAAGCGAGCTCTTCTGAATTCATCTTCGCCATGGGAGAGGAGGAGAGGGGAGGAGGTAGACCCAGTTTTAAGGCTCACTAAGGCTCATTCTCATTCATGTGATGTGTGAACAAAAACAAGGGTGACCCGACATTAAGTCACTGTGTTCTACAATGAAGCTTTATTTTGAAGAATATGTTTATCTAACAGTACTTTGCATTAAAAAGGAAAAGGTAAAGGTTCCCCCCGCACATTTGTGCAGTCGTGTCCGACTCTAGGGGCCGGTGCTCATCTCCGTTTGTTAGCCAAAGAGCCAGCGTTGTCCGAAGACGCTTCCACGGTCTGGTGGCTGCATGACGCGCGCAGAACGCTGTTACCTACCCACTGAAGTGGTACCTATTCATCTACTTGCATTTGCATGCTTTCGCATTGCTAGGTTGGCAAGAGCTGGGGCGAGTGCGGGAGCTCACTCCGTCACGCAGGGCTAGGGATTCGAACCTCCGAACTTGCGACCTTCCGACCGACAAGCCTGGCGTCTTACCCGCTGAGCCACCACGCCCCTTCACTTTGCATTACATCCCCTCTAATTGGAAAACCTACTGTGCATGGAGACGTACATGCTAAAAACATTTTAGCAACATTGTCTTAATAAAAGAGTGGAATACTTTTGCTGGTACGGTCTTACTGCCCTTTTTTATTATTACTGCTTAGTGGAGCTGGGTCTAGAGGTGGTGTCAGCCACGCATGTTCGTCTGCCATGCTTCTGACGGTTCTACACGTGTAGTTTGCTGGTCTGCGCTACTTTGCTTCGAGAGGCTTCCCTCTTCGCAATTCTGCATTGCTTGGAGAGAACTGATAAGCACCTGCTTTTCCAGCGGACATTCTGTAGGGAGGGGGAATTCTTGGAGTGGGAACTGGATTGTTATGGCTGGACTCTGGGTGATGTCAGAGAGACGTTTCTTTTAATAATACTGCTTGGGTGCGAAAACGTTTATTCGAGGCTTCGTCTGGCCTGAAGTGTACTGATCCTGAATAAATGAACCCTTTAGAGTAATTGCCTGAGGGATTTCTTGATTGGGAATTCTGACACTGAGGGTTATCACAGGTGGTCATCACATTTGTGAAATCTGTCATGCAGCCCATAAATCAGAAACCCCTCTCTGTGTTTTCACAGCTGCTGCGAGAAGCTAAGGAGAAAGAAAAACAAAGACTTGCGCAGCAAGTCACAATCGAGCGGACAGCACATTATGGGCTGCTCTTCGATGAATTTCAGGGTCTGTCTCATCTGGAAGCTTTGGAAATTCTGTCTAATGAAAGCGAAGCCAAGGTATGATCAATGAGGTGCATAAATCCAGAGAATGAAAATGGTTTTTGGGAGATACTTCTCAAGAATAGTTTCCAGCAAGATAGAAACCCTGTTTCTAAAACAAACTCCTTTTCCATTCTAGGATCTGTCATTTCCTTTTATTTATTTTGACATTTCAGTTTATAACTTACAGGCTCAGAATGGCTTTCCCATTATTTGATGTTTCTAGTGCCTAGCATTCCCATCACTGTAAAATGAATCCCCTTATTTCACTTCTTTGTCTCTTCTCTGTTCCTTCCTTCCAGGAACATTCTCTACATCTTAATTCCAAATTAAATTTCCCCTTCTTTTCTACATGAATGAATAGCACACATATTCCCATTCCTCCGTGTTTTAATCATAATTCTTTAAGCTGCTCTGAGCTAGTCCTTGGCTGCTGATTGATTTCATAAATGTATAGTCAAAGGCTTTCACGGCCAGAATCCGATGGTTTTTGTGGGTTTTCCGGGCTCTGTGGCCGTGTTCTGGCAGTTTTGGTTCCTAACGTTTTGCCAGTAGCTGTGGCTGGCATCTTCAGAGGACAGGAGCACAGCTAGAAGATTCTCTCTGTGCCCAAGTGGAGGGTGTGTGTTCCTGCTGGTGTTTATAGCTGCTGAGAGGGTGTGTGTCTTCTGTGGGTCATTTACAAGAGTTTAAGAGAGGGTTTTTTGTGGTGATTAGGGGGTGTGGTGCTGTCGTGTGTGGGATTAGCACATCTATTGTGTGAGTTGTTTGTATATTTCTGTGGTTGAGTAGAGTTCGTTGACCTTTTGCAAGCTGTGTTTTTCAGGACTGGCAGCCAGGTTTTGCTGATCTTTAAGCTTTCTTCTTTTTTATTGAAAAAAAGAAGCATCCACACCAGGATAAAAGAACATGGAAGACACTGCAGACTACAGCAACCTGAAAAATCTGCAATAGCTGAACATGCTTTCAAACAAACTGGTCACCAAATCTTATTTGAAAACACAGACAACACTGGACAACACCAACAGCCACTATGTTAGACTATACAGGGAAGCCATTGAAATACATAAACACCAACACAGTTTCAATAAAAAAGAAGAAAGCCTAAAGATCAGCAAAACCTGGCTGCCAGTCCTGAAAAACACAGCTTGCAAAACGTCAACGAACTCTACTCAACCACAGAAATATACAAACAACTCACACAATAGATGTGCTAATCCCACACATGACAGCACCACACCCCCTAATCACCACAAAAAACCCTCTCCTAATCTCTTTTAAATGACCCACAGAAGACACACACCCTCTCAGCAGCTATAAACACCAGCAGGAACACACACCCTCCACTTGGGCACAGAGAGAATCTTCTAGCTGTGCTCCTGTCCTCTGAAGATGCCAGCCACAGCTAGTGGCGAAACGTTAGGAACCAAAACTGCCAGAACACGGCCACACAGCCCAGAAAACCCACAACAACCATTGATTTCATAAACCTTCTGCCACACTCAACACCTTCAACTCATTGAATGTTCTGACACCACAAGGGGGTGGAGAATGTATTAGAGATTTCCACTTTCCAAACTCTGTCTGCCTGGCCAATGAAGTATGGCACTGCCACTTTGTGGTCACTGCAAAATCACTTCTGATGGTCCTTTTATGAAAAATGTTCTTCAACCCAACCTGAATGTACTTCATCAATACAAATCCCTGTTATTAGACTGTAAAGAAGATTTTTTGCAACACCAACATGAACATCTCATCTTCAATGGCACGGAGGCCCCACTGGATTCAGTAGAATTGATCTATGAAACACAAATAGGATCATACCATTTTAGCACAGATCAGATGTTACAGCTGACTTTTTTTAGTTAGGTTAGGTTTTCCCCTGCACAGTCGTGTCCGACTCGAGGGGCCGGTGCTCATCTCCGTTTCTTAGCTGAAGAGCCAGCGTTGTCCGAAGACGCTTCCGCGGTCATGTGGCCGGCATGACGTGCGCGGAACGCTGTTACCTTCCCACCAAAGTGGTACCTATTCATCTACTTGCATTTGCTTGCTTTCGAATTGCTAGGTTGGCAAGAGCTGGGGCGAGTGCAGGAGCTCACTCCGTCACACGGCGCTCGGGTCTCGAACCGCCGACCTTCCGATCGACAAGCCTGGCGTCTTAACCACTGAGCCATTGCACCCCCACAGCTGACTTTTAGGACTGCAATAAATACATCCAATGCATACAGACGTCTCAAACCTTTCTCAAACCTGCAGCTATGTTGAAATGCTCTGCCCAAAATGTGCATATCTGGGGTTAATTGTATACTTTATTTAATGTTTCAGATTCAATCATTTTTGGCATCTCTTGAAGGAGAGGAGGTGGAAGCAGCAAAAGATGTTTTAATTGCTATTAAGGCAGTCTTCCTTTCACAAGAATCAGATAATGAAGACAAAGAAACACAGAAAGGTAGCTGTTGAATGACCTATTAAAGGATCTACGTATTAATTCAAAACTATGGAACATACCTATTTTTTAAGATATGAGTGGCTTGATCCCCCAAACGGTTCTGCTGCAGGACTTTCTATTGAAGATACAATTTTGTTAGTTAATGGTACTTTATATATAATGATAATGTTGCACATGTTAACATAAGGAACATATACAAACAAAAATCAAAGCAATTTTATTTTATATCCTAGTTATAAATTATAAATATTGTCAGCAGAATAACAGTGGACATAAAGGGGAGTCATAAAGCTAAGATGCCTGTATTAGATGATCCAGTCCAGATACTTTCCAGTCTTTTCCTTCTCTTCTCAATATTGTGAAGAAAGTGGATAAGGCCATGCTTCTTATCTGTTAAGTTTTCAACATAACATAGATAGACTTACCTTACTTGCTGAGTAAGAGGAAATACTTCGTGCTTTTGGGCTACTCGGTGGTGTTGTAATTTTTTTCCTGACAATCAGCTTGCAACTGAGTCACACACCGCCTTCCGTGTGGAAAGTAAACTCCTACCTTGGAAATCAGAGGTTATCCTGTTACGTTAGGACAGAGAGGAGAACAGGTGCCCAGGAAATTAATTGTGGCAAGGACTAAAATTGCTTCTAAGTGGGAAGTAGAGACTATTGGCTACCAAAAAAATGGACAGAGGACAGGCATACTATTCGTTTGCTAAAATATGAGAGAGTAAGAAGGAGAGAAAAGGAGTATCTTTACACATAATTAGAATCCGCTTGATTACGGAACAGAAGGAATGTTTTTCTCTTAATTTAATCCTTTTTCCTTGATTATTGCAGCAGATGCAGGAGACGAGTTTATTGCAACGCTTACAGAGTTGCTATTTGAGCTACATGTTGCTGCCACGCCCGACAAACTTAACAAGGTGCGGAATGCTGTTTACTGGCTCATTGAAGACCGTGCCTTTATTCTGTAGCTCAGTGCTATGAACCTTGATCGCATACAGGTAGTCCTTGCTTAACAACCATTCATTTAGCGATGGTTCAGACTTACGACGGTGCTGAAAAAACCGACTTACGACCTGTCCTCACACTTACAACCCTTGCAGCATCCCACAGTCACGTGATCACTATTTTTGACCTTCCCAGCCGGCTTCCAGCAAGCAAAATCAATGGGGAACTGCGTGATTCGCTTAACAACCACGTGGTTCGCTTAATGACTGCTGGAAAAAAGGTCATAAACTCAGGTTGGATTTGCTTAATGGCCTCTTCGCTTAGCAACCAAAATCCCCGTCCCAATTTTGGTCATTAAGTGAGGACTACCTGTATTAATTTTAAAAAAAAGAAATAGAGCAAGAGAAGACAGCAGTGATATCATTACTGCTTTAGTAAAATAGCAACTCTAAACACAAAGGAGAACAAGAGAGGGAAGGAGGAAAATAAATGTTTGTGTCTGTAAATTGTTCATAGCCAGGAAATACCATTTTGTGAAATAAGACATGGGCATTTTGGCAGGCCATTACTTCACCATGCTGTCAGATGACAATTTTGATGCTCCAAAAGTCTGTTTTAAGAGATTTTGTATTCAAAATTTTGCAGAGCAAAAGGAATGATGAAAAATGGCAAGATTAGAAATGGAACTATATGGGGGAAAGAAGTCCATTACTAGTTCTGTGATATAATAGGCTGAAAGCACAGTGACTACATTGATTGGTTGGTTGGTTGGTTGATTGATTCGTTCATTGAATGTATATAGCTGCCCTTCTCACTTGCATGTGACTCTGGGCGGCATACACACAGGGCATTTTCTGCCAGGAAATTAAGAGCTTCTTTATATTGGAATCCAGATGTGCCATTCTGAAGCAGTGCATTTCACACCAGAATAATAACTTTCTGCTACTTTTGATGGTGGTTATCTTGCAGGCCAGAAAGAAGGCCTATGATAGCTTGGAAGTAGCCAGTCTCTCCACATCGGGAGACACGGAAGAGAACCCACCAGACCAAACTAAAGAAGTGGATGGTGGAATTGTCGAAATGCAAGTAGCTGAAGAAAAATCTCAGGTGGGAGAACCTGAGAAGACAGAAACAAAAAGAACCAAAACTGTAGAGGTAAGAGATGGCCAAGTTTCTCTTTGACTACTACCAGGCGGGGATGGTGTAGGGAATCCAGCAGTGTGCAGGCGATTGGAGTTGATGATCTCATAGGTCACTTCCAACTCTATGATGCTGTGATTCTGCCTGGGCTTGCTAATAACAGAGATAGGCAGCCTTTGGAAGACAAGGAAACGCCGGGGGAAACTCAGGACTCAAGATTTTCCATTGAGGATTTTATTTGATTTTCAAACTCTTAAAACTATTTCACAGGCCTACGCTGAAGCTTTTATTTGTTTTCCACTGGAAATGGCAAGAAACTGTCTCTTTTATTTTTGATAGAGCGGACAGAGAGAGTTTCAGGAGGTGCAAAAAAGGGATCTCAAACTATCCACCCTTCATGGCATCTGAAGAAGGTGCCAAAAAAGTCGAGATGGTGTCCATGACCATGGGATCAAACCCTTGCCCCCCCTTTTTTATAAGCATCACAATATACGTAAAAACGGGGTTGATCCCATGTCATGGACACCATCTTGACTTTTTTTGACTCCCTGTCTACCACCCCACCCGGTTTTTAACTCTTATCTCCTGCTCCTATAATGTCTTGGAAACTTTTAAAAATGTATTTTTATACATTGGTATCTAACAAAATCTCCCATTGCTTATGTTTTGCATTTGGGGTAACACTTTTTAATGATAAAATCTAGAGCAATTCCATTAGAAAACAAACTCCTGAGCTCTGTTGGAGATCCTGGCAAATCCAGCATGCCTCATCAGCATATGGATGGTTGCTCTAGGATGCAAACTCTCCATGCTTTTGAGGAAGCTGTTTCTGGCCACTCCCACTTCTTCTATCTCTCTCTGCTCCTTCGACTGGGAGCAAAGCACACGGCTGTGTGCTGCTCCATCTTAGACCATGGATGGGCCTAGGAGATTTTTCCCCCTTTCAACACGCATCTCTTGCCAGCAATGAGGGGCAAGAGTTAACTAAGTTTAGGGAACAGAAAGAAGAAATGGAACATCATTTACCTACCGAAAATGCTGTACCTGCAATGAATAAACGTAAGGACTCTTTTGTACTTACTTTTCATACCTGCCATATCTAAACGCGTGTTTCTTTATGCTAAGGTGGGCTAAAGGTGTAATACTAACCTGGATCTCTCTAATATGCTCATGGGCTCTGTTTTTAAACAATATTCTTTTTCTGTACACGAGCTTAGCAGCTCTGCTCCATTTCAGTAGTTCTAACAGACTGCTAAATGGGCTTCAAGCTCCTCACCCAAAGCCATCTAAATCTGACTTTGGAGCTTTTCATTTAATAGGTTACTTTCAGAACATAAACAGTGAAACCAGTAATTTACTACAGGAAGAGAATTTTCTCTTGTTACCTATAGGGTAAAATACTTTCTATCACAAGGGACCAACGTTCTCACAACATCTGCTTATTTTAACCTGCTTAAGTAATGATGTTTTCTGGATACATCTCCCCTGGATATTTCTGTCACATGACTTTACTTAGCTTAGTGTTCAAAGCATCTGTGCTAACCGGTAAAATTAACAGCCTACATTCTTTTGTATTTCTTTCCAGGAAATCTACATGTTGTCAATTGAAAGCCTGGCTGAAGTAACAGCTCGTTGCATTGAACAGCTTCATAAATTAGCAGAATTAATCCTTCATGGGCAAGAAGTTGAAAAGCCAGCCTTGGAACAAGCCCAAGGTCTAACAAAGTAAATATATTTTTGTTTGCCATTCTTTCTGTTCAGCGGCTACTGCTTATTCAATGATTCCTCTGAACAATTCCCTAATAAAAGATTTTCATTTCTCTTGGGGGTACGTGGTCACATGGTCACATAGTCTTTGCTTGATGGGGAGGCTTTATAACATTGTGTTGGTTTTAACACAGAGTCAGCAAGTAACCTCTGCACTTATGACATTACAGGCAGTCCTTGTTTAGCGACCGCTTGCAGTTAAAACAGTGATGAAAAAGTAATTTTGCAACTAATCCTTGCATTTACAACCTTTGCAGATCTGTAAAGCAAAGGAAAGCTGAAGTAAAATCATAAGCACAGTTGTGGTTTCACTTAGCAACTGCTTTGCTTAATGACCAAGTTGCTGGTCCCAATTGTGGTTGCTAAATGAGGACTACCTGTATATGTAGCCCACTGACTTCCCTTTTTAAAAAAAAATCCTAATTTTAAGAATGGTTGAAATTTTGTAAGGTAGCCAAATCTTTCAAGATTTCTATGTTCATCCATTAACTCTTTAATTGATGTTTTAAATTAATGTTTGAGAATTATTCTTATTATTTAGATTATTTTTGTGCCCATAGCTGTGAATAAAAAGGCAAACCTGCATTCCACTGAAAAAAAAATTGCTGTTATGGATGGCATATATCATCATATGCTCACCCATAAAAGTGGAGTATGTATGTAAACAACAGAAGTGTCCTGACTTCGAGTGAAGGAAAACACGCTGAGACTTGGAGTTGAAGCTCTTGTGCTTTATTGTCCTACTCTACTAGACAGAATCCAGCTAAACTAAAATGAACTAGTGGTGCTCAGAGAAAAGGCCGAAGAAACTAGGGCGGTGCCTTCTTCAGCCTCTTGGGAGGAAAGCAAAGCGATTCAGTACTGCGCATGCGTTTCTCCCCCTGGAGGGAGCCCCCTCCTTCTTCACCAGTTATCTCCCTGACAGGAAGTAAAGTAAAAGACATACTTTCCTAATGTCCACTGTAGAACTAACACATTGCAGTTTGGTAAATTAGTCATAATTCTATTAGACGGACCAAGCTAGCTACACAAAACAACCCAATCATATTAGATTTACAGAATTGGTGTGATGTAAAGCTAATGTGTCGGTTCCTTACAAAAGCTGCTATTCATTTCAGATTTAGGAAGCTGCTAGCATATACAAGTTAGACCACTGTTCTAATTAAGATAGTTTTACCTCCAGTGATTAGAACAGATCTTTGCAGTTTCAAGGAAGAATGTCCTTTTCTATCTTTTCTACTACAGCGGCCCCCAACCTTTCTGGCACCAGGGACCGGTCGTGAAAGAAAAATTTTCCATGGACCGGGGGGGCAGGGTTTGCAGGCGGGAGCCAATCACGCACACCAGGGGGCGGGGTTTGCAGGCGGGAGCCAATCACGCACACCAGGGGGCGGGGTTTGCAGGCAGGAGCCAATCACGCACACCGGTGGCGGGGTTTGCAGGCGGGAGCCAATCACGCACACCGGTGGCGGGGTAACTGCGCACACCGGGGGGCAGGGTTTGCAGGAGGGAGCCCCGCAGCCCACTTCCTAACACGCCGCGGCCCACAGGTTGGGGACCCCTGTACTAGAAGACACAGTAAAACTTGAATTTTTGGCATCCAAATTTATATTCTGGCATTGCAGAAACTCTCAGACCGTTTAGCACTTTTACCTGCTGCATTTAAAAAAAAACTGAAATGAAAATTGTTGCAATAAGGTAACACTGAAAACTAAATTGGTCTTTCATTACCACTGTAGTTTTAGAGCAATAATGCTGACTATTCGATACATCCTGATAAAATTGTATTGATCTGAAAGGAAAACTAGTTTTCTCCCAAATGATTTATGTTTAAAGCTGGAAAATCATTTTACATTTGCTGAGAAGTAACTAATGGGAGCAGGTAAGGTTCTAATCAACTCTTTTTAAGATGGAGGTTATCTGAAATTCAGTATCAACTTCCTTTTGAGCAAATATAACAGTACAGTATCCTTCTAAATATACATGTACTGTATCTTCTGTCTAAATTAGTAATAGTGAATTGGTAATCATCTATGTTGTGGTGAAATTTGCACTGAAATATTCAACAATTTGATAACTAGGATGGGCAAATACTATATTTCCATTATGTCTTCAACAGTTTAACAAATACGATGTGTAATGAAGTGTCATCCCTATCAAAACAGTTCTCTGATGTTTTGACTTTGGTTGGGGTAAGTTATTACACAATTTCATTTATTTATTACCTCATGTCTTATTCTTTGATTGAGAGAAGGAGCAAATGGGGAAATTTAAATGCTATTTCTAATCAGCAGTGCACATAATATATTTCCCACAGAACCACAAAAATGATCCTGTATCCTTATTCATAAATAGCTGCGTATAGCTGTAGCTTTTAAGTGCTAAGATTTTGTTTTTCTCAAAATATTCCATTCATCCAAAGTGCCAAATAATAGCCAGGTTTTATAGCCAACTGCTGTAATTCATGCTCATATTCCATCATAAAACTAGCTGGAAGACTGAAAAAAAATTAACTCTTACCTTTGTAGTTAAACACTTAACGCTGTAGGTAAATCCATGTCAGTTAAATGCAGGAGATTGCTAGCTCCAATTAAATACTTTTAATTTTAAAATGGCAGTTTTAAGTGCTCCAAGATCGACACATCTAACACCTCTGCTCCGTGAGCTGCATTGGGTGCCAGTTTGCTTCCGGGTCCAATTCAAGGTGTTGGTCATTACATTTAAAGCCCTGCATGGCATGGGCCCAGGTTATCTGAGGGACCACCTCATCCCCATTACAACATCCCATCCGACCCGATCTTGCAGAGGGGGCATGCTGCGGACCCCTTCTATGAAAGAGTTCCATCTAGCGGGGTCTAGGAGGCGAGCCTTCTCTGCAGCGGCACCTGCCCTATGGAACATCCTTCCCCCAGAGATAAGACAGGCCCCTTCACTCCTGGACTTCAGGAAAAAATTAAAAACTTGGCTCTGTGATCTCGCCTGGGGCAAGAGGGAAAGCGGTCAAGCTTGGGGACGGCTGATTTCTTAGAGCCGCCTCAAATATTTTAAATATGTCCAGCGTCACGGTACGAACCACCTGCCACTTGGTTTTAATTTAAATTATATTTATTGTATGGGTATTTTATTGTGTTTTTATTATATTTTATTATATTGTATTGTTATTGTTGTGGCTATGAACCGCCCAGAGTCCCTCCCTGAGGGGGAGATGGGCGGTCATAGAAATTTAATAAATGAATGAATAGTTCAAGGTAAAATGGAATGCTCATTCTTTTTAAAAGAATCTTCCTCCCCTTCAATTCTGTAGTACAAAATAGGCCTGTTACCACAACACATTTATATTATGCAAACTCCAAAATTGAGTAGACTCATCCAATTAACTCATAGGGGTCACATTTAGACTCCCAAGACCCCCATCAGCTAGTCCCCCTCCCCATCATATAGCTGATGCAGACTACTTACCAAAGGATTAACCATCTATTTAATGTACATGATCAAAACAAAGTCCTAGAGGGCCTTATAAAAATTAGGTGTCTTTAAGAACTACTGTATGTCTCTGTGGTCATTTCATTTTCATCCCTTCTCATCATGGCTGCACAGGGGATTGGAATAAGCAGAAGCAGATGGGGATCAGGATCACACACACACACCCCTACACACACAATCAGTCCTTGATAACCCCAACCCTGATCATTTTTTTTGGTATTTTTTTCCTTCTCTCCCGAGGGAAAAATCTTATTCCAGCAGGTAGTGGAAAAGACAGCATTCCAGTAGGAGCTAGAAGGCTTTTTAAAATGACTGATTGAGATTGTGTGCTCCTGACACACAAAGGCAAGTCAGTTGACTGGGAGAGAGGAAACCTGGGCTGTTTCTGTTGTGCAAAGTGGCCTTAGAAGCGCTAAAGCCTAATGGATCATTAGCATAATTTTATACTTCCTCTTCCATAGCTCTTAATGTTAATCCATTATGTGATAGGCGTTGTAGTGATTGAGGCTTTGTGCTCAGACGTGGGAGAGCCAGATTCAAGCCCACCATTGGCCGTGGAAGCTTTGGGGGCCACTGCTCTTTCTTAGCCCAACTTTCCTCACAAGGTTGTTGGTGAGGAGGAATAAAATGTAGGGAGATTCCCCACTCTGAGCTCCTGAAGAAAAGAGAGGCTGTAAATCTAACACACAAACTAATAAATAATATTCTTGTCACCAGGCAAAGAAATATTAAAAGATACTGCACAAATGAAAAAAAAAAGTTTGGAAGGGGGAGAAAAAAATGCAGACTCTGATACTAGTTCTTTATTAATGAAGAACTAATTTATTAGTTAATAAATAATTCATTCATTTATTAATGAATAGGCTCTTTTTTTCTGGTGGGATGCAGTAAGCTTCCTGTAGCTTTCTCTTCCTGAGGGCGGAGTCCCCTGCTGTGATGTTTTTCCTGGGAGCCAAGAAGAATAGCCTCATAGTTAAATTTAGTCAAGCATGGTGTCAAGCAATATGGTATGGCAATTTGATCATCCTTGGTGTGCAAGCTTTCATCTTACTATAGAGTAGGAGTAGATATTCCGAGCCCCAAGAAAGACCTTCAATCTAATCTTTGGCCGTTGGAGTGATCCACAATCCTATTCAGCCCTGAAGCGATCTATAATATCCACAACCCTCGGGATAGGGCAGAGCTTTCCAAACTTTTCATGTGGGTGACACACTTTTTAGACATGCATCATTTCGCGATACAGTAATTCAGTTTTACTAGCAAACCGGAGGTTAAACTAACCCCTTCAGGTGCGGCCGCGTCACCAGAAGTGACAGGGAATCAGCTGTTTCGACCCGATTACGCATACTGTGCATGCACAGTACCTGTATGATCCCTCGACCGCGGTGTGCATACACGGATACGACGGAAGGGGAATATACTAGTGCACCATACTAATCAGCACCTTTGCTGCGTAAAAATGCATGCAAGTTGGTATTGCTTCTTTCACATAGAATCCCTTGGACTGCAAGGAGGTCAAATCAGTCGATCCTAAAGGAAATCAACCCTGACTGCTCATTGGAAGGACAGATGCTGAAGCTGAAGCTCAAATACTTTGGCCACCTAATGCGAAGAGAGGACTCCCTGGAAAAGACCCTGATGCTGGGAAAGACTGAAGGCAAAAGGAGAAGGGGACGGCAGAGGATGAGATGGTTAGAGAGCATCACCGATGTAATGAACATGAATTTGAGTAAACTCCGGGAGACAGTGGAGGACAGGAAGGCCTGTCGTGCTGTGGTCCATGAGGTCACAAAAGGTCGGACACGACTAAACAACTGAACAACAACAAAAATTTCACATAGACTCAGAGGTTTCTCGTTACGTTCGCGCGGCACACCTACACACTGCAGCCGACACACTAACGTGTCGCGACACACAGTTTGGAGAGCTCTGGGACAGGGAAAGCTGTTAGCAAAAGTCAACTGATTTGTAAGAGTCATCTAGTCGTCCTAGAGATAAGGGATGAGCTCAGTTCCACTCGCTTCCAAGCCTCTCCTTTATTCATAGTGTTGGCTTACACAGGAAAAATAGAAATAGAGTTTCTTGCAGATTGGGCAAGTCCTGAGAGCCCTCAGCCTTGTTCACCATTAGTGTAGTAAATGACAAACAAAAAGCCTTTTTGTACCCTGTCTAGGAATCTGCAACGATAAAGTGAACCTTAGAAATATTTTAGCAAATCAGTCAATGCTCTCACCATGTGAAATTGCTCTTATGCAAACCAGAGGAAAAGGGATGAAGTAAACATATCCTGATTATTGAACCAGGTCGAACAGGGGGTTTGGAGTCTCCTTTATGACTAGATTGTCAGGGAATGTCTTCCATAATGACAGAGGCTGAGGAAAAAAATAGCAGGTTCATTTAGAGCAAAAACACTGAGGAACTGCTGACAGCCAAGTCCAGCATTGAAGGAAAATAAAAGAAGTCCGGATTTATAATAACTAGAAGATTAGGACTGAGCTAGCATGAGAGATGAACTTCAAATATGGATTTTCCACAGAAAACATGCAACACAAAGCAATTAAAAAGGATCACACTAGTTAATTCTAATTCAAGTATTTCAGTATAGGTAACTCATGCTTGATAACTGAATTTTAAAGAGGAGCTCTTTGTTGAACCTTGTCCATCTCACTTCCATTCATGATTATTTATTTACAGATTTATTTATTTCTATTACAGTATTTAATAATGCTGCTTTCACTTTGAATCATTTATCCTGGCAAGAAGTTAAGGGAATGTATCTATTTCTGTATTTTAGCATATTTCCTCATAAGTCTTTGAGGCAATATCAGTCAATATTGAGGAAAATATCAGCAGGAAATATTCATCTGGCTTCAAAACTAGGCATTTTACATGGTATTTCATTTTGGACGTGGCACTTCAGCAGGTTGCTTGAAATAGCTTCACAGGTCTTAAAGGGAGATCAGCTGTGACTGTTCTCTGTTCATATCAGTTAAGTAAACGAGGGGAAATTGGAAATGAGCAACAGAAGCTTTAGTCTTGCAGGTCTGCAGGAAGCTTGGATAATAAGGGGAAAACATGAGGCAAGCAGATTATAAAGACAGTAAAAAGTAAAGGTAAAGGTTCACCCCGCACAGTTGTGCAGTCGTGTCCGACTCTAGGGGCCGGTGCTCATCTCCGTTTGTTAGCCGAAGAGCCAGCGTTGTCCGAAGACGCTTCCACGGTCATGTGGCCGCATGACACGCGTGGAACGCTGTTACCTACCCACCGAAGTGGTACCTATTCATCTACTTGGACTTGCATGCTTTCGAATTGCTAGGTTGGCAAGAGCTGGAGCTAGTGCGGGAGCTCACTCCGCACGCAGGGCTAGGGATTCGAACCTCCAAACTTGCGATCTTCCAGTCAACAAGCCTGGCATCTTACCCACTGAGCCACCACGCCCCCATAAAGACAGTAGAAGGAGCTAAATAACCTTGGAGAAATCTCCTGAAGGAAACGCTATGACTTGGCTCCTAAGCTGGTCTGAACTGGTCCTTCTCTGCAGATGAGGGAGAATGTCTATATAGAAGGCAGATGTTATGAACCTCCTAGAAAAACTGTGTTTGTATGACATGTGAGTATGACATGTTGTAAGCTTGCTTGGCTGTTCTAATTAATTATATGGATGTTAATTAAATGAATATACATATCGGAATCATATATATTCTGCCCCTGTCTTATCCAAAGGGCCTTTTTCCTTTCTGGAGAAGTGCCCAAGGGTCATTGTTCTTGTAAAGGTACATCTTGTTTGTTCTCTCCAGCCTGTTAGTTGATTCACTTGGGATATTTCACCGACAAGGGAGGTGCATATTTTTTTCTAATGCAGATGTGTCTTCTAAGGTGAATTTGTCTCTGTCTTTCTTACAACTATTACAACATATCTAATAACCCACCTTTAAAATGTGTGTGTGTGTGTGTGTAGAGATAGATAGATGATAGATAGATAGATAGATAGATAGATAGATAGATAGATAGATAGATAGATGGATGGATGGATGGATGGATGGATGGATGGATGGATGGATGGACGGACGGACGGACAGACAGACAGACAGACAGACAGACAGACAGAGTGTGTATATATATATATTAGATAATTCTAGATGAACATAGCATGTAAAATGAAAAGAGACATTCAATTCTACTAAAGCCACTTAGTTCATTTTTGTTGATTTGGCTGACAATGATAATGGACTTATGTTAACGTGGATGGCAAGGAGAAGAGCTGCAGGATAACATAAATGTTATCTGTTGTACCGATTTAGAGGAGATGAACTTCTCCAGATTAATAGCATCTTCACACATTTAATAATAACATTGTAAGTGTGGCCTTGGCTCTACAAGCAAGCATTTCACTAAATTGCTTCCATGAAACTAACTGCTAACCCGTTTGTCACTGAACCAAAGGTTCCACTGCCATTAATTGCACTGATTGTTGAAAACCCGCTTAACCCCTGCAGTACACAGTGTCTTAGCAACTCTGCACTTAGTTTGTTTATTTATTTATTTATTTATTTATTTATTTATTTATTAAATTTCTATGACCGCCCATCTCCCCCTCAAGGAGGGACTCTGGGCGGTTCACAACCACAACAACATCATTAAAATACAATAAAAACAACAATAAAAATATAAATACAATAAAATCCAAGTGGCAGGTGGTTCTTACAGTGAAGTTAAACATATTTAAAATATTTGTGGCAGCTCTAAGAAATCAGCCATCCCCAAGCGTGACCACTTTCCTTCTTGCCCCAGGCGAGATCACAGAGCCAAGTTTTTAATTTTTTCCTGAAGTCCAGGAGTGAAGGGGCCTGTCTTATCTCTGGGGGGCATAGTTCTCTTCCTAATTGTCTAATCCGTTACTAAATATTTCCCAGGATTCTTTAGTTCGAATCCTGTCACATTTTCAGTGTTGATGAAAGTTACATTTTATAGGTGATAATGGATGCAAAGCATGTTTCATGGAGAGTAAGCCAGTAATTTCCCTTTATCAGGATTTCATTTGATGACATTTTCTTGGTACTGCCAGAGCACTATTAACTTTATCCATGTTTTCATTTAAACAGAGTGACAAAAAAGCTGAAATTCTTAATCCAATGGTCAATAGTGTACTATTAGAGGTAAGTAAGCTTGCGAGATGGGCGGTGCAGTAATATGAGAAATAAATCAATAAAATCTACTTTACATAAAGAGCCACTTGGCTGTCATTTTCTAATGAAGCCCTACGTGCACTGATGTCCCTATGAAAAGCCATAAAATTTAATGGTTGTGACGCTGCAATTCCATTTATTGGATAAGCAGCACTATTTTGTATGTTTTTCAGTCATTCTATGACTATGACCCATTCATTCTGGTTTATTACGGTCACTGACCAGTACAAGATTCTACAAGGTATACTCATTGAACCTTACAATATGCACCATCTGATTTAAAATAGTTTTAAAATTATAAGTTAAATTACATTGTTCCAATTAAAAATTAAAATACATTCAGACCACAATGTGGATGAGCCCCTTAATCAAATTTAAATATGCTCTTAATATTAGTCGTAACTAATATTCTATCAGATGTAAATGCTTATAAAAAGTAAAATATCATATATAAAATATGGTGTGATATATATATATATATATATATATATATATATATATATATATATAAATAAACCTTTTAAAATAATTAAAATCATTACAAGGAGTATATTACTACATTTTTCCTATCATAGTCTAGTATGTTTTTCAGTCATCTGCAAAAGCTTAGTGATTGAAGTCCTGCTATAATTTCCAGAAGTTTCAAGAATATTTCAAGGATATGTGGGACATGGAGTGGCAAGAGGATTCAGAGCAGAGACGATCCATTCCCCTTGCTGATTCCCCAGTTTAAATTAGCAGAACATCCTGAACAGTGGGAGAATTAGGATAACATGGCCCCCTCCATTAATCGTAGCTCTGAGGAAGGCAGTATGGGTTGACGGCAAAGGAAATTACTAGAACCTTATTTCTGTTATTGTAGTCTTCTTCCAAATCATCCCTTTGTGTACAATGCTTTTTCAATAATATTACTTTGAGAGTTCTAATCAGTAAGACTAAAAGATAAAAAATCCCACTAAGTCAAGCTTAACTCTTGGTAAACTGAGAGATGCATCGACATCGTTGTCTTTTCCCTTTTTCTGGATCTTTTTTTTTAATTCTCAGTCTAACATACACTTCTGGGATTTTCTGGTGGTTTCCCATCCATGCCAATAAGCATGAACCATGCTTAGCGTTTTCAAGATCAGCCAAGGTCTGGGCTTAGGCTGACCATACGTCCCGTTTTTTTAACATTTTTCAACCGTCCCATCGTTTTGATAAAAATCTCAATTTTGTCCCATTTTTTAAACACGGCAGGAATGGCGCGGAAGGAGGATCCGAGCCGGAGCTGCCGATTGGAGGCAGCCCGGAAGAGGAAGCCCTCCCGCCTATCAGCGCGCGGCAAAGGAGGAACCGGGGGGGGGTTTGCAGGCGGGAGCCAATTGCGCAGACTGGTGGTGAGGTTTGCAGGCGGGAGCCAATCGCGCGGGCCAGGGGCGGGGTTTGCAGGCAGGAGCCAATTGCGTGGGCCGGGGGGCGGGGACCCCTGTCTTTTTCATGAATACAGAATATTACATAAGACCCTGTCCCGTTTTGCCATCCCAACGTCCAGTTTTTTTCTCAAGGAAATATGGTCAGCCTATCTGGGCTGGTCCACAGACCACTACAGTTTGAATCTTTGATAATAAGGCATGCATTTTCAGCAGGTATCATAATTTGTGGTGCTAGCCTTACTGGAAGCAGATCCCGTTGGTTTCTGTATAAGAGCTCACAAAATATGCTACACTTTGCTAATAATACACATTTTCTTTTCTCATTAGGGCTGTAACAGCACTGCTTATATTCAAGATGCTTTCCAGTTGCTGCTTCCGGTTCTCCAGATCTCACATATCCAAGCCCATTGTTTGAAAACACAACAGTGACTCCCTTTAAAATAGCTATCAGCCTAATTTCTTGAATGGGTGTGAAGTTTTACAAATATGCCCAAGTCCAGTAGGATATTCTGGAGTCTTTAAAGGGACACTAAATGCAGCTTTGCACATGAAGTATCAAATAACATTTTCGAACCGAATGAACTATTTAAGCATATTCATATCGTTGGGGGGGGGGGGAAGCAACCTCATGTTTCTTGTAGTAATTTAATGTTTGTTTCAGCTTTATTGGTACAAATTCATCTTGGATATATTACTAAATATTTTAGATTCTGTGTTGGGGGGGAAATGTTGCCTTTTTGTTGCCTTATGCTTAAATATTGTGCATCAAATAAGTTGAGGCAGCCAGAAAGACAGGCTTACTGAGTGATAGGATCTTATTTCTAACATTGTTTCTAACATTAGGCCTTACTTCTAACATTAAGTCCATCTTGCATTTGATTAGATGCCTCCATCTAGCCACACAACCCCAGTGGTGTCAGCTATCTGAAACATGAGGGTGCTCTTGAAGGTTTAAACAAGTTCTTTTTAAAAATCAAGCTAATGCATGATTTCCAATATAAGTTCTATTTTCTGTTGAGAAGACACCATCACAAAATTAAACCTACTTGTCAGGATTCTATGGCAAATGCTGTGCCTTCCCTTAGTCTAACAAAATAATGAGCTGTTGTTTCTTAAAATGTGTTGCATCAAAGCATCGCAAGCGAGCCATTAGTCATAATAACCATGTGCTGGGATTTTACCCTTTTTGGTTATAAGATCTTACACTGCAGAATATATAGCTGCTCCTGCAGAGAGGAGTCATGGAAATAGATTGTCTTAATGGAGGTGTTCTTTTAACTAAAGGTTGCCTAGGAATATGTTGTATGCCTTGGGGGAATATTTAAAAAGTGGCAGGGGATCATTTAAAACCTGTGGAAAGATTGCTTATTTGAAGCAGTCTTTCCACAGGTTTTACTGTGAAGTCTTCAATTATGCATGTGCTTTGTTGTTTAGGGAAATAAATAAGGAAGAAGCTACAGTACTAAATGAAACACAGAGCAGAATATCCCACTTGATATTTATTCTTTAAGATTAATACACTTGGCAGTTTAAGAATTAAAATCAACCAGCTCATTTAAAGGTAGCCAGATCAGTACAGAGTTGTGTGGGAAAACAACAATAAAACTGGATGCAGAACTAAATAATTAAGGCTGCAGTCCTATTCCCAGTTCAAATTTAATTCGATACAGTATTGGAAGGACAGATACTGAAGCTGAAGCTCAAATACTTTGGCCACCTAATGTGAAGAGAGGACTCACTGGAAAAGACCCTGATGCTGGGAAAGACTGAAGGCAAAAGGAAAAGGGGACGGCAGAGGATGAGATGGTTAGATAGCATCACCGATGTAATGAACATGAATTTGAGTAAACTCCGGGAGACAGTGGAGGACAGGAAGGCCTGGCGTGCTATGGTCCATGAGGTCACGAAGAGTCGGACACAACTAAACGACTGAACAACAACAACAAAAATAGAAATTCAAATAGGACTTATTTCTGAATCAACTCGTCCAAGGTTGTTCTGCAAATGAATAAGCCTGGAAACGCCAAACTTCAGAATTATCTTTGATTTGTTTTGGAATATCTGTCCTAGGGAGGGCAGATACAAAGGTGCTTCCAGATGGAGAACTCATAATACGAAGAACAACTTTCTCATACTCTCTCTGTAGGCACTTCGGGGAGTCTAGCATTTTGGTGTCCATATGTCTCCATGTACAAAATATACATAACCAGGTGGGTGAACCTGCTCTTTTTCCAACCAATCATGATTCTTGTATGACATGCTGAAACAGATGCTTCTGTGACCTATTTTAGCTTCCTGGTTGATGATGATGATGATGATGATGATGATGATGATTTTAAAGGCGTGCCTCTAACATCATGAAAGTCGATTAGGGCCTTCTTACAGACTGACAGGTTTCAAGGGAAAGTACAAGCTTTCAAATGTTTTATTTACAAGAATGCCTTTGGCCCTAAATGCCCAGGAAAATAGGCATGGGGTGATAGCAGGGCATGTTGAACAGAGAGGATGGCAAAAAACATAATCTCCAATTCAATTCCTGGCTTATGGGATGTATAGGTCATTGTACCCACTGTGGCAGCAATTAGTAAATGTGTTCATGACAAACACTCAACATTTTAACTGTGCTGCCATCATGAGACAATTAATATCCATATTCCTGGGCATCTGTGTAGGAGAGGTAAAGAGGAGAGTGAAATTAACATCATTTGCACATCATATCATGAGCCTATGGCTATGCTAGTCAATTTCCAAGATACTTCTTCACCAAGTAGACAAGGAAATGGAGCAATTTAGTTCATAGTTCCCCGCTCTCGCGACGTCTCATATTGAAGGGAATCCTTGATTTGTTTTTCAAAACACTGCTTCTAAAAAGGGAGAAAGGAAGGCAGCAATCGAAACAGATGATGTAGATTTCACTTTTGCCTCACTTTTTTTTTAAAAAAAAATAAAAATAGGCAACTGTTCCATAATTTCAGAGTGAAAGGTTATTTTAAAAAAAACGCCTTTTCTATTCTTTCAGTCCTTGAATAAGTTAAGTCAAATGATGCACAGACATTCAGAAGGATTCTGCACCCCATCTCCAGTTAGAGGGGCATACAGACTCAGACTCTAGATCTCTATTTCTATGTCTGCACTAAACTGAAAGTATTAATAGAGTTGTATGCATATAATTTTACACATTAAAGAAAACCACACGTTTTCCATGTATCAGAGTATTCTTCTGGTCCCTTAATCCATTTAAAACTTTCTTGAATTAAATTCTTATTTAGCTTTTTGCCCTTTATTTTATATTCTGTTATTTAATTTTTCTTCTACTTGGGGATGAAGTTTTACTCACCAGGTAGTTTTTCAGACTTGTTGCTTAGAAGACCTCTTTTAACTTTGAAATAATTGTAAATCCAAATGTGTTTAGAAAGTGAGGTTGATGAACAGACATCAACATCAACCCAGTGTCCATGGGTTGACCACTGTCCTGCAGTCTCCTCATGAGGAGCAACTGTCCGGAGCGTAAGTGGGCGATCTCTCATCCTATCCTTATATGGAGAGGCTCTGTTAGACCAGGCTCATGGCCAGCCCTTCGGTCTTTGCCAACGGCATCGTCTCTGCTCCTCTAGAGATATCTTGGTTCGCCATTGCCCCATTCGGAAGTCATGTATTCAATTACAGGAAGGCAGATTCCAAGTGAATTTTAGAAACCAGCCAGACTAGTTCAATAGTGGAACCAATTACTCAGCGATATGGTGGGCTCATCTTCACTGGATGTGTTCAAACAAGAGCCTAAGCCATCTGTTAGGAATGCTTTAATTTGGATTTCTGTTTCTGCACTGAGCAGGGAATTGGAGTCAGTAATGAAAATGGTCCTTTCCAATTCTGTGATGGCCTTGTATTAATAACAACATTCACAGTCTTGGCAACCTTCACAGTAAAGTCTAAATTAAACCAAACCAGATGGATAAGCAATTCCAAAGTAGTTTATTATATACAGTAGCTCAGTAAAGCCCATAACAATTCTGTTCCATGCCAGTCAAGTCCTTAGATGTACATAAGATAACTTGCTAAATTGTGGACTGCCACCAAAACATACGCATGAGATTGAAATAAAGGGGAAAATGTCAGAGTTCTCATGTGAGAGCAAATTGTTTTCTTTACTTTCTGTAAAGAAAACAATTTGCTCTCACATGAGAACTCTGACATTTTCCCCTTTATTTCAATCTTTCTTTACTTTCTGTAGCGTCTTTACAGTTTACTTTCTGTTTCCCAAAACAACTTCACTGATAAGGTGCAGGTGGTTGCCACCACGTGATGTTATGTCTCAGTCTAAAAACTATCCCATGGGAACTCCCGGGGGGAGACAGTATGCTTGGTTAGGTGCGACACCGCCACCTCATGGCGGTTTATACTATGTGCAATCCTGAACGCTTTAGGCTTCATAAATCTGAAAAAGCTTTGTGACCCTCTGATCCTAAGGTTCCACCAATCAGAAAGCTGAAACAAGTGTATATCTCAGCTGTGAACTATGGGTCTATGCTTCTTGACTTCTGTCCGGTCTTTTAGCCATGTTCGTGTGTGTGTTCTACTTCTGAAGACTGGGAAGTGCGTAGCTATGTGTGGCTGTGTGTGTAGGCCATGGCATGAGCCCCTTCATGTCTGTCAATGGAAACAATACACGAAACTCTGCTTGTAAGTTTCTTTTTCCTTTTTGCAATAATGTAACTCTATATACATTTATTGCCTTTATTACAAGTAAACATTTTAGCCATAAAAGCTGCACTCTGTCTGTTTACTCTGCGCCTTAACCCTATGAGCCAGCATTATCCCACAAAAAAATGCACTGGGGTAAGTATGTTTTTTTTTCCCCCCCTCTGGCTTCATTTATTAAAAAAATTTAAATGCTGAAACCATAGTTTGCCTATGTAGACTTGCTTTGTTTGTTTGTTTAATGACTGGGTGCCCTCTCACGAATAGTTCTCAACTTTTCATACCTTAAGTCCCAACGATCATACCTTTATCCCATCAAAGTAGAAATAAAAAACTGCTTTTTCAGAGAAAGACACATACACGTATGCATGGTGTCATCACACTGACTAGTTACCATACCTTTTAAGAGCATAAAAATGGCAGTGACACCGTTGACACTCATTCTTCCTGCAGTAACTCTGAAATGCTGAGAGAGCTAAGGAATGGGGGGGGGGGATATTTTCTCTCCCAGGCTTCTCCAAATTCCAATTCCAACACTTGGTGGGAATGTTTAATTCCATTTTCCTCCATATACTCAATTCCAAATGGCTGATCTCCCTTCTCCTGCTGTCCCCTTCCCCCCACATAGGATGTACGCTGGCTTATAGGGCAAAATCAAAGCTTGAGAGTAAACAGACAGAATGCAGCTTGTAAAAGCTATAATATCTTTACTTGTGATGAAAGCAAAGTTGAATATACATGGTACAGCATTGCAAAAGGAAAAACAAACTTCAAGCAGAGTTTCATGTATTGTTTCCATTGACAGACATGAAGGGCCTCATGCCATGGCTTACACACACAGCCACGCATAGCTACGCACTTCCCAGTCTTCAGAAGTAGAACACACACACGAACATGGCTAAAAGACCGGACAGAAGTCAAGAAGCATAGAATACCATTTTGCATGGTTAGATATTCAGTTCTTCCAGCTTTCTGATTGGCTGGAAGTTAGGTGTGACACACACCAGGCCTAAAGCATAGGCCATAGCACATAGCATGACCTGCTATTGGATGGCAGTGCTGCATCTAAGCAAGCATGTGGTTCCCCCCCCCCTTGCTCTACACAGAGCAAGGCTTCCCACAGACGCACCATGGCAAACTGTTCCCATGGGAAGGTTTAGAGACTAGACGTAAACAATACATCACATGGTACCTTCTAGCTTCATATCTAATGAAGATATAAGCAAAGCCATTCAAAGCTATGGGAAGGCTTTGTTGTTATCTGGCCACCTGGCGTCACGTCATCATGAGAAACTTTTGCTTCGTATAGAAAACAATTTGCTAATTTCATACGAGAAATCTGACACACCCCACCCCCTCTCTCTCATTTGGGTCATTTCCTGATTTGGATAGGGAAGTCACATCCCTCCTAGCCTACTTTTGTGTACCCTACAGCAGGGGTCCCCAACCCCCGAGCCACAGACTGGTACCAGTCCGTGGCCTGTTAGGAACCGGGCCGCACAGCAGGAGGTGAGCGGTGGGCGAGCGAGCGAAGCTTCTTCTGTATTTACAGCCGCTCCCCATCGCTCGCATTACCGCCTGAGCTCCGCCTCCTGTCAGAACAGCGGTGGCATTAGATTCTCATAGAAGCGCGAACCCTACTGTAAACTGCGCATGCGAGGGATCTAGGTTGCGCACTCCTTATGAGAAGTCAGAATCCAACACTTATTTTAGTCTGCGCGTGGCCTGCCCATTATTTTATTTACCACTTCCGATGGTTTAATCCCAAAACCATCCCCCCGCCAGTCCGTGGAAAAATGGTCTTCCATGAAACGGGTCCCTGGTGCCAAAAAGGTTGGGGACCGCTGCCCTACTGTATTGCTTACGTCAGGGGTGGGGAACCTTTTTTCTGCCAAGGGCCATTTGGATATTTATAACCGGGGGGCGGGGGGCAGGGTTTCTGGGATTTCTGTGGACCGGGGGCCGGAGTTTGCGGGCAGGAGCCAATCACAAGCACTGGGGGGCAGGGTTTGCGGGCGGGAGCCAATTGCGTGGAAGGGGCGGGGTTTGTGGTCGGGAGCCCCGCGGGCCTTATACGGCCCACGGGCCTGACGTTGCCCACCCCTGGCTTACGTGTACCACTGGTTGGGAAACATTGAATGAAAGAAAAATCCTTAAAATCCTAAGTATCCACTTTGCTTATTAAGTCTGAATTGCTCAGCAATATACTCCAAAGCTTTGAAAGGAAAAGCCATATAAATGGAAAGAACTGACATTCCAAAGTATCGCTGGGATACTAAACTGCTGCATGGATATTTGCAATGGGCAGTTTACAATCTGTTCATCCTGATGGATTTAGCACAAGGGAGTCTGAAGCTCTGGCTTGGCAATTTCTCTCTGCTTGCTGTTGGTAATTTATAGCTGAATTGTATCCACCAAGAATGTGTCGGCACAGAATGAATTTGGGAATTTCCGGCTCTGCCAAAGTAGCTCCATTAATTTCTCAAGAGCAGTAATAAATGGGAAGTAAGAAGAAGTTGGAGAGAAAATGAGTCTGAATACTAATGGCTAGGCTTCTGCAAAGTATAGGATTGCAATTTATCAGGGATAACTAAACCCATTTGTTGCTCCTAAAGAGATGCTTAAAAAGGAGTTGTACTTTACATCCAAATAAGAGCTAGTTCTACATTGTGCTGTAACCCTTTAAGACCCACTTGTAAAAATCTAAATGGAAATTCCACCCTTTGACATCAACCCAAAGCTCACATATAAAAGAAAAAAGTACAAGACACAAATAGAGTAGAGGGGAAATGCTTTGGTTTTGTCCCCAATAATTTTATTTTGTATTTATTTATACTCATAGCCACATACCAGCTACCTGACAGCGCTCAGGTTGGTTTGCAACACAACGAAGAAAAAATGCTCTACATAAATTCCCCAGGATGGAATAATAACCCAAATTGAAAACCTATATCTAACACTGCTGTATCACCATTATCACCCATATGCTGGGTGGAATAAAAAGGTCTTAAGTATCTTCTTAAAGGCCAAGAGGTTAGGGGCACCATGGGTGTTAAGGTTTGTGAATAAAACCAGGAATTTACAGATAGAACAGACTGGAAATGTATTCAGTGTATCTAGGTGAAAGGGTATAGAAACTGCTATGTCATTCTGTCAGGTGAAAGATGATGACACCTACTGGCAAGAGTATGCAAATGTATTATGTGGCTGATGCAATGCTACTGTAATGTGAGTCCTGATTGGACAGATATGTGTATAAAAGTACTGTGAAAAGGTGCTGTTCTCTCTCTTTCATTTGATGTGCCATTGGACAACGTATCTGTATTACTTGGACTGCTGTGTATGAAGACTGTGTATGTATAATTGTAAATAGACTTTTTACCTAAACCTAATTTCGTGTGAGTCTGTTTTACTCCTATCAGGACTGGAAGAACGTATTGCTCTAAGGCTTCTTGGATATCGGGCCGCCCCAGTACCGCTGACTCTGACAATGGGTAAGATTCCAGGGCGTGGAGGCGACTGCAGACAAGAACATCATCAGGCCCCAGAGCGCTCAATCTCACGCAGGGTAGGGACCCTTAGCACCTCCTCCCTAAAAAGATGCCCAGGACAGGTCAGAATGTGCCAGAAGCTATGATCCTGCAAGTATCCAGGGGCTGAGCCACTTGGGGATTTATAGGTGATAACCAGCACTTTGAATTTCACCTGGAAACAAATTGGTAGCCCAGTCGACCACTGCAGCGTCTGCTAAATGTGCCATTTCCTATTAGCATTACAGCCACTGCATTTTGGACCAATTACAATGACCAAGTAGCAGTAGTAAGAACAGATCACGGAACAACGGACCGGTTTAAGATTGGGAAAGGAGTACGGCAGGGCTGTATACTCTCACCCTACCTATTCAACCTGTACGCAGAACACATCATGCGACGTGCTGGGCTTGAGGAATCCAAGGCTGGAGTTAAAATAGCTGGAAGAAACATTAACAATCTCAGATATGCAGATGATACCACTTTGATGGCTGAAAGCATGGAGCAGCTGAGGAGCCTTATGACGAAGGTGAAAGAAGAAAGTGCAAAAGCTGAGTTGCAGTTAAACCTCAAAAAAACCAAGATATGGCAACCAGCTTGATTGATAACTGGCAAATAGAGGGAGAAAACGTGGAGGCAGTGACAGACTTTGTATTTCTAGGCGTAAAGATTACTGCAGATGCTGACTGCAGCAAGGAAATCAGAAAATGTTTACTTCTTGGGAGGAGAGCAATGACAAATCTCGATAAAATAGCTAAGAACAGAGACATCACACTGACAACAAAGATCCACATAGTTAAAGCAATGGTATTCCCCGTAGTAAGCTATGGCTGTGAGAGCTGGACCATAAGGAAGGCTGAGCGAAGGAAGATAGATGCTTTTGAACCGTGGTGCTGGAGGAAAATTCTGAGAGTGCCTTGGACTGCAAGAAGATCAAACCAGTCCATACTCCAGGAAATCAAGCCAGACTGCTCACTTGAGGGAATGATATTAAAGGCAAAACTGAAGTACTTTGGCCACATAATGAGAAGACAGGATACCCTGGAGAAGACGCTGATGCTAGGGAAAGCAGAGGGCAAAAGGAAGAGGGGCTGACCAAGGGCAAGACGGATGGATGATATTCTGGAGGTGACAGACTCGACCGTGGGGGAGCTGGGGGTGGCGACGGCCGGCAGGAAGCTCTGGCGTGGGCTGGTCCATGAAGTCGCAAAGAGTCGGAAGCGACTGAACGAATAAACAACAAAGAGGAAGCCTTTGTCTTATATGCAAGCAAACTATATTTTATATATTGTTGTTGTTAGTTGCCGTCGAGTTGCTTCCGACTCATAGCGACCCTATGTATAATAGAACGAATTGCTAAACGGTCTTGCGCCAATTGCCTGACTGTTCCAATGTTTGCATCCGTTGTTGCGGTAATTGTGTCAGTCCATCGCGTTGAAGGTCTTCCTCTTTTCGGCTGGCCCTCGACTTTACCAAACATGATATCCTTTTCAAGTGATCGGTCTTTCCTGACAATGTGCCCAAAGTATGAGAGTCTAAGACTAGTTATCCTCGCCTCTAGTGAACAATTTGGTTGTATTTCTTCTACAACTGATTTGTTTGATCTTCTGGCAGTCCATGGTTTTGTTTTATATATATATATACACACACACACACACACACAAACACACAAACACATGAATTGAGTATGTAATCAACAAGAAATCAAATTAAGTCAAAAGCAAAAAGATCTAGAAATATAATTGGATTATTTCAAGGATGATTTTAATACTAACTATAAAAACTAAACCACTAAATTATAACACCATGACAGAAAAACACAGTCTTTAATATTCTAATATGAAGTATACTAGAAATATATAGTTTGCTTGCATATAAGAGAAAGGCCTCCTCTTTAAAATACATGATAATCCTTTTCTATCAAATAGGGAATTCAGCTTTCACATATCAAGTTTCAGTTTTTAATTTTTTAAAATTTATTATTAAAAAAAAATCTAATCCCATGATCCGTTTCTGCATTCAGGCTGAAATTTTTTTTCACCTCTCCGCCCCATGCCTGTACTGCCGGCATCAGAAATTTTCTTCCCTGAGACTTGAGTTATTTATAAAAATAATAAATTTTAAAAAATTAAAAACCGAAACTTGATATGTGAAAGCTGAATTCCCTATTTGATAGAAAAGGATTATCATGTCTTTTAAAGAGGAGGTTGTTGTTGTTGTTCAGTCATTTAGTCGTGTCCGACTCTTCGTGACCTCATGGACCACAGCACGCCAGGCCTTCCTGCCCTCCACTGTCTCCCGGAGTTTACTCAAATTCATGTTCATTACAGCGGTGATGCTATCTAACCATCTGGCTCTGCCATCCCCTTCTCCTTTTGCCTTCAGTCTTTCCCAGCATCAGGGTCTTTTCCAGGGAGTCCTCTCTCCGCATTAGGTGGCCAAGGTATTTGAGCTTCAGCTTCAGCATCTGTCCTTCCAATGAGCAGTCAGGGTTGATTTCCTTTAGGATTGACTGATTTGACCTTCTTGCAGTCCAAGGGACTCTCAAGAGTCTTCTCCAGCACCACAGCTCGAAAGCATCAATTCTTCGGCGCTCAGCCTTCCTTATGGTCCAACTCTCACAGCCATACATCACTACCGGGAAAACCATAGCTTTAACTATACGGACCTTTGTCGGCAAGGTGATGTCTCTGCTTTTTAATATGCTGTCCAGGTTTGCCATAGCTTTCCTCCCAAGGAGCAAGCGTCTTTTAATTTCATGGCTGCAGTCACCGTCTGCGGTGATCTTGGAGCCCAAGAAAATAAAATCTGTCACTGCTTCCATTTCTTCCCCTTCTATTTGCCAGGAAGTGATGGGACCAGATGCCATGATCTGGGTTTTTTTAATGTTGAGTTTCAAGCCAGCTTTTGCACTCTCCTCTTTCACCCTCATCAAGAGGCTCTTTAGTTCCTCTTCACTTTCTGCCATTAGGGTGGTATCGTCTGCATATCTGAGGTTGTTGATATTTCTCCCGGCAATCTTAACTCCGGCTTGTGATTCATCCAGCCCGGCATTTCTCATGATGTACTCTGCATATAAGTTAAATAAGCAGGGTGATAATATTCAGCCTTGTCATACTCCTTTCCCAATTTTGAACCAGTCGGTTGTTCCATGTCCGGTTCTAACTGTTGCTTCTTGACCCACATACAGGTTTCTCAGGAGACAGGTAAGGTGGTCTGGTACTCCCATCTCTTTAAGATGAAACTTAATCTTTAATTGATTTAATTAAATTTAATTAATTAAATTTAAAATTTAATTGATTTAAGATTAAAGAGGAGGCCTTTCTCTTATAGGCAAGCAAACTATATATTTCTAGTATACTTCATATTAGAATATTAAAGACTGTGTTTTTCTGTCATGGTGTTATAATTTAGTGGTTTAGTTTTTATAGTTAGTATTAAAATCATCCTTGAAATAATCCAATTATATTTCTAGATCTTTTTGCTTTTGACTTAATTTGATTTCTTGTTGATTACATACTCAATTCATGTATAAGAAGAACTTGAATTGTTATGATGGTCCTCTTCTGATTTTGTCATCTTTTCCTTGCTCTGTTATCTCCTATTCTTTTTTGTTACATAGAAAGTTATCTTATGCCCAGAATATTTTTTCATTAATCAGGTCCACAAAAAAATTAAGAGTAAGATGCTAGATTAAATAAAAACCATTCATCCCTAAATATATAATATACAAATGCTTATATTTTATTTATGTATCAAAGTTATATAGCCACCCATTTCACAAATGTGATAGTCCACTCTGAGAAAAAAGGAAGAAAGGAAGACCTTAAATCTCAAGTAGATATTCCTTGTGTAAGTGCTCCCTCTTGTGGTTACAAAATTTAATGCATAGATGTAATACTTGGTTTGGGGGTGGCGACAGCCAACAGGAAGCTCTGGTGTGGGCTGGTCCATGAAGTCACAAAGAGTCGGAAGTGACTGAATGAATAAACAACAAAATACTTTGTTTAGTATGCAAAGGCAGTTAAGTAGTTACATAAAAAGGTAAAGGTTCCCCCCGCACATTTGTGCAGTCGTGTCCGACTCTAGGGGGCGGTGCTCATCTCCCTTTGTTAGCCGAAGAGCCAGCGTTGTCCGAAGACGCTTCCACGGTCATGTGGCCGGCATTACCTACCCACCAAAGTGGTACCTATTAATCTACTTGCATTTGCATGCTTTCGAATTGCTAGGTTGGCAAGAGCTGGGGCTAGTGCGGGAGCTCACTCCGTCATGCGGGACTAGGGATTCGAACCTCTGAACTTGCGATCTTCTGATCGACAAGCCTGGCGTCTTACCCACTGAGCCACCACACCCCTCTAAGTAGTTACATACCCAAGAAGAAAAGATAAGAAAGTCATTTTGAAAACTTAATTAAACTGTTGCCCTAGGTTGTAAAAACATAAGCTTATAAATCTCAAGATTAAAAAGGAAAGTTCTAATGAGTAATTTCTCTGATTTCATGTTTTGTTCTCTTGTAAGGGAAGAAGCGATTGGTGAAACCAAGTACATTTTCAGATTCTCCTTAGCAAGGAAATCATGGATCAGCAGTTCTTTTCAATTTTGACATAACACTTTCTTGAAAATTTGTGAAATCCTCCGTTTTGTGACACTCTTTATTCAATAGGTGAAAGGCAGGTCAGTGATATAGACCATTTCCCAATTCTTTCAACCAGGCTGGGAATGGAATGTCAATCCTTCCTTTTTTTTTTCCTCACCTAGATTGGATCTCAGTGTAAAACCAGGATTGTCAGATTTCCAATAGCATGCTTAATAGTTGTTGCAAATATTAGGCCTTTAGTTCAAATTCAGATTGATCAATCAGTGTAATACAGCTCATTTTCTGACATTCTATAGTGCACTTTCTATACATTGCTAATAACTAGCAAGTTCTTGTTTATTCACCTAGATTGGAGCTAAATGAAAGAATCCAATTTTTTTTACACACTAAATGAGTTTCCTAGATTTTACATTTGCTATCTCTCAAGTGAAGGAGAGATCAATGAAATATATTTCATTTGCAGATTGTAACAGAAGATCAATGAATTGTCAACATTTGGTCATCACTTGTTTTTCACCTAGACTGGATCTCAATGTAAAATACACAATTTCCTTGTTTTTTTCTGGTACACTTAAAAGCAATTGCAAATGTTTGTAATCAAAGTGAAAGAGAAGAAGATTAGCAATATCAACTATGGGCACAATGGATAATTACAAAAGGAAGTATTTTACACTTCAAATGCAACAAAAGGCTTAGCATTACCTGAGCTGCAATCCAAAAGACAATGAATAATGAAAGTTTTGGCACTCCTCTCACAATAGTGTGAACAGTATGAAGTGTACAAAAGAAGAGAATGGAAATATTTTACCTGGAGCTCCAATCTAGCTGGATATGGCCAAAATGCAGGAAATCTGTTCACCTCCTAATACAGATAATCAGGAGATGAAAAATGATGCAATTTTATCCATTCTTGAATTCATTTGCAAGACAACTGAGAAAGCATTGTTTCCAGTCTCTAGGAGAGTGGTTCTTAAACTGTTTGATCCAACTCCCCCTTTTCCTTGTTGTTGTTGTTCAGTCGTTTAGTCATGTCCGACTCTTCGTGACCTCATGGACCATAGCACGCCAGGCCTTCCTGTCCTCCACTGTCTCCCGGAGTTTACTCAAATTCATGTTCGTTACATCGGTGATGCTATCTAACCATCTCATCCTCTGCCGTCCCCTTCTCCTTTTGCCTTCAGTCCTTCCCAGCATCAGGGTCTTTTCCAGGGAGTCCTCTCTTCGCATTAGGTGGCCAAAGTACTTGAGCTTCAGCTTCAGCATCTGTCCTTCCAATGAGCAGTCAGGGTTGATTTCCTTTAGGATTGACTGGTTTGACCTCCTTGCAGTCCAAGGGACTCTCAAGAGTCTTCTCCAGCACCACAGCTCGAAAGCATTATGGTCCAACTCTCACAGCCATACATTACTACTGGGAAAACCATAGCTTTAACTATACGGACCTTTGTCGGCAAGGTGATGTCTCTGCTTTTTAATATGCTGTCTAGGTTTGCCATAGCTTTCCTCCCCAGGAGCAAGCATGTTTTAATTTCATGGCTGCAGTCACCGTCTGCGGTGATCTTGGAGCCCAAGAAAATAAAATCTGTCACTGCTTCCATTTCTTCCCCTTCTATTTGCCAGGAAGTTGCCCTTTTCCTAGTCTTGAACAATGTCATTGCCCCCACCCAAAAACAAACAAACATACATACATACACAAAATCACTGCCCTGGGATAACGTGGGATGAGTGGGAAGGGCGTTCTCCTTTATGTAGAAGGTGTGCGTGGGTGTGGGTGTTGGCCAGAAGGCTGTGTTAGCCAAGGGCGGGGGCTGGGAGGGGGGGCTGCTCAAAGGATGGCCTCTGAGGGGCAGAGGATGAGTGACAACTGTGGCTTGGTGCTTCGGAGTGCTGCCGACTCTGAGAATTTCCTTTCTCCTTTTCTGCCTGCGCTTCCTGTTCCCATGGCGCCCTGATTGGCCAGTGGGGAAGGGACTGGTGATGTAATGAGCAGTCTGTCCTTAGCAAAGGTAGGCGATAAAATGGAAGTCACGACTCCAGAAGAAACAGCACAGCCCCAATTAACCGGACCATTCAGTTGAGCTTCCCATCAGGATATAGGACGGATACTTTCTTGTGTGAATGATCTCTGCCAGAAACTTGAGGGGGTTTTAGAAATTAGAGGGGGTTCCCCAAATATTTCCAGAATTTTTTGATTATATAGAATTTTAGATATTAACTGGCATCCAAAAATATAGTGAAACAAACACAGCTTCTTTCTTTTCAAGCAGCTATACTGCTGACTGAATTTTGATTGAAAGAAAAACAAAGGTGAGTTTTTAAAAGTTGACATTTCAGGACAGAGTGATTTAAAAGAGCAGTTTTATTAAATGTGTTTTCAACTCTCTGTTGCCAGTATTTTCACTTGCCAACAAGCACCCTTTTAAATGTAGTATTTTGCTCTCCCAATTATTTAAAGTAAATTTTCTCATTTTATGCCCTCCTTCCTTGTCTCCATCAATTCCTGAAATGGAAGGGAGCAAGACTGCCTTCTTCTGTGGTCCAGATCACACACCAACAACCGAGGATTGTTCAGGTCACAGAGCATGACTTGAGGGCTGTGAATTTTAAGCCCCAGGTATCAAACCAAATATTGATGTTAATGAAAAACTGCACCAGGTAAGTTGCCAAACTGAAATGGTGGTAAAGTAGCTCCGTTCTGCAGTTAAAGTTTTATTATTCATTAATTTTATGTTTGGCAGTAAACTGTGATAGTGATACTCTTCATTTTTTTTCATTTCTGACTCAACAAGACTTTTAAACTCTTTAATTTATGGTCGTAGACCAATAAAAACACAGGTACCGAATTTAAAATGCGGGAAAGCCAAACCCGAAACCGTAAGTCGTGAGAAGACGGCGCCAACCCCCCTCTGCAGGCTGTGGCTATTGCTAGAAAAGCGGCACCCTCTACGGAACGGGTGGGGAACCTTTTTTCTGCCAAGGGCCATTTGGATATTTATAACCGGGGGGGCGGGGTTTCTGGGATTTCCGCAGACCGGAGTTTGCGGGCGGGAGCCAATGACAAGCACTGGGGGACGGGGTTTGCGGACGGGATCCAATCGCGTGGAAGGGGCGGGATCTGCGGGTGGGAGCCCCACGGGCCTTAGGCAGGAGCCCCGCGGGCCTTATATGGCCCGCAGGCCTGACGTTGCCCACCCCTGCTCTACAGCGCTGGGTCTTGCAGAAGGAAGATTGTAGCCTCTTGTTCAGACAGACAGACAGAGGAGGTTTCTGACCATCGGGCTCATGGGTGCCAGGGGCCACGGGGGGGGGTACAATTGGCGCGTAACAGTGCCTGGGTTACTGCCTCAGCCCCTGTATCCCAGCAGAAGTGCACAGAGTTACTGTAGGGGAGACCAGTATATTTGTGTAGTCTCCATAATGGGGAGCGGAGGTAAAAAAAACACCTATATGGAACAAGTAAGATGTTATGGAGGTAATTAGGAATCATCCATGGAGAACCTGCCATTACAGTATAATAAGGAGGGTGATTATCACCTTATTATGGTGATGTGGGTGATGTCATTAAGGTGGCTGATTATCACCCTACCATTTTGTAGGTCCAAATCCCAACTCTTTTTTTAGTTTGGCTTTATCTGGGCCAAGTGACAATTTCCCAGGAGTGAGAGTCAGGTTGGAGTCAGTTTGCCTTCTCAGGGATGAGAAACTGCTCTTTGATCAATGCACGAAAAGGCGGCTTCAGTATCGCAGCCCTTGGGCTAATGAACTGGTCCGCCCTTGGTGCCTGTGGTGATTTGAGATTCTGCTCTCAAGAACCCTTTGCAGAAAAATCGACATTTATTTCAGTAATCTTTGCTTGGATGTACAGGACACTGGATATACATGTGCAAATGTACATGATGTACACATGTATACTGACTGTATACATTTATTCCAATTGTTTCTAGAATTTTTTTTCCCTTTCTTCACAAAATCAGAGACTCTTGCAGGGGGAATGACAAAATACACAGGGTTGACTTGGATTCGGTCAGGCAGAATGCACATCTTTATCAGTTGAACATTGTTTCTCCGGTATCAGCACATATTTGCCCTTCATACAATTTATCTATTGCAATTTGATTTCCTCAGTCTTTTAGTAACCAGCGTTGCAGTTTCCATCACTTCCTTGTTTTGAGGATGTGGTCAGTAAGTTATGTCCTGTCTTCACTTCACTGGCTGGTAAATGATGGTAGTTAAAAGGCTGTTTTTTAAAACTCTGCTGAAGGAGCAGCAGGTTTCACAACCATTCATGTATCTTGTTTAATATAAAGTGACTGCAAATGAAATATATAGAGAAATTTCCAGGTCAGCAAATGGAATACTTAACATTTTAAAACAACATCTTACTTCCTATCACTTTACATGGAAATAACTCCAGTGGATTTAAGTGAAATCTTCCAAGTGGTAGTTGAATCATTTTTAAAACAAAAATGTAGAGTTACTCCCTGGAAAAAATTAAATTACAGCTTGACATTCAGTGCCAGAAATGCAAAGAAAGATAAGTGATTTTCCAAAAAGTATAACTCTGAATTCTTTAAATACTGGTACCACTACTGGGGGGGGGGGGGGCAGCCCTTTTTCACTGACTTCAACTTGAGCAATGTAAAAGATTCTGCAAAGTAAAGATTGAAAAACTGCATCAGTTCAAACACCTGATCCGAACAGTTTTCTTGCCCGTCAAAGGTTCCGCCAGCCCCGCTGCCAGAGCCTGATCCAAAACAGGGACGCCGCTCGCCACGAAACGGGGCAAAGACGGTCCAGAACAAAGGTGCTGCTAAGGAGCGGCTTGGCTTCGGCCCAGCACCCGACCTCTCCTCGGAGCCCCTCCCGGTCCAAATCCCCAGTGCCTGACCTTTCCCTTTTCTTTCCAGGACAGGCGACCTTCTCCACGGTCTTTGCCAATCCCATCCTTAATTCAGAGAACACTTCTGGGCTCTAAGGATACTGTACCTGCCTGTGCACGAAAAACAGTCTGCGCTGACAAGTTTACCACGGAGGTTGCAGAGACATGTCTCAAGGCGCCAATCCCCCACCGGAAGTCAGAATGACAATTAAGATATCGAAGTGGTGGATAGCTGCTGCCTTTTAGGATCAACCATCAACAAGAAAGGAACAAAAACTCAAGAAATATGCCGCAGACTAGCACTTGGTAAAGCAGCCATGAAGGACTTGGAAAAGTTATTCAAATGCTGTGATGTCTCTATAACAGAGCTTTCCAAACTTTTCATGTTGGTGACACACTTTTTAGACATGTATCATTTCGCGACACACTCTTACAGCAAGGCAAAAGGCAGGCACTAGGACCTGTGTGGAATCACAGCAGGTTTGGAGGCAGCCGGGCACAAGGCAGGCACTAGGACCTGCACGGAATCACAGCAGGTTTGGAGGCAGCCGGGCACAAGGCAGGCACTAGGACCTGTGTGGAATCACAGCAGGTTTGGAGGCAGCAAGGCACAAGGCAGGCACTAGGGCCTGTGCGGAATCACAGCAGGTTTGGAGGCAGCCGGGCACAAGGCAGGCACTAGGGCCTGCGCAGAATCCTGGCAGGGCAGATTTGGAGGCAGCCAGGCACAAGGCAGGCACTAGGACCTGCGCGGAATCACAGCAGGTTTGGAGGCAGCAAGGCACAAGGCAGGCACTAGGACCTGCGCGGAATCCTGGCAGGGCTCAGAGGCAGCAGCAGCCGCGACACACCCAGACACTGCAGCCGACACACTAACGTGTCCCGACACACAGTTTGGAAAGCTCTGCTCTATAACTACAAAGATCAGACTCATGCAAGCCATGGTATTACCTGTGACACGCTATGGAAGCAAAAGATAGACTTCGAAGAAGCAGGATAGGAAGAATTTGGACGCCTTTGAACTCTGGTGTTGGAGAAGACTCCTGAGAATATTGTGGACAGCCAAGAAAACAAACCGATGGATCATCGAACAAATCAACCCAGGGTTCTCACTCGAGGCACAAAAGACCAGGCTCAAATTATCTCACTTCAGACACATTATGCGAAGACCCAGCTCTCTGGAGAAGGCTCTGATGCTGGGAAAGGTGGAAGGAAAGAGAAGAGGATGACCAGCAGCAAGGTGGAAGGACTCCATTACGGTGGCTGTGAGTCCACCACTGGAAGACCTGAAAGACCAGGTTAGGGACAGATCATCATGGAGAAAATCCATCTATGTGGTTGGTTTGAGTTGACGATGACTTGATGGCACATAATCAATCAATCTATCTAATGGTGTTTGCTAAAAAGTGAAGGATGCTGAATTGCTCACTAAATGGGCATTGTCTAGAACAAATAAACTTCTTTAAATACCTTGGAACAATCTTCCATGCATCAGGTGTGCCTACAGAGATGATGTGACAAAAATGCATCTAAATCTCCATCAGCTACCTAGGCCTTTTACCATTCTCAGGGTGCCCAATACATCCCTTCTGCAATAAAACTCTTCTCTGCAAAGGTTCATGTGCAACTCCTTTATGGAGCATAACTTGGTATTCATTCCAACTTCATTCATTTTCATTCATTCATTCATTCATTCATTCATTCCTTCATTCAATTCATTCATTCATTCATTCATTCATTCCTAACTAACTAACTAACTAACCTTGATGGATGCCTAATGGTGTTCTTTATATGGAAGCAGGATTACTTAAAGTTGAAGCCAGTGTATGTATTAATATCTTCAAATTTTGACTAAGGCTTGCTATTTTCCATGTAGACTTAGCCCCATATGTATACGTTGAGCCCTTTATCCTGAAATGGAAAAGGAGTGGAGTGGAACCTGCGCCGTTGCAGCTTCTCTCCTCACGCACTGATGACAACGGGGTATGACTTGGCTAGGAAGAAATTCAGATGAGTATTTGATACAGAGCATCAAACTGAGCACAGTTTAATTCCTACTGATGTCTGCTTAGGCAATCAAGTTACCAATCGTAAGTCTGCCAAATATGTTACTATGATCACCATACCAAAATTCCAGAGCTCTGAATCTTGTATGTACATCATTCTGGAAGAAAGGTTCCAGAAAATCACATATACAGTAATGAAGGCCTTTGTTGCTGTAAGTCAGGAGCAATTGAAATAAGGGCTCATGTGCTTCGCTACTGTCAGTCCTATCAACCCCAGAATACATTGAGCTAAAGGCCAGTATGGAAACCAGCTCAACGGTTTCCTCTGCAGAGCCGTCTGACTAGAGAACAATGGCTGCTGCAAAATAATACGGGCATTAAGACAGAATAAATGGTATGTTGGAGAATATATTCTCCAAGCTCCTCTTGGACATTTTAAGCCCCCTGCAGTCCCAGCCACCCGCTAGATCTATCCTCCATCACCATTTTGGCTTGGACTGCAGGAGAGCCCACACACCTGGCTTCCACAGAGGCACCTGGCTCTGTAATGCCCGATCAGCACTTCCCAAAGCGCGTCTCAAATCTCATGAAGAGGCTCCTTTAAACACAGGTTTAGCGCTCCTTTGGAAGGATGCTCCACATAAAATCTATTTGAAATGGGCATCAGCGCTGGGTCCTGCCCTTCTCTGGGCAGAAGAACTAAATTAACAACTTCCGGGACGTCAACAGCCGGCTCCGAAAATGAAGCATTCTGGGGCTTGTAGTTTCCGATGCCTGAAAAAGAAGAGTCGGTTCCCTCACCCCCTCCCTAATCGCGCGGTGCACTATAATATATATGGATGTATAATTAAATATGTATGATGTTGTAAGCCGCCTAGAGTCCTCCATTAGGGAGGGGATAGGCGGGGAATGAATGAATGAATGAATGAATGAATGAATGACTGAATGAATGCATGCATGCATGCATGCATGCATGCATGCATGCATGCATGCATACATACATACATACATACATACTAATCGGTGGAAGCTTTACAGGGAGGGATCCAAGCTTGAACTAAGGAGGACTTTCCTGCCTGTGAGAGCTATAAAGCAGCCTGCTTCCTGAAGTTGAAGCCTGCTTCCTGAAGTTGTGCGTGCTCCGTCGCCGGAGGTTTTCGAGAAAAGACCGGACAGCCATTTGTGCAGCACGGTGTGAGGATTCCTGCAGCGGAAGACCTCCAGGGTCCCCTGGGTTCTACGTTGCTGGCTCTGTCTCCAGGGAGCACGTAACAGGTTTTCCACTGCACCTGTGAGTTTCGCCGGTAACCATTTTGTTTACCCGAACGCCCTTTTCTTTTTCTTTCTTTCTTTCTTTCTTTCTTTCTTTCTTTCTTTCTTTCTTTCTTTCTTTCTTTCTGGGGACGACCAGATACGGTGACTTGCAGTCCGCACTGCAATCCCTTGGAGCACAAGGATGGAGGCCGGTCCCTCCCGCTGCACCGTCCCGTCCCCCGTGCCTGGCTCTTTGTGGACCAGGGTTTAGCGCTGGTGGAAAAATTCATCGGACCCTCTCCCAACCCACCGCCTCCCCCACTGGGGAGAGTGGCGGATGGTTTTCCTGCCAGCAGGTCACGCTTGGTGGGAGCAGAAAGCCACGGAACCCATCAGCTCCTTCCGTCACCTTGGGTTACGATCAGGCCAAAGTACTCATCAAACAGCGTGTAATAGACACAGAACGCCAACTGGGTCTAGCCAGCTCTTCAACCTTTATTGCCAATGAATCCAGTAGGTATTGTGCCTCCCCCATGATATACCTATCCAAACTAGAGATACCCAACCATCGGAGAGCTTTTACATTGGCACGATGTCATGCCCTCCCATCTGCTGTTCTTGAAGGCCGATATCGAAAGATCCCCTATCAGGAGAGACAGTGCCCCTGTGACTCTGGCCACATAGAAACAACAGCGCATATGCTCCTTCAGTGCCTGTTTTATAGAGACATTCGAACTAGTCTCATTACACCGTTGTTGTATAAATATCCAGGATGCTCAGGACAATTTTATACCTCCCTGCTGCTGACAGACATCAACCCTACCATAACATACAATGTTGCCAGATTCTGTGCGGCAGTGCTTAAAATTCGCAGAATGACGACAAGTAGCACAAACTAGCCTTCAATTTTAATTTAACAGAGTAATGTATTTCCAGATATACTAATCCTATGCTCCTTTATATTTACCTGATGCTTTCACTCCCCTTTTTTTTCCCTCCCCCTCTAGACCTGTGTTTTAGTTTTATATTTTAAACTCATTTGTATGCATTAATTGACTGTACCTTATCCTCCTCATGCTGGTCTATGACCGTAATAAAGATTTGTTTGTTTGTTTGTCTGTTACCTTGTCCCGCACTAAAGCTGTAAGAAATGCATGAGCCACAGCTGTTACTGTGCTGTGCCCACCAATCAAAGGCTGCAAATTGTATGTCAGCATGCTTTTCTGCCCACACCAGGACTGGTAGGGAGCGTTTCCACGTAGCCATTTGCCTATGCGCTGAAGAATTTCCAAGAGTGAAAGAAATCTGAAAACTAACGATATAGCAAATAAATCCAAATTGATCAATGAACTACTGGAGTTCCCGGATGCCCTCGATATCCCCACATCTGGAAGATCCCCAGATGTTCTGCACTAACAGAGTTGGGCTCCTGGGCACTGGAGCGCTAGATTTAGGCTGAATGTCTCCACCTTAAATCAGCCTTTCTCACCCTTTTGACCCTGGCGGGACCCTAGAAGTATTTTCCAGGCCTCGGGGAACCCCTGCGCATTCAGGCTCCAATATAGGCCAGAAGTTACAGAATTATTATATTCGTTTCATGGGTAGGCCTGTCTATATGCATTCACAGTGTTCTTAAGCTGAAAATAATGAAACTTACCGCTTTAATGTGAAGTTGCCCGAATTTGAAGTAATTTTTTTTAAAAAATTGTGATCTCCCAGGGAACCCCTAGTGACCTCTCGCGGAACCCGAGGGTGCAAACCACCCCCAGAAATCTCTGCATCCTCTTTGTCACTATGGAATATTTTCAACCCACACTGTTAACAGCTGACTTATGAACAGCCCTGAAACGCGAATTGCCGTTTAGCCCTGCGAATCAGGGGCGGGATGGCGCTTCTGCCCCACGGCTCTCCTGGAAACGCCGGGCAGGGTCGGTCCAGCTGCCCGCATCCACTTCGCTCCCGCGGCTTCCAGCCCATCCGGATTGGCAGCCCGCGAAACCACGACTGTCCCGGGCTTTTTAAGGCCGGCTGAAACGGAAACACGGAGGGGCAGGTCCGGGCGGCCGCCAGAGGGCAGCCGCGTGCTGGGCAGGCCCGCCGCTCCGCCCGGCCGGCCGGCCCCTCCCTTTGTGCGACTGCGGGCCGCCGCCGCCGCCGCGTCCAGGCGCGGGCGAGGCCCGGAGCCCCCCGGCGGACCCGCTCCCCCTCCGTCGGCGCGCCGGGCCCGGAGCGGCTTCTCCCTCCCGGCGACGCTTGCGGGCCGGGCCCCTCCGGCCACGCGCGGCCGCCGCTCCTTCTCCGCCCGCCCGCCCGCCTGCCTGCCTGCCGCGCGAGCAGAGTTGACTATATATGGTCAAAGCCGGGAGAGCAGGCGAGCCGGGCGAGCGGCGCTTCCTGGTTTGCGCAGCCGGGAGTTGACGTCGCCCCCCCGCCGCTGCTGCAGAAGCAGGAGGAGGAGGCGGAGGAGGAGGCGGAGGCGGCGAGGGGACCGGCCGAGCCAGCGACGAGCGAGCCCTGCCCTGCCCTGTCCTGCCCTGCCGCGGACCTGCGTGGGATCCTCGCCTTGAAGCCGCCGCCGCCGCCGCCGCGACCATGCCCTACCAGCCGAGTGAGTGGCGGCGCGGCGGCCGTGCGCGGGGAGCCTGGCCGGGGGGAGGCTGCGGGGACGCGGCTCTGCGGCTCCTTCCAGGACCAGAAGCGGCGGCGGCGGAGGGGCGGCGTTGCTGTCCGGCGGAGGCGCCCCGCGCTCCCCCCGGACGGACAGGCGGCGGGCGGCTCTCGCGGAGGGCCCCGGAAGGCTGCGTGGGCGAGGAGAGGCCGGGGGGCGTCTGATTCCACCTCCGCCCCGGAGAAACGCAGCTCCGGCCCTTTCGGAGGCCGCCGCTGTGGCCGAGAGACCTTTCCCGGCCGCTTGCGCGCCGCCGAGCCGAGGCGGGGCCCTTGATCTGGAAGGGGAAGAGCGGCGGGGGGCGGGGGGGACGGAAGGCTGGCTGGAGCCGCCAGGCGCTTCCCGGCTGGGGGGGAGCAACAGGTTAAATCCAGCGCCCGCCGAGGCTAATTCTGTCTCCCCTTTTCTTTCGTAGGAAAAGTGTTTGCCAGCCTCCCGCAGGTCGAAAGGGGGGTCTCCAAAGTCATTGGTGGAGATCCGAAGGGCAATAATTTCTTATATACCAATGGAAAATCTGTCGTCATTCGGAACATTGATGTAATGTATCCTAGTTTTTTTTTAATCTTTGCTCATTTTAAAGGTTTCTTCGTAAAAGCCACCTATCAATGACTTTGTAATTCCTGCATTATTGGGGGAAGAAATATCTGTGCCCATCAAGGAAGGCGTGGGGGGGCAGAGTCAAGAGAGCTAAGAATATCCAGCCAGCAGCCCAGTTGCCTTTAACCTCGTGCCACGAAATCCACAGCAGAAATGGTGGCGGGCAGATGCTTTAAATAACATGAAAACCCGAAAAACGAAGAGTGGTTCAACGGCTATAATTATTGTGGTATGAAGCTCAGTTGGGGCTGTGCACAGTTAAAAAAGGATCCAGAAGAGCACAGCCCCTCCGTGCTTCGTGAAGGCAGCCCCTCTCTCTTTTTTTCCACACCTCCAAAGTTGCCCTCAAAGCAGAGGTACCTTTTCCCACCTCAAATGGAAGCCAGGGAAAAAAGGGGCTGCCTAAATGACTAGTAGAGAAGAGCTGTGATTGCACTCATAAAATCCAAAGCAATTCTGAATCATTTTACAACTATGCACACCCTTAATTTATTAGTGTAAAAAGGCAAAGTCTAGGGACACTGAACAAAAGCCTAATTAAGCAATTAAATGTTTCTGCCTTTTCATGCTGTATTTTTGTTAATATCGTAACCAACGTGGCAGAACCGCTGTAGATGTTTCATGTGTTATGAGATGGCATGTCCAGAGTCTATGAAATTCTCCCCCTGCCAGGAGCCTCGGTGAAAGAGGGCCCATGTGGGAGCGTTGTTAAAGGTCCTCTGGCAGGCAGGAGGCCTGGCTATGCTGCCTCAAACTCCTGAAGGAAAGAAGGAAAGGAGAGGAGAGGAGAGGAGAGGAGAGGAGAGGAGAGGAGAGGAGGAAAGGAAAGACATAAGTCAGCCCAGCCAATAAATAAGGGTCAACCATAAGGGACTTCCTTTTTGATGTCCTGAGCTTAGCCTCAGGATGATTCCCGTACAAGGCTCTCCCAGTATGACCATTGAAAGCGCTGCGGCTCTTCTAACAGCTAGACCAGGGGTCCCCAACCTGTGGGCCGCGGGGCTCCCTCCTGCAAACCCCGCCCCCCGGTGCAAGCGATTACCCCGCCCCTGGTGCGCACGATTGGCTCCCGCCTGCAAACCCATCCCCTGGTGCGCGTGATTGGCTCCTGCCTGCAAACCCTGCCCCCCAGTGTGTGCGATTGGCTCCCGTCTGCAAACCCCTCCCCCCAGTGTGCACGATTGGCTCCTGCCTGCAAACCCCGCCCCCCCCAGTCCATGGAAAAATTTTCTTCCATGACCGGTCCCTGTTGCCAGAAAGGTTGGGGACCGCTGCTCTAGACCTTTTGTGGCAAGAAAAGAAGAAGAAATAGTTGGTAAATAGAAGAAGGTTGCAGATGATATCATCTCGTCCCCCTTTTCCACGTAAGGCTATTTTAAAATAGTTTCTGGATAAGGGTCTGGGTAGCAGTGGGGGGTGGGTTGGACTGGCTGAAATTACATTTTTGAAAAAGGTTACTGTTTAATCGTCATATTAATGTCCATATGCAGATTAGTCATTACACTTTAGCAGAAACTTAAGATTTGATAATAGGAATTAAGAGAAGCAGTTTCCTACAAATTTGTTTGCCATGGCAACATTTTTTTTCCCCAGTGAGACCCATCTTCTCTCCTGATTTTAATATTAATGGAAGAGGCGGAAACCAGAATCGTGCTCGTATTAGAAATGTTCTGAGACCTCTAGGCAACATTCATTGAACTCATATACTGTCATGTCTTACAACTTGTGGTTTAGACATTTGGACCATCAGAGGAAGGGGCAGGAATTTGACCAAATATGATGGCCAGAATCCAAGGCAGCTAAATATAATATAATTTTATAAAGCTGTCAGAGATCCATAGGTAGATGGGTGGCTGTATAAATTGTGAACTAACTAACTAACTTTTTTTTTTTTGCTGTTCAGTTGTATCTGATTCTTGGCAACTGCCTGGATTAGTCGCTGTAGTTTTCTTGGAAAGGTTTTTCAGAAGTGTCCTGCCATTGCCTCCTTCCTAGGGCTGAGAGAGAGGGACTGGCCCAAGGTCACCCAGCTGGCTTTGTGCCCAAGTCGGGACTAGAACTCATGGTCTCCCAGTTTCTAGCCTGATGCCTTAATTACGACACCAAACTGGCTCTCAACTAACTAACTCAGAGCTTTCCAAACTGTGTCGGGACATGTTAGTGTGTCAGCTGCAGTGCCTGGGTGTGTCGCGGCGGCTGCTGCTGCTGCCTCCGAGCCCTGCCAGGATTCCGCGCAGGTCCTAGTGCCTGCCTTGTGCCTTGCTGCCTCCAAACCTGCTGTGATTCCGCACAGGTCCTAGTGCCTGCCTTGTGCCTTGCTGCCTCCAAACCTGCTGTGATTCCGCGCAGGTCCTAGTGCCTGCCTTGTGCCTTGCTGCCTCCAAACCTGCTGTGATTCCGCACAGGTCCTAGTGCCTGCCTTGTGCCTTGCTGCCTCCAAACCTGCTGTGATTCCGCGCAGGTCCTAGTGCCTGCCTTGTGCCCTGCTGTAAGAGTGTGTCGCGAAATGATGCATGTCTAAAAAGTGTGTCACCAACATGAAAAGTTTGGAAAGCTCTGAACTAACTAACTAACTAAATAAATAAATATTGTGACTGTCTCATTAATAGATGGGAATCCTTTCCTATAACTTGAGGAGGAAAGTTTGGTGTAGCCTGTGCAGGGGAAAGATAGCTGGGAATATTCAGCAGCTAAAATGCTTCCTCCCTCTCCAGTTCTGCATGGAGGTAGAATCATTCCAGGGGTTGGAGGATTATGGCTTTGCTACAGTGCAAAGATGCCATGGATTTTTGTACCTTAGTGAAGGAGAGTGCGGTCACATTATTTATTAATTATGTTACAGCCATCTGAGAAAGAAGGGATATTCGACTTCAACAGCTGGTATTTTCTTCCATGGATATAAATGCCAGCAACTTGACCCCCCTCTGGATGTACAGATTACAAGTAGACCTCGGTTAACAATGCCAAATGGGACTTGAATTGCTGTTGCTAAGTGACAACGGTCATAAAGCGCGACATCACATGACTGTGCCGCTTAGCAATGGCACTTTTGGCACTCCAGGTTGCCACTGTTAAGCGAATCGCTGCGGGTCGTTAAGTGAGGACATCTCGTGGTCGCCATTTCTGACCTGCTGGCTTCCCCGTTGACCTTACTTGTTGGAAGTTGGCAAAGAAGGAAGAACTCCCAAAATTCTCAGCCAAATCCAACCTATCTAGATTGCATCAGGTTTCTGAAGATTGTACTAAGAATTGCTTGCTTTTATGATACGGAAAAGTTTAAAAATAAGGATTTGTTCTGAATGGACGGGGATCTGACTTAAAATGTTAGGCTAAGGTTAGTTCGTTAAATCAATGATTAATTACATGCCATCAAGTCGGTGTCAACGCTTAATGGCCACACATATATTTTTTTTGAGATGATCTGTCCCCAGCCTTGTCCTTCCAAGTTTTTCCAACAGTGTACCCATTGCTTCTATAATTGCATCCATTCACCTTGCTACTGGTCATCCTCTTTTTCTTTTTCTTTCCTTCTATTTTCCCCAGCATTATGGTCCCAAGACAGCTAGGTCTTTGCATAATGTGTCCAAATTGCAGCCTGGTCATTCATGCCTTGAGGGAAAACTCTGGATTGATTTGTTCTATGATCCACTTGCTTGTTTTCTGGGCTGTCCATAGTATTTCAGTTTTCTCCACCTCCAAAGTTCAAAAGTGTCGATACTCTTTCTATCCTTGTCTGTAGCTTGAATCATGTCAACTGGATTTCTATTTTCTTAGTAGAAATAAGAAAATCTACTAAGAAAATAGAAATCCAGTTGACATGATTCAAGCTACAGACAGTTCCACCTGGATGACTGAGAACCTTCATAGACATTCTGCAGGAAGGTCCATTTGAGTGTGTGTGTTTGTACATTTGTGCAATCAACAGGCTGCTCAGACTGTGTTTCTAGGTAGCTGTTACACATATTTAGGATTCCCTTACCAACTTTGCTCAGACTGAAGAAGCTCCTTGGATAAGGAGCGAAACGTTTCCACTGAGAAAATAGAAATCCAGTTGACATGATTCAAGCTACAGACAATTCCACCTGGATGACTGAGAACCTTCATAGACATTCTGCAGGAAGGTCCATTTGAGTGTGTGTGTTTGTACATTTGTGCAATCAACAGGCTGCTCAGACTGTGTTTCTAGGTAGCTGTTACACATATTTAGGATTCCCTTACCAACTTTGCTCAGACTGAAGAAGCTCCTTGGATAAGGAGCGAAACGTTTCCACTGAGAAAATAGAAATCCAGTTGACATGATTCAAGCTACAGACAATTCCACCTGGATGACTGAGAACCTTCATAGACATTCTGCAGGAAGGTCCATTTGAGTGTGTGTGTTTGTACATTTGTGCAATCAACAGGCTGCTCAGACTGTGTTTCTAGGTAGCTGTTACACATATTTAGGATTCCCTTACCAACTTTGCTCAGACTGAAGAAGCTCCTTGGATAAGGAGCGAAACGTTTCCACTGAGAAAATAGAAATCCAGTTGACATGATTCAAGCTACAGACAGTTCCACCTGGATGACTGAGAACCTTCATAGACATTCTGCAGGAAGGTCCATTTGAGTGTGTGTGTTTGTACATTTGTGCAATCAACAGGCTGCTCAGACTGTGTTTCTAGGTAGCTGTTACACATATTTAGGATTCCCTTACCAACTTTGCTCAGACTGAAGAAGCTCCTTGGATAAGGAGCGAAACGTTTCCACTGAGAAAATAGAAATCCAGTTGACATGATTCAAGCTACAGACAATTCCACCTGGATGACTGAGAACCTTCATAGACATTCTGCAGGAAGGTCCATTTGAGTGTGTGTGTTTGTACATTTGTGCAATCAACAGGCTGCTCAGACTGTGTTTCTAGGTAGCTGTTACACATATTTAGGATTCCCTTACCAACTTTGCTCAGACTGAAGAAGCTCCTTGGATAAGGAGCGAAACGTTTCCACTGAGAAAATAGAAATCCAGTTGACATGATTCAAGCTACAGACAGTTCCACCTGGATGACTGAGAACCTTCATAGACATATCTTTCTATCCTTCTTTGTCCAACTTCTGAAGAGTTTCACAGGAAATACCATGGCTTGCATGATTCTGATCTTTGTAGGTATAGACACATCGCAGCATCTGAAAATCTTTTCCATTGCCATTATTGCTACTCTACAAATGCTAATCCATAGTGAATTTCTTAAAAGGCAGAAACTATCCACCACTTCAGTATCTTCATTGTTAATCTAAAGCTATTTGCTGTATCTTTTATCATTAGTTTGGTCGTCTTTACATTTAACCTTAGTCCCAATTTTTCACTATGTTGCTTGACTTTCATTACTTGAGCTTGTAAAACATGTGCATTTTCAGCTATCAGAGTAATGTCATCAGCATAATTCAGGTTATTGATGTTTCTTACTCCAGTTTTAAAATCACGCTTGCTGGCATAGTTTGGTTAGAATCTTTTTACGGATTCTTCTGTTGCTTATCATATCTCTGTAGATGTGCCATTAATTCAGGTAGCCTTCCAACTTGCTAATGACCAGGGAGCTGATCTAACATCTTTGCTTGTACTAGAGGTTCTTATAAGTAGGAATATCTTCTAAGATATCTTGGATGTTGACATCTCTATTGTACAGAATTATAGTATACTTCTTCCATCTTTGTTTGATCTTCTCTGAATCAGTTACTATCTGTCTCTTAGCATACCAATCTGAGATTGGAACCTCCTTCTGAATTCAGAGGTCTTTTAGAAGATTTTCTTTGTTGTAGATCTGTTTCCATCTTAGATATCATTGTAGTACTGCTGCTTGTCTCCTAAAAAAACTTTGAAACTCTTTGTTAAGCTTTTTCCCCTGAAGCATTTGACAATATTTTCACATTGTGTTCTGACATACAGTTTGCTCTCTTCTGTTTCTTGTTCTTTGTCAGTCTCTTTTCATATGCATCCTTAACAGCCTGATCTGATTTCATTCCACAGTTCCTCTACTTCTCTAACAAGGAAGTTCAGGACTTCGAAACAGTTCCTGATGTTTTCTTCAAAAATGGTGGATACGTGCTCAAGGTTGTGTTGTGAAAACTGGTTTTGTTCTTTGACATTGTTCTTTTGCTTTAACTTGACTTGGAACTTGCACGTGAGCATTTTTGTGATCAGTTCTATAGTCAACCTATGGCCAAGTTTTTGGTGTTTGTACCAATTATAGTCCATTTGATTTCTGTATATTCCATCTGGTGATGTCCACGTATATAGGTGTCATTTTAGTTGTTGAAAGACTCTGTGAGCAAGAAAGAAATAATTGGATTAGCAGGAATGTATACGTCATTCTCCTGCTTCATTTTGGTTCCTTGGGCCGTACAATCTGACTACGTTTTCCTCAGTATCTTCAGTTTTGCCATCCCTGTCTCCAACCACAAGCAGCTCATCTTGCTTGCATGTTTTGTCAGTTTCAGATTGAACTTGATTATTAAACTGGCCAGCCTCCTTTTCTTCTGCCTAAGTGGTTGGAACATAAACTTGAATAATAATAAAAGGTTGTCTGCAAAGTTGAATTGATATTATTCAGTCATCGATTGCATTGTATCCAAGAACTGTCCTTGCTATATCCTTCCTGACTGTGAAAGAAACATTGTTCCTTCTTTGTTTCTCATGTAAACAATATAGTCTTCTGTCTGAAAGTGTCCAATTCCAGTCCATTTCAATTCACTGATGCCTAAGATGTCAGTGTGTTGTCTGTTCATTTCATCTTCCACTGTGTTGAGTATGTTCCTTCCATGTTCCCACTGTAATCCTGTCTTTGCAGCTTTTTCCATCTAGGAAAATTTTATCTGATGGCAACATTGGGAACTAGATGTCCTGAATTTAACCTTTTTAAAAAAAATCCGTTCAGTCGTGTCCGATTCTTGGAGACTGCCCGGACAAGTCCCTGCAGTTTCCTTGGCAAGGTTTTTCAGAAGTGGTTTGCCATTGGCTCCTTCCTAGGGCTGAGAGAGAGCAACTGGCCCAGGGTCGCCCAGCCGGCTTCGTGCCCAAGGCGGGACTAGAACTCTCAGTCTCCTGGTTTGCCATTGGCTCCTTCCTAGGGCTGAGAGAGAGGGACTGGCCCAAGATCACCCAGCCGGCTTTAGTGCCTAAGGCGGGACTAGAACTCTCAGTCTCCTGGTTTGCTATTGGCTCCTTCCTAGGGCTGAGAGGCAGGGACTGTCCCAAGGTCGCCCAGCTGGCTTTCATGCCTAATGCGGGACTAGAACTCTCAGTCTCCTGGTTTGCCATTGGCTCCTTCCTAGGGCTGAGAGAGAGGGACTGGCCCAAGATCACCCAGCCGGCTTTCATGCCTAAGGTGGGACTAGAACTCACGGTCTCCCGGTTTCTAGCCTGGTGCCTTAACCACGACACCAAACTGGCTTTCTTTAACCTAGCCACAACATAAATACCGTTAGTACTCCAAAAGATCCTCACCTCTTCCTCAGTAGCATGCTGAGTGCCCTCAGACCTGAGGGCTTCATCATCATCCAGCATTATGCCCATTATAGGTGCCTACTGGCTTCAGCTGGGCAGCTGGCATGACTCTTACAGTGACCCCACTGGGATTCTCAACTCTGGGCATGCATTCCCTGCATTCCTTCCCCCCAGGAACGCCCCACCACCATGATGAGGTAGCAGCTGCACTTGGGAATTATTAAATTGTACAGTGTGTAAAAGTCAGGTGGGTCTGTATATGCTAATACAGGGTAGTGGTGGCTTTTTTATTGCATCTTGAGACAAAGTGTAATCTGAAAATTTGCTAAAAGCCTAAATTTCAGGAAGAAAAAAAAGTACTTCTATTTTGGTTTTTAATGTTCTATGCAAACTGACAGTTTATGCTTAGAAATGGTTTTATTGGCATAGTGGGAATACTTTAACGCAGAGCTTTCCAAACTGTGTGTCGCGACACAAAAGTGTGTCGCCACACACAGCGTGGTGTGTCGCCACACCACCCGGAAGCAGCGCTAAAGCAGGGCTTTCCAAAGTGCTGCCGCTGGTGACACACCAGCGGCAGCGGCGGCGCGCGCACGGCGACGGCGCGGGGGGGCGTGCGGCGGGGCGCGCGCATGGCAATGGCGCGGGGGGGCGCGCGGCAGTGCGCGCGTGCACGGCGGCCGCCATGCACACACGTGCCACCGCACGCCCACCCGCGCTGTCGCCGTGCGCGTGCGCACCGCCGCGCGCCCCCCGCGCCATTGCCATGCGCACGCCCCGCCGCACGCCCCCCCGTGCCGTCACCGTGCGCGCGCCGCCGCTGCCGCTGGTGTGTCACCAGCGGCAGCACTTTGGAAAGCCCTGCTTTAACGTATCACAATTAAGTAGACTAGATCTGTTTTATGTTATTTATTTATTTTATTTTATTTTATTTTATTTTATTTTATTTTATTTTATGGATTACCAAATGCATTTTAGCATGCTTGAAGGGATGTAAAGGTGCTTTTTAAGAAGCCGCCTGAAAATTAAATTACAACTTTTAGATTTGTTCTTTAATAAATTATTACATTAACATTCCCCCACAAAAATTCTTACCTTTAAAATGGAAAATACTCTGCAAAGCCATTTAAAAAAAATTATTTACGGAAACTTCTCTGGAAACCACACACCTTTTGCTGCCTGCATTTTAGAAAACATAGCTGATTTCCACACATAGACATTTTGCTCCACTCAACCATGTGCTCCGGGGTCCTGGATGCTCCCTCGGTGTTCAGTGTTTCCCTGCCTGTCCACATGAACAGAGTTGTGCATTGGTGCTGGAAAAAATGGCCATGTTGAGATACGTGCAGATAAGGCAGCTGGCAAGCAGAATCGGAGATGTATGGGCCTCAGCAGACTATCCATCCCAGCTTGTAGTTAGTTAGCTAGTATTTCAACCACAGTTTGTTTAACCCACAACTGTGGCCTGGTTCAAAATAATATTAAGCTGTAATAAGGTGAGTTCCAATTGCGGGGGTGTGGGCAGTCTCAGGAGTGATTGTTGGGGACACCAGGCATTGAGGCAAGGCACAAGGTGGGTGGGGGAACCAAATCCAAAGCAATTTTCTCTTTTCGGCCCCTTTTCTATCTTCCGAGTAACTGGGTGGGCTGGAGGGAGGGAGCTCCTGACTTCTTCACAAAATGATCAGGAGGCCTTTGTGGCGGGGTTAAAGATCCCAGCACCGAATTGCTGGACTGGGCTTCAAAAATGTGATTTTGCCTGGCAGGAATCCACCCGCCCCCCTCCCCACTTTAAATGGACAATTGTTTCCTTGGGCTCTCCTTCTGAGATTATGGTATTTAGTTATTCATTCAGTTTCATGGAGTCAATTTCATGGAGTTTCATTCAGTTTCATGGAGGTGGCTTACAAGGATAATAAGTCTCACAAAAATAGAACCATTCCCCCCCCCCCATAAATCCTTAAAAGCAGCACGTATCCCTCAAAAAAACCTTATCTAAAAATTTTTTTAAAAGTATCTTGGCCACTATGCAGAAAGCAAGTCGGAGCCCAGCACTCCTGGGGAAAGCTGTTCTCTAGGGTGGGGGCTGTCCCTGAGGAAGCCAGCCACTTGCCCCACCCCCTTCACCTCCCCAGGGCAGGAACCTTCTGACACCCCCCCTCCCCGGATGCCCTCCCTGGACAGGCATCATCTAGTTAGCCAAGACGGACCTGAAGCTACCAGGAGCCAGAAATTGACGTTATCCCACAGCGGCAAACGATCCTTCAGCAGATCAGCTGGCAAAAATGGATAACTGACAGTGGGTGGGAAAATTCCCTTCTTTGAAAAGTTACATTTTGAGATTCTGTTTCTCTTACAGAACCCAGCAATTGCTGATATCTATACTGAACACGCCCATCCAGTTGTGGTGGCCAAATATGCGCCCAGCGGCTTCTACATCGCATCTGGAGGTACAGTGTAATAGCATGTCTTCATAATCCCACGCGGGGTCACGCTCACTTACGCCCACCGGGAAGTAGGTTTCTCTGCTTCCTTATGGTTTTCTGATATTCACCTTCAGTGTTGCACACTTGCTTGTTGTTGACACAATATTGTATCAATATTGTATCCTCGGGCTAAGAGACTGCAGTGTGGATCTCTTGAACAATTCTTGCATTGGTGGATTTAGATGGGCCTGTACTCTAAGCCGCATCTTCCCTTCCCTTCCACTCCTCCTCCTCTCTGTGTGCTATCGGCTACTCTCGGAGAGGAGACGAGGAGCAGAATGCGTGTAGCAGAATGCGTGTACAGGGGTGCTTAAAAGTTGTGAACCCTTTTGAATTTCCAGTATTTCTGCATAAATATGACCTAAAACGTGATTTGTTCTCCACACAAGTTCATTCATTTATTGAGGAAAATGATCCAAAGCTACATATTTGTTTGTGGCAAAGTATGTGAACCTTTTCTTTCAGTAACTGGTGTGCCCCCCACCCTTTGGTCCTGCAATGTGTGTGCTTTTGGGTCGTTGTTGTGCTGCATGACCCACTTTCTCTTGAGCTTCAGTTCACGGACAGATACCCTGACATTTTCCTGTAGAATTGGCTGGTACAATTCAGAATCCATAGTTCCATCCATGATGGCAAGCTGCCGTGGTCCAGAAGCAGCAAAGCAGGCCCATACCATGATCCTGCCATCACCACATTTCACAGATGGGTTAAGGTTCTTATGCTGGAACGCAGTGCCTGCCTCTGGCCAGACGTAACGCTTTTCATTCAAGCCAAAAAGTTCTATTTTGGTCTCGTGTGTCCACAGGACATCCTTCCAGTAGCCGCCTGGCTTATTCATGTGGTCTTTCGCAAACTGTAGATGGGCAGCAGTGTTCTTTTGGGAGAGTAGTGGCTTTCTCCTGGCAACCCTGCCACACACACCTTGTTGTTCAGTCTTCTCCTGATGGTGCTCTCATGAATACTGACATTTGCCAGTGCAAGAGAGGCCGTTAGTTCCTTCAGATGTTATCCTGGGGTTCTTGGAGACCTTCCAGAGTATTACACACCGTGCTCTTGGTATGATCTTGGTTGGTTGATCACTCCTGGAGAGGGTAACAATGGGGTTGAATTGCCTCCATTTGTACATGATCTGTCTGACAATGGACTGGTGGAGTCCAAACTCTTTGGAAACAGTCTGGTAACCTTTTCCAGCCTGGTGAACATAAATAACAGTTTTTCAGAGGTCCTCAGAAACCTCCTTTGTTCAAGCCATGACACACCTCCACAACCCTATGTTGTGAAGATCAGACTTTGATAGTGAAGACCCAGAATTCTGTTCTTTAAATAAGGCAGGACCTCCCACACTCACACCTGATTATCATCCCATTGATTGAAACACCCGACTCTTAATTTCCCCTTCCGATGAACTGAACATCCTAGAGGTTCACTTTTGCCACACATAAATAGGTAGCTTTGGATCATTTTCCTCAACAAATAAGTGTAATGTTTTTGACTCATTTGTTGAATTGGGTTCCCTTTATATAGTTATAAGTTATATAGGACTTGTGTGGAGAACAGGTCACGTTTAAGGTCATATTTATGCAGAAATATTTAAAATTCAAAAGGGTTCACAAACTTTTAAGCACCACTGTATTTGCAGATGCTATCGTATATTTAAACATTACATAATGGCTTCCTGCTTGTTTCCAAGTGTACCTGAGGTATTTTTAGCCCTAGAATGAAGTTGCTTTGTTAAAGCTGCAGTGATTTTCCGTCTTTTGTCATAAAGAAAACAAGTAAAACCCAAGATTGTCTATTTATTAAGCCAGCAGTGCAGTCTTATTTATGCTGCCTTAGTAATGCCTGTAATGTCTAATGCAGCCACGGTTATGTACATTTTGCATTAAAATGAATTTGGTGAGCTTTATAAATTATGTAAATTAAGCAGGTGTTCAAGCCTTGCTTTCTGCAGTTAGAATTGTTGTTCATTCCCTCTGATTTGTAGGTGAATGTGAATCGCTTTAAGCTTTTTAATAGGAAGTGATATATAAATGTTTTAATTTCATCCGTGAAGTAAATGCTTAAATAGGAATTTATCCATCTAAGCCCTAAAAATAAAAGCATGTGAACAGATACGATTATTCCCAGCAAGGTGCTTTCTTGATTCAGCCCAGACAGTGGGGAGAATGTAAATGATACTGTTGTTGAGGGAGTGACTGCCTCTTTGTGGATTTTAAAATGTTGCCTGCACAGTGAAGTGGCAAAAAGAGGTCAGTCTCACAAACAAACCTGCCAGGCTTGGAGGGGAGGGGCACCACGTTGCCGTGGTTCTCCTCCTTCCTTTGTGGCTGGTTTCAATTGGCGTTAACAGTGGGGAAGAGACCGAGTCCGTGGCCCTTCACCTGTGGGCTGCTACAGGACTCGATGCTCTCGTTCCTCTTGTTTAACATCTACATGAAACTGCTGAGTGAGGTCATCTGTCTGTCCGGGGTCAGGTATCTTCAGCATGCTGATTATACCCAATTGTACCACTTGGTCCTGGGCCAGCTGTGAGATGCTGTCGAGGTCCTGTCCCAGTGTCTGCAGGCTACACAGGCCTGGATGGGGAGGGACAGATTCAGGCTCAAGACTGAGCGACTGTGGATATTGGGCCCCTGCCCTGTTGCAGGCCAAGCAGACACAAGAACACGGAGAGATAGTTGCAGACTTTTACTAGGTGGGTTTTTCAAGCAATAGCAAGCAGCAGAGGAAAACTCCAGGTACAAGAGAAGGTGCTAATTTTTAATGTTAGTTAATCGATGTAAATTTAACATTTATTTAAGATGTTAAAGATATTTAAAGCTAGAAACTGCTTGGGTCCTGGCTATTTGAGGGACCCCACCTCCTGTAAGAATTGGCCTGGCTGTTAAGAATCCGGAAGCAGAAGAGAGCTTTCTCCTGTAGCTGTTGAATGCACTTTCGCAGCATGGATTTGCTATGTCTTCAGAAGAATAGCATCTCTTTGGCCAGGCTTTTAATGGACAGTGTTTTTATTATTCATGATTTTATTATTTTATTTATTCTCCATATACAGTATATGTTGTAAATTGTAAAGCCATCTTGAATGCCCTTTTTGAACAGAAAGGCTTCATAGAAACCAAGTAAATGCAGAAATGATAGGTCTGTTTCCATAGCAGTGATATGAGTACTTTAGAGCTGGTATATCTGAAATTGGGAAAGTTATGATCTGATAGTTACGTAGTATCTTAACCTTGCTTGACAAATTATGTTTCTATATTTCTGTGCTTTGACAGATATCTCTGGAAAGCTTAGAATTTGGGACACCACACAGAAGGAACATCTATTAAAGTATGAATATCAGCCATTCGCAGGAAAGATAAAAGACATTGCATGGACTGAAGATAGCAAGAGACTTGCTGCTGTTGGAGAAGGAAGAGAAAAGTGAGTAAGCCAAGTTTTATCCGACCCCTTACATTCTTTATTCTTAGCTCTTTCCCTGGGTTTTTAATTTCCAGATTCACAGCTGAAATCTACTCGTTCAACAGCTGAATCTTCCTTGAGAATGCATCCCCTTGGTCTCCATAAGCAAAACACCACTTTTTTAATGGCAATAATTGCAAGGGTTTGCTGTATTAAATCCACAGTATCACTAATTCATCCTGCTGGAATTCAAAATACCAAAACGTGCTAAAAATGAGTTGGGAAGGTGGTTGGTGCAAGAATTATTCCTTAGATGACTGAAGTCTAGCTTTTGTTTTCAAGTTTGCACATCACAAGCTGAAGTTGAGTTTTAACGAATTCTACTAGTTGAGGTGGGGGAAAAGGGTCATTGAAGAAATCTCCACGTATAACAGAGATTTGTGGGCAGTACGTATCTATTCCTTTGTGGCTGTATGTACGTTTATCTCTTCACCGTAACTCAGCATGAGCCATTCTTTATGTTACTATGATTATAAAGCTCTTACATGTCAAAAGGTGGAGAAAATCTAGGAAAACGTAGTGCTCACTACAGCTTTCCCATAGTGAGGTCTTGATGCCTATGTCCACAAATATTGGCACTGATGCTGGGAAAGACTGAAGGCAAAAGGAGAAGGGGACGGCAGAGGATGAGAGGGTTAGATAGCATCACCGATGCAATGAACATGAACTTGAGTAAACTCTGGGAGACAGTGGAGGACAGGAAGGCCTGGCGTGCTGTGGTCCATGAGGTTACGAAGAGTCGGACACGACTAAATGACTGAACAACAACAACAAAGTCCTGCAAATAATCTAGTTCTGTTCCATGTAGCAAGGAAGGAAGGGAGGGAAAGGGAAAGGGAAAGGGAAAGGGAAACCAACCCTGACTGCTCATTGGAAGGACAGATGCTGAAGCTGAAGCTCAAATACTTTGGCCACCTAATGCGAAGAGAGGACTCACTGGAAAAGACTCTGATGCTGGGAAAGACTGAGGGCAAAAGGAGAAGGGGACGGCAGAGGATGAGATGGTTAGATAGCATCACCGATGTAATGAACATGAATTTGAGTAAACTCCGGGAGACAGTGGAGGACAGGAAGGCCTGGCGTGCTATGGTCCATGAGGTCACGAAGAGTTAGACACGACTAAACGACTGAACAACAACAACAAAATTTTCTTCTGTGGCTTTGAATGCTGTAACATCTTTTTTTTCCTTATATAGAGCCTCAGACTATGAAATATTACACATATTGTTCCTTCCAGCTTCCTTATACAAGAAGTTGTTGTTGTTGTTCAGTCGTGTCCGACTCTTCGTGACCTCATGGACCATAGCACGCCAGGCCTTCCTGTCCTCCACTGTCTCCCGGAGTTTACTCAAATTCATGTTCATTACATCGGTGATGCTATCTAACCATCTCATCCTCTGCCGTCCCCTTCTCCTTTTGCCCTCAGTCTTTCCCAGCATCAGGGTCTTTTCCAGGGAGTCCTCTCTTCGCATTAGGTGGCCAAAGTATTTGAGCTTCAGCTTCAGCATCTGTCCTTCCAATGAGCAGTCAGGGTTGATCGGCATTATTTAAGCATCCTCTTCCTCTCTATCATCCGGGGGCACTTCGTACACAATACTGCCCTTTCCTTTGTTGTTGTTGTTCAGTCGTTTAGTCGTGTCAGACTCTTCGTGACCCCATGGACCACAGCACGCCAGGCCTTCCTGTCCTCCACTGTCTCCCGGAGTTTACTCAAATTCATGTTCATTACATCGGTGATGCTATCTAACCATCTCATCCTCTGCCGTCCCCTTCTCCTTTTGCCTTCAGTCTTTCCCAGCATCAGGGTCTATACAAGAAGTACACTTCTGTAAATCTCTTCAGGAGTTAAGGACTCATAAATAAAACAATCATTTTAAACACCACCGTGCTTTGCTTTGCTGGTATTGATCATACAAACAAGATCTATTTAAAAGTATATTATTTGCTTATAACCAAATAAAATTCTTGTTCACTAATTTTTTGTGTGTCTTGAAGTGATAGAATTAAACATATTCTTTAAAAGTTGTTGCAGAAAGTTAATTGGTATTGCAGCCTGGTTTTTGTTCATCTTCAAGAACCTTTTTATTCTATTCTTAAAATGCACTACATAACATGATAAAATATTAAGTGGGAAGAAAAAAATTAAAAGGAACAATTAGAAGTTTAATTTTTTTCTTAACTGTTGATTTCATTATTATTTTTTGACACGATACCATAAGGAGTAAAGTTGAAGTTGCATGAGAGTAATTAGTTACTTTAATATGTATTAAAAAAAGTATGTCTTTGCTTTGCATAAATAGATTTGGAGCAGTCTTCTTGTGGGATACCGGTTCTTCAGTAGGTGAGCTCACGGGTCACAACAAAATAATAAATACGGTGGACATTAAACAGACGAGGCCGTACCGCTTAGCAACGGGCAGCGATGACAACTGTGCTGCTTTCTTTGAAGGACCACCGTTCAAGTTCCAGTTTACCATCAGCGTGAGTTTGCCTTCTTTCCTGTGCAGAGTCCAGCTTTGTTGTCAGAATCCTCTCTCACCTTCCTGTGCTAGCTGAAAGCACTTTCCACATCTCTTGAGAAATAGGCCACTTTGCTTATGGAGGACTATTGTAGCGGGTCTGCGCCTGCAGCGTGTGAGTGAGGTACTGCTTCTGGAATGGGGATCTGGAAAGTACAAGCAGAGGGTGAAAAGCATTTGTAACAAATGTTATAATCAAAGGGATCCACGTGTGTTGGTTTTTCCACACTGCTGTTGAGGGCAGAGGATGCCGTGTGATCCTGTAATATTGGTCACACAGGCACCTTGACACAGAAGTAAGATATCCATTCCTGCAATGATCTTTCCTGAATACTCATCCAGAAGATTCAGGGAAGTACAACTCTCAGAGATGAAGTAATTTTGCCCGTATAAAATGCATACCTTTTCTCTCCCTCTCTTTGTCCAGTGAAGCTAAACTACCTTAAAATAAATGTAAACTGCACAGACTCTCCTTCTCATGTGCATAGGTACACCTTTTGCATGCCTTATGCTACATTAATGTCATAAGCATGTCGTGTCCATGGGCAGAGGGGGATCAGGATTGCAGCTCCATGTCCACGCAGCCTGATTCCCACACTTTGTATAAGCACGAGTCACATCTGCACAGGCTTTTGTACGTGTGCAGTAGCTCTAGATACGATAAGCAGCATCTGCATATTTTTGAACTTTAGAACCTTTTCGAAAACCTAAAGAGTATTCCTATTTAGCTATCTCCCATGCTTAGGGAATAATGTAGACTGATGTGCAAGCTTCAGACCTTGCCATCTCTGAAGGGGGTGTTTGCCGCTGGCCTTATTGCAGTTGAAAATGGATACCATGCTTTGTATGGGTATGCTTCTGTTTCAAGCTGCCAAGTGCTCAGGAAGTTTTAACACTGACTGCTTGTATCTCCACCAAAACTCTGTGTTGTTCACAGAGATAATTGTATTGTGGGCTTTTCTTAAACCCTAATTTCCCCAGACAACATAATGAATGTTCCTGTCTGCTGAATATGACCTGTTAGCCTCCTTCCTGTGAACTGCCAGTCATCATTTTCCATGACGCTTTAGAGTTGAGACACCAGACAATCTTGTGCATCTGGATAACTCAGTTTAGGAGCCAGAGTTCTGCTGCATAATCTCCATGCTGCATATTTCTTCTGCTATAGGACCACAGCCGCTTCGTTAACTGTGTGAGGTTTTCTCCTGATGGAAAGAGGCTTGCTACAGCCAGTGCAGATGGCCAGGTAAAAAGGGAACATTTTTAAACTAAAAAAATGCAAGACATGCTTTGAATGAAAAATGCCACATTGGACCTGTTTTCAAGGGCACATGACTCACCTTAGTATGTGTTCTAATTCACATGCATTGATGGAACATTTAATGTTTGTGGGTAATACATTATGGAGGCTTTATCTGGGTGCCTCATTCACACAGCCAGTTTCCTTCTAGAGCAGAGCTTTCCAAACTGTGTGTCGCGACACAAAAGTGTGTCGCCACACAGTCTGGTGTGTCGCCACACAACCCGGAAACGCTGATCATCATCAGCGCTTCCAGGTTTTCCTGCGGCGACACACCAACGGCGGTGCGCAAAAACCGAAAGCGGCAGCAGCGTTTCCGGGTTTTTGCGCACTGCCGCAAGGACGGCACTTCCGGGTTTTGGTGTGTCGCCGCGGGAAAAACTTTGGAAAGCCCTGTTCTAGAGAAATATATTGAGCACACACAAAAGAGCTAGAGTTTTAAATGCATTTCACAGATCTAATGGGGATAGAACTATTCCAGTGAATATATTTGCCTGCATTTGCAGAAAGAGCAATTGTTCTCTCCAAAGTAGTTTTGTGGATAGTCACACTGCTGGGGCGTTGTGATGGAAGCTCTGGCAGAGAGGGAGAGAGAGAGAGGAGAGAGAGAGGAGAGAGAGAGAGGGAGGGAGAGAGAGAGAGAGAGAGAGAGAGAGAGAGGGAGAGAGAGGGAGAGAGAGAGAGAGAGAGAGAGAGAGAGTAGAGCCACCATTTGCAGGAGGTCCTCCTCAGACAGCAGCAACACGCTAGGCTGCTGAGGCTAGTTGTTATTTTAATTTCCATGTATGCTTCTGGGGGATGCTCAAATGGTCACAGCTATTGATGGTGCAGTGACTTGAAGCCAGACTGCTTTAAAGTGGTGATCAGAGCCATCTACAGCAGGGGTCCCCAACCTGTGGGCCGCGGGGCTCCCGCCTGCAAAACCCACCTCCTGGTGTGCACGATTGGCTTCCACCTGCAAACCCCACCCCCCCGGTGCATGCAATTGGCTCCCACCTGCAAACCCCACCCCTGGTGCATGCGATTGGCTCCTGCCTGCAAACCCCATCCCTGGTGCATGCGATTGGCTCCTGCCTGCAAACCCCACCCACCCCCGGTGCGTGCAATTGGCTCCCACCTGCAAACCCACCCACCCCCCCGGTGCACGCGATTGGCTCCTGCCTGCGGGAAAAAAACCCCGGTCCGTGGAAAAATTGTCTTCCACGACCGGTCCCTGGTGCCAAAAAGGTTGGGGACCCCTGATCTGCAGCATTAGCAGATGCCGAGGGATCCCAGTGCTGCCCCGACTCTGATGCCAGCTGCTTCTCTCTGAGAATAAATATGGCAGCAACCACATGAAAAAGAAATAAGTCTGGCTGTGGAAAAGGGATTCTTTTTATTTCTAGGAAGGCCTGCACGCTTCTTACTGCTTGTGTTACAAAGGTATAGATTCTTTGTCATTAATTTATATTAAAAGCGTTTTCCAGTGTCAAGAGTACATGGCTGGAAAATACTGGTTGCCATTTAAAATGTTTCAACTCTTCTTGAAATATTAGTGGTTTGCTTTAAGGCAATCCATAATTTAACTCTTCTAAGATCCAAGTCTAAGTCTAGAATCTAAGATTCTAAGTCTCTTTTTACACTTCTGAATAGATTATTATTTATGATGGCAAAACTGGAGAAAAAGTTGGTGGTCTTGGTGGAAATAAAGCACACGATGGCGGCATTTACGCAGTAAGTATATTCCAGTTGTGCTATATGGATTTTTATTTATACATATATATACACACATACAGAGAGAGAGAGAGAGAGAGAGAGAGATGGATTTACTTCAAGTCAATTTAAGTGATTTATTATAGCTGCACAAATGGCACCTTACTTTGTAGTAGCCACAACAGCATCGCCATGGTGTGCTTGGGCGGCTGTGCCAGAACTCAACGCATCCCAGGTCAGGCACGGAGAAATGTTACAATAGTGCATTGGAAACGTCTGGATTTTAGTGAAAAGCTGAACAAGATCCAGCCCAGGACAGCCTTTTCATAAAACTTTTCATAAAGTTTCGCTGGAACTTTGGTTCCAATTTCAGGGCTGCCTCTGTTTTAATCATTTGGATGGATGATAAAACTTCCTGTGGGAGATAGACACTTTAAAATCTATTTTAAAAACACAAGTATTTATGAAAGCCAAAGGTAATAGGAGCCGTCTCAGAAGAGGCATTCTCTCTTCTTTTTTAGGCAAAGCAGAGGCTCTTTTGAGATGAATTCTTCATTTTTGAGATAAGATAACTTTTTATTAGAGAATATTTCTCTAACCATGGAAAGCGCTTGTTAGGCCCTGGGAAATGTGTCCAGAGAAACGGGACTTGTAAAAAAAGAAATAGGCTTCACTTGTACCAGAATGGAATCAGATTACACTTGTTTATTATTAGAAGAGTAACAGAGTAGCGTAGGGCAACGCAGTGGCGTAACGGTTAAGACTACCGACTGTCGAACAAAAGGACGGCAGGTCGGCAGTTTGAGACCCGGAAGCTCCGCGTAATGGGGTGAGCTCCCGTTCTCGCCCAGCTCCTGCCAACCTAGCAGTTCGAAAGCACGTAAAAATGCAAGTCGATAAAGAGGTACCACTCCAGTGGGAAGGTAACAGCGTTCCGTGTGCCTCGGCATTTAGTCATGCTGGCCACGTGACCACGGAAGCGTCTACGGACAACGCTGAAAGAGAGGATTCAAAGAGATCTGGATAGTCTTGAAGAGTGGACCAAAGAGGGAACAACAATTACTTTTATAAGAGACTGGAAACTCTGTGGACTTTTTGCTGAAAATGGATAAAAATGAATGGGTGGTTTCGGGATTTATTGAGTAAAAGTTTTGCTCGTGGGAAGAAAGGAACCATGATATGTAATTTGGGAGGGGGAGATGGTAATTACTATGCTTGTAACTTCTGCAAAGAAGATCGGAAGTTTCTGCTTTAGATACCTTTTTTCTTTTTTGTTACCCTCCACTTTATCTTTTATTATTTCATATTTATTTTTCCTGCTTTTCCTTTTATGTTTCTCTAGTTTTTTAATCTGTGGATCTCTGCCTCTCGTCTCCCTGCCTGGAGCCTCTGGCATAACAATGGCCACGCTACTTTCTATGCCCCGGGCTCATGGCTGATGCCAAACGGGCATGTCTCGCAACTTCATTCATCCGGGCCTCAGGTCCAAATCCACGTCCGCTCTCTCGTCCATGATTAAATCACAGGAGAGCTTTACTATAAGTGAGCCTGGCATTAAGGACAGCAGCTGGAGTGTAGAGCCTCAGGGGACTTGGTAACCTGGCTCGCAATATGATGTCGGAGCCATAAGCAGAGAACGGTCTTAGAAAACCAGGTCTCCTTGAGGGCGGCTTACCCCTGTTGCCTATAATACCTCCCTCTGATCTTTACTACAGTTTCAAAATCCTTTACCCCTAAGCTTCCATTCCACCCTTTCCCCCTTAGGAGTAACACTTCCTACCATCCACCCCATATCACATGACACCTCCTTCATAACCATATCCTAAGGTGTTCCACTTGCCAAGGCACTTGCCTGCCACTCTTAATAACTGCGCCAACAAGCCACAACCTCCGCTTTCCCCTCAACCTCCCTCTTAACCTGGGTCGGGGAGATTCACTCCTGGGTTCTCATCCCCAAACACTTCGTCATACAGTCTTCTCGTTTCACTTGGAGAAGACCCGTGTTGCACTCCTTCACCCTGACTTCCTCTTTCCTTCTGTTCTCCTCCTCCCTTCCCCAGAGTTTTTCTGTCCTTTGATGATCCCACAAATTCTTACAAGAACTGGTTTCACAGGAAGAGTTTGTTTTGGTCTCCCAGATTTTTGAAAGCAAGTCCCATTTGACCATGCCTGCTGTATCAGTGGATGGTCTTCCAGCACAGTCAGTACTTCCCGTACTAGAGAACTGGCTGGGCTTCCTTGGCTTGTATTGTCGAAGGCTTTCACGGCCGGACTTCGATGGCTGTTGTGGGTCTTCCGGGCTGTGTGGCCGTGTTCTGGAAGTTGTGGTTCCTAACGTTTCGCCAGCATCTGTGGCCAGCATCTTCAGAGGGCAGGAGCACAGAGAAGCGAAATCTCTGGGCACAGAGAGATCGCTTCTGTCTGTGCTCCTGCCCTCTGAAGATGCCGGCCACAGATGCTGGCAAAACATTAGGAACCACAACTTCCAGAACACGGCCACACAGCCCGGAAGACCCACAACAGCCATCTTCCTTGGCTTCTTCCAGATTTCTAAGCATACGTCTATTGTATGACATTCCATCGACATTGTTTTGTCTGGATGTGTATTATCAACTTTTAGTAAGTAAATAATAGTCACATCCACTGTCTCCCCATGATCTTCCAGCTGAGATATCCCTTTCTCAGCCACAACTAATCTGAAACATGCAGGTTTAACAATGCTTTTAATAACTCTCATCTAATCCACTCTCATCCCAACGAGAAGGGTCATCAAATCTTTCTCAGTACCTGCCAAAACGATTGCCTTAGTTACGGAAGATGGTGTTGGGCAGTCAAGTAATAAATAGTCCTTCTCTGTTCAACAGAACACAAAACAATACTCTGCTTCTAATGATGAAAATAGCATGTTATCAGCATGAATATCAGGCTGCCTGGGATGCCTGAAAATGCCTGTCTGACCAGAGAGCCTTTTTTAAAACTTAAATTTATTCTTTATTTTAAAAGATTACAAATACAAGCACATTTATATAAGATCAATAATATATCAATGTGTATTATATTAATATATATTATATAATACTATTAAAAAAATTCCCTTCTCACCCCTATGGGTGGTGTGTGTCTTCCTCAACCTCGGGTCCTCTACCAGAGGCCTGGGAGTTTGAGGGTTCTGCACAGGATCTTAGCTGCTATAAAATAATGTATCAATAACATCAGTGACACAATTAAACAATCCAAAAAAATTAAAACGTTAATGAAAAAGAAGAAAAATAGGGGAAAAAATTTAAAAACTACTTTATATATTGAACTATACTGTATATAGTCACTGGTTTGCAAAAAATACCATGATTTATTTATTTATTTAAATTTATCCCCGCCCATCTCCCCGAATAGGGGACTCTGGGCGGTTTACAACATATCAACAGTTAAAATCTATACATATAAAATTACAATATAACAATAAATAGATAAAAATAGATAAAAATCCAAGAGATGGTACTATATAGATGATACTATATTACAATCAGATAAAAGTATTATTGCAAGTTATAGCATCTATGCCAAAGAATAACGTATTTCTTCATCCTCTGATTAGTCGAAAATATTCTCCAGAATGGATATGTTACAAATTTCCAAAAGCCAAACCTTAATATCTGGAATAATATCACTTTCCTAATTTCTCAGTATTCTTTAAGCACCCATGCACAATACAACCATAATGCCTCATAGACACTACATTGCTTTCCTTGTGTTTTGGAGTTTGGAGTGTATGCAATCCAGTGCAGTGAGGAGTGCTCTGAACTCTACATTGGAGAAACCAAACAACCTTTGTACAGGAGGATGGCCCAACACAGGAGAAGTAACACCACAGGACCAGAGTCAGCAGTTTATCTTCATCTAAAGGAAAAAGGACACTCATTTGAGGACATTAATGTTCACATTTTAGACAGAGAAGATAGGTGGTTTGAGAGAGGGGTCAAGGAATCCATTTATGCCAACTTGGAAAATCCTTCCTTGAATAGAGGTGGGGGCCTCAGGCACAACCTTTCCCCTATCTTCCTTCCTGCTTTGTCTTCTGTGCCCAGGAAGATTAAGACCATTTCGCAAGCTCAACAGCAGCAGGGTAATCTTAACGATCCTCCTTTAGATGATAAAGGGACTTAGAAATAAACATCTCAAAATAACCATGACCTAGCCCCAGGTGCAAGGTCACACAGCCACCCTAGAAACATATTTAAGGATTCCCTTACTAACTTTACTCAGACTGAAGAAGCTCCTTGGATAAGGAGTGAAACGTTTCTACTGAGAAAATAGAAATCCAGTTGACATGATTCAAGCCACAGGTTGTGGGTTTAACTTTTGCCATGGATTCCATCAAATAGGAAAGCATCTCAGGTGCCTTTGAAGTGGCCAAGCATCTGGCCCATATTGATCCGTAGTTCCAGGCTTAAATATAAGAGTTCAAGTTGACTTATGTTTGGTATAATCTTCACCCTCAAGATAGGAATCATATATTTATTTCTTAAATAGATTCTCCTATTTATCCTATTGATAAGTTATTTATTTGGAGAGTAGTCCATCAAGGCTTTCATTAGCTAAATTATCTCTTCTTTTCTTTTTACAGATTAGTTGGAGTCCAGATGGCCATCGCCTACTTTCTGCTTCTGGGGACAAAACAGCTAAGATCTGGGATGTTGGTGCCCAGAGTGTTGTAACTACATTTAAAATGGGATCAGATGTTCTGGATCAGCAATTGGGCTGTTTGTGGCAAAAAGGCCATTTATTGACCCTGTCCCTTTCTGGCTATATCAACTACCTGGATGAGAACAATCCAAATAAACCCCTTCGCATCGTAAAGGTTTGTGGAATAATTAAGGCAGCGATTTCTAGTGTTCAACCTCTGTTCGGTTTACATTATGGTGAATCAAAACATTTAAAAAAAATCTTGTATTGGGCCAAGTTGATCTGAATATAGAGTCTCACATGACTACATACAGACCCTTTCAGGATCCAGAGAATGTGCTCAGTCCTACAGTATGTGTCAAGGGCTTTTGACCTGTACAGCGGTACCTTTCTTGTCTCCTTGGCCGCCTCTCAAAAAGCTAATGGGTTGGGTGTGGCTAGTACTTGGAACGGAGGCCACAGGGGTGCAGGTTTGCCTGGAAAGTAAAAGGAAATGCAGTAGAGGGCAGAAAAAGCTCTCCCACCTCTTCGCCCACATAGTCCTGGGTATTCCTTACCTGGATTTTTACTTCTCCTGTCCCAGGGTCCTCAGGCACCCAGAGCTCACGCTCATCCTTCAATCTCTGGCTTTTCCTAGTACACCTCCTTAAACCGCCCAGAGTCTGCCACGGTAGAGATGGGCGGGGATAAATCCAAATAATAAATAAATAAATAAATCCCAACCTTTCTTACTCCAAATCCATTTTCAGAACCCCTTTCCCCACGTAGCTTTTAGCACCCCTTCCCTCACTTGCCAAGGCTGCCCCATCTGCCTCCCTCCCGAATCCTCCATCTGGACCGGCTCCTTCCTTGAAGGGAAAGGTGGCAGGCGAGGAAAGCGCCGAAGTGGAATGCCGGAAAGCCCAGGTAGAGAGGAGGCCGCTGAGAGGAGGCCCTGCTGACCTTTCCCGTTGGAGGGACTGTGAAGGCAGTTGTGTTTCGGCATCCCTGAGCCTGCCTTAGCCAGAGAGGAAGGAGCAGTTTAAGAGAGGAAGGAGCAGTTTAAGCCACTCCGAGTAAAGCCACTTTGCACTTCTGGCCTGCCTTGTCTTCGTGGGGCAGGCCACACCGCCCTTTCTCCAGCTGCATCCAAACGAGACAGGTCCGTCCGTGACCTCAGCCAGGTTTCCCCTGCTCTATATGGATTGAGCTAAAATGCAACTGAATATTCTGCCTTCCTCCACTTGAGCTGCAGGCTCCGCCAAGGAAAACACATCATCTTGGCTTACTCCGTAATTCACTCCATAACCATGGTGGCCGTTACGAATTCTAAAATCAGCCTTACTCCTGTACTTACCGGCACAGTGTTTTGATCTGAAATTTCTGAAAAGGGGTTTTTCATAAGAAGTGTAGGGGCTGAGGGAAGCTTATGAATTTTTTAATGTCTGAGACAGGTTACGATGGCAAAAAGAAAGTCTTCGGCGTATATTAAGATACAATTACCTTATTTTTTTTCAGCAGAGTAAATTAAAGTGCAAGAAGGGCGGGGACCAGATTCTTCCTTTGCAGACAGTCTTTGCATGGCTCCATAAACTTCATAAACTTTAGCTAGCACTAAAGGAGCTGAAGCTCCGAAAACCCTTTTCCAAGAAGGAGCCAGGGTAAAGTTGTGTTGGGAAACTGGGAGCGATTCCTGCTTCATTGGATCTAAGCCAGGGCCTTCCAGAGTTTTCCCGCAGCGACACACCAACCGCTTGACAGGGAGAGGCAGAGCGGGGGGGGGGGGGAGACTAAGTGCCAAACTGCAGGAATAGAATTGGAGGCTGCCAACGTTGCACCGCTCATAGAGCCAACAGGGAGAGATGCCACTATACTGGGGCTCTTTGGAGACACACGTCTCGACTGCGAAACGGGGAGTTTGCGGAGAGGCTCTTGGCTTGGGGCCCTCCGAGCAGCTACCCTTAAGCCCCTAAAAGGGAATCCTCCCCCGCCCGTGAGGCTTCCTCCGTCTGGAGGAGCGCCTAACCTCCACCTCCCTGCCCCGTTGCGGCAGCGCACAAAACCCCAGAAGCGCTGCTGCCGCTTTCGGGTTTTTGCGCGCCGCCGTTGGTGTGTCGCCGTGGGAAAACTCGGAAGCGCTGATGATGATTAGTGCTTCCGGGTTGTGTGGCGACACACCAGACCGTGTGTGGCGACACACTTTTGTGTCGCCACACACAGTTTGGAAAGCTCTGATCTAAGCCTCTGTTTTTTAATGTGAAGAAGTTTAAGCAAACTGCTTTGTTTTTTAAAAAGATAATTGTGGCTCTTTGTAGTAATTATATCTGCTTTCTTGCAGGGTCACAGTAAATCAATACAGTGTCTTACGGTGCATAAAAATGGGGGGAAATCCTATATATATTCTGGAAGCCATGATGGACATATTAATATCCTTTAAGTGACCAACAGTTATTTGTGCTAACCTGAAGTGGCCAATTGATCGTGCAAATCCTGAGGGAAGTGGCCAGAGTTTTCTACAGCAGGGGTCCTCAACCCCTGGGCCGCGGACCGCTACCGATCCGCGGCCTGTTACGAACTGGGCAGCCATGCAAGTCTCCAAACGCTTCCCCCCTGGTGCGCGCGATTGGCTCCCGCCTGCAAACCCCGCCCCCCCCGTCCGTGTAAAAATTGTCTTCCATGACCGGTCCCTGGTGCCAAAAAGGTTGGGTACCCCTGCTCTACAGCCTTGGTTCTGCCAAGTGTTTTTGCGTCACTGTTTCTGTCATGTTTGCTGCCACTGAAACTTCATTAGCAAACAGGATATAATAGAACATCATGCTTATTTGAACTGCTGCATGAAAGCCTCATGGTTGCCCAACCCTCTTTTTTGAGACATTCGGTAAAATTTGAAGTTAATCTATTTAAGTTAGATAAAATTATTAGCATAGAAACTCCTCCACACAAATGCAGCATTTCTAGCTTCTCAAACTTCAAGTGATTTTCTCTCCCATTATCCAAAGATATTTTCAACAAGACCCAAGCACGTTTGCATAGCAACCAAAGTATTTTCTACACATTTCTTTATAGGTAATTTGATTTTGTGAAAGGCTTGCAGGCTTTCTTACAAAAGCTTCTGACATGACAAGTTCCACTGGGGTTTGCAGTGCTAATATTGGGGTTGGTTTCTTAAAAACCTTGGGAGAATAATCAAATATCATTTAGTTTGGGCCTTTTTTCTTTGCTATCTAAATGTATGTAGCAGGACTTTTGACATAGCTTAATTGTTGTACGGATTAGGTTTTGGATTTTCCTTTCCTCCTCAGCCTGAAAAGAATTTCCTTAATATTTTTTGCACATTATTGGGATTCTGAGACAGGGGAAAATGATGAATTTGGAGGGAAAGGACACACAAACCTAGTTTCCCAAATGGCTGTGGATGACTTGGAGCAGCTGGTCAGCTGTAGTATGGATGATACTGTGCGCTTTACCAGTCTTAACAAAAAGGAGTACAGGTATTTGTGTTTTAAAGTTTCATCACAGTTATTTACTGTCAACATACCATTAAAACGACTGTTTAACTTTTTAGGCAATTTAGTGTGTTATATCAAGATCTGTATCTGATAAGCAGTACTCACAAGCAACAGTAGTATTCTTTGTGCCATACTTTGATCAATGTTTCAGTAGCCTCCTTGTGACCACGTTAGTTGCATAGCCGTAACACATGAACAGTTGTGTTTATCCAAATTTAAGTGCAATTTAGAAGGTGAAATGAAATAATTAATACTGAAAAAGAAAATTCTAAGGGTAAAAGAATGGAGAGAAACTGCATTCTCCTTGTTAGGCTGAAATAAATGGATTCTGGAGCCAGTGTTCATATTCCAGAACTGGTGAAGAATAACACAGCTTGGTTATATCTTGTCTAGTTTGATCGTGTGAATCCTGAGGGAAGTGGCCAGGGTTATCTGCAGCCTTGGTTCTGCCAAGTGTAATCTGGATCCCTGCCCTTCCTGGTTGATGAAAGCCTCCAGGGAGGTGACGGGGGCCTGACTTAGGATGGTGGTAAATGCATCCTTGAATAAGGGGGTGCTACTGTCCTCCTTAGAGAGCCAGTTTGGCGTAGTGGTTAAGGCATCAGGGTAGAAACCAGGAGACTGTGAGTTCTAGTCCTGCCTTAGGCATGAAAGCCATCTGGGTGACCTTGGGCCAGTCCCTGTCTCTCAGCCCTAGGAAGGAGCCAATGGCAAACCAGGAGAGTGAGATTTCTAGCCCCGCCTGAGGCATGAAAGCCGGCTGGGTGACCTTGGGCCAGTCCCTGTCTCTCAGCCCTAGGAAGGAGCCAATGGCAAACCAGGAGACTGAGAGTTCTAGTCCCGCCTGAGGCATGAAAGCCGGCTGGGTGACCTTGGGCCAGTCCCTGTCTCTCAGCCCTAGGAAGGAGCCAATGGCAAACCAGGAGACTGAGAGTTCTAGTCCCGCCTTAGGCACAAAAGCTGGCTGGGTGACTTTGGGCCATTCCTCTCTCTCAGCCCTAGGAAAGAGGCAATGGCAAACCACTTCTGAAAAACCTTGCCAGGGAAACTGCAGGAACTTGTCCAGGCAGTCTCTGAGAATGGGACATGATTGAACGGATGAAAAAAACAAACTATCCTCCTTAAAGGAGGCAGTGATTTGTTGACTCCTTAAAAAGCCATCACAGGACCCAGATATGCTGGACAGTTATCAACCAGACTTCAATCTTTCCTCTTTGGGAGAAGGTTGAGAAAGTGGTGGGGCTGCAGCAGAAGAGGACCATGGAGAAAATGGATTATCTGGACCCATTTCAGTCAGGTTTCCTATCAAGACACCGCATGGAGATGACAGTGACCTCTGGAGAGACGGGGACTGGGGAGTGCAACATTTCTGGTGTTGCTTGATCTCTCTCAGGCTCTTGATATCACTGGTCATGGTACCCTTCTAGGCCTGCAGTGTTTCTCCTCTTTCCTAAAGAGGTGGTTCCAGTTGGTTGTGATAGAGAGATCAGGTTCTAGTCTCCTCAGTTGTGGAGTGTTGCAGGGCTTGACGATCTTCCCACTCTTGTTCAACACCCACATGAAACCACTAGGTGAGAACATCCATCAATGGAGGATACCAAATATTACATCTCAGCCCTGAGCTGAGGAGATGATGGCACTGAAGCGCTGTCCAGGCGCCTGGAGGTGGTTTGAGCCTGGACAGGGAGGAGCGGGTTGATGCTCATTCAATTCCAGAAAGATTTCATCTTTAGTTCTGTTTGGGGTCATGTTTCGTCATGCCAAACTGGCTTGTAACTTAGGGATCCTCCCGGATCATCCACAGCTCCTGCTCAACAAGCAGGTGGCAGCTGTGGCTAGGAAAGCCATTGCACATCAAAATCTAGCGTACCACTTGCATCCTCTTTTCACTCATAGTCACTCATGCCTGTCGATTGAGCTCTTGTAGTGCGTTCTGTGTGGGGCTGTTCTTGAAGAGTATTTGGAAACCAGAAGTAGTCGTGTGGGTTCTTCAACGTGCCTGTGCCTTCTGGAGTTGAACTGGTTACCTTTTGGCTTCCAGGTGCTGCTTGCCACCTTTAAAACGATGCATTGTTCAGGATCTGGGTGTCTGTGGGACCCCTTTCTCCCAGTAGCATCTGCCTTGGGTGGAAGGTCCATCCCCTTGCTCAAGAGGCCACAGAAACATGGGCTCTCTATTGCTGCCCCCCTCCTTTGGAAAAGCATCCCCCAGACATTTGAATGGTCTCTTTTCTTTTGACATTTAGAAAATCAAAACAAACCCTGCGGGTTGAATAAGATGTTTGTCCATCTACTAATGGAAATAATTCCAATTACAGGGGGTGGATCACAATTCTTTTATATGGTCTTCTATTGTGGTTAAATGGTTGTGATTGGTGGATTGTATTTAGTTTTGTTTTAATTCACTGTACAGAGCAACTATTCTGGGCTGCTCAGAGTCAGTAGTGACTAGAGTGGGCTATGAGCCTGTAAAATATATACAGAAGCTACGGTAACCTTTGCAAACCTGTGGTACGGCGTGGTGGCTCAGCGGGTAAGACGCCAGGCTTGTCGATAGGAAGATCGCAAGTTCAGAGGTTCAAATCCCTAGTCCCGCGTGATGGAGTGAGCTCCCGCACTCACTCCAGCTCTTGCCAACCTAGCAATTCGAAAGCATGCAAATGCAAGTAGATGAATAGGTACCACTTCAGTCGGTAGGTAACAGCGTTCTGTGCACGTCATGCCGGCCACATGACCGCGGAAGCGTCTTCGGACAACGCTGGCTCTTCGGCTAACAAACGGAGATGAGCACCGGCCCCTAGAGTCAGACACGACTGCACAAATGTGCGGGGGGAACCTTCACCTTACTACGATAACCTTTGCAAACCTGTGCCGAAGTTGCTTTCGTAAGCAGCTTGAGTCCTTCATGGTACGCACCTGCTTTTGCTTCTTCAGTTGGGCAAACACACTTTTTTTTTTCTTTTTAGTAGCCAAGATGTTATAAAAATGGATGTTCAACCAAAAAGTGTGGCAGTTGGACCTGGAGGATATGCAGTGGTCATATGCATTGGAGAAGTGAGTATCAGGAAAATGCGTCGCCGTGCACCCGTCGTCTTAGTTATTTTAATCCTGGTTACTTTGGGGAGGTGGTCTTGTGCCTTTCCTACATTTTATAAATCCAACCCCCTGGGCAGTTGACGTTTCATTGTATTGTATAAACTCAGAAAGTAGGTTAATTCAGTAACCAGGGCAGGGGACGTTGTTAGAATGCAGCAGTGGTGGCTTAGCGGGGTTCCTCCCCACAAATCAGTAACAGAGCAGGGAAAGAAATCATCACTGCAATGAATACGTGAAGGAAACCGGCAGTGACGCTTGTTTTGGACGCACAGAGTAGAAAACTCCTGTTGCAGAAACCACAGATTGGAACTGTAGCTTGAGTCATGTCAACTGGATTTCTATTTTCTCAGTGGAAACGTTTCGCTCCTTATCCAAGGAGCTTCTTCAGTCTGAGCAAAGTTGGTAAGGGAATCCTAAATATGTTAAATAAAATATGAAAAATATTAATTAAATATGAAACATATTTAGGATTCCCTTACCAACTTTGCTCAGACTGAAGAAGCTCCTTGGATAAGGAGCAAAACGTTTCCACTGAGAAAATAGAAATCCAGTTGACATGACTCAAGCTACAGACAATTCCACCTGGATGACTGAGAACCTTCATAGACACACAGATTGGAACGCTGCACTCTAGGCAAAAGCTGATGCATACTTTTCTTCCACTGTAGATCGTTTTGATGAAGGATAAGAAGAAGTGTTTTGCAATTGATAACCCTGGTTTTGAGCCGGAAGCAGTGGCAATTCACCCTGGAGGTGGCATGGTAGCAGTTGGAGGAACAGTAAGGATATTAATTTCTCAGGAAGTCACTATTTTCTAATTCTCAAGCGTTTGATATACCTACAGCAGTGCAATAAAATCTTTTTTGTAAGTAGTGGAATTTCACATTATCTTAACACCTTAGTTCTTAATTTTGAATTTGGGGCTCCCGTGAATACGCCTGCTTTTTCCATACAGTTACGGCTGATCTTTACAAGCGGCGTTGCATCGTTTTCTGCCCAAAGTGACATATTTCTGCCTCTCTTGTTTAAAGTGGTATGCAGATTTGAAAGCTGGCACAGTTTTCTTTGGTAAACACCTAAGCTTACCCTTGCTGTGTTTTTATCTCCAGGATGGGAAAGTGTATTTGTATGCAATCCATGGAGCTGCTTTAAAAAGTGAAGAGAAGGTCCTGCAAGCCAAAGGTCCAGTGACTGACCTGGCGTATTCTCCTGATGGAGCCTTCCTGGCCGTGACGGACGCAGGCAAGGTGGCCACTGTGTTCAGCGTGGCCGACGGTTACGGGGTAAGAGCCATGCCTGTCATCTCCGACGGAGCTTTTACTTCCATGTCTTAAATAGAAAGCATAGGGATGGTTCTGCCACATAAATCCCGAGTTCTAATCAGCTTGCAGTGGCATCTGGCAGGTTTATGGCCTGTTCCTCACAAGCAAGTTTGTTAGTAGTATAAAAGCTGCTAGCCTATAATCTGTAGCTTGAATCATGTCAACTGGATTTCTATTTTCTCAGTGGAAACGTTTCGCTCCTTATCCAAGGAGCTTCTTCAGTCTGAGTAAAGTTAGTAAGGGAATCCTTAAATATGTTTCTAGGGTGGCTGTGGAACCTTGCACCTGGGGCTAGGTCATGGTTATTTGAGATGTTTATTTCTAAGTCCCTTTATCATCCAAAGGAGGATCGTTAAGATTACCATGCTGCTGTTGAGCTTGCGAAATGGCCTTAATCTTCCTAGGCACAGAAGACAAAGCAGGAAGGAAAATAGGGGAAAGATTGTGCCTGAGGCCCCCACCTCTATTCAAGGAAGGATTTTCCAAGTTGGCATAAATGGACTCCTTGACCCCTCTCTCAAACCACCTATCTTCTCTGTCTAAAATGTGAACATTGATGTCCTCAAATGAGTGTCCTTTGTGACCAAATGAGTGACCAGAACAGATAGCGACAGATAGGGCTGAGACTCAGAGTAAACGGAAGAACCTGGTCATTCCTTACATGGCTGGCGTGTCTGAAAAGATAAAATGGATATTTGGCAAACCACATACCTGTATATTTCATTGAGACAGAGGCTTGTACACCCCAAAGATCAAACTCCAAAACACAAGAAAAGCAATGTAGTGTATGCAATCCAGTGCAGTGAGGAGTGCTCTGAACTCTACATTGGAGAAACCAAACAACCTATGTACAGGAGGATGGCCCAACACAGGAGAAGTAACACCACAGGACCAGAGTCAGCAGTTTATCTTCATCTAAAGGAAAAAGGACACTCATTTGAGGACATCAATGTTCACATTTTAGACAGAGAAGATAGGTGGTTTGAGAGAGGGGTCAAGGAGTCCATTTATGCCAACTTGGAAAATCCTTCCTTGAATAGAGGTGGGGGCCTCAGGCACAATCTTTATGTAATCAATATAAGATTTTTGGCAATCTTCACTTTACTCAGACTGAAGAAGCTTCTTGGATAAGGAGTGAAACGTTTCCACTGAGAAAATAGAAATCCAGTTGACATGATTCAAGCTACAGACTGTTCCACCTGGATGACTGAGAACCTTCATCGACATACTGCTAGCCTATAGTTATGGATTAATTAAGATCCACTTTGGAAGAACTGCGTTGCCTAATCAAAGTACTGATAGGTTAAAAAGATACAATTAAAGCTTACTGTTGGAACATATTGTCCCTTTTTTTAAAAAATGTGCGGACATCCATTTAAATACAGTTATCAAACATAATAATTGCATTGTTATTCAGCTAGACACACACCAGATTTCGTTTCCCTTATAGCTTTGATGTAATTAGAATATCATAGTCCATAAATGGCTGAATAATAATTAGAATAATAATTAAATTATTATTTATTTATTATTTGGATTTATCACCACCCATCTCTACAACAGTAGATTCTGGCTGGTTTACAATAATATTATAAAAAGTTAAAACCTATACATCTAAAATCCACTATAAAATAAATAGAAAAATCCAAAAGATGGTGAGTTCTTAAAAGGAGGATATTACTAAGCTAACCACCCCCAGGAGGAACTATTATTTCCTTCGTTCCAGGCAAGGCGGCAGAACCAGGTCTTTAAAGACTTCCTGAAGGCCAGGAGCAAGGGCGCCCGCCTCACCTCTGGGGGCAAGATATTCCACAGGGCAGGTGCTATCGCCGAGAAGGCACACCTCCTGGACCCCGCTAGATGGAATTATTTTATTGATGGGGTCCGAAGCATGCCCTCTCCGCATGATCGGGTGGGGCGGATCGATGTTATGGGGATGAGACAGTCCCTCAGGTACCCTGGTCCCGTGCCATGTAGGGCTTTAAAGGTGATAACCAACACCTTGAATTGGACCCGGAAACATACGGGTACCCAGTGCAGCTGTCGCAGCAGAGGTGTCACATGTGCTGATCTTGGGGCACCAATAACTGCACGAGCAGCTGCATTCTGGACCAGTTGAAGCTTCCGGATACTCTTCAAGGGTAGCCCCATGTAGAGCGCATTGCAGTAGTCTATGTGGGAGGGCATGAGTGACTGTTCGGAGGGCATCTCGGTCCAGGAATGGGCGCAACTGGCGCACAACCCGAAGCTGTGCCAAAATTAATTTAATTTGGGGTTTGAAAGTGACTTGAAAAATTATGTATTTTTCTTCCACGTGTTTATTTTTCTTTCTGAATAGGAGCATAACGTATTCTACGGCCACCATGCAAAAATTGTTTGTGTTGCCTGGTCCCCTGATAACGAGCACTTTGCGACTGGTGGCATGGACATGTTGGCGATCGTGTGGACCCTGAGTGACCCAGAAACCCGAGTCAAAATACCAGGTGATTCAGGCTTTTCTTCCTTTGAAGGAAGTGATGCTGGACTAGATTGACAAGAAGGTGTGACAGTCTGCATTATTTAGCTGGGCTACATTATATTTATTTATTTATTTATCAAATTTATACGCCACCCATCTCACTATATAAGTGACTCTGAGCGGCTTACAAGTAAAAAAGAAGACCATAAAAGTCCTTACAAAAATATACAAAGTGAAATATGTCTATGAAGGTTCTCAGTCATCCAGGTGGAATTGTCTGTAGCTTGAATCATGTCAACTGGATTTCTATTTTCTCAGTGGAAACGTTTCGCTCCTTATCCAAGGAGCTTCTTCAGTCTGAGCAAAGTTAGTAAGGGAATCCTAAATATGTTTCTAGGTAGCTGTGTGACCTTACACCTGGGGCTAGGTCATGGTTATATTGAGATGTTATTTTAAGTCCTTTTATCCTCCTTTAGATGATAAAAGGACTTAAAATAACATCTCAATATAACCATGATTCAAGCTACAGACAATACAAAGTGAAAAAGACGGAGAGAGCGTCCTCAAGCCACCAACTGCCCCCAGGGCTGCCCATCACTCTTGGACCCCCAAGCTAGTTGGCAGGGCCAGGTATTGACGCTCTTCCGGAAGGCCAGAAGAGGGGGGGCCAGCCTCACCTCAGGGGGCAAGAAGTTCCACAGGGCGGGGGCAACGGCAGGAAAGGCTCTCCTCCTCGACCCCGCCAGTCGAAATTCTTTCGCCGACGGGGTCCGTAACATGCCTTCCCTTCCAGACCGGGTGGGACGGGCTGATGTAACTGGGATGAGATGGTTCCTCAGGTAACCTGGGCCCATGCCATGAAGGGCTTTAAAGGTCAAAACCATCACCTTGAATTGGACCTGGAAGCAAACTGGCACCCAATGCAGTTCATGCAGCAGAGGTGTTACACGCACAGCCCTGTTACAACTGCCCGCGCTTCCACATTCTGCACCAGCTGGAGCTTCCAGATAATTTTCAAGGGTAGCCCCATGTAGAGCGCATTGCAGTAGTCTGTACAGGAGATGACCAGGGCATGAGTGACTGGGAGAAGGGCTTCCTGATTCAGGAAAGGGTGCAAGTGGCGCACAACATGGAGTTAAGCAAAGGCCTTCCTAGCCACGACTGCCACCTGCTCTCGAGCAGGAGTCGTGAGTTCAGGAGGACCCCCAGATTAGCACCGGGTCTGTCTGGGGCAGAGTAACCCCATCTAGGTCCAAAGATGGTAAACCCCCAGATACAGAAGAGCCCCACAGCCACTCCATCTACTAGGGTTCAGTTGTAGCCTGTTGTTCCCCATCCAGACCCCGCAGCCTCCAGGCACTGCGAAAGAACATCCACAGTATCACTCAGTTCACCTGGGATGGAGATGTACAGTTGGGTATCATCCACATACTGATGATACCTCATCCCATGGTGACGGATGATCTCACCCAGCGGTTTCACGTAGATGTTAATTTGATAGACAAAATTAAAGTTTTCAGGAGAAATTCTAGGTTTGAAAATAAAATCTGCCACAGAGGCAATTGGAAATTCTAAATCAGTTGTTTGTGTAAGACTTAATTGAAGGGGAGTGCCCAGTCCATGATTACTTATCGTCCCTGTTTCTTCTCCCAGTAGAATTGTAGAATCTGAGACTCCGGAGGGGCCGTTTAGACCATCCCTCAGTGCAGAAATCCTTATTAAGGCATCCATGATAGATGCCACACAGTCTCTGCTTCAAGACATCCAATGAAAGAGTGCCCACCATCTTTATGAGTCAATGGTTAGGAATTTTTTTCCCTAACATTCATTTGGAATCTGCCTTCTGACAAATTAAATCCCTGCTCTTTCCATGAAAATGGGTGTTTAAGGAAAGCATGCGGGCTGTTGAATATTAGAAGAGAAGAACTGTGAGCGCCTTGGGAAGGGAACTCAGCACCAGACCACGCATTTTATAGCAGCGATGTGCAAGATGAGCAAACAGCATTGGCCAAGGAAGCAAGGCATAGTGCGGGCATAGGCAGACTGAAAGACGTATTTGTGCTAAGCGTTTTTCAGAAGGCATCTAAACAATTGGACAAGGCTGTTTGTAACTACTCACATTTCTCTTTCACCTTCCCTTTGGCAGATGCACACCGGTTACATCACATTAGCGGCTTGGCGTGGCTGGATGGACACACCTTGGTAACAACATCACACGATGCCTCTGTCAAAGAGTGGTCTATTTCCTACAAATAAAACGCCTTCAGTCAGCAGAACCTCGTCAGGGGAGATTACTGGAGTGAAATAGAGCATTTCTTTTTTCTGAAAATTTAGCAAATGTATAATGGGGTCCTATAGCATATTCTACTATCTTCGCGGGCGGTGTTTATATCTGTAATTACATTACTGTTGAAAAGCTTTAGTCAGTAACAGTTTGCACATGAAAAGCACTTAAATTATATTTGGAGTTTAAAAAAATCCTTTGTGTGCTGAACATTCCAGAGTTTGCGGCCTAGCAGGTTGGTATAGAAGAACTCAAAACTGATTCGGTTCCTTATTTTTAATATGTAAGACACACATTCACATGGTGTTGTACAGCATGAGAGAACTCTCATTTTTTCTACTTGCAGAACATTTCTGTACTAAGTCATAATAAGAATGCTTGTTGTGATCCACAAAAATGAGTTGTGATGTGCAGCTACTGTATATGGGCTTGCCTGTAAACCACCAAACTGTGGCCTCGGATTTCCTTCAAGAGAAAACAGTGGGGTACATCCATAATAAAGTTTTTGGTATTTCCTGTGCAGATTTGTAGTTATTTTTACGATACAGATGTGGGGTATTGATGTACTTTGCCATTCTTTTAGAATTTAAAGCTTGCAGATTAATGTCAAGGCATTTTTTCCAGATTGACCTTTGCTACCTTTTTGCACAAATGAGAATATTTGATCATGATTTGTTTGGAAAAGGAATGCTTCTAGATCAGCTTTAAATAGACATTTTTCGTGGAGAGAAAGATGTTGATGTAAGAAAACTTGCATTAATCATAAAAAATAATTTTTTCACTATAAGTATTAAAATAAAATAAATCATTATTGTGCTCTGAATTTGTCATTACTAAGATCAACCCAAGCCCAGTGAAAACAAGTAATTGTTTAGGAAATCCACGTTCTCAACACAGATCTTCTATATTGCTTTACAACAGAGCTTTCCAAACTGTGTGTCGGGACACGTTAGTGTGTCGGCTGCAGTGTCTGGGTGTGTCGCGGCTGCTGCTGCCTCCGAGCCCTGCCAGGATTCCGCGCAGGTTCTCGTGCCTGCCTTCTGCCTTGCTGCCTCCAAATCCCTAGTGCCTGCCTTCTGCCTGGCTGCCTCCCAACCTGCCCTGCCAGGATTCTGTGCAGGTCCTAGTGCCTCTCTTGCACCCTGCTGTAAGAGTGTGTCGTGAAATGATGCATGTCCAAAAAGTGTGTCACCAACATGAAAAGTTTGGAAAGCTCTGCTCTAGAACATAGAAAGATGGAGCTGGAAGGGCCAAGGCATCCAAACTGCTGCTCAAAGGTCCCCTTGAAGACCTCCGGTGAAAGGGAACTTGGTTTCATGGTTCAACTGTTCTGACTATGAGGAATTTTTTTCTAAGACTCAACCAGCATCTGTCTTCCTGTGTCTTAAGTCCACAGTCCCCTGTCCTGAACTGTGGAAGGGGAGGAGACAGGTCTTGACCTTCTAGGTGACCTCTTAGTTCTGAAGACCAACCATTCTCAATTCCTTAAGTGTCATTTCATAAGACTGAATTTGCCCCTGCGTGTGGGCTGGAGAGGAAAGGCCGAAGGGAAGGACTCGGGGGAGCCGTGGCATGGCACAGCAAAGAGAACCCCAGAGCCATCGATGGAGACGGGGGACGGCAAAGGTGGTTTCGCGAGCGCTCGTGTAGTTTGGCAAACACAAATGCGCAGAATATACATAGAAAGCGGGGTGGGGGGTAGCAATTTGTTTTATTTCCTTTTTGTTTGTAATTGGGACAGGGCTTTTTTAAAATAATTTCAGGAGCTGTGCCAGCGCAGGAGGCAAAGCTGTTTTCTTCACCGTCCGGGTGAGATCACCGTTCCGTGATCGGTGAAGAGAAAAGGTGCCTTGGAAATGGGGGAACAATTCTGAAAGGATAAACTGCAGGCAGGAAATGAAATACAAGATTATTTTCCTGGCCAGTCTTCTCTCATTTCGGCCTCCTTGCTGCCTTTTTATTTTTTTAAATGTAAAAAAAAAAAAAAGGATGAAGCTTCTTGCCCTTAGTTTAATAATTAATGGCGGTCATACCGGCACTAGATGGCGCATTTGCCCATCACTTCCTGGAGAGGAAAACTGAACCAAGCGTCACATGGAGCCCCTTGTGCCTTTTGGAAAAAATAGAGTGGGGGGAACCAAGTCAAAGTCCAACTTATTACTGTTCTTCAGGCTATAATAAACAGTGACCCCAGAGTAAGGAGACATCAGAATGGGGCATGGAAGATGCTCAGGCTGCCAGCCTGCTCTACCTCTGTCTCCTGTGGGAAGAGAGATGGTGCTGGTGCCGGATCTTGCTGGGTGCTGATACTCAAGATTTGGGGTTCGTGCAAAGCAAATTGGTGTGCAGGATGTTTCCCACAGACAGACAAATTCACATTAAATAAATCTGTGCATGGCAAGGTCTTACTGTATAGAAGGAACAGCACAATAAGTCGCCACAGTTGAATGGAATATAATCGATGCCTCTTCCACGAGAAATAATAATAATACCTCTTTAATATGAAGCCCAAATTTGAAATAATTTTTTAAATAAATTGTGATCTCCCAGGGAACCCCTCGTGACCTCTCATGGAACCCCAGGGTGCCACGGGACCCTGGTTGAGAAATCCTGATTTAGTTGATACTTGCTGAGGTTCAGGCTGCACAAAGTCCATGACTTTATAAAAATTTCAATTGTTAAATTAAGAATAATTAAAGTTTATCCGGGGAAAAGGAAAAAAAGGGGGGAAGGGGGAGGTTATCTAAATGCTTTGTGGATAACATTTTTCTTTCTTTTTTAATTTTTTTCTTTCATTACAATATGAAATTCCAAAGAGGAGGAGGAGGAAGAAGAGGAGAAGATAGAAACAGTTTTAAATGCCTACAAAATATTGATTTAAATTATCAGTTATTAGTGACTTGTGAGTTTATAGTACAATCTGTAAGCATGAATGCATAGAGACAGCTTGGTGTAGTGGTTAAGGCACCAGGCTAGAAACTGGGAGACCGTGAGTTCTATCCCACCTTAGCCACAAAGCCAGCTGGGTGACCTTGGGCCAGTCACTTTCTCTCAGCCCTAGGAAGAAGGAACTGGCAAGCTATTTCTGAAAATTGCTGCCAAAAAAACCCAGGGGGTAGTTGCCAGGAGGAAAAAATTACTTGAAGGCACAACTTTCTATATTTCAACTAAAATTTATGTAAACGTTTTAACGTCACTGTTTGCAATTTACTTGTATAGTCATACAGTATTGTGGCACACAAATTTGTTCCTGGTTTCAGAAAAGATGCACAAAACATTTTTTTCCACACACGGCATGTCAGAAATTAGAGGGAACAAGTTTCATGCACCGCGCAGCCATGTTACACTAGCCCCATAACATTGTCCAGTTGACTATATCCCGACTGAATGATCCTCCTAAAACAAAATATTCTGTTTTGGTGCTCAGTAGCAGTAATTTGTTTACTGTTGCAGTTCTTAAGAAATATCTCATATGTTGCTTGTAAGTAGGTTTCCAAGCGTTATTATCTCATAGACGTGGCCTACAGCACTTGGTCTATACCCACTGAATATCTCAAAATAATTGTTCCTAATAATTTTGTCTTGAAGGTAACTTATTCTAACGCTGCTGCTACGCTCACCTGATACGCTCATCCTTCTGTTCTCTGGAAGGTTTTTTCTTTTGCTAGAGACATTCAAAATAAAAGGAGAACAAAGTTCAACTGCTTAGGGAAGAGGGCCACGTGCTAACAAGTGATGAAGAAAAGGTAGAGGTACATAACTCAGATGCCATAAGATGTCCATACCTATAAATATCAGGATCGTGCAGGCAATAGCTTTTCCTGTGAAGCCAAAGCTGGCGTATGAAGAAGCAGAATAGAAAGAGTATTGAGGCTTTTGAACTTTGGAGCTGGAGAAGACTCTTCAGAATACCATGAACAGCCAAGAAAACAAATAGACCATAGAATAAATTAATCCAGAATTCTCACGTGCGGTGCAAATGACCTGGCTCAAATTATAATATATTGTGCAAAGGCGTAGCTATCTTTAGAAGCCCATAGTTCTGGGAAAGAAAAGAGGAGAAGAGAAGAAGAGAAGAAGAGGACGACCAGCAGCAAGGTGGACGGACTCTATTACAGTAATGATGGGTGTTCCGCTGGAAGAAATGAAGGGCCAGGTTGGGGAGAGATCATCCGGGAGAAGATCAATCTATGTGATCCCTAAAAGTCAATGCCAACTTGACGGCACATAATCAAATCAAAACAATCTTTAGCCTTGAAAAGTCTCAGGAGGGGATATTGTATCTGAAAGAATATGACCTCATCATTGGCGATCACTCGTAGCCGAGTAAGATTGTCTTCCAAAGGTAAAATTTTAACAGTGGATCCATAAGTGGCTATAAAGGCCAATTCCGGATCCGCACAACCTCCCACAATGAGGGCATAGGTTTCCGGGTGGGAGACGGTCATGATGAGGGTTTGCCTGACGTGCCTTCCTTTTCGCTCTTTTCTCCCTTTCGCCCTGTACTCGTGCTTCTTCAAAGTCCATAGCGCCATTAATAAAGGCTGACCTCCAATTGAAACGCTCATGAGTTAGGGCTTCCCAGTTCTCAATGCTGATATTACATTTTTTTAAATTAGCTTTGAGAGTGTCTTTGAATCTCTTTTGCTGTCCACCAATATTCCGTTTTCCATTCTTAAGTTGGGAGTAAAGTAGCTGCTTTGGAAGACGATGGTCAGGCATTCGAACAACATGACCGGTCCAGCGAAGTTGATGTTGGATGATCATTGTTTCAATGCTGGTGGTTTTCGCTTCTTCTAATACGCTAACATTAGTCCGCCTATCTTACTTATCTTACTTGTGGATTACTTACTTACTTGCCTATCTGCAAAAGTAATTTGCAGAATTTTTTGGAGGCAGCGTTGATGGAATCTTTAATATGACCTAGAAGATGGACAATCTTCTAGAGATGGACAAAGATGGACAAAAGAAGAATATGACCTAGAAGATGGACAAGACCTGTGCCATTCTATAGTGCAAGGCAGAGAATAATGGGTTTAAGTTACAGGAAGGCATATTGACATTCAGTATTAGGAAACTCTTAATAATGCTACCTAATAATAGCAAGGCAGTGGGACCAGTTACACAGGCAAGTGGGACATTCCTTCTCACTAGATGTGTTCAGATGGATGCCTCAGTGTGACTTCCTGGCCTGAGCCAAGGCAATTGGAATTCATGGCCTAAATTTTGTCCACAGGGGAAGGAGGGAAGGGGACATGGGGTTCGGACTGATGTCAGCAGCGCGGTGTCTCAATGTGAGCTCCACCCCTTTTCAATCGTGATGTGGCTCACATGGAGGTTGTGTTGCAAGGTTGCTCTCACAATTTGGATGAAAGGAACAAGATAATGTGAATGCCATGATGAGAACGGAGGCCTATCAACTATCTAGGTAAGCAATATAACAATGAAATTTATAAGCTGGATGCTTGTCAGCTATGTTCTCTGTAATCGTGTAATGTTCTAGATGATCCATTTCCTTCAGGGTTCTCGTCAGCTGCAGACCGACCACCTTCTCAACAACCTTCCCCCAGAAGGAGACTGGAGTTGTTGAAAACCATCCGGTCCAATGACAGCCTCTTGGGGGGGGGCACACCACTGCCTCTTTCAAAGCAGGAGGTACCACCCTCTCCTTCAGAGAGGCCAACGCCACAGCCTGGACCAAACTGTGGGTCACCTCCCTAGCCGCTTTTATGATCCAGGAGAGGCCCGGATCCAGTAAACAGGTGGCCATGCTGACAGCCCAGAGAACCCTGTCCACTTCCTCAGGAGTCAGCGGCTCACGCTTCCCACACCACACCCCCAGACTGTGCCCCAGGCATCTCAGCCTGCCCTGCCCAGTGAGAGTCCAAGTCGGAGTGAGCTGGAGTGAATACGCCTGAACTAATGCAGATCCTTCAAATGAAGTTTGATTCATGCAGTAAATGAACTGTAAGTAAGACATCTCAGAAGGTAAAATAGGATTATCAGTGGAGTCCTTGGTGCTCTCTGAGCCTTGTTGTTTTCTTGCAGACATTTCATTGCCAGGCTAGGCAACATCTTCAGTGCGAAAAGGGAGTGGGACTTGCTCTCAGTTTATATACCCGGGCTTGTCCTGCCTGTGTTGGTGGGGGTGTTGTACTCTCCTTGGTAGTACCTTGATAGGGTTGTTGTTTGCTGCTTGGTTGACTGACTGAGTTAATAGTTCCTTGATTAGGGTCTATTGTGTTGTTAGATTGCTCCTCTGCTGCTAATGTTGGTGTTAATCTTTGCCTAGGATTATCAATTACAGGAAAAGGAACTAAAAATTAGTCCTAGAAACTACAACATTAACAAAAGCTTTGTGTGGATTGTATTTCTGCCATTGATTTTTTGCTGAGAATTTAAAAGATGATTTAAATTTAATTGATTTAAACTAAAATTTGAAGAAAATTTGAGGTTCCTTCCCAAGGAAAACAGCAGAATTTGGGAAAGGAATATTAAAATAGTTTTTGCTTTTGCCAACATTTTTTTTTTAGCAGAGGTAAAAGTTTATTTCCCAAGAGCATGTACAGAGTATGCTGGTTGAGGGCAGCCACCCTTGTATTTCCCTTTTATAGAGATGTAGACCTTTGATAAGGGCAGGATATTCTATAATTCTTCTTTAGTTGAAAAAGTAAACATGGTCATATATAAAGGGTTATTTAGAAAGTTCATAAAACTTCTGTTTACACAACTTACAATAGTGCATCAGGTATACAAACATCTCAGCGGGGATAAGTAAATGATCTGATATAAACCAATCAGTAGTAAAAATTATATCAATTGAAATGCTATCCAAAACATACAAAGTAATAAATCTTGTTTATGTAAAAAAATGAGAAGTGTTACTCAAAGGAGTAAATAATAAAAAAGCATTTCATAATTATTTTGTCCTATTTAAACTGAGCCAACACCCATATTGCTCATGCCAAGTAGGAACGTGTCCACAATATAATAGTAATAATAATTATTATTATAATTATAACTATTATTATTATTATAGAGGGACGCGGTAGCTCAGCAGGTTAAACTGCTGAGCTGTAGGCTGCCGATCAGAAGGTCGGCAGTTCGAATCCCCGCACAACGAGGTGAGCTCTCGTTGCTAGTCCCAGCTCCTGTCGACCCAACAGTTCGAAAGCTTTGCAAGTAGATAAATGGGTACCACCTTAAGTGGGCTAATTTGCTGGCGTCCTGTCGGGAAGTCGGTGCCACCGGAGGAGAGGATCGGAGGAAGATCGAATGGCGGCGGTGACGACGGACCCAGATGCAACATCCACAGGACGTCAGCAGCCGGCTCAAGGCATCCTGGGAATTGTAGTCCGGAGCCTTAGAAGAGTCGGTTCCCTTACCCCCTCCCCTCACGCACGGTTAAAATGGTGAATTGTATAATGAGTGTATATATATATATATATGGTTGTAAGCAGCCTAGAGTCCTCCATTAGGGAGGGGATAGGCGGGGTATAAATACCACAATAAATAAATTAAATAAATTTATGGCATAAACCAGCTGTGGTACTCCCAGTGGGTGCCATACCAAAAAACCTTGGACAGCACTTAGATAATCTGCACGTTGACAAAATTTCCATCTGTCAATTACAAAAGGCCACACTGCTTGGATCAGCACATATACTACACCGATACGTTACGACAGCGGTCCCCAACCTTTCTGGCACCAGGGACCGGTCGTGGAAGAAATTTTTTCCACGGACCGGGGGGGCGGGGTTTGCAGGCGGGAGCCAATTGCGCACACCGGGGGCGGGGTTTGCAGGCGGGAGCCCTGCGGCCCACTTCCTAACAGGCCGCGGCCCACTAGTGGGCCATGGCCCACAGGTTGGGGACCCCTGCATTACGACATCCCTCGTTCTTGGGAAGAACGTGTTGCAAATGAAGGCCAGCACCAGCTAAGGAACTGGCAGCTGTGATTTCACATTGTTGTGTATATTATAATAATATAATATACATTATATTATATATAATATATATATATTATATATATATATATATATAATATATATATTGTCATTACTAACACACTCTTTCGCCAGAAAAATAAATTTAAAACATCATGGAAGCACCCACGGTCGAAGCACTGGCATCTTTTAGATTATGTAATTGTCCGTGCTAGAGATCGCCGTGATGTACTTCTCACCAGAGCCATGACGAGCGCCGATGACTGCTGGACAGACCATCGATTAATTCGATCCACGATGGCCATAAAGATTGTCCCTCATCGTAGGCTCCAAGGAAGAAAACCAAGGCGTAAAATGAATACACTGGCCCTTCAAGATCCTATTAAACGAGCTTGCTTTCAATCAACTCTCAAGGAACATCTGCCTATGGAACTTCCTGAAAATGTTGAGGAACACTGGATTAAATTGAAGACTTCTATCATTTCAGCCTGTGAACAAACTATCGGATACCAGACTAAGAGACATCAGGACTGGTTTGATGAGAACGATAGTGAGATTGAACATATTATTGACAAGAAAAGGAAAGCCTTCCAGATATGGCAAAAAGATATTAACTGTGCCGTTAAGAAAAAAATCTACGCCAGTGCAAAGGCAGAAGTCCAAAGACGAACTAGAGAACTTAAGAACATATGGTGGATAAAAAAAGCCCAAGAAACCCAACATTTTGCAGATGCTCACGATGCACGGGGCTTTTTTAATGCCATAAAGGCCATCTATGGACCAACAAACCATGGTACAAATCCCTTACGCTCAGTAGATGGTGCTAAACTTCTAAAGGACAAAGAGTCTATTGCACTGCGCTGGAAAGAGCATTACTACAATCTCCTTAATCGTCACTCTACTGTGGCTGACGAAGTCTTCTTGCAAATCCCACAAAAACAAATAAGAAATGAGCTTGCAGTACCCCCTAGTTTGGAGGAAGTCAGTAAAGCCACTAAACAAATGAAAAATAACAAAGCTAGTGGACCTGATGGGATTCCTGCTGAAGTCTTTAAAGAAGGCGGGCCTGAACTTACACAACAACTTCATAAGCTCATCGAAAAAATCTGGATGAGGGAGGAGATTCCAGCAGACTTTAGGGATGCCATAATTATCACTCTCTTTAAAAAGGGTGATAGAACAGACTGTGGAAACTACCGAGGCATCTCCCTTCTAGCCACAGCAGGCAAAATCCTGGCAAAGATCATTGCAAACCGTCTCCTATCTGTATCAGAAGACATCCTCCCTGAAACGCAAAATGGCTTCCGCCCTTCCAGGGGAACAGTGGATATGATCTTCACTGCACGACAGCTTCAAGAAAAATGCAAGGAGCAAAACCGCCCTCTGTACATGGCGTTTATTGATCTGACTAAAGCTTTTGATACTGTAAATCGTACTGCTCTCTGGACCATCCTTCTGAAAATCGGATGCCCTGATAAATTTGTGAACATCTTGCGGTTACTCCATGACGACATGATGGCAACAATCCTGAATAACAATGGCTCTCAAAGCGATCCATTTAAAGTGGAATCCGGCGTTAAACAGGGATGTGTTATTGCTCCAACCTTATTCGCTATCTTCATCGCTATGATTATGCACCTTGTTGAAGAGAAACTTCCTACTGGTGTAGAAATTATATATCGAACAGATGGAAAGCTTTTTAATCTTAGTAGGCTGAAAGCAAAAAATAAGGTAATTGCAACTTCTGTTATAGAACTTCAATATGCTGATGATAACGTAGTCTGTGCACACTCCGAGGAAGATCTTCAAACTATCCTAAACATCTTTGCAGAAGCATATGAAAAGCTCGGCCTCTCGATTAACATTAAAAAAACCAAAGTGCTTTACCAGCAAGTTCGAACCAATCCCTCTGCAGCGCCATCAATCCAGCTTAAAGGTGTGTCACTAGAAAATGTCGACCACTTTTCTTATCTCGGCAGCCATCTATCAACAAAAGCCGACATCGACGCTGAAATTCAGCATCGCCTGAGCTCTGCGAGTGTAGCTTTCTCCCGAATGAAGCGTAGAGTGTTTGAGGATCGGGACATTCGCAGGGAGACCAAAATGCTTGTTTACAAAGCCATTGTACTACCAACCCTTCTGTACGCCTGTGAAACATGGACCCTCTACAAACGCCACCTCCAACTTCTTGAAAGATTCCATCAACGCTGCCTCCGAAAAATTCTGCAAATTACTTGGGAAGATAGGCGGACTAATGTTAGCGTATTAGAAGAAGCGAAAACCACCAGCATTGAAACAATGATCATCCAACATCAACTTCGCTGGACTGGTCATGTTGTTCGAATGCCTGACCATCGTCTTCCAAAGCAGCTACTTTACTCCCAACTTAAGAATGGAAAACGGAATATTGGTGGACAGCAAAAGAGATTCAAAGATACTCTCAAAGCTAATTTAAAAAAATGTAATATCAGCATTGAGAACTGGGAAGCCCTAACTCATGAGCGTTTCAATTGGAGGTCAGCCTTTATTAATGGCGCTATGGACTTTGAAGAAGCACGAGTACAGGGCGAAAAGGAGAAGAGAGCTAAAAGGAAGGCACGTCAGGCAAACCCTCATCATGACCGTCTCCCACCCGAAAACCTATGCCCTCATTGTGGGAGGTTGTGCGGATCCAGAATTGGCCTTTATAGCCACTTACGGATTCACCGTTAAAATTTTACCTTTGGAAGACAATCTTACTCGGCTACGAGTGATCGCCAATGATGATGATAATAATAATAATAATAATAATAATAATAATAATAATAATCAGGCACTGTGATTGTTTTCTAAGGAAAATGAAGGTGACGGTTTAGGTTGCTGCAGTTTTTAAGGGTCAGAAAACAGAGACTGAGACTGCAGTTGTGATGTGTTGCTTAACCCACCAGGTCACCTGAGGGGACTGCTAATCTAGTGCTCCTAATCGAGATGCCTAAAAGAGCCTGATGTGTCTTGGTCAACCCCGCTTGACTGTCCTCTTTGAAGGAGAGGCACAGTTTCCACAGCTAGAAGGTCCCTTTGGTGACCACCATTCATACTGAACAACCTGGGAAGATTGGCTGAGCAATTAGGCTAAGAAATAATAGAGACAAGAAATGGGAAGTGAAAAAGTAACAGGTAAATATTAGCAAATACGCATTTTGGCAAGTTCTGTAATCTTGTGCCTTGCATTCATTTCCCATAATATGTGGTGTGTTTGTGGGGGAGTAAGGCTGACGCTGTACAAAGATGTCCAAGGGATGTGAAATACGCATTGCAGCTTCCTGTGGGGTATCTAAAATATTGCGATTGCTCAATGAGAGTCACTTTCTATCTGAAGCAGAGGGTGAACCTTTTTCTCTGCAACAGAGATTCCAAGAAAAGCACTTCACTGGTTCCCTATAGAAGTGAATGGCAGCCATTTGAAACGGGGAGGGGGTCTATTTCATTTGACATCAGCTCCTGAGAATAAAGCTTGGTCATTCTTCTATTAGAACCGGACATGGAACAACCGACTGGTTCAAAATTGGGAAAGGAGTACGACAAGGCTGTATATTATCACCGTGCTTATTTAACTTATCTGCAGAGTACATCATGAGAAATTCCGGGCTGGATGAATCACAAGCCGGAGTTAAGATTGCTGGGAGAAATATCAACAACCTCAGATATGCAGACGATACCACCCTAATGGCAGAAAGTGAAGAGGAACTAAAGAGCCTCTTGATGAGGGTGAAAGAGGAGAGTGCAAAAGCTGGCTTGAAACTCAACATTAAAAAAACCCAGATCATGGCATCTGGTCCCATCACTTCCTGGCAAATAGAAGGGGAAGAAATGGAAGCAGTGACAGATTTTATTTTCTTGGGCTCCAAGATCACCGCAGACAGTGACTGCAGCCATGAAATTAAAAGACGCTTGCTCCTTGGGAGGAAAGCTATGGCAAACCTGGACAGCATATTAAAAAGCAGAGACATCACCTTGCCGACAAAGGTCTGTATAGTTAAAGCTATGGTTTTTCCAGTAGTAATGTATGGCTGTGAGAGTTGGACCATAAGGAAGGCTGAGCGCCGAAGAATTGATGCTTTCGAACTGTGGTGCTGGAGAAGACTCTTGAGAGTCCCTTGGACTGCAAGGAGGTCAAATCAGTCGATCCTAAAGGAAATCAACCCTGACTGCTCATTGGAAGGACAGATGCTGAAGCTGAAGCTCAAATACTTTGGCCACCTAATGCGAAGAGAGGACTCACTGGAATAGACCCTGATGCTGGGAAAGACAGAAGGCAAAAGGAGAAGGGGACGGCAGAGGATGAGATGGTTAGATAGCATCACTGATGTAACGAACATGAATTTGAGTAAACTCCGGGAGGCAGTGGAGGACAGGAAGGCCTGGCGTGCTATTGTCCATGAGGTCACGAAGAGTCGGACACGACTAAACGACTGAACAACAACAACATTCTTCTATGGCCATTCATATCTCTCCAGCTCCGGCAGCTGAGCTCGGGGTTTTACCCTTCCTGCAGAAACACTTCCAAGCATGGCATTTGATTAGTGGGGTGTTGCAGAATTTCATCTTGTCCCCTGTGCTCTTTAATCTCATAGAATCACAGATTTGGAAAAGATCTCAAAGGCCATTAAATCCAAGCCCTGCTGAGTGCGGGATCTGCTAATGCATTTCAGACAGATGACTACCCAGCCTGTGTTTGAAGACCTCCAATGGAGGGGAACAGACCGCTTAGTGGCTAGTAGCTTTTACTGGCAGGAAATTCCTCCTAATACCTAACTGGATTCTTTTGAAGGAGAGGCACAGCTTCTCTACTTCCCTGTATTTTCACCCCACTGGTTCTGGTCCTGCCCTGGGGGTGGCAGAGAACAAGCCTGCCCCCTCCCTTGTACAGTACGGCCGCCCTTTAGAGAAGTGATAGCCATCTCCAAGCTCTCATCAGTTTGCTCTTCTGCAGGCAAAAGACACCCACTTCCTCGAACCCTAACGTGGTTTCCTGTCCCTTCCCCATCTACAGAGGTCATTCAAAGCTTCGGAAGCAGGTGCTGGCATTCAACGTCATCTGAATCCAGAGAAAACGTCCAGGAACTGGACTAGTATCTGAAGGTATATTTTTAAATAAACAATTCTTATTCATTGTATAGCTAAATAGTGCAATTTTAACACACATACATAGACATTATTAAAAACAACATTTTTCTGGTCTAGGAAGGCTTGTGGGATTAAATCCACTAACCAGTTAATCAAGTTAATTCAGATAAATTTTAGCATTAATTACTTCCTTGGTTTCTAGTGGGCTAATTGGAAACAAAATGATATGCAATATGCTACATGAAGTAGTTTTGGAGCTAGTGAAACTGTTGAATAATATTTATTTATAACTCTTTCATATAAAAATATGGATTTATGTCAAGTTCTCTATGACTGTCGTCTTTTCCTCCGGTTTGCACTTCTTCGTGCTAACTTTCATTTCTATACTTACCTGTCTTTGGCACTTCTTACCCTGGTACATTTCAAATTAAGATCAAATTTGCAGCTTTTCACTACCTGAGGTGACCATTGAGTATTGAACTTTATTTCATCTTTTAAAACAATTATATGAGAGCCAGTTTGGTGTAGTGGTTAAGGCACCGGGCTAGAAACTGGGAGACCGTGAGTTCTAGTCCCACCTTTTATCCAGCCTTCCCACTTCCTCCCCTGATCCCATCTCTCCTTTTTCCACTTCTGATTTTGTTGGCACAGCCCCCCCCCCCTCCTCTTCTCCCTCCTGGAGGTCACGGCCAGCATTCCCCGGAAGAAACAACGGGTCCTTTCTTTTCTGTGAATGGCTTCAGGGCCCTTATTTTAATGTTACTACGGCTGGAGTAGTCTGGGTAGGCTTTTCAGCATAAGAGAAATGTATTTGTGCATAGAAAAGACTGTGAGAATTCCCTTCCTCAGGGTCCATTTTTACTCCTTAAAAAAAAAAATTTGCCACCATAAACGTTCCTCTCCTGCCATAGTGGTGCTGCCCCTACTGTTTTTTTCCAGGCCAAATTAAAGAAAGGAATTGGTGGATTCCCCTGGCTTCCTTTTTCTCCCACCAGTTGTCACCTACTAATGTGGAACAATATAGTGCCTGAAACTGGACTTTAAAGAAGCAGGGTAAGAAGAGCATTGATGCCTTTGAACTCTGGTGTTGGAGGAGACTCCTGAGAATACTGTGGACAGCCAAGAAAACAAACCGATGGATCATCGAACAAATCAACCCAGGGTTCTCACTCGAGGCACAAATGACCAGGCTCAAATTACCCTATTTGGACACACTGTGCGAAGACCCAGCTCTCTGGAGAAGGCTCTGATGCGGGGAAAGGTGGAAGGAAAGAGAAGAAGGGGTGGTTAGTGCCCTAAAGAGGCTCCCATGAATTTATGAATTTACGAATTTAAATTAAGAACTTTTAATATCACCATCTTAGATTTTATATTTTATATTTGTATTTGTATTTAAGAGGTATGGTTTTTCTGTGTATTTTAATCTGTATTTATTTTTAGTTTTATTGTAAACCGCCCAGAGTTGCTTCGAGTGAGATGGGCGGTGACAAAATTTGAAAAAGAAGAAAGAAAGAAAGAAAGAAAGAAAGAAAGAAAGAAAGAAAGAAAGAAAGAAAGAAAGAAAGAAAGAAAGAAGGAAGGAAGGAAGGAAGGAAGGAAGGAAGGAAGGAAGGAAGGAAGGAAGGAAGGAAGGAAGGAAGGAAGGAGTGGACGACCAGCAGCAAGGGGACTGGCCTCGGTTACAGTGGTGATGAGTGCACCATTGGGAGACTTGAAGGAACAGTTTAGGGGTAGATCATCATGGAGAAGATCTGTCTATCTGGTCGCTAGGAGTTGAAAACAACTTGATGGTACATAATCAATCAAATCAATCAGTGCCTTCAACAGTGTGTTTAGCCACCTGTCAAACTGTTCAACTAACAGGTTGCAGGCAGGCACTGAGGTGGTACATGTCTCTTACATGTCAGCTGATCTACCTCTGAACGTGGGTCTACCACTCTTCTGAAAGAGAGCTAAACCCATGTCCAAAAACTGCCCAGCAGACAGGTTGTCAGTGTAGAGAGCTGTCATCACCATGGCACTCAGGGCTGCCATGGTGGAATGGAATAGGTAAAAAGAAGTGTGTCCCCCCCCCCCAGAATAAAAAGAGTAAAAGGTAAAGGTAAAGGTTCCCCCCACACATTTGTTCAGTCGTGTCCGACTCTAGGGGCCGGTGCTCATCTCCGTTTCTTAGCCGAAGAGCCAGCGTTGTCCGAAGACGCTTCCGCGGTCATGTGGCTGGCATGATGCACGCGGAACGCTGTTACCTACCCACTGAAGTGGTACCTATTCATCTACTTGCATTTGCATGCTTTCGAATTGCTAGGTTGGCAGGAGCTGGGGCTAGTGCGGGAGCTCACTCCGTCACACGGGACAAGGGATTCAAACCTCTGAATTTGCGATCTTCCGATCGACAAGCCTGGCGTCTTACCCACTGAGCCACCACGCCCCTGAGTAAAAGGTACAGCCACTCAAAATACCTTGTGGCAAAAGTGCATGGCAAGTGGCAGAGCAAACTTTAGTTCATTCTCTATTTTGATACGTAGGAACTGCTGGATTCTTTTAGGAAGAACTTTGTAATTACAAGGAACTGTTATGTTTTCCTCCACACACTGAAATCCTATTCAGTCCGTGAGTATAGGATTGCAGTCCATAGCACTTTTGTCCTATTTATGTAACTTCTGATGACATGGGTTTTCACATTTTTTTCAGGATGTAGAACCTGTTAATTTAAAAAAAAATTCTCGGAACCTTTGGTCAAGAGGCAAAATGCCTGCATCTGAGAGAACGTTTTCTTTGCTCTGAGTCTCTGACAGCACCTTACTGAGTTCTCATGGAACTCCTGGGTCCTTCAGCACCCATAACAAAGAGGAGAGGGCCTGTTCCTAAAGAGCGGGTGGTTCCAGACTTCCCCAGCATGCGAAAGTTGAGCACAGTCACAACGATGGAAAGATCCACAAATACCTACGGTTGAAGATTGGATTGTTAAATTAACGGACCTGGCTCAGATGGCTAAATTAACAGCTCTAATAAGAGAGCATTCTATTTCTGCATTTATATTAACTTGGCAACCACTTTTAGAGTACTTGCTGGTAAGAGAAAGAAAATGAGGTTTTGATTTTGGGTGTTAGAGATTAAATGGTTTGTTGCAATAGAAATAATGTTATGATGGATTAATTCATTGTAAGAGATTAGATTTGTAAATTTACTTTTATCTGTATCGGAGAAAGTCAGAAGTCGCTTTCCGTTTCTTTTCTTTCTATTGACACTTCTTATAGTTTGTTCTTTTTTCTTTAGTTCTGTTTTCTGTCTACTCCATACTCTTTTTTGTATCTCAATTATGTCTTGAAAATAAAAAATTAAACTAAAAAAAAATAGGAAAGTTGAGCGCCGGGCAGGGTCTCGCATCTGGCAGAAAGACTCCTGTGATGGGTTCCTCTTCCCGCAAATCAGATGAATGTGACATTTATTTCCATCTACAAGATTAGATTATGTGAGCGGGACAGAAAGTTCTTCATCGGACACATTCTAGGACTGAATTTGGATGGTTTTCCTATCTTATACACTGGCCAAGAATAGTTACTTGAAGGCCAAAACGACCTGCAAAGATGTCATTTAAGATAGGCTTGTTGAACAGCCCCGTTTCTCATGCCAGTATCAATACCTCCAATACAATTAACATTTTGGAAGTGTTTTTTCCCCCTCTTATTTTAAACACAGCACTACATTCATAGAAATATGATGGTTTTACTTTGAATTGACAAGCTTTGGACAGAGATACTGTTCTAGATCAGACTTTGTCTGTGACTGCAGAGGGTCACCCCGATGGTGCATACCAGATTATTATCATTATAATCATTATAATGATAATCATTATAACTCCCCTTGTGGGGAGTTGGGTGGTGATCAATGTAATAAATAAATAAAATTATCAGTGGAACACATCCCCTGAGCAGAACAGATTTTAGTCAAAGCTGTTGAAATGTATGGATCATAAAGGTAAAGGTAAAGGATCCCCCCGCACATTTGTGCAGTCGTGTCCGACTCTAGGGGCCGGTGCTCATCTCCGTTTGTTAGCCGAAGAGCCAGCGTTGTCCGAAGATGCTTCCACAGTCATGTGGCCGGCATGACGCACGTGGAACGCTGTTACCTACCCACCGAAGTGGTACCTATTAATCTACTTGCATTTGCATGCTTTCGAATTGCTAGGTTGGCAAGAGCTGGAGCTAGTGCGGGAGCTCACTCCGCACGCAGGGCTAGGGATTCAAACCTCCGAACTTGCGATCTTCTGATCAACAAGATCATATAAACTATGAAATTGGGCTGAGAAGAGAGTTAGGATTTTCACCAAATGTTTTAATACTATAGGCCCAGATGTTTCAATTCTTAACGGAAGACATTCAATCCCTTTGGAGTCTGATCAAATTTCTTCAGCTCTATTGTTTCAAAGATTTGTTCTGTTCCATTTCATAATATTTTCTTGACTGATATGAAGTCAGTTTCCTGAAGATAACATTATAAATAATCAGTGCTATAAAACACGTTCCAATTGCAAGCATACGATTCTTAATAGCCATAGGCAGCTAGAAGTGGATCTTGGCACATACGGTACCTGGGAAAAGGTAAGCAAAAGAAATGACCAGAAAGCCTTCTGAAAGCCAGAAACAAGACAGAGCGAGCGAGGTTTTTTTTAATTAGGATGGATCTATTTCCTGACATCAAATTTGATTAGCAGTGCACATGTGATCAGCCGGATAGGAGCTTCCCAGGCACCACTCACTGAAGAAGAGTGTTCCCGTCTCCAGGCTTTATATGGTAAGAATTGGTCTCCTTTTTGTCACAGATGTACATACGTGTGCCTGTGTATTGGAGGGGAAGAGAGAAGGAGCGAGAGTGAGCATGAGAGAGAGATGACAGAAATAACAGAGAACTTTCTGATTATTCTGAATGGATTGAAGTAAAACGTTTATTCTGTGAGATTGGATAGGAAGGGAGCGGAGTTTGCAGTCTGATAGATGCTTCCCTGGGAATGCATTCCATTAAACTCAGTTGGACCTATTTCTGACTGAAGTTCATGAGTTCCAGGAACCATCTCGTAGGTCTCCTTTGGCTGCTTATTTCTTTATCTCTATTGCTGTTTCTATAAGCCACCTTTCAAAGTTCCTCCCTGTCAAAATATTCCTTTCCCCCCCCCTCAAGGTTATGAAGTAGACCCTGACTGATTTTGAGTGCAGTAGAATTAAGAAGGGATGGGGGACCACCAGGAATCCCTTTGCCTGTTTCACAAGTCTGGGAGGAAAGTTCAATACTGATGTTACTTTTTTCTCATTCACACATCAGATGAATAAGTAAGTTATATATAAGTTCAGCATGGTAGGCCTATCAGATCTGAGCTGCAATACCCCAGGCAATTGCTAGATGGCAGCAGAGAAATACAACAACCTCTAACTCTTCCCCGACCACTAGTGATCCTTTTGCAGCCCAGATCTGAGAGGATGAGTTCTGTGAAGGTTGGAGACCATGGAACATCCACTGTTAATTAAGGGCGTTTTCACCCAGGTCTTTAAAGAACTTCTAAATCGTCTCCATGTGCCATTGCCTCGTTTTTGGCACCTGAGCCAATTTATTTCAAAATTGAAATTGTATTTATTTATGGCCAGTGACCAGTGAGATAGCTATGACCATAAAAACAACACATAAAAACAGGCTCAAATAGAATAAAACCACCATATAGACCTGCAAGTTAAAATGTACAAATATAGGAAGAAAACATAATAAAATACTAATACTACTAATATGTCTATGAAGGTTCTCAGTCATCCAGGTGGAATTGTCTGTAGCTTGAATCATGTCAACTGGATCCAGTTGACATGATTCAAGCTACAGACAATACTACTACTACTACTACTACTACTAATACTAATACTAATAGATTGATGATCACTACAAATACCTGGGCATCCTTCAGGCTGAAAACATCAAGCACACTGAAGAAAGTTAGTAGTGAATACATCAGAAGAGGGAAGAAGTCTTAAAGTCCAAACCCAGTGGCGGAAATACCATCAAGGCGATTAACACCTGGGCAATTCCAGTCATTAGATATGCAGCTGGAATAGTGGACTGGACTCAAGCTGAACTAGAAACCTTGGATAGGAAGACCATAAAAAAAATGACAATGAATCATGCACTTCATCCACGCAGCGATGTTGACAGACTCTACTTACCAAGGTGGGCGTGGAATGTTGCAAGTACATCAGACAGTTGAAGAAGAAAAAAGGGCATTGGAAGAATATCTGAAGGACAGTGAAGAAGATGCACTGAAGCTAGGTCACCATGAAGGCTTACTGAATACCAAAGAGACCAAACTGGCCTATAAGAAAGACCAAATGAAGAATAGAAAAGAAACGTGGCAAAGCAAAGTATTACATGGCCAGTACATAAACAAATTAGCAGGCAAAGCAGATGACAAGGCCTGGCAATGGCTAAGAGGAGGAAAGTTGACGGAAGAGACAGAGGGGCTAATTCTGGCTGCAGAAGACCAAGCCTTAAGAACAAAGGCATACAAAACCAGAATTGAGAAGACAGCAATGGACAGCAAATGCCATCTCTGCAAAGAAGCTGAAGAAACATGGACCACCTAGTTATCTGCTGCAAGAAGACCGCACAGACTGATTACAAACAACGGCATGACAAAGTAGCAACAATGGTGCATTGGAATATCTGCAAGAAATACCACTTGCCTGCAAGCAAGAACTGGTGGGACCACAAAATAGACAAAATGGTCTAGTGGTTAAGGCATCAGGCTAGAAACCAGGAGACTGAGAGTTCTAGTCCTGCCTTGGGCATGAAAGCCGGCTGGGTGACCTTGGGCCAGTCCCTCTCTCTCAGCCCAACTCACCTCACAGGGTTGTTGATGTGGGGAAAATAGGTGGAGGAAGGAGTATTATGTATGTTCCCTGCCTTGAGTTATTTCTAAAAATAATAAAGGCGGGATAAAAAAATCTTTTAAAAAATGAAGAAGCTAAAGTTCTCTGGGACTTTAGAATTCAAACAGACAAGCATCTGCCACACAACACTCCAGACTTAACAATCGTTGATAAAAAAGACAAATGTCTGGAGGGTGGACATTGCAGTACCTGGAGACAGCAGAAGAGAAGAGAAAGAACTGGAGAAAATCACAAAATATAAAGACAGTAGAACGACTGGGGCAAAAGAAAGCAAAGATAGTACCAATAGTAATAGGCACCTAGGGTGCGATTCCAAAACATCTGGAGAACCACTTGAACACCATCAGCGTTGACAAAATCACCATCAGTCAATTGCAAAAGGCAGCTTTACTTGAAGCAGCTTCCATCCTGCAACGATACCTTTAATATTATTAAACAAGAACATCTGCCTATCCCAGGTCCTTGGGAAGCACTCGGTAGGTGGACAAAAATGCCAAATCCAGCCTAAACGTATGGCTGACTGTGCGATCAACCACAATAGATTGATTAGCCATTAGGCCAGAGCTTTCCAAACTGTGTGTCGTGACACAAAAGTGTGTAGCCACACACAGCGTGGTGTGTCGCCACACCACCCGGAAGCGGTGGCGCGCGCGTGCATGGCGGCCGCGGCAGTGGCACGGCTTCCGCGTTTTAGCGGAGGCTGCCGCCGCTGCCGCCACCGCCATGCACACACGCGCTGCCGCATGCCCCCCCGCGCCGCCGCCGTGCACACGCGCGCCGCCGCACGCCCCCCCCCGCACCGCCGCCATGCACGTGCGCCCCCCACGCCGCCGTCGCTGGTATGTTGCCAGCGGCGGCACTTTGGAAAGCCCTGCATTAGGCCATATCAGAATATATAATATAAAATACGGAACAGTAATAAGACCATGTATGAGTAAACAGCATAATAAGAAAAAAGATGATATAAGATAATGATAATGATAAGAGGATAAAAGGGCTTCTTACAACATCATTCCAAGATGAAGACATCTTGAGCTTCTTATGGCAACAGTTGCCAATAAGAACTTGGCCCCTCTGTTCGGAATAGCCGAGCTGCAGTCTGAGAGTAGGAAATCTCCTACTAATCTCCTGCAGTCTGAGAGTAGGAAATATCCGCCTCTCCCACCTTGGAAATGTGATTTCTACCAGGGGGTGGCCCAGGTATCCCAGGGCATCGATTCTCACGGAAGGGACAGGGAAGAAATATGTGCCATAAGGTCTTGGTCCACTCTTGGGTCAGGGACAATTTCTCTCATAAAATGGGATGTTATGAAACCTCACATCCAATACCCAATCTTTTGCCCAGGGTAAAACATGAAAGCTGGCCAAAAGAAGATTCTACCACAGTGTGCTGAGCCAACCAGATTGAGTGGGTAGCTCACAGGTCTGAAAGCTTTCCAGGAAGGAACCCGCTCTTGTCGGCTGCCTGTAGCACTTGAGTCTGTCTGACGTGCAACATTGAAGACTCCGGGGCGAATCTCAGCTTTTGAGTGGATAGAAAGGCTGCCGTGATACCCGTCAGCTGAGATTTTTTCCTCATACTTTTAGTTAGGGTTCTCCAGGCTTAGGGAGATCAATCCAAAGTAGAGATCATGGTTTTTGCAGGCATATCACCTTCTGTTCCAGCAAGGCTTCTTCAGAAGTGGGGAATTGCCTTGCAGTATTTATAGTCTCTGTGAATTTGAATTCTGTGGGGCTGGCTGGTGACTGGAGGCTTTTTGGGAAGTACTGGTTGATTGGTGGTTGGGAGTGGTGCTAGCTCTGTTCTGATTGGTTTGCCTTGTCAGTTGTGTATGGTTTGAATCAGGTGTTTGACTGGGTTATAGATTGTATCCAGTTCCATCGATCTGTTGATGGTTCCTTTAATTGAGTGCCAGGCTTCCAGGAATTCTCTGGCTGTCTGTCTTCCCATATTTTCCCAGGTAAATGTTCATTCTTAGGGCGTGGATGGCTATTAGGTACTTGTCATTTTTTTTCATTTTCTCATTTTTCATATGAGAATATTAAATATAATCATCATTTGATTGTGTGCACAAGCTAACAGCTATAAATTTTAAAACCTTTCCTGTAAACTGTTTCTGTAGAATGAGCATAATATATACAGTATATATACTGTATATATATTCCGTACAATCATGTATGATCCTTGGAGACTGCCCGAACAAGTCCCCGCAGTTTTCTTGGCAAGGTTTTTCAGAAGTGGTTTGCCATTGCCTCGTTCCTAGGGCTGAGAGAGAGCAACTGGCCCAAGGTCACCCAGCTGGCTTTGTGCCTAAGGCGGGACTAGAACTCACAATCTCCCGGTTTCTAGCCTGATGCTTTAACCACTACGCCAGGGCTTTCAAAACTTTTGCCATTGGCGACACACCAACAGCCGGCGCGCAAAAACCCGGAAGCGCCGCCACTGCCACGGCGCACAAAACCCCTAACCCTTGTTGAGGCCAGTTATGAATCAGGATGGACCAGGACAATTTTACAAAAACTCTCAGCATCTCAGCTTTTCCAGGGAAGCATTCTTAATAATGGGTTATGAGCATGCATGTAGTGCATTTAAACAACACACCAAAGACCTAGAAGCACAACAAGAATGTTCTACCCAAGAATGTTTTTCTGAGCAGCCAAGCTCCCTTTTCAAACCAGCAAGAGCTAAGATTGTGCCCTGTCAACCAGGAGCTATTGAAACTACAGCTCTTGTCCTGCTATACTGTACCCCCTACGAGGATCCTAGGACCTGCCTTGTAACTCCTTACTTGGTAAACCACCCAGGAAATTCTGATCTGTTTTATATACAGTTGTTATCAGATCAGTTTGATTTAGTTTCCTTGAATGTAGCCAAATTCTGTTATGCTGCCTGTAAAATCAGACACACTTTGACTGCCCACCACCAGTTGTAACATTCTTATCCTGTTTGGGGTTTTTACTCTTATTTTAATTTTTAACGTGTTTTATTTTCAACTCTATCTCTGTCTATCATCTCTCTCTCTCTCGTCATCTCTCCTCAATTATCATCTATCTATCATCTCTATCTTCTATCTAACCTCCTGCCATATCTAATTTGTCACTGACTAATATAAGATCTTACATATACACACATACCTATACATAAACTCATATCCCTAATCCCTACTCACTTAAGAGTATAATACTCAATAGATTGATAACATCAAAACTATTAGTTGTGGCTTAGACAGTGCAGAACTACCAAGGAGAAAACCACACCCCCACCAACACTGGCAGGGCAAGCTACTGTATAGAAACAGGGCACAACCCCCCCTCCACACACACACTAGCACTGATGATGTTACCTAGTTGGGTTATGAAATATCTGCAAGCCAACAACCGAGCTCAGAGAGCACCAAGGACTCCACAGTTCAACTCTGAGCTACAGATATTCTCTTCTATTGGAAATTGGAATATACTTCAGCTTTCACGGTAAGGATATATTGTTGCCATCATGATGGTTTTACTACCTGAGTTGTAATATTTATTTCAGATTGTACTAATTAGTCTATCTTAATTCTCAGTTCAAAGGTGGCAAAAAATATTGTATGCCTTTATATATGCTTTCATCCTGTGTAATGTCTACTCAATCAGATGATGCTGGATTGGATATTCCCAAACATAAAATATATTACAAAACTGCACAGCTAAGAAGTATCAAAGGCAGCCAATATAAAGCCCAAGTCATGGTTTTCCATGGAGCTCCATAGTAAATTAAAAGTTTATCCTTCTGTGTTAATTATACTAAAAAATTTATCAATTCTACGTCTAATCCAGAGCTTTCCAAACTGTGTGTTGCGACACAAAAGTGTGTTGCCACACACAGTCTGGTGTGTCGCCACACAACCCGGAAGTGCTGATCATCATCAGCGCTTCCGGGTTTTCCTGCGGCGATACACCAACGGCGGCGCGCAAAAACCCAAAAGTGGCAGCAGCGCTTCCGGGTTTTTGCGCGCTGCCGCAAGGGCGGCACTTCCGGGTTTTTCCGCGGCAACACACCAACGGCAGTTGGTGTGTCGCCGCGGGAAAACTTTGGAAAGCCCTGGTCTAATCCTTTTTAAAGTCATTGATGGGGAAAAAATGCAACCTCACCTATCTCCTTCCATTTCATCACTTTGGTTAGTTGTAGACCATTCTTTTTATGAGGAAATCCTTGGATTAAATGAAAGGGCAAAAGCTAGAATGGGAGATATGTGCTTTTACTCTTATTTACTGGAGAACATTTTTTTAAAAATCTCTATCAATTTGCCAATTCAGTCAGGTTTAATTTGCTGCAGATGTGTTCCTTTTTCTCCTCCAAACATAATATTCAAGCTATTAAAAGATATCTGACTAAGTTTGAAAAAAAATAATTCAAGATATCAATCAGTCTACAAAAGGGATGGATATGCTATGGAATTTAAAATCTTGTCATTCCATGAATTAAAATCATTTTTGGAAAATGACTTTCAGACACTGAGGAAGAGGATTGGAATAAGAATTGGGTTTCCACGCCTATATTCTCATCTTCTGCCCGAATTATAGAAAATTATAGCAAAATAATATATATAGTACAGGACACCAGGGCATATAAATAAAAATAAATCTATGGCTTGCTGGAATAATTGCAATGAAAGAAGCCCATATTTTCATTTGTGGTAGATATACCTATAGATTAGAAATTTATTGTGGATTAATATTTACAGACACAGGTAAATCATCAGTTACCAATCGAAGAAAATATTTGTAGCTCAGGGTTGAACTGTGGAGTCCATGGTGCTCTCTGAGCCTTGTTGTTTTCTTGCAGACGTTTCATTGCCAGGCTAGGCAACATCTTCAGTGCGAAAAGGGAGTGGGACTTGCTCTCTGTTTATATACCCTGGCTTGTCCTGCCTGTGTTGGTGGGGGTGTTGTTCTCTCCTTGGTAGTTCCTTGATAGGGCTGTTGTTTGCTGCTTGATGGCTGCTTTGTCTCAGTGCCAAGCTTCCAGGAATTCTCTAGCGTTTTTGGATTTGGCTTGGTTTAAGATGGTCACAGTTTCCCAGTTGAAAGTATGGTTAAGTCTGTCCATGTGTTGTGAGATTAAGGAGTTTTGTTTTTTCCTTTTTGCAATAATGCACCATACATCCATTATTGCCTTATGCTATCAATAAAGATATTGTTAGCCTTAAAACACGTTGTTTGGATTAATCTGCGCCTGGAACCCCAAAAGCCAGCAACACCCCACATAGTGTTCTAATAATAGTGCTTTTTCCATGATCCAGAAAATGTTGGCAATCTGATCTCTAGTTCCTCTGCCTCTTCGAAACCCAGCTTGCACTTCTGGTAGTTCTCGGTTCACATACTGCTGAAGTCTAGCTTGTAGGATTTTGAGCATAACCTCGCTAGGATGTGAAATGAGCGCAATTGTACGGTAGTTTGAACATTCTTTGGCATTGCCCTTCTTTGGAATTGGAACGTAAACTGACCTTTTCCAATCCTGTGGCCACTGTTGAGTTTTCCAAATTTGTTGGCATATTGAGTGCAGCACTTTAACAGCATCATCTTTTAGGATTTTAAATAGCTCAGCTGGGATACTGTCTTCTCCGCTAACTTTGTTGTTAGTAATGCTTCCTAAGGCCCACTTGACTTCACTCTCTAGAATGTCTGGCTCAAGGTCAGTGACCACACCATCGTATTTATCAGGGATATTAAGATCTTTCTTATATAGTTCTTGCTACCTCTTATACAGTATAGTTGTATTCTTGCTACCTCTTCTGAATCTCTTCTGCTTCTGTTAGGTCCCTGCCTTTTTTGTCCTTTATCATACCCAGCTTTGCACAAAAGGTTCCCTTGATATCTTCGATTTTCTTGAAGAGATCTCTAGTCTTCCCCATTCTATTGTTTTCCTCGATTTCTTTGCATTGTTCATTTAAGAAGGCCTTCTTATCTCTCCTTGCTATTCTCTGGAAATCTGCATTCAGTTGGTTATATCTTTCCCTTTCTCCCTTGCCTTTTGCTTCCCTTCTTTCCTTAGCTATTTGTAAAGCCTCATCAATCAGCCACTTTGCTTTCTTTCAATGAAGGTTCTCAGTCATCCATGTGGAACAGTCTGTAGCTTGAATCATGTCAACTGGATTTCTGTTTTCTCAGTGGAAACGTTTCGCTCCTTATCCAAGAAGCTTCTTCAGTCTGAGCAAAGTTAGTAAGGGAATCCTTAAATATGTTTCTAGGGTGGCTGTGTGACCTTGCACCTGGGGCTAGGTCATCGTTATTTGAGATGTTTATTTCTAAGTCCCTTTATCATCTAAAGGAGGATCGTTAAGATTACCATGCTGCTGTTGAGCTTGCGAAATTGTCTTAATCTTCCTAGGCACAGAAGACAAAGCAGGAAGGAAAATAGGGGAAATGAGGCCTCAGGCACAATCTAGCCCACTTTATGCCATCACATCTTGAGGAGAAGAACAATTATGTGCGATTGCTGTTTATAGATTTCAGCTCAGCATTCAATACGATTGTTCCCCAGCATTTGGTGGACAAAATGGGTTCTCTAGGTTTTAGTATTCCCTTGTGTAATTGGCTACTTGACTTCCTTACTGAGAGGTCTCAGGCGGTGCGAGTTGGATATAATACTTCTAGCTCTATCTCCCTAAGCATCGGCTCCCCACAGGGCTGTCTCTTGAGCCCATTGTTGTTCACCCTGATGACACATGACTGTTGCGCCAAGTATACCACCAATTCCGTTGTGAAATATGCGGACGATACAACTGTAGTGGGTCTTATCAGGGGTGAGGATGAGTGGGCTTATAGGGAGGAGGTAAAGGGTTTGGTGGAGTGGTGCAATAAAAACAGCTTGGTTTTAAATGTGGAAAAAACTAAGGAGATTATTATAGACTTCAGGAAGAACCGGTGCAGTCACACTCCACTTTTTATCAATATCATAGCTGTGGAGTCAGTCAGTAGCATTAGATTCCTGGGGGTGCAGTTAACAAATAGTCTGTCCTGGTCCCTTAATACCACATTTTTGGTAAAGCGAGCACAGCAACGTTTGCACTTTTTGCGTCGGATGAAGAAAGTACATCTCCCATCTTCCATTCTCCTTACTTTCTACAGAGGCACTATAGAGAGTATACTTACAAGCTGTATTTCCATCTGGTTTGGAGGCTGTAGGGCCTCAGATAGAAAGTCTGTGCAGAGAGTGGTAAGGGCAGCAGAAAAGATAATTGGGATATCTCTGCCCCTCATCCAAGATTTAGCACATGCACGCTGTTTGTCCAGAGCTCGAAAGATCATCAGTGACGCCTCCCATCCTCATCATGGTTTGTTTTCTTTGTTACCCTCTGGGAAGAGGTTCCGCTGTATCCGATGTAGAACAGCCAGATTGGGAAACAGCTTTGTCCCCCAGGCTATTGGATTCTTGAATGCCAAATAGGTTCTTTTAGGTGAAATATGTTGGATATGTAAAGAATGTATATTTTATTGTAATTATGGACTTTTATTAGTATTTTAATGTTTGACTGAAATTGTGAGTTAAAGAATGTATATTTTTTAAGAATGTATATTTTATAAGAATGGGTATTTTATAGTAATTATGGTTTTTTATTATTATCATTAGTATTTTATTGCTTGAGTGAATTTGTGAGCCAACTGCAACGAAATTTCATTCTATTGTGCACTTGTATAGTGTATAGTGGGATGACAATAAAGTTATTATTCTATTCTATTCTATTCTATTCTGTTCTGTTCTGTTCTGTTCTGTTCTGTTCTGTTCTGTTCTATTCTATTCTATTCTATTCTATTCTATTCTATTCTATTCTTCTCTCCTGGACTTTAGAAAAAACCTAAAGACCTGGTTTTGCCACCATGCTTGGGGTAGGGAGGGGAATAGCCAGTCTTGGGGTTGGCTGGTTTCTTAGATCTGCCTTGATCAGCCCTACCAGCTCATGGGATAAGGAAGACCTATCGTTGTTTGGATCTGACTGTAAATATGTATTTTTGCTGATTATTGGTGTTATTTATGGTTTTTTATTGATTTTAAATTATTTTATTGTGAACCGCCCAGGGTCCCTCCTTGTGAGGGAGATGGGCGGGATATAAATATGATAAAATAAATTAAATAAATAAATCCCCAAAATGGGTCATTCGTGCTGTGTCAGGCCTGTGGAAGATACCCCACCCACTCTCTTGTTTCCTGTAGACCATGTGATTCACATGTTTTAGTGGGCAGTTTCATCATTCAGATATGGATGAAGAAATACATTCTACTTCCTCTTCTAGCTGTTCTTCTAAACAGTTGTCCTTAGGAGAACTGGGGCAAATGGAATTAATAGGACTTCCCCACTCTCCTTGTTGGCTTGCTTCTGCTGCTGCCTGGCTTCAGCGTTGAAGGACCTGCCCATCCTAATTTGATTGACTGATTGATATCAGCATTAGCAGTAAGTCTGTTTATAACATAGGTAAATAACAAATGTTTGGGAGGTTCCTGCTGGCCTCAATAATCACTAAATGACCACTGCCTAAATATCTCTTGATTTTATTTCATAGTATTTGTACACTTAGGAAGGGCTTTTATGTGCTTTGGTTCACTATTCAACATCCCCAGCAGGAATTATTGTAGACAATGTAATAAGAGTAAAATGTTTATGCATAATCACTGGATTTTTTTTAAAAAAACGTGTATTTTAGCATTGCTTTTGAATATATCTGATCGATTATCTTATCGATATTTGATTTTTCAAATTCAGTAATGTAGGAAAACAATTTCCCAGCTTACATTCCTGTCTTCTTTGAAACTCTCCCACCATTGGTGTTTTCTTGAATTCAGTACAGTATGAATTTCCCTTCTCTCTGTAGTATATGTTATTAAGGATTTCTTTAAAAATCATTATCATTTCAACCATAATTAGATTTGGGAGTGATTTAGTCCTCTATTCAGAATATATGCTGATGCTTGCAAAAGCTGTGTTTAACTGACTGAATAAAATTTCGATGCCCCTAAGCAGGTAAGACGCCAGGCTTGTTGATCGGAAGATCGCAAGTTCGGAGGTTCGAACCCGGCCCGTGTGATGGAGTGAGCTCCCGCACTCGCCCCAGCTCTTGCCAACCTAGCAATTTGAAAGCATGCCAATGCAAGTAGATGAATAGGTATCACTTCGGTGGGAAGGTAACAGTGTTCCACGCGCGTCATGCCGGCCACATGACCGTGGAAGCGTCTTCGGACAACGCTGGCTCTTCGGCTAACAAACGGATATGAGCACCGGCCCCTAGAGTCGGACACGACTGCACAAATGTGTGGGGGGAACCTTTACCTTTTACCTTTAAGTAAAGTTCAGCTGTTGGTGGCTGCATTCATGCATCTTTTTTGGCAGTGTTATGGCAGTGGTTCACCAATATCTTCTTCCACAATGTTATTTTGACTTCCCAGTACAGCCAGTGGTCCTGGAACTTCTACGTGGTCCTTCAACCACATCTGACTCTGCTGAAGCTTCCAAAACCTTAGTCACCTCCCAATTGGACTATAGCAGCACACTCTACATGGGGCTGCCCTTGATTCAGAAAGCTTCTGCTGGTCCAGAATATAGCGGCATGTGCAGTATTACGTGCATCACGGTATACCCACATAACAACACTGCTACATGAGCTGCAGTGGCTGCCAGTGGGCTTCTGGGTACAGTTCAAAGTGCGGATTGTCACCTTTAAAGCCCTACATGGCATGGAGCTACGTTACTTGCAGGACTGCCTCTCCCTGATGGCTTCTGCCTGTCCCACCAGACCTGGCAGGTGAAGCCCATTTAGCAGTCTGTTAGAACTACTGAAATGGAGCAGAGCTGCAAAGTTCGTGTACAGAAAGAGAATATTGTTTAAAAACAAAGCCCATGAGCATATTAGAGAGATCCAGATTAATCTTACACTCTTAGCCCACCCAAGCATAAAGAAATGCACACTTAGACATGGCAGTTATGAAAAGTAAGTACAAAAGAGTCCTTACGTTTATTCATTGCAGGTACAGCATTTTTAGTAGATAAATGATGTTCCATTTCTTCTTTGTTTCCCTAAACTTAATACCTCTTGCCCTGCTTGCTGCAAGAGATGCGTGTAGAAAGGGGGGGAAATCTCCTAGGCCCATCCATGGCCTAGGTTGGAGCAGCACACATGCTCTGGCATGGGTGCATGTGATTCGTAGTTACAGAGATTTTATTGGGCCTCAATTTGGTTTCCTTCAGTTTTAATGGAATGTTTTGTTTTTAGTTTGTTTGCTGCCCAGAATTTACTTGGATAGAAGAGTGGCCATATAAGTTGGATAAATAAATAAACAAATAAATAAATAAAATCAACTGATGGTCAGCTAGGTAGGACGACCTGCTAAGACAATCTGCCTGAATGCCCGAGACTAAAATAATTTATAATTATGTAATTGTATTGTCGAAGGCTTTCACGGCCGGAGTTCGATGGCTGTTGTGGGTCTTCCGGGCTGTGTGGCCGTGTTCTGGAAGTTGTGGTTCCTAACGTTTCGCCAGCATCTGTGGCCAGCATCTTCAGAGGGCAGGAGCACAGATAGAAGCAAAATCTCTGTGCTCCTGCCCTCTGAAGATGCTGGCCACAGGTGCTGGCGAAACGTTAGGAACCACAACTTCCAGAACACGGCCACACAGCCCGGAAGACCCACAACAGCCATCAATTATGTAATTAATATTTAGTATGACTAGTGTTCATGCAATTTCTCCAGGAAATGGGCCAGGTGTGGATATTACACTATTAACTCTGTTGTAGTTGAACGTTTGACCTACTCTCATTGAAAATCACTGCATTACTGCTCATCATCCTAGGATATCAGACAGTAAGTAATAAACATAAATAGGGACTATTGCTCTAGACTATGTTAAACGCATGCACAATTTTATAAGAGGCTGAAAATTAAAGGTGTAGGTTAAACATCACCCATTTTTGTCCTCGTTTTATTTTAAACTCTGCCATGATAAATAAAATCAAGAAATCTTATGATACATTTCTACCTTGTAACAAGCAATATGCTTTGGAAGATTTATATTTGCCCCCACCTTGTTTTACAAACTGTGAAGAGTTTATTGAGGATAGAAACCTTTTCGGGCCTGTGTTCCACCACATTATCTCCTTCAGTGGCCATGGGCCCCTGCAAAAGCCAAATTGAAATCTTGCAAAATTGTGTGAAATCCCTAATCTCAAAGCCTTGAAAAAAAATTAGCAAGGTCATGTGAAGTCATTTAAGACTTCAGCTTTCTTGCATAAAATCTCACGCAATTTTGGATTTTTAAATTCTTGTGAGATGTCATAGAAGAATGCAGAAGTCTCATGAAACTTCTGGCATTGTTTGTATGTTATAAAAAGGAAGTTCTTGGGAATCATTTAAGGGAAATGCATAAATAACCTGGTAATAATCTGATGTGATTTCTGAAGGCCACATGAGATTTCTCCCTTGGACCCATAATTTGCTTTTCAGGCAATGAAGTGAATGCTATATAAATCAGGAAATAATTTTATTGCAGTGTTCTTTTTGTACAATATGTTATGGCGTACAGAGATGCTTTACAATGCTCCTTGTTCTGTTAAATGAAACGGAACAGAAGAGAATGGAATCAAACTCATTTACCGAAAGTTTGTTGTTTATTCGTTCAGTCGCCTCCGACTCTTCGTGACGTCATGGACCAGCCCACGCCAGAGCTTCCTGTCGGCTGTCACCATCCCCAGCTCCCCCATGGTTGAGTCCGTCACCTCCAGAATATCATCCATCCATCTTGCCCTTGGTCGGCTCCTCTTCCTTTTGCCTTCCACTTTCCCTAGCATCAGCTTCTTCTCCAGGGTATCCTGTCTTCTCATTATGTGGCCAAAGTACTTCAGTTTTGCCTTTAATATCATTCCCTCAAGTGAGCAGTCTGGCTTTATTTCCTGGAGTATAGACTGGTTTGATCTTCTTGCAGTCCAAGGCACTCTCAGAATTTTCCTCCAACACCACAGTTCAAAAGCATCTATCTTCCTTCGCTCAGCCTTCCTTATGGTCCAGCTCTCACAGCCATAGGTTACTACAGGGAATACCATTGCTTTAACTATGCGGACCTTTGTTGTCAGTGTGATGTCTCTGCTCTTAACTATTTTATCAAGATTTGCCATTGCTCTCCTCCCAAGAAGTAGACGTCTTCTGATTTCCTGGCTGCAGTCAGCGTCTGCTCTTTGCGCCTAGAAATACAAAGTCTGTCACTGCCTCCAAGTTTTCTCCCTCTATTTTCCAGTTATCAATCAAGCTGGTTGCCATAATCTTGGGTTTTTTTAGGTTTAACTGCAACCCAGCTTTTGCACTTTCTTCTTTCACCTTCGTCATAAGGCTCCTCAACTCCTCCTCGCTTTCAGCCATCAAAGTGGTATCATCTGCATATCTGAGATTGTTAATGTTTCTTCCAGCGATTTTAACTCCAGCCTTGGATTCATCAAGCCCAGCACGTCGCATGATGTGTTCTGCATACAGGTTGAATAGGTAGGGTGAGAGTATACAACCCTGCCGTACTCCTTTCCCAATCTTAAACCAGTCCGTTGTTCCATGCTCTGTTCTTACTGTTGCTACTTGGTCGTTATACAGATTCCTCAGGAGACAGACAAGATGACTTGGTATCCCCATATCACCAAGAACTTGCCACAATTTGTTATGATCCACACAGTCAAAGGCTTTAGAATAGTCAATAAAAGAGAAATAGATGTTTTTCTGAAACTCCCTGGCTTTCTCCATTATCCAGCAGATATTGGCAATTTGGTCTCTAGTTCCTCTGCCTTTTCTAAACCCAGCTTGTACATCTGGCAATTCTCGCTCCATGAATTGCTGGAGTCTACCTTGCAAGATCTTGAGCATTACCTTACTGGCATGTGAAATAAGTGCCACTGTTCGATAGTTTGAACATTCTTTAGTGCTTCCCTTTTTTGGTATGGGGATATAAGTTGATTTTTTCCAATCTGATGGCCATTCTTGTGTTTTCCAAATTTGCTGGCATATGGCATGCATCACCTTGACAGCATCATCTTGCAAGATTTTAAACAGTTCAGCTGGGATGCCGTCGTCTCCTGCTGCCTTGTTATTAGCAATGCTTCTTAAGTCCCATTCAACCTCACTCTTCAGGATGTCCGGCTCTAACTCACTGACCACACCGTCAAAGCTATCTCCAATATTATTATCCTTCCTATACAGATATTCCATATATTCTTCCCACCTTTTCTTGATTTCTTCTGCTTCTGTTAGGTCCTTACCATCTTTGTTTTTGATCATACCCATTTTTGCCTGGAATTTACCTCCGATGTTTCTAATTTTCTGGAAGAGGTCTCTTGTCCTTCCTATTCTATTGTCTTCTTCCACTTCCGCACATTGCTTGTTTAAAAATAATTCCTTATCTCTTCTGGCTAACCTCTGGAATTTTGCATTTAATTGGGCATATCTCCCCCTATCACTGTCTGTAGCTTGAATCATGTCAACTGGATTTCTATTTTCTCAGTGGAAACGTTTCGCTCCTTATCCAAGGAGCTTCGGGGTGAAACGTTTCCACTGAGAAAATAGAAATCCAGTTGACATGATTCAAGCTACAGACAATTCCACCTGGATGACTGAGAACCTTCATAGACAAACTCCCCCTATCACTGTTGCCTTTTGCTTTCGTTCTTTCTTGGGCTACTTCCAGTGTCTCAGCAGACAGCCATCTTGCCTTCTTGGTTTTCTTTTTCTTTGGGATGTTTTCTGTTGCCGCCTCCTGAACAACGTTGCAAACGTCTGTCCATAGTTCTTCTGGGACCCTATCTACTAAATCTAGTCCCTTAAATCTATTCTTCACCTCCATTGTATATTCCTTAGGAATATTAGTGAGCTCATATCTAACTGATCTGTGGGTCTTCCCTATTCTCTTTGGTCTGATTCTAAATTTTGCAATAAGAAGTTTGTGATCTGAACTACAGTCAGCTCCAGGTCTTGTTTTTACCGACTGTATAGATGTCCGCCACCTTTGGCTGCAAAGGATGTAGTCAATCTGATTTCGGTGTCGACCATCTGGTGAAGTCCATGTATAAAGTCGTCTTTTAGGTTGTTGGAAGAGAGTGTTTGTTATGCACAGTGAGTTGTCTTGGCAAAATTCTATCAGCCTATGTCCTGCTTCATTTTGTTCTCCCAGACCATGCTTGCCTGTAATTCCAGGTGGCGTTTGACTACCCACCTTAGCATTCCAGTCTCCTGTAATGAAAATAACATCTCTTTTTGGCGTATTATCCAGTAGGTGCTGCAGATCCTCATAGAACTGATCTACTTCTGCTTCTTCAGCATCTGTGGTTGGGGCATATATTTGGATCACTGTGATGTTAAATGGCTTACCCTGAATTCGAATTGAGATCATTCTATTGTTTTTTGGATTGTATCGAAGCACTGCTTTAGCCACTTTATTATTAATTATGAAGGCTACTCCATTTCTTCTGTGGTCCTCTTGTCCACAGTAGTAGATCTGGTGGTCATCTGATGTGAAGTGGCCCATCCCAGTCCATTTCAGTTCACTGACACCTAAAATGTCTATATTTAATCTTGACATCTCACCAATAACCACATCCAATTTGCCCTGGCTCATAGATCTTACATTCCAGGTTCCTATGGTGTGTTGAACTTTAGAACATCGAATTCGTCGTTCACCACCAGCACCGTCGGCCGGTAGCCGTCCTTTCGGCTTTGAGCTAGCTGCGTCATCACATCTGGGGCTAGTTGAACGCATCCTCTGTTCCTCCCCAGTAGCATTTTGACCATCTTCCGACCTGGGAGTCCCATCTTCCGATGGTATACTGACATATCTCTGGTTGTACTGATCCATTTAGTTTTCACGGCAAGAATACTGGGGTGGGTTGCCATTACCTTCCCCAGGGATCGTATTTAGTCTGACCTCTCTGCCACGACCTTCCCGTCTTGGGTGTCCCTTCACGGTTTAGCTCATGGTTTCATTGAGGTGCTCAAGCTCCAGCACCACGACAAGGTAACGATCTCTTTTGCTGGAGTTACCGAAAGTAGTTTGTTTATATCCTCAATCTCTTTCAGTTGGGTGAAAAGGATCCACCCTAGTTGAGATCATGAAAGGATCCACCCTAGTTGAGATCATAAAGTAGCTCAGATACGAGAGGGCAGGCCCACTTCAGGGCACAAGAAGGAGTTAGTATTGAAAGTTCAGAAAACTAGCTGAGTGGGCTACCACAGAAATGTCCTTCTTTATAGACTTCTGTTTCACATCTGGAGCCTTCAAAATGGCTTCCTGATATACAGATTGTAATAATACATTTCATCCTGCTGCGTATTTGACAAAATCTTAAATTCTGAGACTCTAGAGCATAGCTTTCCAAACTGTGTGTCGGGACACATTACTGTGTCGGCTGCAGTGTCTGGGTGTGTCCCGGCTGCTGCCGCCTCCGATCTCTGCCAGGATTCCATGCAGGTCCTAGTGCCTGCCTTGTGCCTTGCTGCCTCCAAGCCCTGCCAGGATTCCACGCAGGTCCTAGTGCCTGCCTTGTGCCTTGCTGCCTCCAAACCTGCCCTGCCAGGACTCCGCACAGGTCCTAGTGCCTGCCTTGTGCCTGGCTGCCTCCAAGCCCTGCCAGGATTCCACGCAGGTCCTAGTGCCTGCCTTGTGCCTTGCTGCCTCCAAACCTGCCCTGCCAGGACTCCGCACAGGTCCTAGTGCCTGCCTTGTGCCTGGCTGCCTCCAAGCCCTGCCAGGATTCCACGCAGGTCCTAGTGCCTGCCTTGTGCCTGGCTGCCTCCAAACCTGCCCTGCCAGGATTCCACACAGGTCCTAGTGCCTGCCTTGTGCCTGGCTGCCTCCAAGCCCTGCCAGGATTCCACGCAGGTCCTAGTGCCTGCCTTGTGCCTTGCTGCCTCCAAACCTGCCCTGCCAGGACTCCGCACAGGTCCTAGTGCCTGCCTTGTGCCTGGCTGCCTCCAAGCCCTGCCAGGATTCCACACAGGTCCTAGTGCCTGCCTTGTGCCTTGCTGCCTCCAAACCTGCCCTGCCAGGACTCCCCACAGGTCCTAGTGCCTGCCTTGTGCCTGGCTGCCTCCAAGCCCTGCCAGGATTCCACGCAGGTCCTAGTGCCTGCCTTGTGCCTGGCTGCCTCCAAACCTGCTGTGATTCCACACAGGTCCTACTGCCTGCCTTTTGCCTTGGTGCCTCCAAACCTGCTGTGATTCTGCGCAGGTCCTAGTGCCTGCCTTGTGCCTTGCTGCCTACAAACCTGCTGTGATTCCGTGCAGGTCCTAGTGCCTGCCTTGTGCCCTGCTGTAAGAGTGTGTCGCAAAATGATGCCCTGCTGTAAGAGTGTGTCGCGAAATGATACATGTCTAAAAAGTATGTCACCAACATGAAAAGTTTGGAAAGCTCTGCTCTAGAGTCTTGTTTCAACCAGAAACGAGCAAAACAACAACAAAAGTGTCTTAGAGGCAGGTCTCATGTACTGCACATAATCTTAACTCAAAAGAAATCATCAAGAGAGCGTTCCAGGACCAGGGTTATTGCTACTGCAGTTGGCATCACAAAATACTGTAGGAAATATATATTTCAGAAATATAGTTCGAATTGCAGTGAGAAGGTGTCAAAAATAACCTTTCCCTTCATCAAAAGAGACTTTAAGTGCCTAATTTTTAATGCCAATTCCCCCATTTTTTGTAAATACCGTAGTAGCTAATTTAATTGGAATAAATTTGTTTTTGGCTTTCTTCAAAGGATCGAAAGCCACTGTTGCCCATAATGAGTCACCCCGCAATTTCTGAGGGAGATTTCCTGATATACCTTATAGGGCTAGATTTATACAACTCTAAACAGTGGTTCGGTGGCTGTAACGATTATGATCCTGGATATTAAGTCAAGAATTCTCAGTCACAAGCCATTAAGGATATGAAAGAAAACTTTTATTAATACAGTGACCAGTTCGGTTCAAAGATCAGACTGAAGAAAAGCCCGCCAAACCATTAGTAAAAAACCTACTTCGCTCCTCCCTCCCTTCTAGTAGCTTCCCCATAAAATACAGTTAGGTATAAAAGGTAAAGGTTCCCCCCGCATGTTTCTGCAGTCGTGTCCGACTCTAGGGGCCGGTGCTCATCTCCGTTTGTTAGCCGAAGAGCCAGCGTTGTCCGAAGACGCTTCCACAGTCATGTGGCCGGCATGACGCGTGTGGAACGCTGTTACCTTCCCACCGAAGTGGTACCTATTCATCTATTTGCATTTGCATGCTTTCAAATTGCTAGGTTGGCAAGAGCTGGGGCGAGTGCGGGAGCTCACTCCATCATGCGGGGCTAGGGATTCGAACCTCCAAGCTTGCGACCTTTCGATCGACAAGCCTGGCGTCTTACCTGCTGAGCCACCACACCCCTTTATTCCTTCCCTCTAGGATTTCCCCATTCATTTTGCCAGGCCCCTAAAATAAGTCAGCATTGAAAAGTTGGAGGTTCACTATGCTAAGAGAGGCTCAGCGAACGTTACTGTCATGATGGTTTCCCTGACCGATTTCAAGGAAGCCTAACCCTAACCCAAATCCTTCCCTATAGGATTTGGGAATATTTCCCAAATAATGAGTCAGAATATTTCCCTATAATGAGTCAGAATTGAAAAGTTGGAGGTTCACTATGCTCAGAGAGGCTCACCGAATGTAACTGTGATTAAGGTTTCTCTGACCGATTTGAAGGGAGCCTAACACTCAGCGGATTCCCCACCCTATAGGATTTCCCCATTCCCTTTTCCACAAAAAGAAATGTCACAAAATTGCTGTGCTTCTACTTGCTGAGAATTTGGAGAGTGAAAAGCCACCCATCTAGGGGCGCCCAGCTAGGAAGACTCTCCTAAGTATTTGAACAAAGGTTAGGGTTAGGAGAAAGTTAGACAGACAGACGAAAAAAACTTAAACTATAATTTAAATTCATATAGCATTAGTTGAAGATGGCTAAATGGCTTAAAGAAAGGGGAAAACCCTCAAAACGTGGCTCAGAGGCCATCAAACTCACTGGCACCCACTCTCTGGAACATCGTTCTCCCCGAGGTGAGATTAGCCACGGCCCTGTGGGCACTTAGAAAAACCCTCAAACCTGGTTTTATGTCGATGAAGGTTCTCAGTCATCCAGGTGGAATTGTCTGTAGCTTGAATCATGTCAACTGGATTTCTATTTTCTCAGTGGAAACGTTTCGCTCCTTATCCAAGGAGCTTCTTCAGTCTGAGCAAAGTTGGTAAGGGAATCCTAAATATGTTTCTAGGTAGCTGTGTGACCTTACACCTGGGGCTAGGTCATGGTTATATTGAGATGTTATCCTACACTGTCTGTAGGATGTTGGTCCATTCTGCTGCAGTCTTATTTATATCTCTGTTTTAAATTGTTTCAATTGTTGTATTATACTGTTGTTTTATAATTGTTTACTTGATTGCTTTATTGTAGTACGCCACCCAGAGTCACGTATGTGGGGTGGTCGGCTATATAAACTGGATAAACAAACAAACAATAACACCTCCCTGCTCCCCCATCAAGTAACTTGCTTTTTTTTGTCCCAAGTTAATTGTTTTATTGCATTATAAAATATGGATAATACATTATAGAATACAGATAATAACTGAGTGCACTGGTTTTTATACAATAAATCGGACACTGTTAACAGTGTGATGATTAAGATAAATTAAACATTTGAAGATGAAGAAAAAATATATAAATGTTGAATATGATCTCTAAAAAGTTCGGAGGTTCAAATCACTAGTCCCACGTGACGGAGTGAGCTCCCGCACTCGCCCCAGCTCTTGCCAACCTAGCAATTCAAAAGCATGCAAATGCAAGTAGATTAATAGGTACCACTTCGGTGGGATGGTAACAGCGTTCCGCGCGCGTCATGTGGCCACATGACCGCGGAAGCGTCTTCGGACAACGCTGGCTCTTCGGCTAACAAACGGAGATGAGCACCGGCCCCTAGAGTCGGACACGACTGCAGAAATGTGCGGGGGGAACCTTTACCGTTTTAGCAGAACTGGCACAAACTGTATGGATAGCTGATGTCTCAACCCACACGGGACAGAGGAGAGGGGAACTTTCCTATTCCCAGTTGCCATTGCTTCCCTCTCTACTTTCAGTCTGCAAGAGGAGGCCATGTGGCCCTCCTTGAATTTTCACTAATGTTTTCTGTAGTGCCTCTCCCGAAGGGGTTGATTGGCTCTGACTGGGCTGACTTTAGAAGGTCTTTGTTCAGCCTTATACAGATTTCCTCATTCAGCTTGGAGGTACAGTTAAGGTCTTTCCCACAATTTGGTACTTGGTATGCAGAGAAAAGGAAGCTATATAATAAAATACCCTCTCTCATCATTACAGTGCTGGGATGGGTAGTAAGTGGTATGCAATGAGTCATATTTCAATCTAGGAGTCTGGTGAAGTCATGCAACATTTGGCCATAACATCTGCAAGAAGCAATTTCCTAAGTGTGCAATATTTCAAAGGTTCTCACGATCAGGCATAGCGAAATTAGTAACTGCAAGCTTGGAAGAAATGTAATAATTAACTCACTTGACTACATTTTTATGAAATACTAAAGTGACTGCTAAAATTCACTTTGTTACATTCCAAAAGAATGCAGTGTTAGGATATACTTTAAAAATGTAAAATGGTATTTCCTTCTCTCCATTCTTACAAAAAATATGATGGAAAAATTATAATATTTATAATGAATGCTGAAGAAGGCATTTAAGGTTGCAATCCTCCTGTGCGTAGGATTTCAATCAAGCTTCTCTCTCCTCACCATTTTCACTCTAAATACCATTTAAATTTGCCAGTTTGGTCTAGTGGTTAAGGTGCTGGTCTAGAAACCAGGGGTCTATGAGTTCTAGTCCCGCCTTAGGCATGAAAGCCAGTTGGGTGACCTTGGTCCAGTCCCTGTCTCTCAGCCCTAGGAAGGAGCCAATGGCAAACCAGGAGACTGAGAGTTCTAGTCCCGCCTTAGGCATGAAAGCCGGTTGGGTGACCTTGGGCCAGTCCCTGTCTCTCAGCCCTAGGAAGGAGCCAATGGCAAACCAGGAGACTGAATGTTCTAGTCCCGCCTTAGGCACGAAGGCTGGCTGGGTGACCTTGGGCCAGTCCCTGTCTCTCAGCCCTAGGAAGGAGCCAATGGCAAACCAGGAGTCTATGAGTTCTAGTCCCGCCTTAGGCATGAAAGCTGGCTGGGTGATCTTGGGCCAGTCACTCTCTCTCAGCCCAACTCACCTCACAGGGTTGTTGTTGTGGGGAAAATAGGAAGAGGAAGGAGTATTAGGTATGTTCCCCACCTTGAGATTTATAAAAATAATAAGGAGTGAGGAGTGGCTGTTGTCATCAGGGAGTCTCTAGTGGCCGTCAGGGGCCCTGCTCCACAAGTTACCGGGTGTGAGAACTTGTTATTCAAGTTGGGTTCTCGTGAACAGTTGGGAGTGTTGCTATTGTACCAGCCTGCCTGCTGCATGGCAAGCTCCCTGCCTGAGCTGCTGGAGGCCATCTCGGGGGTGGCGGTTGAGTTCTCCAGGCTTACGGTCCTGGGGGACTTCAATCTGCCCTCCTTGGGGTGGGCCTCAGAAGCGGCTCAGGAGTTCAAGGTCACCATGACGACAATGGGCCTGTCTCAGATTATCCAGGACTCAACTCGAGATAGTGGCCTCACCCCGGATTTAGTTTTCTTGTCGGAGCAGTGGCAAAGTGATCTGAGGGGAGAGTTACATCTTTCCCCTTTGTCATGGTCAGACCACGCCCTGGTGACCTTGAGATTTTCCTATGCCGCTCCCCTCCGCAGGGAGGCTGGACCTATTCGACTGGTCCGCCCCCGGCGACTTATGGACCCGGTAGGGTTCCAGAGGGAGCTGGGGGTTATACCCGAAGATCTGCTGCATGGTCCAGCGGAGGCCCTGGCGGCCGCCTGGAATAGAGAGGCGGCGGGGGCCTTGGACAGGATCGCGCCTATGCGGCCTCTCTTGTCCAGTTGGGCCCGAAGCTCCCCCTGGTTTACGGGGGAGCTGAGGGCTTTGAAGAGGATTAAGAGACGCCTAGAGCGCCACTGGAGGAAGACAAAGACCGAATCTGACCGAACACAGGCTAGAGCCGCTATTAAGGCCTACCTTGTGGCGATAAGAGCGGCGAAACGTCAATATTTCTCCGGTCTTATTGCATCTGCGGAATGCCGCCCGGCGGCCCTGTTCAAACTTACCCGATCCCTTTTGGGGAAGAGGGAGGCAGAAATTCACCTCCAGGGCCGTGCGGAAGAATTTTCTCGGCATTTATTGGATAAAATCGCTCGGATTCGTTCTGGGTTGGACTCCGAGTGTGAGAGTCTGAAGAGATACCCAGGGAACGTACTTACTTTGTTAACTGGGAACGGTTCGAGCCTGTCAGACCCGAGGAAGTGGACAGAGTTCTCCGAACTGTAAATGCCACCACCTGCCAATTAGTTCCATGTCCCTCCTGGCTGGTGAAAGCAGCTCGGGAGGTGACTTGCAGTTGGGTCCAGACGATGGTCAATACATCGTTAGGGGAGGGGGTGTTTCTGGCAGCTTTTAAGGAAGCGCTGGTACGCCCTCTCCTCAAGAAACCATCGCTGGACCCTACTGTACTGGATAACTTTCGTCCAGTCTCCCACCTTCCCTTTTTGGGGAAGGTGGTTGAGAAGGTGGTGGCGTTGCAGCTCCAGAGGATTCTGGAGGAAACGGATTATCTGGACCCCTTTCAGTCAGGTTTCAGGCCTGGTCATGGGACTGAAACTGCATTGGTCGCGCTTATGGATGATCTTTGGCGGGAGCGGGATGGAGGTAGTGCATCCATTCTCGCTCTTCTTGACCTCTCAGCGGCTTTCGATACCGTCGACCATGGTATCCTTCAGGAGCGGCTCAGGGAGTTGGGAGCGGGCGGCGTTGTATTGCGCTGGTTCACCTCCTTCCTCCGGGGCCGGTTCCAGTCGGTGTTGATTGGGAGCGAGAGATCCAGCCCGCGGGCCCTTTCTTGTGGGGTCCCGCAGGGCTCGGTACTCTCTCTGCTCCTTTTTAACATCTACATGAAACCGCTGGGTGAGATCATCCGTCTCCATGGGGTGAGATATCATCAGTACGCTGATGATACTCAATTATACATCTCCATCCCAGGGGAAGTAAGTGATGCAGTCTCTACCCTGTCCAAGTGCCTGGGGGCTGTAGGGGCCTGGATGGGGAAAAACAGGCTTCAACTGAACCCTAGTAAGACGGAGTGGCTGTGGATTAATGGCTCCTCGATATCTAGGAAATTGTCATCTTTAGTTCTGGATGGGGTAGCACTGCTCCAGACAGATCTGGTACGTAACTTCGGGGTCCTCCTGGACTCGCGACTCCTGCTCAAAGAGCAGGTGGCAGTCGTGGCCAGAAGGGCCTTTGCACAACTTCGTGTTGTGCGCCAGTTACGACCTTTCCTGGATCGAGAGGCCCTTCGAACGGTCACTCATGCCCTGGTTATCTCACATATAGACTACTGTAATGCGCTCTACATGGGGCTACCCTTGAAGAGTATCCGGAAGCTTCAGCTGATCCAGAATGCGGCCGCACGAACCATCTTGGAAGTCCCATATCGGACACATGTGACACCATTGTTACGCGAGCTGCACTGGGTTCCAGTCTGCTTCCGGGTGCAATTCAAAGTGTTGGTTATGACCTTTAAAGCCCTTCATGGCATGGGACCAGGTTACCTAAGGGACCGTCTTATCCCCATTACATCGTCCCGTCCCATCCGGTCATGCAGGGAGGGCATGCTACGGACCCCATCGGTTAAAGAATTCCATCTAACGGGGTCACGGAAGCGTGCCTTCTCTGCAGTAGCGCCTGCTCTGTGGAATATTCTTCCCCCAGAGTTAAGACAGTCCACCTAGCTCCTGGACTTCAGGAAACAACTCAAGACTTGGCTTTGCCAACAGGCCTGGGGCGGAAAGAAGAGCATAAACTCCTGGGGATGGCTAACATCGTAGGATAGCCCTAAAATTGCCCTTCCAATGTTTGAAAGAAGACATTACCATCTTGATTTTATTATGTTTATTGTATTTTTAAATTGTTTATTTTAATGTTTGATATTTTATTGATTTGTAAACCGCCCAGAGTCCCTTGAGGGAGTTGGGTGGTGAGAAATTGAATGAATGAATGAATGAATGAATGAATGAATGAAGGATAAAAATTAAATAAGTAAATAAATAAATTGCTTTCGCCATTTTCCCAATTTGCATCTTTTCTTATTGAACTTTATAGTTCTTACTTTCTGAGCTGGTAGGTATAGATAGGAAGGTCTGCACGATGGAAAAGTCTCTTGCCATCTTTTGCAAAAGATGTCTAAAATGGATTCTGGGCGCCTAAATTTTCACTGGCCAGTCTTAGAGATCGCCTAAGAGATCAGCCCTTCCTGGATCTAACAGTCTGGATGTGGACATTTCAAGGCTGGACTTTGAGGCAAGACATCTAGAACAGCCATTGAACTCAGTTTGGAACCACAACTTCCAGAACACGGCCACACAGCCCGGAAGACCCACAACAGCCATCAGTGAGGGAAGTCAGTTTCCAGCAGCCATGTCCAGCAGGGGCCCCAGCCATGGCCTGGAAGAAAAGCCGGGTCTTTAAGACTTTCCGGAAGGCCACCAGGATGGGAGCCACGCATATATCAGGGGGCATCTCATTCCAGAGGGCAGGTGTCGCATCCTGGCTCCTGATAGATGCCATTGTTTAATTGAAGTTTGTCTAATAACAAATATTATGGTCTAAATTCATGATTCTACTTCAGAATATTATCATTCAGCCTGCAGGAAGTAATGCCTTTAAAACAAAGATTAAGCAAAGTAAATAGCTGTACCATTTAAGTAAATATTCTGCATTACATTTCTCCAGAATATGTAAATCAGACAATAGAAAATATTTTTTTGGTGTGTTGTTTCCTCTTATATTAGTGATGGGAATTTACAAAATATTGAGTTATCTTACTCATGATAAAACTGTGGTTAATGATTCATTACTCATAAAAGTGAAAGTTGCTAATGGGAATAAGTGGGCTTTAAAACTGTTTATTTTTAATTCCTATTTCCTTCCGTCTCTGTGGCTTATATGAAGGCTGTGAGCTACTTTCAGGTGTTCACAAAGCAGAGAGCCTTTCGGAAAATGTAAGTACCCTGCAATGCCCTTTTTTTTAGGGTTTATGTTTTTGCCTATTTCTAGGCAGGTCAGTGATTTTGTCAGTAATGGGTAAAAAAAGTGACTCCCTGTTCTTAGAGATCTTTAAATATGTCTCTATATTTACATATCACAATCCTGTACTATATACTGTAATTACTTATAATTTTCTCCTTTTAGTTAAATCACACTTAAATTTATATGTTATAGATTGTATTCTAGGAAAAAATATTAACTGGGAGTTAGCTGCATACTTTTAAGCTTGGTGATTTCAGTGTCTGATATCCAAAATGAATAATATCCAGGAACAAAGGATTTCATTCTTCATCTCTCATAAATATACTGTAGAAGCGAACATATTTATGAATATAATTAGTGCCATAAACTACAACTTGTGGTATTTTATAATATAGCATGATACAATAAGGGGCGTGGTGGCTCAGCGGGTAAGACACCAGGCTTGTCGATTGGAAGATCGCAAGTTCAGAGGTTCGAATCCCTAACCCCGCGTGACGGAGTGAGCTCCCGCACTCGCCCCAGCTCTTGCCAACCTAGCAATTTGAAAGCATGCAAATGCAAGTAGATAAATAGGTACCACTTCAGTGGGAAGGTAACAGCGTTCTGCGCGCGTCATGCAGCCACATGACCGTAGAAGCGTCTTCGGACAACGCTGGCTCTTCGGCTAACAAACGGAGATGAGCACTGGCCCCTAGAGTCGGACACGACTGCACAAATGTGCGGGGGGAACCTTTACCTTTTTTATGATACAATATGATGTGATATATAAAAATAATCTGAAAAAATGACAAGATTACATTGCCTGTATTAGCTATTCCCTGAAGGTGGGCTGTGCAGCTGGAGAATTCTAAGGGAATGTGTCAGGTTCTCATAATTAGATGCTCTGATTTATTTATGATGGAATTGTAATACAAGAAAAAAATATTGGAAAATTTGAGATGGAAATCAAAAGTTCTGTTGCTTCTAGAACAAATGGGTCTTTTTGATCATTTAGAGCTTAAAAATTACTTTCAACAAAGTAAGTAACCTCTACGAAATAATCACAAAGAAAATAAACTGGAGATCCCTGTTAGTTTTTCTACATAAATGAACAGCAGTTTGCTTTAATAAAATAATTCATATCAAACGTATATCTTTCTGATAGTAATGATACATAGACTTCAAAATATATACAGTCGCACCACAGAATTATAATTAATTGACAGTTTTGAGTAACGGTGAGAAAGTTATTGCAGGGGTCTCCCCGTCTTCAATCCTCTGTGCTAATCCATTCTCTCAGGTTCAAGAGTATTCAGAGAGGTTGGGTGAATGCTGTGAGACACCAGATAGGATTGGAGGCTGGTTTGGAGAATGGTGAATTATCAGTTCTTCTGCCGTGATCACGGCTGGCTCTGCAGTCAGTCATTCCTGCCCAATTTCATTGTGACTTTAGTGCCACCCAGTGGCAGCAACAGGCTGATTAGTAGTTTAATAGTTCTGTTTAGTGTTTATTGGTTTATGAATGCACACTCTAATTTTATTAATATGAAATGAGCCACCTAGAATTGGAAAAGTAGATGGCATTTAAATAAAAAACCAAATAAATAAAATTGATGCCTCAATCTTACTCATGCACCTATTATTATTATTATTATTATTATTATTATTATTATTATTATTATAGAATTTTGCAAGCATCTGCTCATTTTCATGCACATTGCATGCACTCTCCCCTGCCTCCAAATTTATTAGTGTCTAAAACTTTGCAATTAGAATTTTTAAAAAATCGTTGGGTGTCCAGCTTGGTTTCTGAGGCCATCTTTTTTCCCCCTGCCAATCTGTTTTTGTTTTGGGGGTCTTTTGAGCCCCAAAAGATCTGCACCTGTTATAGATTCATGAAGTTTGCACACATTTTGTTTGAACTTTGTTTGAATAATGTGAGAGGTTTTTTAAAAATATCCTGGAGAAAGCAAACCTCTTCCCTTTGGAAACTCGAAAGGCTCCCCTTCCATAATTTTCCACCCGCACCTCCCAGTTTTTCTGAAGGTCTGCTGGTTTCTTTGCTGCAGCTTTCTCTGTTTCTACGACTAAATGCTCACAAAAGTCATTAGAAGGTACAGATGTATTTTTTAAGAGCCCACCCAAAATATAAGTACTGCTTTTACACAACCCTCCGCAAACCTATTAATCTGAAACTTTACAGATTTGATCCCTAAGAATTGACAACCTTGCTGGCAAATTTAATCAGATCCCATTAATCACAGCCTTTCCTTTAGTTGTTACCTTACGTTTAGTAAATACAATATCATATTATTTATTATTATTCCTGAACCTTTTGCCCACTTCTATTAAATAGAATACTTACAGCTGTTTACAATAATATTTATAAGCATTACTATTCTAATAGTAACAAACAGTGAGAGAGAGGTAATTCAGTTGGAGCCCTGAATCAGTCTGAGGCCAAAGGGGCAGAATCCAGACCTTGTGGTTTGTTGATCCTCACAGAGGCCATGGGCCAAAGGCCGAGGGGGAGACAGCTAACTTGGATGGCGGCTCCTATAGGCTGACCATATTTCCTTGAGACAAAAACGGGACATTGGGATGGCAAAACAGGATGGGGTCTTATGTAATATTCCATATTCATGAAAAAGACAGGGGTCCCCGCCCCCGATCCACACGATTGGCTCCCACCTGCAAACCCCGCCACCCCACCCCGTGCGATTGGCTCCTGCCTGCAAACCCCCCCCCCCCGGTCCATGCAATTGGCTCCCGCCTGCAAACCCTGCCCCCCGGTCCCTCCTTTGCCGCACGCTGATAGGCGGGAGGGCTTCCTCTTCCGGGCTGCCTCCAATCGGCAGCTCTGGCTCGGATCCTCCTTCCGCGCCATTCCTGCCGGGTTTAAAAAATGGGACAAAATTGAGATTTTTATCAAAACGACGGGACGGTTGAAAAATGCTAAAAAAATGGGACTGTCCCGTTCAAAACGCATCGTATGGTCAGCCTATATCTTTATATATATCTGATATATTTATATATAATATAAATATAAATATAAATATAAATATAAATGTATAAATATCCAGATATATTTATATCTGGAGCAATGCTCCAGGCCTTTGCTTTGGACCAAGGACTGGCAAATCCAGAATACACCACAGTAATTTGATCAGGCTATAGAGACTGATGAGCGATGAAGACAGTAATTGTATATTGTATATTGTATATTGTCTCGCTTAATAGAGTTGGAAGTCCACACATTAATGCCGTAACTTTCTTGACCTGGCTTTTCCCAAGCCTCTGCTTAGTTATGGGGGTTTAGAATCCTGATATTTCAAAAGACAGGCTTTGCAGTATCTGCTGTTAGAAGTACTCCAAAAATACTGATTTTCTGAATTGACAAGAGAAGGGGTGCATGATTTCTCTGCATAACATTATTTTACACGAATAACAGTTCTCTGCCAAAGCCCTTGTAGAATTACTGATAGCCAGAATGGGTGGAATGATCCTGATTTCAAAACTGCCTTGATCTTGGAAGTGCTCTCTGCGAACATAGCAAATTAGTTCCATTTTCTCTAAATTGAAAGCCAAGAGCTATAAACTTTCCAAAAATTGTCATCCCTTGATGGTGATCATATCAGTGGTAATATTGTTTGGAGGGACGGGGATGTTAGCTGTTTATGAGCAGACTCAAAGAATAAACTTATATATCTACTTAATTTTAAAGAAATTCAATTAAAATGCTTTCCATGTCATCAACAGATAACAAAATGGACACAGTGAAGACTAAACAGGAGAAAACAGAAGAGAAAGATGGCTCTGCAGTAATGATGAAAGTGGCAAGTGTACTTTTTCTTTATTTTGAAATCTTTAAACAATAGATTTGATTTGGAAACAGAGAATTGCATCAACTGATAATAGTTACGTGATTTAAGCTCAAATATTTTGCAATGGGCTGACTTGACCACGGAGCAGTTTGGACTTTTAAGTATCACTTAAAGTGGCATTGCAGTGATGTAACTCCTTCTGTCCTGCCAACAAAGTTAGCTAAGACTGGAAACCAGAGGAGCTGGGAAACTAATACCTGAGGAAACATTTAACAATTACAATTGACTGGATCAACTTGCAACGCCTGAATCCCACAACTGAATTCCAGTTGATTCCAGCTGACTGTCACCTCTGATTTCCTGAGAAGTTAGGGTTTGTGTTTTCCTTAGCATGCGAATGTCTGGGGTTCTTAACTTAGCTCTTTAGCAAGTAATTATATTTTATTAATAGGCTATCGTTATTCCTTTTCTGTATTATTTTATTCTCTTTTTAGTATCTTTTATATATCATCAATATATAATATGATGTACTGTATAATGATAATATGTATGTACTGATTGTAAGCCGCCTAGAGCCCTCCATTAGGGAGGGGATAGGCGGGGTATAAATAAGATAAATAATAATAATCATAATCATAATAATAATAATAATAATCTTACAGACTGCACTTAAACTCTCTTTATGCACTTTACCTTTTCCTTTGGTTCTTAATTTCCTTGGTAGTTTTTAATTTTAGATTTGTGTAAAGCATTGATCAATGGCCGTAAGAAACTTGAAGTTCAATTTGGTCACTTTTGGCTGATGTGCCAACTTCCACTTTCTTCACTAATCCGTCCCACCAGGTCTGGCAGGGAAGGTTACGTCGGCGAAAGAATTTCGACTGGCGGGGTCGAGGAGGAGAGCCTTTCCTGCCGTTGCCCCCGCCCTGTGGAACTTCTTGCCCCCTGAGGTGAGGCTGCCCCCCCTCTTCTGGCCTTCCGGAAGAGCGCCAAGACCTGGCCCTGCCAACTAGCTTGGGGGTCCAAGAGTGGTGGGCAGCCTTGGGGGCGGTTGGTGGCTTGAGGACGCTCTCTCCGTCTTTTTCACTTTGTATATTTTTGTAAGGATTTTTATGGTCTTCTTTTTCACTTGTAAGCCACTCAGAGTCAATTACATAGTGAGATGGGTGGTGTATAAATTTAATAAACAAACAAACAAACAAACAAAGCCTTCCCTATTTCTTTTCATCAAGTCCAGGTTAGCTGAATTCCCCTTCGCCCTCTGAAGAGGAAATTGCCGGCAAGAGAAGTTAGGCATTTCCCAGGAGCATCGCGTTTGGCTGAGACATGATGTCCCTAGCACCCGGCGCCTCTTTGAGAGAAACTGCCAACGTCCACACCCCGTGCTTCCCATCGTTGCTTCCCTCCGCTGGCCGGCCAGGCGTCTTGGGACCGTTGCTTCTTCTGTCAGTTCCCGCTCCGTCCTTCGAGCCCTAAGGCTCAATCCTCTCTCGGCAGGCGAAGGGGCCACTTGCGACTCCAATCTGACCTTTTCCTGAAGCACCACCACCATTGTGCCTGTGCTTGTCTCAAGTACATAGTTCATTTTCAGGCAGGATTCCCTTTGCCGTTCCCTCTCTCTTCCTGTTCTTTTCTTGCTTTCAGAGTAGTTTACTACGTGCTGTTGACTTAGAGAGGACATATATTAACGATCCCTCTGCTTTCACTTGATCGCTCCCTGGAATCTGGCTGCCTTAGCATTCCTCAGCAGGAAGCAGTCGTTTAATAACTCCGAATTGACAATAAACATCTGTCAGCAGAGGAAGCAGACAATCCCTCCTGGCTACTCCTCTCTCTTCCTTGCCGGTTCCTCATGCAGAATTCCACTAGCAAACTCCAGCTAATTCTCCCTGTTCAATGGAAGCAACGGTTGCTCTCAAGAGCCTCACTTTACATCTACGTACGTTGACCCACATTTGCCATTAATGCCGCTCTTATCGCGTGGAGGTATTCTGGTAGGAGGATTCGCTGCCCCGTTTTTATTCGAAACTTCGCAAATAATGTGGTTTTGTCCGCAAAGTTGTCTACCTTACAGTCCACTTCCGGTGTCAGATCATTTATGCGGCGCAGCTCCTACCCCCCCCCCCCCCCCGGTGTGCCAGGAGCACAGAAAGGCCCCTTGCTGAATTTTTGTCGGAGGTGGAATGTGAGGGGAGCGCTTTCCCTTGTAAAAACGCACCAGGCATCGCTAGGTAGCACGAGTGGTTTTGAACTTACATCCCAGCTTTTGGGGATTCTGAAGAACGAGCGGCAGTCGGAAGCTCCCTTTAAACTGGGGGATTTTGTATCGCTGAGCAGCGGTGTAGAAACCACGTGCGAACACCTTCTGACACTGGAGCAGGACGAGGCTCCGCTGGGGAGGCGAGGCGAGGCGAGGCGAGGGGCGGCAGCGGCGGCAGCCCCAAGCCTGCTTTCCTCGGCTCCGCGCCGAAGGGCCCTTGGCGACCCCGCTGGCGCCTCGGGAGCCCGGGAGCGGAGGCCTGCCTCCTGCGCCCGAGCTCCGAGCCGCGCTCCTTCTTGTAGCCGGCGGCGGCTGGCTCCGGCTCCACCTTTACGGCGCCCCGCCCGCGCGCCGGGGGAACAGGTAGCACAGCTGGCGGCCGCGGGCGCCCAGGCGCGCAGGCCGAGGCCGAAGGACTCCGTCGAGCATGGCCAACCTGGTGCCCCTCATCGCAGCGCGGAGCCAGCGGGGGAGAAGCGTGAGTAGCGCCGCGCGGGCTCGCGGGGAAGAGAGCCATTTTGCTCAGCGCTGCACGTGGCACGGCGGCAGCCGCGCCACCTCTTCCTCGAAAGTAACCCGTCCGGGGCTCGCTCCCGACGGCGTTCGCCTTTCCGCAGGAAGGAAGCCGGGAGCCCCGTCCCCGCTGCGGCGACGCCGTTGGCGCCTCCGGTGCAGGTGCGCCGCGGCCCCCTCCCCTTGACCTGGGGGCTCCCCCCCACCCCTGCGAGAGGTCGGGGTCTCTCCAGGGCCGGGAGGGAGGGGGCGCGCCTGGCATCCGCTCGGGTCCGGGGCGTCCGCTTTCCTGCCGTTTCGGGTTGATCCCGGGGACGACGGCGAGGCACCGCGCTCTGGCCGCCCCCCCGCGAGCCCAGCAGCAGCCCTGGGCAGAGTCCGCGGGGCGCCCGGCGCTCAGAGGCAGCCGGGCGCCTTCCCTCCAGACAGAAGCGGGGGGAGGGTGCGTTAGAGAGGGAGCAGGGAGCCGCTCCCTCCATTTTAAGAGAACCTTGGCACAGCAGCTGTTGGCTCCGGGGCTAAAAATACTGCTCCGCCGAAAGTATTGGAGATCTCCAGGGAAATGAGGTGGGTTATTATTAGGCGGGTGGAAAGGAGGAGAACGCAGCCCCGCGGACGACTCTGCCTTCCAGCATTCTGCCCGCATTTTTCAGGGCACCGGTTGCAGCCCGCGGCCTCCCCTCCGCCTGGCACCTCACGGGAATGCAAGTGGCCCCCCTCAGCCGCCCGCCCCCCCTTCTGAAGCCTGGCAGCCTCCTCCGCGCACCAGCTTCCCCTCCTGCAGCTCTGCCCCGGCTTCCCTCGCTCCCTCCGCGGGAGGGTCGTTGCAGGGCGGGGAGGGGTGCTGCGGAAGGGAAGGGTGCGGAGCTGGCCGGGCTGAGTCGTTCTTGAGTGGGGCATGCATGCATGCTCGCACGCGTTGCCAGCCGTAAGAGACCGGCCGCCACAGACCCTGCCCCGCATGAACACCATCGGGGGGCCTGAAGGAAACTCCAATCCTCTTCACTGAATTTTCAGTTGCACCTAAAAACGAATCTGTATCATGAAAGCCATCGGGGTGTTCTGCCCTTTTTCTCAATAAACTTGTTCCTGCTCAGTTTTTTGAGCAGCAGTTGCTAAGGAAGTGAGGCCTGAAGAATCCCAGGTTCAGAAAGGTTTAAAGCTTTCAAGCAGAGGCAAGCAACATAGTCCACCTGAGAGCCACGCTTTATCTTTCCTTGTTCTTCCAACTCCGGTCAACTTTCTTGGGGGGGCGGGCAGGGTCTCCAGGCTTAGCGGGAGATGTGCAGTGATGCAAAGCTGGAAGAGCAGAAAGGGCTAGAACGTTTTGACTAGAAAGTGTTTCCCAGGTCTGGAAGGCTCACATTGCTATTTTGTATATTTGTATATTTGTGGGAGGGCAAAAGCCCTTGCACAGAATAAAGTTCAGCAGGATTTGGGTGCTGCAAAAAGGGGCCGGGGGAAGGACGGGTGGCCTGAGCATCCCTACTTCCTAATTACAGATTCTCCCCAGGCTCCTTCAGTCAGTCTCTCCGCTTAAATTTGCAATAAAGGAGCCTTGGTAACAGGTGAGATCCAAGGCTCGTTGAGCTGAGAGAGACCTGGTTCAGCGCAAAATGCAATAATAGTCTCATGGCCTCTGCTTAAATGTCTCCAGAAGAGGAGAGCCCAAGAACATCTTTTGTGCCACTTCTGGGAGGCTTTTCTGACTAGGAAGTTTCCCATTCCATCTTCATCAAAGTGTAGCCCTCCAGGGTTAGAAGGTCATGAGCTGAGTGAGGCCGTATGATTTAAATTAGGTAAGAGACTACTATACAGGGGCGTGGTGGCTCAGCGGGTAAGACGCCAGGCTTGTTGATTGGAAGATCGCAAGTTCGGACGTTCGAATCCCTAGCCCCGCCTGACGGAGTGAGCTCCCGCACTCGCCCCAGCTCTTGCCAACCTAGCAATTCGAAAGCGTGCAAATGCAACTAGATGAATAGGTACCACTTTGGTGGGTAGGTAGCAGCATTCCGTGTGCGTCATGCCGGCCACATGACCGCGGAAGCGTCTTCGGACAACGCTGGCTCTTCGGCTAACAAACGGAGATGAGCACCGGCCCCTAGAGTCGGACACGACTGCACAAATGTGCAGGGGGAACCTTTACCTTTACTTTAAGAGACTACTATAACACACATAGACCACTATGTGATTGCATAGAACAAAACATGTGATCACTACAAGGATTTTTCGTATTTTCTATTTTTCCAACATGCGATCTTTGCCAAAATGACATTCAATATTATTTATTACATGTAAGAATTTTTGCCCAGGCTTGTTGACTAAAAGATGGAATAACCCTAAGGATACTTTCCAGACCTTACCAGGATCCATATCCAAAATAGTAGGTGCATAAGTGTACCAGGAACTGTCCTGACTTTGAGTGAAGGAACACGCTGAGACTTGGTGTACAGGCTCTAGTGCAGAGCTTTCCAAACTGTGTGTGGCGACACAAAAGTGTGTCGCCACACACAGTCTGGTGTGTCGCCACACAACCCGGAAGCGCTGATCATCATCAGCGCTTCCGGGTTTTCCCGCGGCGACACACCAACGGCGGCGTGCAAAAACCGAAAGCGGCAGCAGCGCTTCCAGGGTTTTGCGCGCTGCCGCAACGGCAGCACTTCCGGGTTTTCCCGCAGTGACACACCAACGGTGGTTGGTGTGTCGCCGCGGGGAAACTTTGAAAAGCCCTGCTCTAGTGTTTTATTGTTCTACTCTGCTAGACAGAATCCAGCTAAACTGAAATGAACTAGTGATGCTCAGAGAAAAGGCCCAAGAAACTAGGGCGGGGCCTTCTTCAGCCTCTTGGGAGGAAGGCAAAGCGATTCAGTACTGCGCATGCGTTTATCCCCCTGGAGGGAGCCCCCTCCTCCTTCGCCAGTTATCTCCCTGACAGGTACACACTTTACCCAAAGTATAATGACATTGGAGACTGAGCTGTGACCCAGGAAATCTCTGATTCAAATTTTGTGCTACAAGTATCTGTGTCTTATTTTAAGAAAGCAGGGCATCCTTCCCAGAACCCTCAACTACCATTAGGAGAGTTATTTGATTACTCAATGGGCGTGAAGTGCTTGGTTAATAATCACCTGATGTCAAGGATCAAGTATGGCAATTCATTATTTTTTGCAATTATAAATAGAGATATTACCTTTGGCCAGTTTTGGAACTCTGTTCTCTCCTCATTTTAATGAGACCCATTGCTGTAACAGCAGAGTTCTATGATTGTTCTAGATTTTGACTATACTAGGAGAGAGTGAAACTTGTTCCTGCCTGTGAGGGGATTTGTATATCGGCATACCTGTGGGCATCACGTTGTGGGGAGGCTGGCCAAAGTGATTAGAAAAAGAATTGTTACAGGATGGTGCACTTGCTGGAAATGGAACCTTTTTTCCTTAAGAATTGAAAAATAAAATAAAACTGCTCTATGGAAAATTCACTCATGAAATGAATCAACACCACATTTCCGTAATTCAGATCCTGACCCGTATTCCAACCTTTCCCATCTCTTGCCCTCCAAGTACAACTCCAAGAATTTCCAGCAGCCCAGCATGGACAACATCTGAGTTGAAATTTTTGGGAATTGTAGTCCCAGAACATAAGCAGATCCTCAAGCTGGAAAAGGCTGGAGAAGTAACCAGATCGGAATAGACAGGTTGCTAGACTTCTTAGCTACATCCTAAGGGAATGTTCTATTTTATTAAGTTCCCTAATTAAATACATTTTCATGTAAATTCCTGATGAAAGACACTTTCTCTCTGATTCTGGTTTGGCAGGACATGATTTTCCAATTTGTATTTCCGCAAGAACTGTTTACAAGGTATTCGTAGTTAAGGTAACTTTGGCCTTTTAAGGAACCTTTGTTATAAAAGCCGTTAAGAATGTTTAAATTAAAAGCTGTGGTTGAATTAATGTTGCTCTGATTTAACAATATTTCCTTTTCATTTCAGGACTGGTCTCTTAGTCTTATAACAGCATCCTTAGCTGGAGCTTTTGGCTCCTCCTTCCTCTATGGTTATAATCTCTCTGTGGTGAATGCACCGACAGTGGTGAGTGAATGATTTTTAAAACCTAAAATCAGTTTGGCTCAGCGGTGGGCTGTAGTAAGAGAAGGTTTGTGCGGCATTGGGAAACAGGTCTATCCTTGTTTTAATTTCCTTGTTTCCTTGTCCAGCTCCAAATTGGCTTTCTCAGCAGAGGAGCAAGGAAGATGGTTTCAGGCAATCTGATCAAATTCCCTGGAGTTGTTCATAATTACATATTTTCAGAAAGATCTTTTATTAATCGTTCATTTTTATATACACTCAAAATATTGCATTGGTAGTCATTATCTTTTCAAGTGAGTTCATTTTTTTTAAACCCATTCAATCGTGTCTGATTCTCAGAGACTGCCTGGACAAGTCCTTGCAGTTTTCTTGGCAAGGTTTTTCGGAAGTGGTTTGCCCTGGCCTGCTTCTTTCTGGGGCTGAGAGAAAGTGACTGGCCCAATGTTACCCAGCTGGCTTCGTGCCAATGGCGGGACTAGAACTCACCGTCTCCTGGTTTCTAGCCTGGGGCCTTAACCACTACACTGAACTGGCTCTCTGAGTTCATATTACCTTGTAGTGATTAATGTATCTCACAGTGGATATTTACTTTTCGTTTTCCCTTTTCAAACTTTAGTAAAGAACACAAAGAGGGAAACTCTTACTTTAGCTCAGTCTGGTGCAAGCACTTTTCTTGTATTTATGATTTATTTTCCCTTGCTTGCTTAACTTGCACAAGACTGCATGTTAACATCCATGTTATCCTTATTGTTTTCATAGCTGTTAACGTTTTGGAAACAAAAGTCCATAAAGCGTGATGTAGCCAGTAGTCTTTACACATTATTGTAGCTGTAGCAATAAATATTAGTGGGGCGGGGGAATTAAGTTCCATGTGTTTCTTCCTCTTCGTAGATACCCTGGATCCACCCTCTGGCTATGAATACTGTAACTATGTAGACGGGGAGAGACAAGCTTCATTCATTTGTGATGCTTTGCTAGAAATTCCTTGGCTCCCTCTGGCTAGGTTGCCATTCTTAAAAGCTGAACTCCCCAAAGTGCTTTAATACTGGTTGACTGGATTTCTTACACATTTATAATTTAGGGAAATGCTTAGAAATATCAGGTGTACAGGTTATCTGGTCCTCAAGTCAATCTGTAAAATTAACTGGTTGAAATTTCCTTGAACAGGCTGTAACTATAGGAACTCTTGTCCAAAGAGGTTAATGTAGCATCTCTGATCATGGTTCATTCTGACTCATAGCAGTTCCATTATCATTTGGGAATACAAATAGGTGTAAAAGAAGAGCTGACACAACACCTACTCTTGGCATTATTAACAAAGCAATATTACTTATATTATGTATGCTATTATGTCCTCAGTTTGGCAATAAACCAGGACTTAGATCTGAGCTATCTGAGCAAATTTAGTGGTGCTTCTGGTGCTCATAACTTTTTTCAAAGGACCTATTAGACCAGTGTTTCTTAAAGTGTGGCCCAACACCCTCTCAGGGGTCCAGGAAATCAAAATTGTTTGCCAGATATTGAAGATATTTGCAAAAATTTAAAATAACATCACTCTTCTCATTATTATTTTTTCTTTGTTAAAAATACAGGATTTTTTTTTATTTATGTTAATATCTAATGGTTTATAATATTTTTATTTTACATGATTCAATAAATAAATATTCTACGAACAATTTAAATTTTTAATATGGTAAATATCAATAAATATAACCCATACAAACAAAAGTTCTTTTGGGGTCCTCCATCGTTTTTAAAAGTGGGAAGGGGTCCTGAGAGCAAAAAAGTTTAAGAAACACTCTTAGACTGAAAGGAAATACAAAGAGGTCACTAAACCTCAGAAGCCCAAGGGAGAAATTCTGATACTTGTCAGTGTCATTGTTACAGTTTCTACAAGCGGACCACCTTTGAAGTTCATGGCAACCCCATTTTTCAGAGCACTTACAAAGTTGCCATGCTGAGACCAGGTGAAGGGAGAGAGTGCCTGCAAGCAGAATGTGGTGGCTTGAGCCTAGAAAAATATAAGACCACAGAGCAACCAAATAACAGAAGGAAAAACAAATACTTGTTCCACAGTTGTTCCAGTAGTGCATCTAAAGCTGTTATTAGGTGACAATTAAAGCACTTGTTATAGGGGTGTGGTGGCTCAGACGCCAGGCTTGTTGATCAGAAGATCGCAAGTTCGGAGGTTCGAATCCCTAGTAGCCCCGCGTGACGGAGTGAGCTCCCGCACTAGCTCCGGGTCTTGCCAACCTAGCAATTCGAAAGCATGCAAATGCAAGTAGATGAATAGGTACCACTTCGGTGGGAAGGTAACAGCGTTCCACGCGCGTCATGCGGCCACATGACCGTGGAAGCGTCTTTGGACAGCGCTGGCTCTTCGGCTAACAAACGGAGATGAGCACCGGCCCCTAGAGTCGGACACGACTGCACAAATGTGCAGGGGGAACCTTTACTTTACATTAAAGCACTCGTTGGCAGTAACCAACAACCAACATGGTGTGATTCTGCATTAAAAAAAGCATACTTGTTTTTAATGCTAAGGGCCACAGACATGAAGTATTAAGAGTGAAGGAAAGAGGAAATATCCCTAGAAATAATTGGACAAATTCCATACATCCTTACAAATTATTAAGTCATGAATTGCTATGTGGAAATAATGGAGCATGATATTTAGAAGTAAACTAATACGGAAGACTTGTTACAGGACAGTCAGCACGCCAATGCATTATCACAGAAATATTGTTGGTGGTCGTTCCTGATAGTCCGACAAAGTACTGATCGTTGTTTTTCACTGGAATGCTGAAATTAGTCACGGTGGAATTGTGTTTATCTCGCACCTTTGACCCCATTACTTGCACTTTGTTCACTGATGAAATCCATTACACGCTTCAGCGATTGATCCAGTAAACACTGACAGGACATTTTATTCAGGGTGACTTCTTCAGAAGGAAAAGCCTTGGTGTGTGTTACAATTGGCACTTACAGCCTAGTATAAACCGGTCGCTAGACCGGTTTGTGTGTGTCAGTTATCTTTTTCCCTCGAATGACGAAGAGGTAGTTGAGTGAGTTCTGATTAATTTGGAAACGAACTGCTTACGTGTGCAAAATCCACGCACTGAAAATGAAAAGAGCATCTGAAGAATCTACCACTGCCAAGAGATGTTAAATGCTGAGCTTTCAGTGAGGTAATAAACAGAAGTTGGAGAGGAGAAGGGAGGAAATGGAGTTATCTTTTTATGCTCCAAATGGTTTACCCTGGGGACTTCTGGAAGTGTTGGGATTGTAGTTCCCAGCAGAGGCAGGCTGTGTCCTTGAAAAAGGAAAGTAGGGATGGGAATGAGGGTGCTGGAAGGACCCTCCCTCCCTGTCCTCCTCCTACCAGTTTCTTAGGAATTCCGCTTTTCTGGAACAAGAGGGGGGTCAACTTCTTTTTCTTTCACTCAGAACTTTGGGGGGAATTTTATTTATAAAATAAAATTAAGCCCACTTTTTTTTTTACACCAAAAGCACTCAACGTGGATTTTTTTACTGGCTTAGAAGGGATTCTTTTAAAGCACTTTTAGAAGCACACAGAAGAATTTGTGATGTCCTAACCCAGATTGATCTCCCTTAGTGGAGCAAATAAATAAAGTGCAGTGGAGGTGCTGAAGGCAGAGGAAATAAATCAGTTCCACCCCTGTCCAAAACTACGGCGTTGCTCATTGACTCGTCTTTCCCAATAGGATTTGATGTATTCTTTCTTTGTGTTCAGCTTGGCTGAACCAATTAAGTATCTCTATCTCTTATCTCTCTATTCTCCCGCTGCTGAAACACCATCTAATTTGGATGGAGCTTGTGGGAAACTCAGTTCCTTTCTTGAAGAATTATCTTGGGCTCCGGCTTTTAGGAAGCATTGGAGGACTTGGTATATCTGCTTACCCCCCCCCCCTCCGTAGTCCCATTTTGGCTGCTTGGATGTGCTCCAGTGATACAGATGCAGATCTTCTGTCAGAAGCCTCTCTGGAGCTGGTCTTGGGATGACATACCTGTCGCAGAGGACGGCTTCCTCTGTTTATCCCAGGCCTCTGCAAAGCTAAATTTTAAAAATAAATAATAAAGCCGGCTGGGTGACCTTGGGCCAGTCACTCACTCTCAGCCCCAGTCACCTCACAGGGTTGTTGTGGGGAAAATAGGAGGAGGAAGGAGCATTCGGTATATTCGCCGCCTTGAGTTATTTATGAAAATAATAAAGGCGGGATAAAAATTAAATCAATCAATCCATTCAGGTCTGGCTATCATCATCATCATTGGCGATCACTCGTAGCCGAGTAAGATTGTCTTCCAAAGGTAAAATTTTAACGGTGGATCCGTAAGTGGCTGTAAAGGCCAATTCTGGATCCGCACAACCTCCCACAGTGAGGGCATAGGTTTCCGGGTGGGAGACGGTCATGATGAGGGTTTGCCTGACGTGCCTTCCTTTTAGCTCTTTTCTGCCTTTCGCCCTGTACTCGTGCTTCTTCAAAGTCCGTAGCGCCTTTAATAAAGGATGACCTCCAATTGAAACGCTCATGAGTTAGGGCTTCCCAGTTCTCAATGCTGATATTACATTTTTTTAAATTAGCTTTGAGAGTGTCTTTGAATCTCTTTTGCTGTCCACCAATATTCCGTTTTCCATTCTTAAGTTGGAAGTAAAGTAGCTGCTTTGGAAGACGATGGTCAGGCATTCGAACAACATGACCGGTCCAGCGAAGCTGATTTTGGATGATCATTGTTTCAGTGCTGGTGGTTTTCGCTTCTTCCAATATGCTAACATTAGTCCGCCTATCTTCCCAAGTAATTTGCAGAATTTTTCGGAGGCAGCGTTGATGGAATCTTTCAAGAAGTTGGAGGTGGCGTTTGTAGAGGGTCCATGTCATGCAGCAGTAAACAATGTTGTAATTTGATTTTCTTAAACATGTTTTTAGTAATGATCGATTCACTACACTCCAGCTGGAACCTGAGTATAACTAATGCCAAAGTGTTTGCATGCTTACCTGCATTATTTCTGGAGTACTTTTAGAGGGCAGTTAATGTTGTCCAGGAGGAGGATTGTGGACTGAATGTTCTGGGAACCGTTCCAGGCCTCTGGAGATGGAGGGCCTCGGGGGAACCCACGGCACTGAAGAGATCCTGTTGGCCCAGGGCTCGTTTCATCTTCGTCATCGTCATATCCCACCTCTATTTTGTACAACTCAAGGCAGTGTACATAATGCCCCTTCCGCTATTTTCCCCGCAACAGTGACTGTGAGAAAACTGGCCACGGAGGGCGCAGGGGCTGCTCGGGATCCGTTGCAACGTTCTCTTTGTCTGCAGCCTCTGCCAATGTTGTCATGATCACACAGAGGTGAAGGACAGAGCCTGCTGCCCCCCTGCCCCCTCCCCCTCCCCATGGAGGGGGGGCAGGCTTGCCTCTCTTCACCAGCCAATCCCCAAATGCAGAGGAATGAATAGCGACCCTTAAACTTTCAAAAAGGGGGCCTACTGCGTTTTCCCATTCCACACATTGCATAAAGTTCAGTATCGGTAGGTAAGTTTGTGTGAAATGCAGGTCTCATTTTTAAAAGAGGACTCTTTATAGCAGGATTTTTAAATGGTCCAGTTTAAATAATTTGGTTTCATTTTTAAAAGAATATGTTAATTTGTAATTTCCCTGCACTGATAAGTTTTTTGTTGTTGTTGCTTGTAGTTTATTAAGAAGTTCTACAATGAAACCTGGGAAAGGAGATATAACCAGTCGGTCACTGAACAGTCAGTTACCTTGCTATGGACTTTATCTGTGTCTATTTTTGCTATTGGCGGACTCGTGGGTGCATTAATTGTTACTCCAGCTGTCAAGTATTTTGGTCGGTAAGCATTACACCAAAAGCTTTCTGCTATACAATATTTTTTCCTGTTGATGTATGATATACAAAAAAGTGCTCCTCCAGCTGACAATATTATGGCATCTGCATTTAAAGTTCTAAATAAGATGCTTCCCATGATAAAAACAGTTGTGATTAATAGCAAGTAATAATGTATGCAACATAACTTTGTATAAATTGGGTGGGGGGTTTTGAAAAGAAAAGTCTTGTCCTGCTTTTAAAAATATTGTTTTGGTCTAGTGGTTAAGGTGCTGGGCTAGAAACCAGGAGGCTGTGAGTTCTAGTCCAGCCTGAGGCATGAAAGCCGGCTGGGTGACCTTGGGCCAGTCCCTCTCTCTCAGCCCTAGGAAGGAGCCAATGGCAAACCAGGAGCCTGAGAGTTCTAGTCCCGCCTTAGGCATGAAAGCCGGCTGGGTGACCTTGGGCCAGTCCCTCTCTCTCAGCCCTAGGAAGGAGCCAATGGCAAACCAGGAGCCTGAGAGTTCTAGTCCCGCCTTAGGCATGAAACCCAGCTGGGTGACCTTGGGCCAGTCACTCACTCTCAGCCCAACCCACCTCACAGGGTTGTTGTTGTGGGGAAAATAGGAGGAGGAAGGAGTATTCGGTAAGCTCGCCGCCTTTAGTTATTTATAAAAAATAATAATAATAATAATAAAGGCGGGATAGAAAATTAAATAAATAAACTAGCAGACAGACTGTGGGACTGAGCTATCATCCTTTTTGCATCTCTTTGCTGCCATCTAGTGGTCATTCAGAGTTTGGCAGCCCAGTTATAGTAGTCCTATCTGTGACCAAATTGTCATCTTATTTCTGGATAAACCGAACAAATATGTCCTGATATATGAAACTCCTTAACCCTTAATCCTCCTCCAACTGAGTGCAGGAGGGTTAGTTTATATCCTGTACCAGGAGTAGGCAGTTCGATGTCCATGAGAACTGTTGTGGCTTCAGACATAGCCTTTTGTACTCACTAAGCTCTATTCTCACCTGTCCTTCCTTTAGACCAGGAAGGTAGAATGCTACCAACCTGAGCATAGCCACCATCCCTACTCTCAAGAATAGCTCTGAACCTTAGAGTAGGGTTAGAAGTTGGTAATCAGACTGTATTTTTGCCATTGGTAGTGGAGGAATGAAGGCCAAAGTCACAGCCCTTGAAACTTGATCCAAGTTCCCAGGTGGCAAGGGGAAGAGTGTGCCACGGCTGGGAAAATGCAAAATGCCTTCCACATACTGCCAGTTTTAGCCAGTCACTAATACACTTCCCTCCTCACGCTTTCCCCACCAACTAAATCGTTTTGGAGAGGCTACCATGGGAGACACCAAACCCCTCACAAGAAGTTGCTGTTTAGAGTGAAGTTGTATTCCTAAGCCTGTCCCTTCTCATAGCTTTATTCTTTAGACAGGCACTGCCTATGCTCACGATGGCAACCATGGAAAACAGCAAACTGGGCAAATCTAGGTCTTCCACTCAGTCCGTGTCTCCACACCCGTCCCAGTGACATAAGCATGGGTTTACAAATGCCAGCTGCTGTACTCATTCTCCTGGGACACCACCTGAACCTTGATAACCGTGTGCTGGAAGATCACAGGCCATGGTATCAACCAAGTATTTTAGCCTCCCCCAGCATTGTATTTGATTCAGGTGGGGGGACAAAATAAAACGTCATGCACTTGATTCAAGAGTGAGTTGTGCATGAGTTGGCTAGGTTCACGCTCCATGTTCTCCCTTCTTGCAGCTCAAGCCTTGTAGGCCACTGAAATCCACAGCTCTGCAGCAGCAGCTCCACGAAGTTAGGCAAACCTCTTCCTCAGATTGTCTGTAGCTTGAATCATGTCAACTGGATTTCTATTTTCTCAGTGGAAACGTTTCGCTCCTTATCCAAGGAGCTTCTTCAGTCCTTGGATAAGGAGCGAAACGTTTCCACTGAGAAAATAGAAATCCAGTTGACATGATTCAAGCTACAGACAATTCCACCTGGATGACTGAGAACCTTCATAGACGTCTTCCTCAGATTGCTTTGGGAGCATTGCTGGGACCGAGAAATGGAGCAATCCGTCCCCCAATAAAATAATGCCCCCACTGCCGCTACATGTTCCCTGGAAGAGTCAGTGCAAGTTTTCCCCTTAAATATCGGGGATGGCTGTTGGCCAACTGACCATGGAGCCCATTCCCACCTCCTGTATCTATTTGCATGTGTGGCATGCAAGAATGACAGATTACTTTGTGGTAAGAGTTGCCTCTTGTGGAGCAGTTGGTGTTCCTGAAACCTCCTAATCCGTTGCTTTTACACCCAAAACACCTCAAAGGGAGCATCAGCCACCAGTCAGCTCTTCCTAGGTTTTTGTTTTGTTTTTCTTTCTGCTTTACTTCGGATTAGTATTATTTGCTTTGGACTTCTCTTCCACCTTGCCTTTATTATGTGTAGTATCTCAAGCTGACTAACAATGTCCTGCTTCAATGTATTGTCGAAGGCTTTCACGGCCGGACTTCGATGGCTGTTGTGGGTCTTCCGGGCTGTGTGGCCGTGTTCTGGAAGTTGTGGTTCCTAACGTTTTGCCAGCATCTGTGGCCGGCATCTTCAGAGGGCAGGAGCACAGACAGAAGCGAACTCTCTGTGTCTGCTTCCTTTGGCTGTCAAGTCATTTTGAGCCTCCAACACCCCTGGACACCTTTGTGAATATAGGATTTTGCTTCTTCCTAATGGCAAGACATTCTGGTCCAAACTAACAAATTTAGACACTTTTTAAAAAATGAGCATTTAAAGGATTGAAGTGTCCTGCGCCAATTCATGTGACATTTGACTTTCTTCTTTTATTCATAAAACTGAAAATCACAAAAGAGAGATAATTATGGAAAAACAAAAACAAAAGTTATAGCCATTCTATGCGTTTGTGGGAGAACTGAGCATCAATTTTGTTGAATCCCGCTCATGGTCCTAGCACTGGACAGGATTAGAGACCCTCCAGAGTGATCTGTGCCTGATTGGACCATTGTTAAAGATCCAGATTGATACAGACAAAAAGGAAGCAAATCGCCTTGTCGTTTAATGAGTCATTTGAAAAGAGATAGTCGGTATTCAAACACTGTTCAAACCTGAGGTGGTCCAGCCTAATTTAGGAGAAAGCGTGAAGAGACGCCCCGGCAGGAGGGTTACAGACAGATTCCTTCTGATCTACAGTATTTTTATCCTGTGATTTTGAAATACCTTTATCCTGTCTGTCTATCCCGGGGGTGGGGGGTAAAATACAGGAATGGTTTACCATTGCCTTCTCCTGTGCAGTCTGAAGGATATTTGTATACTCTTAATTTTGGCATTATGGACATTTTTTTAATCCATTCAGTTGTATCCGATTCTCAGAGACGGGACTAGAACTCTCAGTCTCCTGGTTTGCCATTGGCTCCTTCCTAGGGCTGAGAGTGTGTGACTGGCCCAGGGTCACCCAGCTGGCTTTGTGCCTAAGGCGGGACTAGAACTCTCAGTCTCCTGGTTTGCCATTGGCTCCTTCCTAGGGCTGAGAGAGAGCGACTGGCCCAAGATCACCCAGCCAGCTTTCATGCCTAAGGCGGGACTAGAACTCTCCGTCTCCTGGTTTGCCATTGCCTCCTTCCTAGGGCTGAGAGTGTGTGACTGGCCCAGGGTCACCCAGCTGGCTTTGTGCCTAAGGCGGGACTAAACTCACCGTCTCCTGGTTTCTAGCCTGATGCCTTAACCACGGCCCAAACTGGTGTACTGACAAATTGACATACCTTTAACTTATTCCAGCTGTAGTGATAACCTTTAATTACACTGCTTTATCAAAAGCTGTTTACCTGTAAGGATGTAATAAATAATTTGTTTCTTTTCAGAAAGCGAACCCTGCTGCTAAATAATGTGTTTGCCATTGTGGCTGCATTGTTGATGGCCACCTCACAGCTGGCAGGAATCTTGGAAATGTTTATTTTGGGCCGATTCATAATGGGCATTGATGGAGGTATGATTTAATTTGTGCTAGATACAGATGGGATTAGATACAGATAGAGAATTAGATCTTCTAGGCCACTTGGATTTTATATTTATTTTTACTTTTATATTTATATTGGTAATTTTGTATTGATATTTTAGATGTATTTATGCTCATTGTTTTAATATGCTTATTTTTGTGAACTGCCCAGAGTCCCTCTTTTGGGGGGAGATGGGCGGTGGCAAAATTCGAAAAATAAATAAATAAACGTACTGAATGTTCTGCAGTCCCTGGTCCCTGGCCTTTTGACATCTCAGCTGACTAGCTGAACCCGGAAAATAGACTTGAGTTCTTACAAATAAGAAACAGTAAGAGTCAAGATTTTTGATGCGTTATCTTTAATACGTGACATCTTTAATCTTTACAAGATTAGAAACCCTTTTGAAATCTTACTATTCTACCTAATATCAAATGCAGTCAATAATTATTTACTTGTTAATTAATTCTAATTAATTAATCCCATACATGCGTACATCCCAACCGTTGCATTAAACTATATATTACAATAAAATAGCAGAGCCACAATTCATTAAAATAACACTATATGGCAACATATAGCAGCATATAGTCCCTTCAGCAACTACCAAACAAAAGACAGGACATGAAGAGACCGTTCCAGTTCCTGACGCCTCTTGAAATAGACGTGCTTTAATGGGGTCCCTAAAAAACAGGAGAATGGAGACCATCTGGATATCCCGGGGAGTACTGTTCCATAAGGGCGGCGGGGGGGGGGGCTTTGATTAAGATTTCGTCTTGCTTCTGTGATTTTTGAAAATGGCAGTCCTTGAGCAAAGGAGCCCGTCTTGCTAGACATTCCTGGGTGGGCAGAAAGAATGGGGAGAAGGCAGCCCTGCAGGTACCCAGGTCCTCACAGGTGACTGCTGATACCTTGAATTACACCTGGAAGCCAACTGGCAACCAGCGCAGCTCTCGAGGTAGTGGTGTTATGTGGCGAATTGGGAGATGCTGGTAACTACTGAAGCTGTAGGGTCCTGTGCCATTCAACGCAAAACAGAAAAGTTGTCATTTCACGAACTTTCTCATAGCTGTAGATGGGCAAAAAAAGATAATGGTGCTCAAATTCCATATCCATCAAAGGTTAATATCTAAAAGACATAGTTAAAAGTTGACCATAAAATGATGAATTTGCTAAATTACAGTGATGGGAACTTGATTGTGTTATAAGGAAGAAGGGGGAGACCTGTTTCTATGAACCGATTACATATGGAATAGGTAGTTATAATCCCAATGGAAGAAAAGATCCTACCAGAGGTACGGGCTTTGTGTTTCGGTTGGATCTGTTGCACAGTGTGGGATCTCAGTGGGTCGCTAGGTGACCATGTGTATCAGTGCAATTCTTGGTTGCCAGTTAATTGCTTCAGTGGCCTCTAATAAGGCTCCGGTTGAAGATATGATTCCTGACAAGTGTACCAATTGTTATACCAAAATAGCTGGCCAAGCTGTTTTCCTGTAATTAACAAATGGGAATTTATTCAGAGGGCTGTAGGTTAGGTATAGGAAAATACATAGTGTGTGTGTGTGTGTGTGTGTGTGTGTGTGAGAGAGAGAGAGAGAGAGAGAGGGAGAGAGAGAGAGAGAGAGAGAGAGAGAGAGAGAGAGAGATAAACAAGTCCCCAAGAATTAGTAACCATGAATACTATAAGACTGGGTAGAGACTAATGGGGATTATTAGGTTTTAGGAAGGATAGAAACAGCTCAACCATTGCCAGTTTTTATTTTATCTTGCCTTCAAATATGTGAACAGTACTACAACTAAGACAATATTTATGTATTCAGTGTATACAGCTTCCCATCTCTGGACTGCTATCAATGATTAAAAACAAGGTAACATATTATAACCAGCCAATCAAGAACATATACGGCAGCTGAGGTAAAATACCAGCCCACAGAACATTTAACATGCCCACGATATGGGCTCAACCACACACCCAGGGCCCTGGCTTGGTAACAAAATCAGGTCTTCAAGACCAGCAGGGTCAGGGCCACTCTGATCTCGGGGGGGGTGATGGGGGCCACCACAGGAAAGGCTCTCCAGGGACTGCCAGATGACCCTCCCTAATGAACGGACCTGGAGCCTCTCCTGCCAGTTCTAGCAGGGTGGAAGATACAACGGGGGGGCGGGGGGGAAGGCCCACAAGCAACCCGGCCCCAAGCCATGAAGGGCTTTATAGGCCACTAGCGGCACCTTGAACTGGACCCACAGAGCAGAGGTGTCACCCATGCCAAGCGAGTGCGCATAACTGCCCGCACCGCCACATTTTGCACCAGCTGAAGCTTTTGAATGCTCTTCAAGGGCAGCCCCACGAAGGGGCATTCAATAGCATGAAATTTTGGAGACAGATTAGTAGATTCTACATAAAAATTATTCTGTGAGAATAGAATAGATGCTGTTTGGAGCAGAAATGAGGGCGTGGAATGCCCACTACATAAGATTTTTAGAAACATACAAAATCAGTTCTGCAAAAGATTCCTCCCCATCTTCTAAGAGTGTGAGTGGGCTTACCCTCGATTAAAACTTGTACTGAGAAGGTCCTACTTGACTTTTGTACATCTGTCTCTCACAAAGAGTCCACATTTCCGGTTAGGAAATGCTTGGATTTGTTAATCCAACAGACTGGCTGGAAATCCGTTCCAACTGTTCCTTTGGAAATTTACGTTATTGGATTGGCTGGACCAGGAAAAACTCTTAGCTGATGAGCAAGAAGGAATTAGGAGCTGATCCACAATTTCTGAAAGAGAAATTCACACCTAGGCAACACCCTCCCTTATATGTTGCCTTCACTGTCTTAAAATTAGGAAGCTGTCCCTCACGTTGATTGCTCAGCAGGTACTCATTTACTGCAGATCTCCCAATCCACTGAGGAGTGAAGCAGGACTGTATTCTAGCTGTGGAGTCCATGGTGCTCTCTGAGCCTTCTTGTTTTCTTGCAGACGTTTCATTGCCAGGCTAGGCAACATCTTCAATGCGAAAAGGGAGTGGGACTTGCTCTCTGTTTATATACCATGTCTTGTCCTGCCTGTGTTGGTGGGGGTGTTGTACTCTTCTTGGTAGTGCCTTGATTGGGTTGTTGTTTGCTGCTTGGTTGATTTACTGAGTTAATAGTTCCTTGTATTCTAGCTCCCCCACTGTTTAATATCTATGTGAATTCAGTGATAGATGTCTTAATCAGAAAGAAAATCTACCTTCCTAAACTCGGCAACAGACGTTGGCAATATTGCTACATGCCGAGGATGCAGCAGTTCATTCCCTTACACAGGTGGGCCTCTGGAGAAGTCTGCCAGCCTTAGCAGAATTCCAGAAGGAAGAAGGGCATGCAAGCACTCAGGAAGACTCAGTTGCCACAAATATCAATGGCAAACTGGAAATCATAAAATTGAGCAAGTTCCAGCTTTTAAATATCTTGGCATAATTTTTTCAAGCCTCTGGAGCTTGGTGGGAACAAATTAGCACTTTCTGCCAAAGCAACAATCTTGCCAAGGCAATTTTGTTTTTTTTCCACTCCAAAGGAGGCAGATGTATGCCTGTGGCCGCCAGGCCTTTTAAAGATTAAACTGCTGTACATTCCAAATGCTGTATGGTGCGCACGTATGCACCTCCAGTGCTCTTTTACTTTTGCACTGCAATGTTTATGCGGAAACCCACTTTCATCCAGCTCTTCCTAACAAAAACCGCATCAGTTGTGAGGGAGAGCTGGTTAGTTTCCTACTCACAGGCCGGGATCCTACAATCACCAATGGAGTTGATAAGTTTCTATCTGCAGCGATTTCCATAAAAAGGCATGAGATGTAAAAATCTTGGTGTGATGACATTGTGAAGTCTTTCTTTTTTATTTTATTTTTATTATTCTATTTGTTTTATGTTTTATTGTATCTTATTCATTTTTTCCCTTTCTCTGTTTTTAGGTCTTAACTTTTAAGTTTTATACTATTGTTACACTATTTATGTTGTTTTCGGTTGTTGCTTCTTATTTTTACCTTGATTGTAATTAAATACATTTTTCAGTGGAATGAAAGGAGATGCAGTAGTTGTTTTATAATTTGGATGCTAGGAGAGAGAGGAACCTTATGGTGACAACTTTGGTTCTTGCATTTTCTTGTATTTTATTTACTTGTATTTTTTTTCCTGTATTTTATTTCTTGTAGTTACTGTAGTCAACAAATTCTGAGAAGCATTCACAGTTTAAAGAATGCAAGTTATGGCTTCAGCAGTGCTTAAGGGTAGATATCAGCAAATTCCTATTGTCAAAATGCCTCTGTAGTCATCCTCAGATTAAGGATTTACTGCATCACATTTTATGTTGCCCATCATACTTACCAGTCCGTAAAAAGTGCATTAAAAAAAGGGCAATCTTTCAGTTCAATTTGAATGAAGAAAATATGTTTTTCTTTGATGAAGGTATGTCACAGATTATAGCCCTATTTGTACTAAAAAGTTAAATCATGTTGTGGAAAAATCCTACCCACTTGTAAGGAACCGAAGCAACTAGAAATCTGCAACAGTTTGCATTCAGAGAATAGAGCAAACGCTGGACCCTCAGTCAAGAGATGGCAAGAGCCTTGAGCAATCTTCACACAGGTTATATAAGAAAGAAACGGAGGATACATAAAGTCATGACTAATGAATTAGACTACTATTAGATAAAGTAGGGCCGGGTGCGTTGCGGGTGCGCCAGGGCGAGCCTTCCTTCCCACATCAAGGTATCCCAGCACAAACAATCAGCATCTGACTGTGTTGCAATAGAATTGCCTTCTTCACCGGGTCTCCCAGGAAAAGCAAGTCTGGATTCTGTTCTCAGTCTTCCTAAGCCTGAGAAGAGACCTTCCTAAGCACAAGGTCCCCGATCTGCAGCAATAACCTTTCCGTAGTGAGCCATGTACGGTGGTCACATGATCCCTCTAGGAATTTGCCTCAAGGAAAATCCTTGCCTACTTCACTGGAACTGCATGCTCCACAAACTATAGGCCACAAATTCCCCTACAATATGGACATTACATGTAAATAGATGTTGGACCATTATTGAATTAAGATATCCTGTTTTAATTTTATTTTAATGTTTTGTAACGTGTGAGAGGGTGAGGGTTAAGTTATGGTACAAACCACAGACCAGGAGGCCCTCCATGGAATTCCAGTCCCCAGCCGGTTTTCAATAGACTGCTGTTAGGCCATTGCAGCAGCTGCACCAGAAAATTGAAAAAGGGAAAAGATTAGACTCAACATCTGGTAGATCGGTCAAGTCGCATGATCCTCAGTTGCCCAGTTGCACTTCCTAAGGAACCCAAGCCAATCTTGGAAGATGCACCGCTTTGTTCCGCCTCATTGTTGCTTAGTCTCCATCAGGATATACAAGGTTTTTTTGTGGACTATCTTAGCTAGCTAACTGGCCTAAAACAGATTTAGTTTATGGAAAAGAGCAGTGAGTTAATGTATTGTCGAAGGCTTTCATGGCCGGAGTTCGATGGCTGTTGTGGGTCTTCCGGGCTGTGTGGCCAGAAGTTGTGGTTCCTAACGTTTCCTTTTTGTTCTGAGAAAGGCTGGAATGGTCCTGGTATCTCTGCATCGCATTAGGAAGGTTAAGGAGCAGAGTAGGTGTGCTTTTCTGTTCCGGAGTGTTTCCAGTCTCCGTGTCTGTCGGAACGTTTCCTCCCCATAGAGGCGTTCAACGTATTGTCGAAGGCTTTCATGGCCGGAGTTCGATGACTGTTGTGGGTCTTCCGGGCTGTGTGGCCGTGTTCTGGAGGTTGTGGTTCCTAACATTTCCTTTTTGTTCTGAGAAATAAAGCAGTGAGTTAATCTTTTACAGTTCTGCCTTAATTCCTAATAATCATGTTTTACCACATTTTAAAAAATGACATCTTTTAGTATGTTTTCTAAAATGTATATGTTGTTTTGACAAAAAAAGAAAGATTAATAAATGAAGAAATAGAAACAAAAGCAGGAAGAAACATACTACAACAGCCAGTTTCTTTTTAAAAATGTTTAAACGTTAATGGGCGAAGAACTTTGGACATGACATATTGATAGAACATTGGGAAAATATGTGGTTAAAAGGATTTAAATTTACATTATGTTATAACTTAAAAGAGTATTTTTATAAAATGATGTATCGTTGGTATATGACTCCAGAAAAATTGTCTAGAATGTATAAAGGTACTTCAAATTTATGTTGGAAATGTGGACAATATGAAGGGTCATTTTATCATGCCTGGTGGACTTATAAAAAAGCCAGAAAATTTTGGGTTCAAATACATATAATGATACAAAGAATTTTAAAGATCAACATTCAACTGAAACCAGAACTTTTCTTGCTGGGGTTAATGGATGGTCAATTAGAAAAGACCCGTGGAAGATTGTTTTTATATATGATTACTGCTGCAAGACTATTATATGTGCAAAAATGGAAAGACACTGAAATGCCCACATCGGAGGATTGGTTGGTGAAGATGACAGAACTAGCAGAGATGGCAAAATTAACTTGTTTGATTAGAGAAAGATCAACAAATAAATTTATCAGTGATTTTTTTTGCTGAAAAAAAGAGAAAAATGAACATGTGATTTATGGGTTTGAAGATTAGAAAGGGTAGATTATGGAAAGAAGGAAATTATGATGTAACCTTAGAGAGAGGGTAAAATATAAATGTATCTATAACCACTGTCAAGAAGATCAGAAGCCGCTTCCTTAGAATCTTTCTTTTCCTCTTCTTTTTTTTCTATTTCTTTTTAACTTTCTTTTTACTTTTCTTTATTCTTTAATTCAAAATTTGTGCTGTTTTTAATTGTGTTGAAAAACTTCAATAAAAATTATTTTTAAAAAAGTTTAAAGCTTGACCACATGAAATAATATACTTCAGAAAAACTGAAGTTTAAAGCTTGACCTTTAAAGTTTAAAGCTTGACCACATGAAATAATAACTTCAGTTTTTCTGTTGTGTCAGTTACGTGCCATTCATAAATGGAAAGTCAGAACATACTTGTAATTCAAGATTGTGATCTAGAATAACTCTGTCTTTGGAATATTGAATAATTATCTTCTTTGCTGCCCCCCTTCATGCATGATAATCCATAATTCTTTGTATAATAATAAATTCCAGATTTTTATATATAATTTACATCTTTAAAAAACAACATTGCACTTAGCTGTTTTGTTCCATCCCTCCTCATAATTTGAAGCAGTAATATTGTAATCTTTCAGTGTTCCCATTTGGACCTTAATTTAAATTATCCAGTTCAAACTTTACTCAAGATGTATGTAGCTTGAATCATGTCAACTGGATTTCTATTTTCTCAGTGGAAACGTTTCGCTCCTTATCCAAGAAGCTCCTTGGAAAAGGAGCGAAACGTTTCCACTGAGAAAATAGAAATCCAGTTGACATGATTCAAGCTACAGACAATTCCACCTGGATGACTGAGAACCTTCATAGACATATTTAAGGATTCCCTTACCAACTTTGCTCAGACTGAAGAAGCTCCTTGGATAAGGAGCGAAACGTTTCCACTGAGAAAATAGAAATCCAGTTGACATGATTCAAGCTACAGACAATTCCACCTGGATGACTGAGAACCTTCATAGACATATTTACTCAGGATGGTTCAGGAATAAATAGGGATCTGACTGACTGCCTGTCAATTTTTCCTTTTATTAAACAATTTTTCCTTGTCCTTTGCCACTTTCACTTTTTCACAGGGATATCTCTGAGTGCACTCCCAATGTATTTGAGTGAAATTTCTCCCAAGCAGATTCGTGGATCATTAGGACAAATTACAGCGATCTTCATCTGCGTTGGTGTTTTCAGTGGACAGGTTTTGGGGCTACCTGAGATATTTGGAAAGGTCTGTAATCTAAATTATTTATTCATTAATGAAAATGGAGAGTGAAAGCCCATTAATGATGAACACACAAATCATGCCAGATATTCTTTGTTATATTATCAAAAGAGGTACCATCCATCTGTGGTACTTATGCAATCTCGTGTAAATGAGTAGAAGCTGTACAACTCCTGTTCAGTTTTGCTGGAGAATTTTTGATCAGATGTTTTATAAAAACTTAAAATATGAGTTTTTAAAGTTTTAAAAGGTTATCTCCTTTTTACTCTCAATTTTGAAGAGAGAAGGTAAGGATACAAAATAGATTCATCTGCATTCCTTACTGTACACTTATTCACATCCCCAGTTTTAGTATGGCATAACCAGTATATGTGGTGGTGGTGGTGGTGGTGGTGATATTCACAATTAAAAGTCCTTCATTGTCCGGTTACATAATTGGCATACTTCTGCCTGTAGAGCGTCTGTTCTGTCAATGAACTGTGAATTGCCCATGTTTTTAGTATTGCGTTTTTATATGAACTCCAGCAATGTTAACTTTATTGATTGATTACAGGAGTCCCTGTGGCCTTACCTGTTTGTAATGATTATTGTCCCATCAACTCTTCAAATTGGAGTCCTGCCTTTTCTTCCAGAAAGTCCTCGCTTCCTCTTACTTGAAAAATATGACACAAAAGCAGCAGAAAAAGGTATTGTAATGTTCATGTTTCATCATCAGTCTTTGTTCTTTAACAGTGAGAGTTCAGAACAATCAGGAGCACCACACTGCTGATATCTGGCCTGTGGAGTGTTCTCCACATCTTTTAAGGTTGACAACAACAACAAGAAGAACATGCTTAAAAATTAGTCTTGGCTTGCATAAAGGAAAAGGAAAGGAGGGGGATCATTGCGTTACAGCATTTTTGCATATTCTCTCTTGCTGGAGACAGCCACTTATCTTGTAAAGTCTAAAGTAGGGCTAGACTGGCTGAAATCCTTTGCCATGTAATGAAATAATATTGTTTTTTTAATAACTTTATTAAATTTTAAAACAAAGAGATAAAACAGAAAATAATAAAGAAAGAGAAAGAGAACAGAAGTGCAGAAGAAAAAGAAAAAGAAGAGAACAGAAATAGAAAAAGGGATAACACCCGACTCCTTTTACAGCAGATATAAGTAAAACTTACATTAAACTCTTACTCTAAGGTTACAACATAACATCCATTTTTTCTACTGTCAACTAATATTATTAATAATCAAATCCATATATCATACTTTCATTCTTTTCTGTTGCATGCAAAAAGTCCAAAAGGAGTTTCCAATTCACCATAAAATTAGTCAATGTATTTTCTCTAATCAAAGCTGTCAATTTCGCCAACTCTATCAACTTTACCATCTATTCTTCCATTGTAGGTAATATTGAGTCTTTCCACCTTTGAGCATATAAAAGTCTCTCTGAAGATACCATATATAAAAACAAAGTTCCATATGATTTTTCCAATTGTTTATCCATTAGTCCCAAAAGAAATATCTCTGGTTTTGATTGTATATTAATCTTTAAAATCTTCTGGATTAATATACTGTATGTATTTGAGTCCAACTTTTTTTAGCTTGTTTACATGTCCACCAAAAATGATAAAAAGTCCCTTGTTGTTCACATTTCCAACAAATATTTGAAGTCCCATCATACATTTTTGACATTCTTTCCGGTGATAAATACCATTGATACATCATTTTATAAAAATTCTCTTTAGATTATAATATAATGTTAATTTCAGCCCTTTCGTCTACATGTTTTCCCATTGTTCCATTTGTATATTATACCCAACATTTTTAGCCCACTTTGTCATACAATCCTTTACCTGTTCATCCTCAGTTTCAAGTCTCAACAAAAGCTTACTCATTTTAGCAATAAGATATTCATCATTAGTACATAAATCGATTTCAAATTCAGTTTTATGAAATAATATTGTTTTAATGAGAATACGTTGTCATAATTGGAATAAATACAGGTATTCTTACTGGATGTATGAACAGTAGAATGTTATGCAAGTCTAGTCAGAAATAAACGCCTTTAACTTCATTCCGAGAGAAGTAAGTATAAGATTGCAGTTTAGATTTCATTGTGCTTATAAATCTCTGTTTACAAGGGACCATCGACTATTATACTGCCTGATTTTGCCAACAAATGAAGATATAAAACCATGTTATATTGTTGCATAATAGTGAAAAGGGGATGTGAATAAGTGTATAGTTAGAAACGCCAATGAATCTATTTTGTATCCTTACCTTCTCTCTTCAAACTGGAATGAAAGAGTTGGAGATAGGATATATAACATAGTGGAAACAGCATGTTGTTATTTTAAATGCATGAACAAGAGCAGCGAGACAAAATACAGACTTAGAATCTACAAAATTGCAGTGTGTTGGTCCTGAAAAGAAACTTGTGAATATTTGTGTAAGAATGAATAATAAGGGGAATCAATACCATGACTGTTCTTTGCTATTTACTTGGGTAAACCCAAATATTACTGATGAAGCTGACATATTTTGTTGAAGTGTCTATTTGTGATACCCAGAAAGAGAGAAATGTTTGGTGTGAATAATACCAATTTTGTATAAATCATACAAACTGTGGGCTTGCAGCATTTCAGAAATTCCTTGGAAAATCTGATGTGTCACATGAAATAGAAGAAGTTTTGGAAGAGAGTCGAGTGCAGAGAAACATTCAAGTAGCATCTGTATTTCAACTTTTGTGTGACAACACTAAGCGGTGGCAGATTCTCACTGTAGTTGTAACCATGGCTTCCTATCAACTTTGTGGCCTTAATGCTGTAAGTAATCATATAAACGTATCTGTTGATTTAATTATTGTCTTTATAGCCCCCCTTTCTTCTAGGATCTCTAGAAATTTAAAATAGCGCTCCGCACAAAACAAAAACCAGGAGATCAGTTGGCCAAGAGATACGTGACCTGCCCCTTCCTACCTTTACTCCAACTCTATGGCCTGCATGACACTGCACGAACGCACAGTTCCTCACTTATTTCTGCTTGCGTTTTTCCTCTCTCCCCCTCTCCCTCCCCCGCCTGAAAATACATCAGCTGCAGCTCTGCAATTAAAAATATGCTTCTTAGTTCTCCTCAAATTTAGCAGTTAGACTTTTGTAGCATGAATTGGTTAGTAGGACTGTGCGTGCTTCAAAAACCATTCAAAAGTTGCACCTTGCATAGGGCAGCTTAAAGCAGTTGTGTCTTTAATATGACTCCTTAAAGCAGCCATGTCTTTTTTCAGACTCATGCAGAAACCTACTGAGAGACAGCAGCTGCTTTAAAGAGGTCTTTAAACTTTATCTTTTTTTCTCTGTGCGTGGTTGTTCGGCTAAATGAAGGTGAGCATGGCAGAGGGTTCCCCCGCACCCCACAAAAAGAGTCCTTTATCGTGTATGAAGAGGAGCATTCACAGCTGCCTGTTCTGGTGGTCCTTCTCTCTGTTTTCTGGGGCAAGAAAACATTAACACACGGGCACTGGAAAATGGACAAAAATGAAAACTCAAGCTGACCTCTCAGGGTGGATATTAAACTGGGAATAGTTTAATATCTATTTGGTGCCTTTTTAAAGCAAACCCATAATTCTCCTACGCTGCCTTCAACGTGCCCAGATCTAAATGCTTTCAGCATTGTGATGTCCATAGGCTTGGCATCGGGAGCTTGCGGAGAAGTACTCTGGCTGATCCTTGGCCAGTCCAGTCGCTGAACAGAAAGAATCGGAGCCCATTCTTTCTGTCCAAGCTTGCTTAGAGCTTCTTATCAATTGACAAGTAACCTTTCTTCCCAAAGAGAAGCAAGTGAGTTTCTAGCACCGCCCCTCCCAGCGAACATGGTGGCCATGTGTTTACACATTTGTGTATCTTTGTCTGGTGGTTTGCAAAACGTTCCTCCGAGGAGGCTGGTCTGGGGGCAATTGCAAGTAAAAAAATATTTTTGGAACTTAATTGACACGCTGAGAAGCCTCAAAAGCTGCTGCTGTTCCCAAGGGGAGAGAAGCCGGACGCCGCACTGCAGCCCAGGGCTGCAATGGTCCGGAGCAGGAGGGCTGGGAACGTGGCAGGCGGCTCTTCCAGGAGGAAAGGCACAGAGTGAATTCACGGGATCTGGGTTTCGTCCACAGTGCGGGAGAGAAGAAACGCAAAGAAGAGCAGTGAGGAGTAAGAGAGTTTGAAATTTGTAGCACGTCAGCGCTGGTTCATTTATTCTGCCCATCTCATTGTCATGACTAAGGGAGGCTAGCAACAGTTAAAAACACAACATAACAATAATATAAATGTACAATCAGCAGCCCAGATAAACCACAAGCAATAAAACCATCTCATGGGCTCTACGTTCCGACCCCCAGGCAACAAAGCCGTGTCTTCAAGGCCTTGCGAAAGGCCGAGAGGGTTGGGCCTAAGGAGGAGGATGTTCCAAAGGGTGGGCACCATGGCAGAAAAGGCTCTCCCCGGGGCCCCGCCGGATGACATTCTCTAACAGACAGGACCCAGAGCATGACTCTCTTGCCGGATCCGATAGGATGAGTAGGCACGATCAGGGAGGGGCGATCCCTCAAATGATCTGGCCCCGTGCTATGAAGGGTTTTACAGGTGACTACCAGCGCCTTGAATTGAACCCAGAAGCACACTGGCACAGTGGCTGATCAAGTTTCCAGAGGTTCTTCGAGGGCATCCCCATGTAAAGCAAGTTGCAGTAGTCCGTCCAGGAGATGACTAGGGCAGTCGTTGGATTGTTGAGATCAGGGATGTGTGAACTGTGGAGTGAACTCAGGTACAGGAGTTGTTCAGCAACATAATTTCATTCCCTATCCAGTCCGTCGTTAAATTTTTGTATGTAGGTGTCCTGACTTCGAGTGAAGGAAAACACGCTGAGACTTGGTGTAAAGGCGCTAGTGTTTTATTGTTCTACTCTGCTAGACAGAATCCAGCTAAACTGAAATGAACTAGTGATGCTCAGAGAAAGGGCCCCAGAAACTAGGGCGGGGTCTTCTTTAGCCTCTTGGGAGGAAGGCAAAGCGATTCAGTACTGCGCATGTGTTTATCCCCCTGGAGGGAGCCCCCTCCTCCTTCGCCAGTTACCTCCCTGGCAGTAGGACTTGGAATTTGATTAGGGCTGAACGACCTTTTTGAAACCCAATAACTGGAAGATGGCTTCTTGTTCCAGATTTGGTTCTACACAAATGACATTTTCAGGGGAGCTGGCCTAAGTCCTGAAATGATTCCATATGTTACCTTAAGCACAGGAGCTGTGGAGGTTTTGGCTGCGGTTTTCTCGGTAAGTATGCGATGGTTGGATAATCTATAAAAATGTATAATGAGTACACAATCCAGAATGAAATCTTTTTCAGTTTCCTTCCTATCCACTTTTGAACTGGTAATAAGGAAATAGAAGGATTGCATCTTATAAAAACTTTGAACATTACTTGAAAATCCTGAATAAAATAGCAGGTCTAGAAAAATAATATGCTCATAATGTGCATAAATGTAATATAGCCTCATAAATGTGCATGGCACTTTGGAGTGAATTACTGACGTAGTTCCCCATCTCAAAGATTTCACTTTTTTGAAAATCTAAAGGGAAAGCAGTCAATCAGATAAGCAACTGTGATTGTGGCTAATGTTTAGTTGCAAGCTTAGGGGTTCTTCCATCTTCCATCTTCCTTTTGAATAGACCAATATTTACCTAATTAACTTATGGAACCATAAGTGGCAGGAAGAAAAGTACCCCATAATCCAGCAATGAAAAAAATAAGAAAATAGATGGAAGTTAGTAATAACAACTAGTTTATCTTTAAAATATGTAGAGCTAAAGTTAAGTGTGTAAGAACTCTTGGCTTTAATTGAAGTGAAGCACATTTTTAATTGTCTCTCGTTGAAATCATTGGAATGGCTATTCTAAGAATACTGGAACTTCCAAGAAATCATGCTTAGGATTACACTTGAACTTTTGGTTAGATAAATCTGTAACCTGTCCCATTGGAAGATTTCGTGGTCAAACCTGCCATTCAACTATATTTTCCTTAAAGACAAACATATATGGAGATTTAGACTTTTTCTGTTACTGATGGGGAACTTCCTGAAAAAACCATCGTCTTCTGCATTGAAGCCATTGGGAGAAAGGAACATACATGGTGCTTCGTATGAAGCTGCCATTTGCAGAATGTCAAAAATGCCATGTATGTCTTTGCATGTAGAGTGGTTGGCCCTGGCAACTAAAGTCCTTAGCATTCTGACTGATGAACTCAGTGAAATCAATATACTCATTGGAATAAATCTACTTAGGTGCCTATCTCACAAAACACGTGTATGTGTTGCCACTAATACATTGTTATTCTAGTAATGTATTAATGTACATTAACATAGCTGAAGATGGAATGTGAGGTTACGAGTATAAGAGCAAGAAGAAATTTTAAAAGCTCATAGATTTTTTTTAAAGGTTCGTAATAGGAATAGTTGTTACTGGTTCAGGTCTCCTGCTGGCTGTAAACTCCCTAGTTTTAGCCACTGCAGGCATGCGAACCAGATTCAAATTTGTGATCTGATTCAGTACATTTGAATCTGAGACTTGTTGGGTTGAGTTCAAATCATCAAATCAGTTCTATTCACAAGTTTGATTCTTTTTGATAAGGCGTGAAAGTGTAAAAGCCCATTAAATTACTGGATAATGTATCCAGTTAGATTTGACGTATCGCATTGATTAAGTTATTCAGTTATTCAGACTTGATTCAAAGAAGAGATTTGATCAAATTGACTCTGAAGCAAAGTTTTGCACAATCTTACTAGGCATTTCTCCCTTCGGCTTATTCCCCAACCCCCACAGCATGCAATTGGTGATGCTCTGCATTACAGAACAGTAGAAGTTTGACTATGAAAATGTATACCCAGCTGTTGGCACTCTTACACACTGAACTAGAAACGATTAGAAGCTCAAAGCAGATTCTGATTTTGAGCCAGGTGCATAATGAACCCCTTAGCTTTATGAGTCAGGTTCAGCTCAAGGAGGAATGTACTGCACAATAAAAGGACAGAGTAGGACACTAATATGGAGGTAAGAACATAAAGTATCCTATGAAGTTAGAAGACAGGCAGTTTATACATTTAAGTGAGAGCAGTTAAGTGTTCAATTATCAGTTTATGTATGGGAATTGCCCTTGATTTGCCTTGCAAAAAGTATAGCACTGTGATTGGAATGAGTTGCCTAGGGATGATCCTGTCCCACTAAGGTCTTAGGGTGAATCCATCCACCAGTTTTCTGAGATAATTAACCATCTATTTTTTCTTCAGGGTTTAGTGATTGAACGAGTTGGACGCAGACCTCTTCTGATTGGGGGGTTTGCTTTGATGGCTATCTTCTTCATCACACTTACTGTGTGTATGACGCTACAGGTGCGTACATGTGAACTGATCTGCTTTCTGTTAAATATGTTAAACGTGTGTTCTTTTTAATCATTCTTATATGCAACAAATTTAAGATCTTTCGAGTGCAACTTTGAAATAGAGCAGTGGACAAACACTAATTTCCTTTTGTCAACTGTATTTAATAAGCAGGCTCAAACTTTACATTGAACATATTATTGTAGTTTACAAGATTTGTAGTGTAACAAATTGAGGCATACCAGTGAAGTGTTTCGCCTGGTATCTATCTGTATTAATTTTTTTTTTTGCAATAATACCTTTCCAGTTTTGTTATAGCAGACTGAAAAACATGGAAATGTTTCAGAACCGTTGTGACAAACCATGGTTCCAAACTATATCTTCACCAGCCCTAAATTCCAGTTTTAAATAAAATCTCCTTTCACAAAGGTTAAAGCATACTTCCCAGGATCACAACAGTGGAGGCAGAGAAAGTTGCTTGGAGGCACGAGTGTTCGCTCCTCTTTCCCAAAGGCCTGGGACTGCTTTGCATAGCTGTCTGCCCAAGAGCCTGTTGGCCTGGTGGTACAGATCTTGAACATACGTGAGGTGCTCTGTTAGTGAGTTGTGGCCCTTCCCGCTTGTGGTTGTTGATTTTTTCATATTCTTATTTTATGACATTTAAGCATCAGAGCACTTCCCGTGCGCTGCTCAGCCTTGAATAGAACAACAAGGCGAAAAAGGGCATCAGAAAGTGCGCATCTGCCTATAATAGAATTAAAACTTTGGCTCAGGAATCCATTCTTTATAGCACAGCTTAATTAATTCTTAATTCACAATCTTGGCACAATCTTAGGATGGGTGTGCTGCACAGGACTGACGCAAAGGATGACCAGAGAACCAAAGGATTCGGGGCGAGAGCGGGCAGGTGGCTGGGTGGCTGGGTGGTCAGGGACTGGATCAGGTGTGGCCTTGGCTGATCCAGACAGCTACCCTCTCAGGCTTAGCTGCCTGGCAGGAGAGAGAGCTTGGGCTGGCACTGGACCAGAGAGCTGTCCCGCTGGTGCAGACCCAGAGCAAGCGCCCTTCCTCTCTCCCTTCGGATGCCTTCCACTGATGGATTAGTGTCAACCTGTAGTAAAGGTAAAGGTTCCCCCCGCACATTTGTGCACTCGTGTCCGACTCTAGGGGGCGGTGCTCATCTCCGTTTGTTAGCCGAAGAGCCAGCGTTGTCCAAAGACGCTTCCGCGGTCATGTGGCTGGCATGACGCGCACGGAACACTGTTACCATCCCACGGAAGTGGTACCTATTAATCTACTTGCATTTGCATGCTTTCGAATTGCTAGTCGATGAAGGTTCTCAGTCATCCAGGTGGAACAGTCTGTAGCTTGAATCATGTCAACTGGATTTCTATTTTCTATTTCTATTTTCTATCTTCAGACTGAAGAAGCTTCTTGGATAAGGAGCGAAACGTATCCACTGAGAAAATAGAAATCCAGTTGCCATGATTCAAGCTACAGATTCGAATTGCTAGGCTGGCAAGAGCTGGGGCGAGTGTGGGAGCTCACTCCGCACGCAGGGCTAGGGATTCGAACTTGCGATCTTCCGATCGACAAGCCTGGCGTCTTACCCGCTGAGCCTCCACGCCCCTCAACCTGTACAACCTGTGAACCTGTACAGAGTGGTTTTTGTTACTGTTCCCTTAAGCTCAGCAATAGATCCAGGTTTTATTTGCTAGCTGTGATGCATTAATTATTGGAGTATGTTATTCTAAGCAGGGATTAGATGGCATACTGACTTCAAAAGCCAGGGAATCAGCAAATTGGACTTTGTATCTCTCTGTGAATGTTGCTGTCACTGTCTGTAAGAAGTCTGGGGATCTCTCTGTATTTGATTTGTGATGATTAGTGTCATTTTTTTTTAAACTGCCCAATAGCCAAAGCTCTCTGGGTGGTTTAAAATGAAACACAATTTAAAAAGTACAATTTGAATAAAAAATACAATAAAATGCAAAATATAAATTAGGTTTACATAAAAATAATTCATTTTTAATGTTACCATATATTTTTCAGGATCAAGCAGTCTGGCTTCGATATCTCAGTATAGTCTGCATTCTTGCAATAATTGCCTCATTTTGCATTGGACCAGGTAATGATCCCCTTTTCAAAGATTCTCCGACTGAAAGAGTTGCATTGGTTTTTCTGATATAATTAAATGGCTACATACTGATGACTACAGCCTGTAAAGGTGGATCAGGGTGGGATAAGGCAGGGGTCCCCAACCTGTGGGCCACGGCCCACTAGTGGGCCGTGACCTGTTAGGAAGTCGGCTGCGGGGCTCCCTCCTGCAAACTCCCCCGGTGTGCGCGATTACCCCGCTGTGCGATTGGCTCCCGCCTGTGCAAACACACACACACACCCGGTCCGTGGAAAAATTTTCTTCCACGACCGGTCCCTGGTGCCAGAAAGGTTGGGGACTGCTGGGATAAGGGATAAAACAGGAAATAAAAAATCTCTGACAGTATAACTTATTATGTTCCCCAGGTGATAATAGATATATTGGGGCAGTTTAGAAGGAAGTGCTTCTTATTAGGTCACATGTACCTATGAATGATATACTATATAGCATTATTATATATAATAATGCTATGTATTGTATTATAATAATGATTTGATTATTATGTGCTTTTGAGTCAGTGTCAACTTGTAGTGATCACGTAGATTGACTGTGATGTCTCGATCCGTTGACTAGTAAATCAGAGTTCCCGACACAAGCCCACACAGGGATATTAAGGAATCTTTATTACAGCCAGTGATCCATTGCACATTAAAGATTCGAGTGAATCAAGTTTCCGTAACCAACAGTTTAATAATCTCCAAGTTTCCCCCGCCCCCATTGGGATTCGCTGCTCGATCGCCCTCCCCTTCGTCTCTCAGTTTTTTGCCTTTCTAAGTCCGAATCAACTAACGTGGCGATATCGCCCTTTGATCTGTCCTGGGTGCTGAATCGCTCGCCTTGATACTGTGATTTACATGTTTGCAGTTCTGTGAATACACCAAACCTCCACATGTCTGGCGGTTTTATTGCCTGGCACCCCCCAACCAATAAAGTTGTACCAATAAAGTTATGAACAACAATTCTGTTTCTAGCAAAGCTTAGATTGGAGAGAGCTAAAAGCTGGAAACTTGTAATGACATACAGTACTTATAAAAAGTGCTAGAATGATATTGACCGAGAAACTGACCCACAGACTTAAAAATTATATTCATCTACATTTTGGTGGATCTCTCCAGAATGTGAAAAAATATTAAGGCTAAAATAAATGTATGACAACATCTGATTATTATTCTGAAGATTTCCTTCAATTACCAAGAATCTGGTAAACACTGAATTTGGAGAAATGGAGTGGTTCAAAATAGAAATGGAAGTGAGACAAAGATTTATAATTATAAGAATGATAGGATTGAAAGAGATGATAGCTGGAATCAAAATTGGAGGTCAAAACAGAATTTAAGATAGGCAGATCACACCACTTGCTTAGCTAAAAGTAAAGAAGACTTAGAAGTGGTCATTATAAAAATAGAAAGTGAAAAAATCCAGGTTAATGTTAAATATCAGGAAGATGAAGGTAATTTCAATCTGCATTCTTGGTGGATTTATAGTTGATGGAGAACAAGTGAAGGTTGTAGATTGTTTTGTTTCCTTGGGCTCAAATAATAAAACTGGACAATGTGGAGAAGAAGTTAAGAGGAAATTCATCCTTGGGAGCAAGACTATGACAACTTTAGACAAGAAAATGAATGACAAGGAATTTTCAATCATAACCAACCAGAATTAAAGCAGTGATCTTTCTATTGGTAATTTATAACTGTGCATACACTAAGAAAACCAAGAAGATAAAACATCTTCAGATTAGGGATTTTAAGAGCACTATAGACTACAAGAAGGGGGGGGGGAATTAATTATGGCATATTGGCTGATGGGACAGGCAAGTTGATGTGAGCCGAGAGTTCCCAAATTGCATCTGCAGCCCTATCTTGGATCTAACAGGACTTCGGTGGGCTGGACTTCTAGGTGCCTTTGTCATCTGAGATTGGCCGATTTGCATATATGGAGCAGTGAATAATTTGCATCCTAAAAACTGTAGTAATCAGAGTGGCATTAGCTGTGAAGCAGTCAACTTTGGTTGTCGTCTTGTGCTGTTTGAAGGTTTCGGTATTTACAGATTTACAGACCTACTACAGTGCTTGCTTACGCAGCTTTTATTGTTCTGATGTAAATGTAAATCAACATATAGTAGTACATTATGCATGTTTTAAAGGTTAAAAAGCCATTATCTGAGAGAGCGCTGCTTTTATCATCCAATTGCTGCCATTTTTCCTCCTGCAAAAGTAAAGGATGCCCAGAAAATCCCTACAACTTTCTGTGCTTCTTAGAAGTGAAGAGAAAGCTTCTCTGTTTTTAACATCCAAACACCAAGTGCCCTATTGGGGAAAGGGGCCACTGCAGCTGCAATGCACAGAGGCTGCCCAGTGGCCCTGGCTATTCTGCTGGGACCCTGAAGGCTGCAAAGCTGCTTCTGAGACCCACCAGGAAGGAAAACGTTGCTGGAGGAAGGTGCAACCTCAAACAGACTTTTTGCAGTCTGAGTCAATGTATGATCCTGCCCAAGGAAAAGCTTGCTCCTTGGGAGGAAAGCTATGGCAAACCTAGACAGCATATTAAAAAGCAGAGACATCACCTTGCCAACAAAGGTCCGTATAGTTAAAGCAATGTTTTTTCCAGTAGTAATGTATGGCTGTGAGAGTTGGACCATAAGGAAGGCTGAGCGCCGAAGAATTGATGCTTTCGAACTGTGGTGCTGGAGAAGACTCTTAAGAGTCCCTCGGACTGCAAGGAGGTCAAACCAGTCAATCCTAAAGGAAATCAACCCTGAGTGCTCATTGGAAGGACAGATACTGAAGTTGAAGCTCAAATACTTTAATGCGAAGAAAGGACTCACTGGAAAAGACCCTGATGCTGGGAAAGACCGAAGGCAAAAGGAGAAGGGGACGGCAGAGGATGAGAGGGTTAGATAGCATCACCGATGTAACGAACATGAATTTGAGTAAACTCCGGGAGGCAGTGGAGGACAGGAAGGCCTGGCGTGCTGTGGTCCATGGGGTCACGAAGAGTCTGACATGACTAAACGACTGAACAACAACAACAAAGGAAATGGCAGTATTGCGTACGAAGTGCCCCCGGATGATAGAGAGGAAGAGGATGCTTAAATAATGCCGAAGAGCAACGTCTAGTATAGCTATCAGAACCTGATCACACTCTGACTGCTCTACAATATTAGCTGGGAAGCTGCTGCTGGGATGGGGGGGGGGCTTTGTGGGTTGCTGCAAACCAACGAGGGAAGAGGAGAACCCCTGCAGGGGGTCGTGAAGGCCTGGGGCAGCCCACTCCCCAGTGTACTTTAGCAGTAGGTCCATGGCCTGAATAGGCTTCAAGCCTCCGTCTCTCTTACTAGGAACAGGTTTATGAAACACCTCCTCTTGGTCTCTTCCGTGCAGGTGGGATCCCCTTTATCCTCACCGCAGAGTTCTTCCCGCAGTCTCAAAGGCCAGCAGCGTTTATGATTGCTGGTATCACCAACTGGCTCTGCAACTTCATGGTCGGACTCCTTTTCCCTTTCATCCAGGTAAGGGCTCTGAATTCCAGAAGGCACCAGAAAACTTTAAAAAGGGCAAAGTAAGATTTGTGGTGGGATGCACACGGACCTCTCCTGATCTATTTAAAGTGTCTTTTTTCAGTTTTTAAAAACATCTGATTGTTTTAAAAAACTGAAACTTTTGCAGATAAAATCAAGAAGGCTTCCCCTGGTAGGACATTTGGTATAGAGAAATAAACCAGAGAGAAATAACAGAAGATAACATTTTGAATTACAGACATTCCAGTATTTATGACCTTCATATGCCCAAAAGACCATTTTTGCTTTTGTTAGTTAAGATAATATAAAACGTGTGCATCCATGCCCTTGATGCTATTTCCTTTCAGGATAAGCAGTATTATGCAAACTACAAATCTTCTCTCCAGGATACTGGAAAATCTTCTCTCAAATGGGGGAAGGGGATCTATGCTTGATGTAAAAATGCCACTCCGGGGAGGGGAAGGGGGCAACTGATAGGCCTGCCCTCAATTGCTTGCCCCTTTTTCTTTCTCAGCATTATCTTCCCATCTTATTTTTCTAAAATACAATATTTAAAAAATAAGTTTAATCTATATTATCCTTCCCATTGCTATTTGATTATTATTACTAGTTCCGAGCACTATCCTATCTTTCTGGTCACTTGAATTTCTGGTTTTAATTCATAATTTAAAGGAGACTTTAATAAGGAGACTGAGAGTTCTAGTCCCGCCTTAGGCACAAAGCCAGCTGGGTGACCCTGGGCCAGTCACACACTCTCAGCCCTAGGAAGGAGGCAATGGCAAACCAGGAGACTGAGCGTTCTAGTCCCGCCTTAGGCACAAAGCCGGCTGGGTGACCTTGGGCCAGTCACTCACTCTCAGCCCAACCCACCTCACAGGGTTGTTGTGGGGAAAATAGGAGGAGCAAGGAGTATTAGGTATGTTCACCACCTTGAGTTATATATAAAAAAGGCATGAAATACTACTACTACTACTACTACTACTACTACTAATAATAATAATAATAATAATAATAATACAAAAATGCTAAATGCAGTCTAAACATCTGGCTGACTGTGCAATCAACCATAATAATAGATTTTCTGCCTATTCATTTTAGGGATAGCTCCTTAAAGTATACTTATATATGTTAAAAGTTATTTATATTTTCTCCTTATATTTTTAAAGGTCTGGAAGAGAGAGAGGGTATGTGTGTAGGTGGGTGGGTGTTTCTGCTTAGAATTTCATCTAAAAATTAAAATTGGAATTAAGGCCAAATAATTTGAATTTCCGTGATGGAAAGGTTCAGAACTATCAAAATTCACAGAGAATCTGGGTCCTTCAGCAAATATTTACTCGGATAAGCTGAAGATTAACTGAATATGGATATTTTAACCTGGATATTTATCATTATATAACAGCTGCTGCCATCTCACCTTTCCCCCCCTCCCCCCCCCCCGTGTTAGCGGGAGCAATGCTAGATTTTGGGAGAACATTTTTCTACAATATGGAGATTTTAAAATGGCAGTCACCTAAAACTGTGCAAATATTTGAAATTCACACACTCTCTTACTATTGCCAAATAAGTATAAAGGTGAGTGGTATTTTGGTCACACTTACATAAAACCTACAAGTAGCATAAATGGAAAGTGGAGCTTTGTTTACTTGTAAATAAATATAAATAAACATTTGAATAGAAGTAAAGCTTTTTATGGTGTGTGTGAAATAGCAGTTAGAGACTTCCCTTTTTTGTATAGAACTTATCTCTGGTTGAGCACTTTACTGTGTAATTGAATAGCACAGTTTTAACAGAATGTGATGTGAACCAGTGGCTAAGAATAATAAGTGCAGATAGTCCCAAATAGCTCTGGCTGGATGACTTTCTATAGGTTTTGTTGTTCGTAACCCGGAGAGTTCAGAATGCAATGCTTGGCTTCAAAGCGTGTTATGAAATGCTGGCAGTGGCAGCCGTCTGCTTGGTCAAAGGAAGGCATTCTTGGCCTAATGCTCGTATATTCTTGGTCCGAGATTGGCTTGATACCTTGATACGTGGTACGGATCATAATAATACAGGTTTTATTTTGCTTTGTGTTTTCAGAAAGGTTTGCAGTCATACTGTTTCCTGGTTTTTGCTGCCATCTGTCTTGCTGGAGCCACTTTCCTTTTTTTTGTCCTACCTGAAACAAAAAAGAAAACACTTGCTGAAATCAGCCAGGCATTTGCCAAGAAGAAGATGCCTCCAGAAATCCAGGAAATGGGTCATTTTGACCCCAAGGGAAAATCAAGTGAAGAACCCCACCTTTCTCATACACTGGGAAATGGGGGGGGGGGAAATGAAATGGCCTAAATTCCATTTTTACATGGGATATTTTTTGCATTTTAACCAAGATATTTATTAACTTCCTTGTGGTTGGAGAGGAGATTGTTGTAACTAGAGTTGATACGTAGTCAAAAAAATGAGCTGGTTTATTTGAGCAAGGTCACTGATTCATTTAACTATGCAAACTCAAACCTGAGCATGGATTGAGGCATGAAGTGTTAAGCAATTAGCATTTCCAAAGGACCTTCCTTGATTGATTAGATAGGAGTGCAGTGACTTTTCATCTTACAATACAACTTTGACTTCATGGCAGCCCTCTCTCTTAGTCAAATGGCTCGCCAGTTCTGGAGTAAAAGCTGCCCAGCAAGGTTTCCGAATTGCTGTATCACAAGTTGGGTTGGAGGAAGACTCCAAATTATCTTCCCTATGCAAAACAGTCACCGAAGAACCTTTCTATCCTGGAAAAGTTTATTTCCAGCTTCCCCACCTTGTGGGGATGCTGCACAATCTCTTCACCAGTAGCTTGCTTTCGTGGGATTTTAACAGTTTTTTCATGGAAGAACAATTAGCCCCATGCAGACAACTTCTTAGACTCTTAGGGCAATTCTGTCTATGAGGAAATACTTAAATCTCAGGTCTTAACTACCTTTGGCTCTGCCACTTTTAAATAAAATCAGGGCCTTAGTGTTTTTGTGGGGTATTTTTACTTTACATCTCTGAGTGGCAGCTACTTTGTAAATAAAATTCAGTGAAACTTTATTTGAATGTTGCAGTTAGAGCAATGCCATCTAATGCTTATCTTTACCCCAAGCCAGTCCAATCGCAGTGGTGTAAACATGTCTTGCTTTGTGGCTTTATAAATATAGTTTTAGTTTAATACATTTTTATAATAAAAGTCACAAGATGTAACAAAGTTGATGCTCAAGAATATTGGTACCGTATTTCAGCACTTTGCTCATTGCTATCTTGAATTCAAATTTTGTTTCCTGCCTTAAATACCACTGCCGCCCCCCCCCATATTTATTTATCTTTAAATAGTGCGTGTTTATTATTTTTTTATTAGTTTTAGAGGCCCCCCAACTCTCAGACAACTTTGGGAAACTCACATTTTAACTGTGAGAAACAGTAAAATGAAGAGAGAGAAAACATGACTGGGAAAAAAAATCAACATAGGAAAGAGTAATGGTTCTTTTGCAACAGATTTGCAGCACATTTTTATAACTTATTCATGGAGAACAAAAAAAATAATAGAAGAATGTTTTTGGAAACTAGTGCCTGGAGTTGCAATTACGTACCTTTTCTGTTTTCCATCTCTTCAAAACATTTCATTGCTGTTTGTCCACATGTAAATCATGGGACATTTATTTACGGGTAGGGAAGTTGTGTGACTGGGTTTTGATCTTGAGTAGGAATGGGGATCATTATAGCCTATTTAATGCAAAGCCATTGTAAGAATTATTGTACTCTTATTGTAAGAAGCTACAGATTGGCAAATGCAGCGGAAATATTGGGATATAATGAAGCCTTGATTAAAACACATAGGTTGCCATTTTTTCAGCTTCACAAAGGCACTGAGAGAAATGGAGGTCACTTTCAGGTTCCACCCTCACATTCACACACACACTCAAACTGCAAGGAAGTTTTGGGAACGTTTTGGCTCCCAGAACATCCTCCTTGTCGACCTGCTGAAAACGAAACAGAACAAACTGGGAGACTGGCAATCACCCAGTATTAACTCCAGAACATGGTGAGAGGAAGTCTCAGTAAGGTTAAAAGCATTGTAAAAAATGTCTCCTCTATTTTGTTCCCTTCCACGCTCTCTACGAGTTGGGAAAAACACTACAACTTTGTAGACTTCCACAAGGCAGTATTTTGATGCAAGATCTCATTTAACATTTGTTCTTTGGTCAGCAGAAAGAGGCTCTACTTAGAAGAGATGGATGAACAAAAAACATGACTTCTTGTTTCTGAATATCTGTTTTGCACAAAGGGATAATAATTGCTTGATAACCGCTGTTAGGGCCGTGGTCTTCAGCCTTTTCAGGTGTTTAAAACATTTCAACCCAGACATGCATTTGGGAACTACTATTACTCCTACCGCTCCACTATTTACTTCTATAATCTTGCTGGTGCTGTGGAGATTCACTTTAGAATAGGCTGCAACTCAACACTGAATTGTCAAATCATCTTAGAAGGTACCTACTCTCTTCAAATTCAAGCAGCATGTATTGATTCAGTGTTAGGATATAAGAGAGAAACATTTATGAAGTTCACAATATCCTGGTTCACATATAACTGCAATCCATAATGTGGTTGTGTAAATACGCCCCAAGAAAATCTGGGTTTATTTTTGTAAAAAGAAACACAATTTGAAACTATGGATGGTGGCTTATGATTGCTGGTTTGTTTTAGCCATGGCTTCTTAGGTCAAATCCAGAATCCTAATTTATTCCTGGATTTTTTCTAGGAATAAACATTGTAGGGGAAAAAATTGAAAAAACATGGAAATTGAACAAACAACTTATGATTACTCTACATCTGAGTAGGACTTACTAGCTCATTCTTAGCTTTTCAACAAATCATGATTAAAGCACATCTTGTCTGAGCAATTGTGTAAACGTGATCATATGGTATTCCTATGGAATTCATCACCTGTAATTTTACTATTGCCATTCTCTTGCTGCTATATTTTCCTAAGAAGGGAATGCACCACTGATATTCTTATTAACTGTGATTAAAGGACCAATGAATGTTTTTTGTTAGGTTATGTTTTAGCAAATTCTAGTTTTATGCTAAAATTCATACCAGGGATTAGAAAAACTTTTGGACTAGCGGGTATTTGGAATTTTGTCCGTGAGCGATGACTGTCTCTCAAGAAGACAGTCAGAGGCGCGTCACCTTAGGGCTCTGCCGGGCAGGGGAATCGCAACACTCGTTGACCAGAAAGAAAATGGGTGAGATTGCTGCCCGTCTCTTCCTCTACCACCTCATCTTTTTTTTTTCTTGTTCCTCGATGCAACCGCTGGGCTGCAACCAGCTTTCGCTTCTTTTTGTAAAATGCCAGTAGGAGTAGTGTGGGGCCAAGGCATTCTTATGAATAAAAATGACATTTTTAAAAAAGTCTCAACGTAAAGGGACCTTTAAAAAGAATGTGGGGCAGGTGGGACTGTAGGATAACCTCAGTCTAATTTTTCTTTTGCTTGTTCAGTTATTTCTAAGCTGCTTATGAGCCAGCTAAAACAGTAGCTCTTGTGCATAACTACTGTATGATGGGATCAATGGTTATGTATGTCCGTGTGAATGTAGTCCGGAACTGAATAAAGTATAACTTCTTTGCTTACATGAGTTTCTTTCTTTTTCTTTCATTCATGGTTCACAGCATGCCTGAAGAAGTCAAACTTCAGTATTTAAGCTAGAAATGTTAATTTACAGAAATGGCTTCTCATAAGAGTTTGGAAAGTCTTCCATCCCTCTCATTATTATTGCAAGCAATGCCAGTCAGTATTTGGGACTTGATAGGTACACCTTGCTTCAGAAGGACAGGCATATGAGAGGTAGTACTGTATATCTGGTTTGTGCTGGTCCTATGGAGATGACTGTGGCTCGGTCTTCTCCAGTAATCCAGGCTGAGTTCGCTTCGGTTACTCCTGAGGGAGTGGAGAGGGTCTTGGGTTGTTGAGTTCTCCTACCTGTGTGTTAGATCCATGTCCCTCCTGCTTGGTAAAGGACTCCCAGGAGGTGACATGCAACTTTGGGGGGAAGGTTATTAAGAAAGTGTAGCCCTTCCAAGGACTCTGGAGGAATCGGATTATCTGGACCTGTTATATCAGGTTTCAGGCTGGGATATAGAACTGGAAGGGCACTGATTGTGCTTGTGGCTGACCTCTTGTGGGCTCAGCTTGGGGAGGGTGTATCTCTCAGAGGTTTTGATACCACCTTCTGGAATGGCTGAAGGGCTTTGGCCAGGGTTCCCTGAGGCTGCAGTGCAACCGCCTTCTCAATCATCTTCCATGGAAAGCAGAGATTCAAGATGGGACAGATCCATCGCCAGGGGCAATGATGGGGACACTCACATAATACTGCTGCTGCTGCATGAGCTGTACTGGCTCCCAGGTCCAACTCAAGTGCTGGTTGACACCTTTAAAGACCTTATGGTATGGGGCCAGGTGTAATGACTGCTCCCAACGATGTCTGTCAAATTCCCTTGTCTAAAGGGATAAATAAATTATTGTTGTTTATTCGTTCAGTCGTTTCCGACTCTTCGTGACTTCATGGACCAGTCCACGCCAGAGCTTTCTGTCGGCTGTCACCATCCCCAGCTCCCCAATGGTTGAGTCTGTCACCTCCAGAATATCATCCATCCATCTTGCCCTTGGTCGGCCCCTCTTCCTTTTGCCTTCCACTTTCCCTAGCATCAGCTTCTTCTCCAAGGTATCCTGTCTTCTCATTATGTGGCCAAAGTACTTGAGTTTTGCCTTTAATATCATTCCCTCAAGTGAGCAGTCTGGCTTTATTTCCTGGAGTATGGACTGGTTTGATCTTCTTGCAGTCCAAGGCACTCTCAGAATTTTCCTCCAACACCACAGTTCAAAAGCATCTATCTTCCTTCGCTCAGCCTTCCTTATGGTCCAGCTCTCACAGCCATAGGTTACTACAGGGAATACCATTGCTTTAACTATGCGGACCTTTGTTGTCAGTGTGATGTCTCTGCTCTTAACTATTTTATCAAGATTTGCCATTGCTCTCCTCCCAAGAAGTAGAGTCTTCTGATTTCCTGGCTGCAGTCAGCGTCTGCAGTAATCTTTGCGCCTAGAAATACAAAGTCTGTCACTGCCTCCACTTTTTCTCCCTCTATTTGCCAGTCATCAATCAAGCTCGTTGCCATAATCTTGGTTTTTTTGAGGTTTAACTGCAACCCAGCTTTTGCACTTCCTTCTTTCACCTTCGTCATAAGGCTCCTCAATTCCTCCTCGCTTTCAGCCATCAAAGTGGTATCATCTGCATATCTGAGATTGTTAATGTTTCTTCCAGCGATTTTAACTCCAGCCTTGGATTCCTCAAGCCCAGCATGTCGCATGATGTGTTCTGCGTACAGGTTGAATAGGTAGGGTGAGAGTATACAGCCCTGCCGTACTCCTTTCCCAATCTTAAACCAGTCCGTTGTTCCGTGCTCTGTTCTTACCGTTGCTACTTGGTCGTTATACAGATTCCTCAGGAGGCAGACAAGATGACTTGGTATCCCCATACCACCAAGAACTTGCCACAATTTGTTATGATCCACACAGTCAAAGGCTTTAGAATAGTCAATAAAACAGAAATAGATGTTTTTCTGAAATTCCCTGGCTTTCTCCATTATCCAGCGGATATTGGCAATTTGGTCTCTAGTTCCTCTGCCTTTTCTAACCCCAGCTTGTACATCTGGCAATTCTTGCTCCATGAATTGCTGGAGTCTACCTTGCAAAATCTTGAGCATTACCTTACTGGCATGTGAAATAAGTGCCACTGTTCGATAGCTTGAACATTCTTTAGTGCTTCCCTTTTTTGGTATGGGGATATAAGTTGATTTTTTCCAATCTGATGGCCATTCTTGTGTTTTCCAAATTTGCTGGCATATGGCATGCATCACCTTGACAGCATCATCTTGCAAGATTTTAAACAGTTCAGCTGGGATGCCGTCGTCTCCTGCTGCCTTGTTATTAGCAATGCTTCTTAAGGCCCATTCAACCTCACTCTTCAGGATGTCTGGCTCTAACTCACTGACCACACCATCAAAGCTATCTCCAATATTATTATCCTTCCTATACAGATCTTCCGTATATTCTTGCCACCTTTTCTTGATCTCTTCTGCTTCTGTTAGGTCCTTACCATCTTTGTTTTTGATCATACCCATTTTTGCCTGGAATTTACCTCCGAGGTTTCTAATTTTCTGGAAGAGGTCTCTTGTCCTTCCTATCCTATTGTCTTCTTCCACTTCCGCACATTGCTTGTTTAAAAATAATTCCTTATCTCTTCTGGCTAACCTCTGGAATTTTGCATTTAATTGGGCATATCTCCCCCTATCACTATTGCCTTTTGCTTTCCTTCTTTCTTGGGCTACTTCCAGTGTTTCAGCAGACAGCCATCTTGCCTTCTTGGTTTTCTTTTTCTTTGGGACGTTTTTTGTTGCCGCCTCCTGAACAATGTTGCGAACTTCTGTCCATAGTTCTTCTGGGACCCTATCTACTCTATCTATATATTCCTTAGGAATATTAGTGAGCTCATATCTAACTGATCTGTGGGTCTTCCCTATTCTCTTTAGTCTGATTCTAAATTTTGCAATAAGAAGTTCGTGATCTGAACTACAGTCAGCTCCAGGTCTTGTTTTTACCGACTGTATAGATGTCCGCCACCTTTGACTGCAAAGGATGTAGTCAATCTGATTTCGGTGTCGACCATCTGGTGAAGTCCATGTATAAAGTCGTCTTTTAGGTTGTTGGAAGAGAGTGTTTGTTATGCACAGTGAGTTGTCTTGGCAAAATTCTATCAGCCTTATGTCCTGCTTCATTTTGTTCTCCCAGACCATGCTTGCCTGTAATTCCAGGTGTCGTCTGACTACCCACCTTAGCATTCCAGTCTCCTGTAATGAAAATAACATCTCTTTTTGGCGTATTATCTAGTAGGTGCTGCAGATCCTCATAGAACTGATCTACTTCTGCTTCTTCAGCATCTGTGGTTGGGGCGTATATTTGGATCACTGTGATGTTAAATGGCTTACCCTGAATTCGAATTGAGATCATTCTATCGTTTTTTGGATTGTATCCAAGCACTGCTTTAGCCACTTTATTATTAATTATGAAGGCTACTCCATTTCTTCTGTGGTCCTCTTGTCCACAGTAGTAGATCTGGTGGTCATCTGATGTGAAGTGGCCCATCCCAGTCCATTTCAGTTCACTGACACCTAAAATGTCTATATTTAATCTTGACATCTCACCAATAACCACATCCAATTTGCCCTGGCTCATAGATCTTACATTCCAGGTTCCTATGGTGTGTTGATCTTTAGAACATCGGATTCGTCGTTCACCACCAGCACCGTCGGCCGCTAGCCGTCCTTTCGGCTTTGAGCTAGCTGCGTCATCACATCTGGGGCTAGTTGAACGTATCCTCTGTTCCTCCCCAGTAGCATTTTGACCATCTTCCGACCTGGGAGTCCCATCTTCCGATGGTATACCGACATATCTCTGGTTGTACTGATCCATTTAGTTTTCACAGCAAGAATACTGGGGTGGGTTGCCGTTACCTTCCCCAGGGATCGTATTTAGTCTGACCTCTCTGCCACGACCTTCCCGTCTTGGGTGTCCCTTCACGGTTTAGCTCATGGTTTCATTGAGGTGCTCAAGCTCCAGCACCACGACAAGGTAACGATCTCCTTTGCTGGAGGATAAATAAATAACACCAGGTTATTTGTGGAACCACCTCTCCCTGATGGTTTCTGCCCATCCCACCAGATCCGGCAGAGTTAAGGTTAAGTTAAGTTAAGGTTAAGGTGCTGGGCTAGAAACCAGGAGTCTGTGAGTTCTAGTCCCGCCTTAGGCAGGAAAGCCGGCTGGGTGACCTTGGGCCAGTCCCTGTCTCTCAGCCCGGGGAAGGAGCCAATGGCAAACCAGGAGACCGAGAGTTCTAGTCCCGCCTTAGGCATGAAAGCCAGCTGGGTGACCTTGGGCCAGTCCCTGTCTCTCAGCCCGGGGAAGGAGCCAATGGCAAACCAAGGGACTGAGAGTTCTAGTCCCGCCTTAGGCATGAAAGCCGGCTGGGTGACCTTGGGCCAGTCCCTGTCTCTCAGCCCTAGGAAGGAGCCAATGGCAAACCAGGAGACCGAGAGTTCTAGTCCCGCCTTAGGCATGAAAGCCAGCTGGGTGACCTTGGGCCAGTCCCTGTCTCTCAGCCCGGGGAAGGAGCCAATGGCAAACCAAGGGACTGAGAGTTCTAGTCCTGCCTTAGGCATGAAAGCCGGCTGGGTGACCTTGGGCCAGTCCCTGTCTCTCAGCCCTAGGAAGGAGCCAATGGCAAACCAGGAGACCGAGAGTTCTAGTCCCGCCTTAGGCATGAAAGCCAGCTGGGTGACCTTGGGCCAGTCCCTGTCTCTCAGCCTAACTCACCTCACAGGGTGGTGGTTGTGGGGGAAATAGGAGGAGGAAGGAGTATTTGGTATGTTCACTGCCTTGATTTATTTATAAAAATAATAAAGAGGGGATAGAAAATAATTACATACATACTTTGGGTCCCCTTGCTTAAACAGTGTTTCTGGTGGGGCTCCAGAAGTGTGCCTTCTCTGTCGTGGCATCTGCCTTATGGAACAGCCTCCCAGTAAAGACCTGACTTTCCCCCAGGCACTGGTGCCAGGATGGCAATGGGCCTGGCATGGTTGGTTTGATCTATGGATGTGAGTTTTATTGGGGCCGCAATATTTTTTTGTTGTTTAATGGTTTTTGATAATTGTACCATTTTTTTATTCTTGTTCACTGCCCAGAGCGCGCTCTCTCTCTCTCTCTCTCTACTGTATGTGTATGTGTATGTGTATGTGTATGTGTATGTGTATGTGTTTGTGTGTGTGTGTATGTATGTATGTATGTATGTATGTATGTATAGAGAGAGAGAGAGAGAGAGAGAGATGAAAGATAGAGTCTTCCCTGAATCCTCAAGCACATATTCCTTTGTATCAACAATAAGATGTTTCCAAGGCATCATGTTCTTTATTATCTGTATGTGCTTAATCCTAAAGGACCACTTCTTTCAATCAGAGTTGACCTGTTCAATACAAACAACTCAGGAAAAATTGCTGGTAGTCTCCCACTACTGTACCTCAGCCCTTCAAGGTAGATACGGTCAGGAAACAGATTATGTAAGGACTATTGGAACTTTATTGTTATAGAGTATAATAACAGAATCTTGAAAGCCAGACACAGATTTCCTTATAACAGAGAGTTGTTATAAGGGTCCCTTACAACAAAGATAGTCAAGGTGGGTCAATCTTGATTTTCTTTCTCAATCTGTCCTCCCTTTCAGGGTTAAGCTGGTGTTTACCTAACATCTGTTGAATAACTTCTTCAAGGCCACTTCTCTACCCTGTGAGACCAAAACAGTCAAGGCTAAGAGATTCCTTTTCATTATGTCTCTGTACTATGGAAGAGTTGACCACTAAAGGTTGGATTTCCCCGACCCTGTTGGTCTTCTGAAAGCAAATTAAAATGGAGCTCTTACAATGTGCTCCAATTTTAAGATAATTACAATTAATTATAATATTATTATTAGAGAGTTGCACGATTGTGATATACTGAACATCTAATAAATACATTTAAAATGCAGCAAATCAACAGGACCTCCCCACTACAATGCTGGGATTTTTCCCCTGAATTTCTACTATTTTTTGTTTGTGATCTTAATGTCCTACCATTATTGATCATCTGCAGTTATGGGCTGAAAAGCAGGCCCCTATATCTGATATGGGCACGTTTTCACCAGAAATTGCTCGGTAGAAGAGACATGAAACGGGGTGGGGAGTGGCTTGCTGTTCAACTGCTATGGCTGCCTCCGGTCTCCAACTCAACATACCGGATAATCCATTTGAAAAGAAAAAATGGAGAACACGTGCAGATGGAACCGGTCTCTTGCAGCACGCACAATTTCAGGTTATGACCAGTGGGTTCAGATATAAAATGCAACCAACAGCTATTAAGATCTGAAGGACTACTAACAGACAAACAGAAGATAGAAGACCAACATACCCTGGCTAGGTAGGCAAACAGTCTGAGTAAGGGAGTTATTTATTTTATTTATTTATTAGACTTTTATCACCGCGCCATCTCCCCCACAGGGGACTCTGGGCGGTTCACTTGTTCTGTGTGGAAGACGTCCATCTGGTCTCCGTAAGATGTGACTTCTGCCTGAATATTCAGGTCCATTCCAGTTAAGAGTGCTCATCCTGGGCCGAAAGGAGTCTAGGAAGGCTGACTCCTTATGGCACGTCACACAACTTGTGGGGAATAGCTGAAGCCCATAAAATTACATGTTCCGATTCTACTGGGTGGGAAGTAAGAGGGGCTGCCTCTAGTTGGGGGGAATAACTTGTACTCAGCTAAGGGAGGCTCCATCACAGGTTTCTTAGTTCACAGCGCCTGTTGGGCACACGGCATGGACAGCTTCTCAGATGCAGAGAGCAGACTATGTTCCGGCATCCTTTTCACTAGTCCCAGTAACCCCATGCTACTCTGCTAGTACAAAGGGTAGCACTTTTCATTCCATATTGATGTCTGCCGTCATAATGTCTGACTCAACAAGTCCCATAAGGAGTCAACCGCACACAGGAAAAGTATGGCAGCCTGTAGTCTCCATTTGGGTGGATCAAATAGAACAGCACCAGCTCTGCTTTTGGAACAGAACCCCTGCTATTAGGAATTATTCAGCTATTGAAAGTTGGAACCGCAGTTGCCATTCTCTTTATTAGTAATGTCATAAACAAATATAAAGAAACATATAACAAGTACAAAATTAATGTTGTTATTGTTATTTCTCATAAGTACACCTGTCTGGTGAAATGGTAACATAACAGTGCCCTCCTGAATAACAAACGTTACATTGACGGTCTCCTCAGTACATACTTGCATTACGAATATGTTCCAAAAGTTTCACTGCTATATTTGGTTATTTCTTTTACAATCAAAGAGGCTTAAATGCTATAATCCTGAACTCCCTCACCTTTGCATATCAATGAAATCAATGACATTTCTGAGTATGTATTAGTCTTAGTAGTAGTAATATTAGTATTGGCGTATAGTATTTTGCTAGAAACCTGGCTGGGATACTGCTTGTGTTTTTCACTGTGTGTTAGAGATTCCTAAGAACTCTCGAAAACTGCAAGTTTTACACGGCGAACTTTTTTTTTTTAAACGGTGACCTTCATGGAGCTAGCCGAAGGAGGATTCAGTAATGTTGGCGTTAATTTAGACTGCGGTCTCGGACAGTGTGGGCCAACCTCTGAGACAGCCTGCATTACAGAGATGTGCTCTGCTCTGGATCAGTGGGGAACAGGTAATTCAGAGGATGCAGAGATGCTCAACCGGCACCTGTCAGCAGCAGCGTACGAGAGCTAGGTCTTTTCCTCGACTTCTGCAGCAACACATTGGATTTATGGGGGTGTGACACGCGTGTCCACGTAAGTGCCAAATCATCTCTTTCCCTTAAAATTGGTAGCTCTGCGGCTAATTGTGTATTAGCTATACAAAAGTATTAATGCTTTTAAGGAGATGCATTCATGTTTGCTTAGATTCCCCCATGAGGGACTGAAGAGGTGTCACGTGAATTCATTCCAATGATCTTGGATCTTCTTTGGTCAAATACCTGATGGTGTATTTATCTTCCCAGCCTTTCTTCCTTACTTCCCGTTGTAATTATAAAATTCATGTTTTGCAACTGACCTCAAAGAGGGAGGCTGCTGAATGCATCCGGTAGAAAATGGAAAAGGGCATTGCGAGATTCACCACAATGATCCAAGGTTCAAATCCAAAAACCATTTCTTCCAAGCCATTGTCATATTCAGGGCGGCAACCAAAAGCTTGTGGAATCCAAAGCTATAAAAAAGAACAATTTAAAAAATAAATAAATTTCTAGATGACATCATCCCTGTGAGATTATACTGGAATAATATTGCTCAGATGGAGTCATATAATTTAACTCAAAATTCAGTTGTAGAATTCTAAATTTTAGTTCGGATTGTGTGTTTGTTCACACTGTCATGGAATCCTTTTGTCCCAGTTCCAAACCTTTTATTATACACTGAAAAACAATAGAACTTATATCAATTGGGCAAAACGAATAACAGTCATTTTAAAAATGGCTATGAGAGGCAAGGGGAAATAAAATAATGGTAAAAGGGGGCTCATTAAGCCCGTGCAGGGTGTGAACTGACCTTGTCAGACCCAGTACCTGGCTTTCGATTGTGACTGCTGCAACACACATGGAAAGTTTCCTGGACCAATCACACCATCATCTCATTTAAAAAAAGGTAAAGGTTCCCCCCGCACAGTTGTGCAGTCGTGTCCGACTCTAGGGGCCGGTGCTCATCTCCGTTTGTTAGCCGAAGAGCCAGCGTTGTCCGAAGACGCTTCCACGGTCATGTGGCCGGCATGACACGCGGGGAACGCTGTTACCTCCCCACCGAAGTGGTACCTATTCATCTAGTTGCATTTGCACGCTTTCGAATTGCTAGGTTGGCAAGAGCTGGGGCGAGTGTGAGAGCTCACTCCGTCACGCGGGGCTAGGGATTCGAACCTCCGAACTTGCGATCTTCCGATCGACAAGCCTGGCGTCTTACCCGCTGAGCCACCGTGCCCATCTCAAGGTACTCCTCATGCTGTTTTAACTGACTGGCCTATGGCAAAATGTATTTTATCCTAAAGGTACGCGAGCATCAGCTGTGCAGGGGGAGCATCCTTGGCCTTTCTCGTTCCAAAATGCTACAATCCAGCCGCATTAGAAATCATCCATCTGGACGCATCTGGGTCTGGATGGGGCAGAACAGACTTCAACTCAATCCTGCCAAGTGGATTGAGTGGCTGTGGCTGTTTGCCCCCCCCCCCCCCCGAGGCTCAGGGACATTTCCATCATTGGTCTTTGGTCTTGGATGGGGCTGCACTTCCCCAGTCAAAATTGGTGCACAACTTGGGGGGTCCTTCTGGACTCATAGCAACTGCTTGAAGAGCAGGTGGCAGTTGTGGCCAGGAGGACCTTTGCACAGGTTCACCTGGTGTGCCAGTTGCGCCCCTTCTTCAACTAGGAGGCCCTTCAGACAGTTATTCATGCCCTGTCACCTCACAACTGGATTACTGCAGTGCATTCTACATGGGGTTGCTCTTGAAAACCATCCAGAAGCTACAGCTGGTACAAAATGCAGCAGCGCAAGCAGTAATCGGCGCCTGTCAGTACACTCGTGTAAGCACTGCTATGCAAGCTGCATTGGCTTCCGGGCGCAATTTGAGGTGCTGCTGGTTACCTATAAAGCCCTTTAGGGCAGAGGGCCAGGATACCCGAGGGACTGCTTTTCTCCAACTGTTTCTGCCCACCTGGGACATTCCAGCAGAGTGGAATTTTAATTGGCTAATTGGTACATGAAAATTGGATGCATCTAGAACTGTTAGACTAGCATAAACTGTAATACAACTGCAAAACAGAGTTTAATAAAAATTGACAATGTTGACTTAAAACACATCTGTCAGCTGCTTAATATGGCTGACTAGCCCCTTGTGCCCATCGGCTGTAAATAACAAAGCAGATAAAAGCTTCCTTTGGGGGAGGAGGGCATATAATAATATTGTGCTCTGCGTGCATTTTGTACTTTCTCCTTCTTCCCAATTCCTGTCCCTTTTGAGTGTGGCTCTTGGTTGCTGGCTTGTGGGCAGAAATCGAGGGGTTTTTTTTTATGTTAAGCTAATTTGGCTATTATTGTCGGTTGAAGAGCAGGGTAAAACAGTTGATCAGTTCAATCTTTGCTTATTCTTTGGAAAAGAAAAGGACCCAAAGACAAGATTTCCAACTGTTTGTCTGGCCTCTGGGGGCTGTGCTCGTACAGCTGCTTGACAAGAGTTATATGGGTAGGAAGAATTTCACCTCCTTGGTCTGATTTCTGCAGACCAAGTTAACGTTAAAGGCAGAACACACCGATGGCAATTGTCCAGCTACAGGAATAAACGACATTATTTTTTCAATAATACTTACTGAGAGATTACACAAGAACAAAAATACAGCAATATTCTTCAGGATACTTCTTTTGCTGTTGACAGAGAAGTTTCTCCAAGTGAATGAGAAATCTGGAGAGGACGGAGGGACTGGAATCTTGCTCTGATTGACGTTTTCATACAAAGCACAACTTGAACTGTTCTCAGGTGGACAACTGTTTCCATAAAACGTGGATGGCAACTCTCCATTTGTTCCATTATAGATTTCTTTGTAGGAAGCTGTAGGGGACAGATTGCTTCCACTGGACACTGTTAATATTCGAAGGGTTTTAACATCTTCATTAATCTTGTCGTGCTCACGATGTATGGATTCAATGATGAAGAGGTTCTGAATGTATTTCTCAATTATAACAAGTACAGAGTACGGCAAATTGAACCACGTATATGCCGGGTGGGATTGAGCACAGATAATTGCAAGAATAGAACCCCAAGAAAGAATCCAGGAGCCCGAAGCCGTTCCCACCAAGAGGTCTCCATCAAGTTTTCTAGCTGGATTTTTGGAAACATCCAGTGACTTGTCTTCAAGTCTGTAGACTAGAAGCGCCACAATGCCAGCTGCGCACATGAGTGCCAGTACTGTGATGGCATACAGGTAAAACATAGTAAGCGCTAGTTCACTCTTTAATTTTGAACGCCCAATCTGAATAAGGTAAACAACTACAACTGCTATTGTTGTAGTAAATACCACTAGACCTAAGATGGTGCCTATTGCTTTGCCCTGAAACTTGAATGGCATCTTATGTGGCTGAACGTATTCAACTTTGCGCCCAATGTTCTTCCAGACCACATACAGCATTGTGGATGCTAAAATGTGATACTCAATGTTGAAGGGGTACAAATAATATATTCCTTGGGAAAATATGGAACAGAGCGTGGTGGAGGTACAGTTGCAAAGTGGTGCATGATCATCCAGTTCTAAACAGAAAGAGAAGAAAAAGAGAAGGAAATTATCTCTCGCTCAGAATAGCCTATGATGTTTAGCGCCTAAAACTCCATATTTACTAAGGAAATGTATGATACACAGTAGTACTGTTTTGTTACGTATAACATAGTCAGGCACAAATTTTATTAATATCTTAAATATGGTAAGAAAAGTCCCTTAACGTGATATTTTCCCCAAATTTGTATGCTCAGCTGTGACAAATAATTAGCATAGTCTATATAAATATTTAAAAACAGATTTAATAATGAATACGTTGGCACACATTTTACAACTCAATCTTAAAACACTATTATAAAACGATATTCTAATTATGTTAGAAGCATTAAACACAGCATGAACTATTTTAACTATATAAATGAAATATTAATAGGTTTAATATTACTAATACTATATTATTATCATTATCATTAATTATTATTATAATTAATAATTAAAATTAATAATTAAAATTATTATTATTATTATATTAATATACTGTAACTATGGTTCTTAATGCAACGAATATGCCGGAAGTTGGCTATGTGGCTAAAAAGGATGCAAAGTACGACACAATCACAGAAAGTATCTGCATCCCCTAACAACGTGGAACCGAAACTGAAAGAAGCATGTGACAAAATCCATGGCTGATAAAGGACTGCCTCCATCAGCCTTATACACGGCAGTAAAGCTGGCTCGGTTGGTCGTGGAGCACGGTCCTGCCAGGGCTGGTTAGCGGTCCCTAATGACAGCTGAAGAAGATCAAGCCAAGTTTAAAGGTTTTTAAATTGTACTTGTTTAAGTGGAAAATAAGGAAGTACATGCTGGACACTCCTACTGAAATCAACTCCGTTCAGAACCTCTGGGGGTCAAAGATGGCGGCTACCTCCTCCTCCACCCCTTCCCAGGAATAGGCCCATCCTACACCAGGGGTTTCCCCTTTCTGTGCCCATACAAGGGATTCCCCCGGGCGTGGAGGACATAAAGGGCAAATAGCAGGAGCCCCGGTCTGAAAGAAGGAGCGGGCATCTGCAGAGATGACTCCAGCAGCATTGGGAACCTGGAAACCAATCTCCAGCCCCCCCACTGCACCCCCGAACACACCGAGGTCGAGCCGCCAAAAGGTAGCTGCCAAATGTTATATGGCAAATTTCTCCCCCCTCCCCAAATCAAAGGCAGGTGGGTGTCTGGGGGAGGATGGCCTCCCCTCCTTGCCCAGGACCCCAACCCTGGCCTTAAAGTTGGCAGCGCCAGTTTGGGGTTTTCTTCTTTCCCTACAGCGTAAGGGTGGGGCGGAGGCGGTTTCCCTCCTAGGGGCCGCCTGCTCCCCTTATCCTCTTCGCCCCCGTGCAAAGTTACCCCGCACAGCCGCCGGCACCGCAGTTCTGGGAAACTGCAGGCCAGAATGGACGCGAATAAGGCAAGGGCCAAACTCCACCTACGTTCTAAACTTCCTAGTTATGGCGCTGGATAGGAGCGCTTCCCCACAGGTACTCAGACGCTGTCTCACCTATGGATATGTTTCCAAATCCAAGAGTAATTAACCTTTCCTTGTGCTCATTAAGCTGATGCTTTGACTCCGCTAATATGCCGTTTGTCCACAGCAGCAAATTGGTAAACACGGAATGGATTACTCCAAATCTAGAAAATAAGCAATGCAAATACTTCATACTGTACACCTAATTTTCAGTATTAAATCTTGATGGATACAACAACACTCAATGTTCCATGTAGCTAAGTAAACACAATACACCGAATACCTCTATCCAAAAGACGCGTTCCATTAAAAGGACAGGCTGGGAAACCCTGCAGAGTTCGGGGCCTGGAATTCTTTCCGGCCCTTTCCAAGACTGGACCCTCCCTGCTTCCCTTGAGGATAAAGGTGGGGGGGGGGGGGAGGCACATTCAGCCTTGCAAGATTCTGTTGCTGTAACCCTATAAGGAAAGTACTTTCAGTATTCGTGACTTTGGTGTTCAAGTCTGGTCCACCTCGAAGGGCTGACATCACCCTAACTCTGGGAACAGCACTGGACACCTTTTAATACCCCATAGAGCAGCTCTATGTTCATCCTCCGAAACAAACAAACAAATATTCTTTTTTTTTAACTGCCATTTTTAATAATTTAATTTAATTTAATTTAATTTAATTATTTAATTTAATTATTTAATTTAATTATTTAATAATTTAATTTAATTTAATTTAATTTAATTTAATTTAATTTAATTTAACTTAATTTAATTTAATTTAATTTAATAAAATAATTATTTACGGACTTATATGGCCACCTATGTCATACAATGACTCTAGGCAGCTCACAATCCATATAAATAAAATAATAAAATAAAATAAAATAAAATAAAATAAAATAATAAAATAAAATAAAATAAAATAAAATAAAATAAAATAAAATAAAATAAAATAAAATAAAATAAAATAAAATAAAATAAAATAAATGGCGCCCTCCCCGCCCCAGGCACCAGACCAACATCCCCACAGCTCAACCCCCATCCTAGCCCAGAGCCTGGCAGAAGCGCCAGCTCTTCACAGCCCTCCAGAAGGCTAAAAGGGTGGGGATCCCTCTGATCTCAGGGGGGACGCTGTTCCAAAAGGCTGGGGCGGCCACCGAGAAGGTGCCCCTCCGAGGTCCCATCAGGTGGCAATATTTAAGGGAGGGGACCTGGGGCACCCCCACCCTACCTAACCTGGCAGGACGGGCAGATGCCCTCCGGGAGAGGCAGTCCTGCAAGTAACCTGGCCCTGTGCCATGCAGGGCTTCCAAGGTCATAACCAGCACCTCAAATTGCACCCAGAAAGCAACGGGAAGCCAGTGCGGCTCACGCAGCAGCGGTGTTACTCAGGTGAACTGTGGGGCATCCAAAACTGTGTGTGCCGCTGCATTCTGGACCAGTTGCGGCTCCCGGATGGTCTTCAAGGGCAGCCCCGTGTAAAGCGTGTTGCAGTAATCCAAACGAGAGGTGACTAAGGCATGGGTGACTGTGAACAAGGCCTCCCAGTCCAGGAATGGGCGCAACTGGGGCGCAAGATGGATCTGTGCAAAGCTCCCCCTGACCGTGGCTGCCACCTGCTCCCCCAGCAGGAGCCGTGAGTTCAAGAGGACCCCCCAATTGCGCACCAGATCCGTGCAGGGGAGTGCTACCCCATCCAGAGTCAAAGAGGTCAACTCTCCTAATCCTGGGGGAGCCAAAAACCCACAACCACTCCGTCTTGCTGGGGTTGAGTCCAGCCGGTTTCTCCCCACCCAGGCCCTTACAGCTTCCAGACACTCACCCTGAACAGCATCACCTGCCCTGCAACGGGTAGAGATGTGTAATCGGGTATTGTCAGCAGACTGATGATACCAAACCCCATGCCGGCGGATGGCCTCTCCCAGCGGCTTCATGTAGATGTTAAATAGGAGTAGAGAGAGCACCGAACCCCGAGGCTCTGCACGTAGTAGGGGCCGAGGGCTGGACCTCTCCTCCCCCACCAGCACTGACCGGCTGTCAGGGAGATAACTGGCGAAGAAGGAGGGGGCTCCCTCCAGGGGGATAAACGCATGCGCAGTACTGAATCGCTTTGCTTTCCTCCCAAGAGGCTGAAGAAGGCACCGCCCTAGTTTCTTCGGCCTTTTCTCTGAGCACCACTAGTTCATTTCAGTTTAGCTGGATTCTGTCTAGCAGAGTAGAACAATAAAACACTAGAGCTTTTACACCAAGTCTCAGCGTGTTCCTTCACTCGAAGTCAGGACACCGGCACCGGCCACGGAGAAAGGAGGAGAACCCCTGCCAAACAGGGGCCCGCACTCCCAGTCCCTGCAGCCAGTCCAGCAAGATACCACGGTCAGTGGTACCAAAAGCCGCTGAGAGATCCAGAAGGGCCAGGACCACTCATTGTGGCTCATGAAGACTTGCAGGTGGGGAAACTTGCCTCAGCACCAGCAGTAAACCTGGAGACGTGACACTTTTTACAACCACACTTATGACAAAATGATTAAAATCAACATTGACATCGAACCATTATTTCTACTGTTTGACTGCAATAAATAGATATAATGTCTTAGGTTGACTGATATATTCTAATTCAACATTAAAAACTACCTGCACCGTTTTAAAAAAAAACCCCTCGTTGTATTCATTTTACCTCTCCAGTGTTTTGAAGGACTGGATAATATCCCTTGCATGACACCATAAAAAATATACCTGAAAACAAATATGAATAAATTATAATAGGTCCTATGGAAACAGTAGTGCTCAATTAATAATGTATTAAAAGAATTTGAAAAATCTAGACGAACGTTCAAGCCGTTTTCTGATTTCTTCATCTCCTCAAGTAGATAGACAGATATTCCAAGGGGCCCTCCCTACCCAATAGGGACCAGGTCACCCTGGAAAGGGACGGCTATCAGCAGATGCAATAAGGGTGGAGATATATTGACATTTCACCACGAAGTCATCCCTAATATCTGATCAGACTCGCTTTGAGTCTTCCTCCAACGGCGCTCCAGGCATCTTTTCTTCTCCTGACCCATTTCCCCTTTTCCCATTTGTTAATCATTCATATTTTAAGCATGAGGATAAATTTATTCAATACAAGGAATAGAGAAATTACATCTCTAATTTTATAAAATCCTCTGAGATTTAATTGTAGCAATTGTGCCAAACCTGAGATTTCTGAATATATATTCCAAAGGAATGGACAGAAGTACCGGTTGGGTTTCAAATTAATCAAGTTCAGTCATTCTGACATAAAATATATGGTTCATTTCCATTAAATCCAGTAACAATATTTTAAGAAAAGTGTACTTCTACTTTATTTAATGGTTTAGGAATATCACCAAAGTTATATAAAACGTTTTGCATTAAGCACAACAGATTCTTTTGAAAGTCTTAAAAAAAACTTTGGGTGATTTGGAAGGTGCACTTTCAGGGTCCAGACAGAGAGCACTGATTAATCAATGGACACCAGAGTGTGCCAACCCTGCTAGATCGGATTGGCCAGGCAGATACTCTGGGAGACAGCCTGTGCCATGTAGGGCTTTATAGGGGGCAACCAGCACCTTGAATCAAACTCAGAAGCAAACTAGCAACCAATGCAGCTCACGAAGCAGAAGTGTTCCATGGGCATACTGAGGCATGCCCATTATTGCCTGTGCCACTGTATTCTGGACCAGCTGAAGCCTCTGGGTGGTCTTCGAGGGCAGCCCCATGTAGAGCGTGTTGCAGTAGTCAAGCCGTGAGGTGACCAGGGCATGATTGACTGTCTGAAGGGCCCCCCCAATCTAGGAAAGGGCGCAACTGGTGAACCAGAAGAAGTTGGGCAAAGGCCTTCCTGGCCACAGCTGCCACCTGCTCATTGAGCAAGAGCTGTGAGTCCAGGAAGACCCCAATTTTAAAATCTTTCTCAACAAGCCATCATTACTGCAAAAGTAATCTTACACTGTTGGTTACACTTTGTAAATTGCAGGAGTTCTAAATTACGTTCTTGGGTATGTAAACACTTTGGTAAACACACTGATACATTTTTGGTGGCAGTGCCCAGTTAGCCCATGGTTCTAATAAAAGAAATTGGGGAAATTACCCAACAGCCTTTTTAAATGAATCCCAAGGTCGGTTCAGTGCCCATATCTTCTAATGCATTCTAATCAATCCAGTGTAAGGAACTAATTCAGTTTCTAGTTACCAGGTTTGTTATTTCAAAACACTGGAAAGATAAGATACATTTTAGTTGGATCAACAATAGTTTAAAAGTGTGGGAAATTGCTTTGTTTGAACAGTGAGTTCTGAAAAACTCTACAACAAAGGACAAATTTGGTCACAACTTATTAACTATCTTAATAGGCGAGACTGCTTATCTCCAGTAGTTTCCGCCCATCCCGCTAGACCCAGCAGAGTGGGCACAGAAGGGCGCCTCCCCCCTGGAGATTTGGATGGCCCCAATCCTCTTGGCCTTCCAGAAAGTCTTGAATACCTGGCCTTTCCCCCAGGCACTGGGGCTGGGGTGTTAATGGAGCCCTGCATCTGGGCCTGAGATAATTTGATAAGGTATTTTTTACAGTAGTTGCAATTTGTTTTTCTTATTTGAGTCCTGTATTATGGTCTTATTTTTTGTTTGCCGCCCACAGTTCCACTGGCAGATGGTGACTATACACACACACACACACACACACATACATACAGTACATACACACACACACACACACACATACATACATACAGTATGTATGTACGTATGTATATGTATATGTGTTAAATAAATAACAAATTTTCCTTTAATAGATTAGGTAAAGGTAAAGGTTCCCCCCACACATTTGTGCAGTCATGTCCGACTCTAGGGGCCGGTGCTCATCTCCGTTTGTTAGCCGAAGAGCCAGCGTTGTCCGAAGACGCTTCCACGGTCATGTGGCCGGCATGACGCACGTGGAACGCTGTTACCTTCCCACTGAAGTGGTACCTATTAATCTACTTGTATTTGCATGCTTTCGAATTGCTAGGTTGGCAAGAGCTGGGGCAAGTGCAGGAGCTCACTCTGTCACGCGGGGCAAGGGATTCTAACCTCTGAACCTGCGACCTTCCGATCAACAAGCCTTGTGTCTTACCCACTGAGCCACCACGCCCTAATAATGTACTAATGGAACATCAGACTTACCTGCTTTCAAACTCATTTAGCAACTTAATTGCTAAAACCAAGTTATCAAAATTAAGGAACATAAATAGAACCTAAATAGAAACTAAATGGACATGTCACTATTAAATCAACAAATGTCAGACTTTTTTTAATGACTAAATGGTTTTACAATCCTTGAAATGACCAGCCCTTGGGGAATTTCTCTACTGAAATGAATGGAAGTGTGGCTGTTATCCTGTGTAACTCTCAAGCATTTCAATGGAGCTGGCAGAGAAAAACACGCAGGAGGACCTATGCTTTAAGGAACGTATTTTTCAATATATAGGAATTTCCTTGACAATCCAGTACTTGAGAAGCTACTGTTTTGAAGGGACCTTGGGGAAATAAAATTAGAGGGGTGAATAAACTTGGACCAAGTTAGTTTGTTTTTAGGCTCTTACACAACAACAGTACAATACTAAAAGAGCTGTACACATCTGGAATAATAAGAGACCAAATGGCTTTACCTGCAAAAGTGTATGAACTGCATGTGTAACCGGAAAAATACCTTCTGTGATTGATAAGCAACTTGAAAATCCAACAAAGTATCCAATTTTGAAAGAATCCATAATTAAAGTAATCACTGCAAACAAAGTAATTCCACCTGGAACAAATGTTAAAAGAAAGGATTATTCTAAAGATTAGAACTTTAGATACTGTCAAAATGAAGGGAAAGCTACAGTTTTAATTTAAAAATTAAAGTTGGAGGCGCTGAAACAAAAAATTGCATTCAGATTCACATATGTGAAACACAGGAGGACTCCTCAAAAGAAAAAAAACAATAATTCGAATTTTGAGAAACAACACGTTATCAACATTCAGTTGCTGCAAATCAGGTACAGCTATCCCAGTGCGGCTTCCTGTAAAAGAAATATTTTTATTTACCTATTCACTGGGCTTATAGGCCGCTCCAATCAGCTGGCTCCAAGCAGTGCATAAGTCCCCAGTACGTAATAGGGTTTAAAAGCAAACAACATACATTGTACTCATATAAAGCTGGGTATCATGATCAAAACAACAGAAGTCGGATGAATAGGCGTAACAAACCAGCCCCACCAGCTTTTCACCAGTTTTCTGAACACCAGGAGGGAGGGCACTGGTCCCACATGTCTGGGACACTGCTCCAGAGGAAGGGGTGGTGAAAGAAAAGACGTGCTTCTGTGGGCCCTGAAGATGACTAGATCGCGTTGGGTGGACAGAGGTTACTGGGAGAAGGCAGCCCCGTAGATGCTGAGGCCCTGCACCACGAAGGGGAACACCTTCTACTACCAGCATCTCAGATTGCACCCGGAAGCCACCTGGCCATGACTACAGCTCTCAAAGTAAAGGTGGGTGCCCCCAGGATGCACCCCTAACTACTTCAGCTGCCGTATTCTGGACCAGCTGTAACTTCCAAATGTGCCGACCTAGCAATTCGAAAGCATGCCAATGCGAGTAGATGAATAGGTGCCACCTCGGTGGGTAGGTAACAGCGTTCCGTGTGCGTCATGTAGCCACATGACCGCGGAAGCGTCTTCGGACAGCGCTGAATTTTGACAGCTCCATTTTTAACTTTCTTGGAGCAGCCCAACTTCTCCAGATGTTGCCCATCTCCCTTGCCTTTTTCGTTGATTTCAAATATGTCTGAACTCTGTAACTCTATGAGGTGAACAATATCTCATAAAACAATAAGACTAATGTAATGCATAAAATGAGGGGCGTGGTGGCTCAGCGGGTAAGAAGCCAGGCTTGTCGATCGGAAGATCGCAAGTTTGGAGGTTCGAATCCCTAGCCCCACGTGCGGAGTGAGCTCCTGCACCTGCCCCAGCTCTTGGCAACCTAGCAATTCGAAAGCATGCAAATGCAAGTAGATGAATAGGTACCACTTTGGTGGGAAGGTAACAGCGTTCCGCGTGCGTCATGCCGGCCACATGACCGCGGAAGCGTCTTCGGACAACACTGGCTCTTCAGCTAACAAACGGAGATGAGCACCGGCCCCTAGAGTCGGACACGACTGCACAAATGTGCGGGGGGAAAACCTTTACCTTTTTAAGGCATGAGTAACTTATTTGGCCAGAGGTCCAGATGTACAGCTGGACATCATCTCCATACTGATGAAATGTGACCCAGTGCTGAGAGATGATTTCACCCAGCAGTTTCATGCAGATATTGAATAGGAGTGGGTTAGAACAGTGAGCTCTGCAGCACCTCACAATTGAGAGGCATGAGGCTCGATCTCCTCTCCTGACCAGCAACTGAAACCATCCCTTCAGGAAGTAGAGCCAGCGCAGAAGAGTGCTCCCCCCTCCTCTTTCAAAAAAGGCACTAAGGCCCCCTTTCTCAAGGACACATTCAACGGCACTCTGACCCAGCTCCCCATCACCTCCCTGAAAGGTTTGGGCAGCGGTCCAGAGTACAAGTGGCTCTGCTGATGCTGCGAGGACCCTGCCCACTTCCTCAGGACTCGCAGGACCAAACTAATTCAAATAACCGTGCAAGATGAAACGTCAGCCATTTCCTCTAGCCCTGCCATCAAGCTCTGAGCAAATCTGAACAATGTTATCTTCCAGATACCTAGAAAATTCCTCATGAAAATGGACCTTCTGCCAGAGTTGAGTCTCAGTCTCTTCTTCCCCATCCACAATCTCATAGCCTCCAGGCGCTGGGTAAGCCCAATTGCAGTTTGGTGGGCCACTCTAAATGTCAGGAAACTTCTCCTAATATCTAACCTGCAGCTACTTGCTGTTTCAGCCCTTTGACTCTGGTCCTGCCCTCTGGGCCACAGAACCCACTGCCTCCTCTACAGGACAGCCCTGTCCATGTCTACAGACTGCTATCACATCTGCCCTTGGTCTTCTCTTCCATAGGACAGCTGCAGGTAGCCAAGGAACTGTATGAGCATTTCCCAGACTGCGCCGTCGAGCAGGTCTGCTCCCCCCCCCCAGCGGCGCCCCCGCCCCCGCCCCACTCACACTTGAGCCAGCGCGCCCCGGCGTGGCCGTCCTTGTCCTGGATGAGCCTCTTGTGCGCGCGGCGGCGGCGGAGGAACCAGGCCATCCAGAGCAGCTGCAGCGCCATGAGGGCGAGCAGGTAGGCGAGGACGGCGCTCTTGGCGACCCCGACGGCGTGCACCGCCCAGGCGAACATCAGCAGGAGCCCGGCCAGCAGCAGGTGCAGCCCGTACTGGCTGCTCAGCGTCTCGGCGCTCTTCTGCGGGCAGCTTCGCCCGCCCCTGGCCAGCAGAGGCCAGCGGCGGCCGGCGCCCCCTTTGGGCCGCTGGGCCGGCGCGGGCGGGGGGTCCTCGGCCGCCCCCTCCAGCTCCCGGCCGTCCGCCGCCGGGCTGGTCGGGATGCGGCTCTTCGGGCCCGTCGAGGCGGACTCGAAGGGGCTGCCCTGGAGACCCATGGCCGAGGAACGCGCTTCTGCCCGGAGACGCCCCGCTGCTCGACGGCCGGCGGACGGGCGCGCGCTGGCTCAGCGCGGAGGCATCCCCGCGGCGGGGAGGGAGGCGGCCGGCGGGCGGGCGCACCTGCCGAGGTTCCCAGGGGCCGCCCTCCCTCGTTGGGGCGCCTCCGAGGCGGCTTGGCGGGCGGAAGGCGCACTCGGCTCCGGCTCTGGACAAGCCCTCACCGGCGCGGCCGCCTCCCTCCTCCGCCACCCGCTGCCGTCCCCAGAGCCCCCTTTCCCAGCGGGCGAGGCGCCGGTCTCCGCGGAGTATTTATGGGGTGGAGAAGCCCCGGTGCCATTGGGCGGGCCGCCGAAAGCGTCGGGTTTCAGTCCCCGTCGGCGCCGGGCTGCGACCGCCTTTCCTCGGCTCGGCTGCGCCCGGCGGGAGCGCGTTCCCAACGTCGGGTGGGTGAAGGCGGCGCCCCGGGGAATCTGCGCGGATACGTCGCGCCGGGGCGGAGAGGGAGCCCTGGCCGGACGGCGCTCCGGAGGGGCGCAAAGACGCCGTCGGCCGGCCTTTCCTGGAGAGAGGCGGGTCTGGAAAGGCGAGGGGCCCTTGGCGGGACCATCTGGGGACGCAGGGCGCCGGTTACGCGAGCTCCGAGGGGTGCGGAGGCAAGGCCCCCCCTGCCATTCCCGGGGAAGCCTGGCCAGAGACAAGCCCATCTCCAGAAGGCTCCAGCGAAGAGACTCCGGCGGAGGGTCGGTTAGGCCTGGCCGGGGAAGCAGGAGCCCGGGCCACGGGCCTGTGTCTCCACGCTTTGTTCTTCCGGGCGTTCAGCAGTCCTGGTCCCAAATGGGGCGCACACCCACGTGTGTGCAAGCGACTGTGCTTGTTGCAAGTGGTAAGTGGCACGCTATGCCGTGGAAACTGCGGGCTCCTTTCGCGGTCTCTCCGTGCATCGTAAGAAAAGCCGTGGTTGATTAGACCTGAGTCTTGCCTCAGGGTCAGGGTGTCCCCAAGATGGGAAGCATGGGGTGTGGTGTGGTGAAAGGATCAGAGTAGAAATGGGGAGACCGGGTGCAGGGCCACCTCAGCCATGGGGGCTCCCTGGGTGACTCTGGACCTGCCCAACCAGCAAACCGGGTGGTTATGGGAAAAATGGGAGCAGGGAGCACGACGTCCGCCGTCATGAACATCTAGCAAAATGAATACAGGTAGTCCTCACTTAACAACCATTCATTTAGTGATGGTTCAGACTTACAACGGTGTTGAAAAAATGACTTACGACTGGTTCTCACACTTAGGACCGTCGCAGCATCCCCGTGGTTACATGCTCACGATTTGGGTGCTTGGCAACCGGTTCGCATTTATTTATTTATTTATCAATTTCTATCACCGCACCATCTCCCCCAAAGGGGACTCTGGGCGGTTTACAAATACAGCACTTAAAATTTATAGATATAACAACTAATTTATGACCGTCGCAGCGTCCTGTGGTCACATGATAGCCATTTTCGACCTTCCCGGCCGGTTTCTGGCAAGCAAAATCAATGGCGAACCGCGTGATTCGCTTAATGCACGCAGTGATTTGCTTAATGACCGCTGCAAAAAAGGTGGTAAAAGTGGGTCGGGTTCATTTAATGCTGGCACGGACGTGGAAAGCCCTAAACCGCTTAAAGGCCCAGTGCCCCTCCCATTTTGAACCTGGTGTGGCTGCGGAATGTGGCCCTCAGGAGATGCATTTGGCCCCAGGCTCTAGGATTTAGGAAGTTGGTGAAAGCACATCTCTCCCATCAAGCTTTTGATGATTAATTCAGTTTTTTATTTATTTATTTATCATATTTATATCCCATCTCCCTCGCAAGGAGGGACCCTGGGCGGTTCACAATAAAATAATTTAAAATCAATAAAAAACCATAAATAACACCAATAATCAGCAAAAATACATAATTACAGTCAGATCCAAACAATGGTAGGTCTTACTTATCCCATGAGCTGGTAGGGCTGGTGGAGGCAGATCTAAGAAACCAGCCAACCCCAAGACTGGCTATTCCCCTCCCCACCCCAAGCATGGTGGCCAAACCAGGTCTTTAGGTTTTTTCTAAAGTCCAGGAGAGAGGGGGCTAATCTTATTTGGGGGGGAGAATGTTCCAGAGGGCGGGGGCTACTGCAGAGAAGGCATGCCTCCTGGACCCCGTCAGATGGAATTCTCTTACAGACGGGGCTGTTAATCTGAATTTTGATTGCATTAATGTTGGCTGTTGTGGGTCTTCCGGGCTGTGTGGCCGTGTTCTGGAAGTTGTGGTTCCTAACGTTTTGCCAGCATCTGTGGCCAGCATCTTCAGAGGGCAGGAGCACAGACAGAAGCGAAATCTCTGTGCCCAGGTAGAGTGGCAATGTTTTGTTTGTTTTCTATTTATAGAGCTAAGTTATAGGAGATTAGGTGGAGTTTTTTGTTGTAATGAGCGTGATTAGCATGTTCATTGTGAGAAGTATTCCCATGTCCTGGTGGTTGGACTGAGTTCGTTGACCTTTTGCAGGCTGTGTTTTTCAGGACTGGTAGCCAGGTTTTGCTAATTTTTAGACTTTGTTTTTTATTGTAATTGTGCTGGTGTTTGTGAATTTCAATGGCTTCTCTGTATAATCTGGTGTAGTCTGAAGATGCCGGCCACAGATGCTGGCGAAACGTTAGGAACCACAACTTCCAGAACACGGCCACACAGCCCGGAAGACCCACAACAGCCATCGAACTCTGGCCGTGAAAGCCTTCGACAATACATTGCATTAATGTTGCTTTAAATTGAGGGTGAAAATGGATGAGTCCATGACAAAGATATGGAGAATTATTGTGACTATCAAAAAAAAAAAAAAAATGAAGAAGTGCTATGTATGCTACCTGGATGTAAGATATAAATCCAATAAATAAATATTATCTCATCAGCATAACAAAAATACAGAAATTCAAATTCATTTTGAGATATCACAAAAAACCTAGGTATCTCCATTCTCCTTTCTCAAAGAATAAGTAAAAATGACTATTTTTATTAGGAAAAATACTGAAATATACACGTGTGATTGACACATTTCTCCCTTTACCATATTAACAACTTCAGTTTCGGACTGAAATAATACATGTGTTGATAGCTGCAAGCTGGATCTTGTGTGGTGGCACAAATAAGCGACCTGTATCCATGATACAGATACATGATACAGGGAGGGGGGGAAGTCAAGATGATGCCTTTTTTATGTCCATGGGACATGCATGTGCATGGAATGCCTGGGAGTCATGTTAAAGAGGTGGCGGCTTTCATTATCCCATCTTGACTCTGTATGCGGAAAAACAGAACACTATGACCTTTCTGCAGGGAAGACAGAACACTCCTCTAACAAATAAATGAAATAAATTTAATTCTCAGTATCAAGAAAAAGCAAGGAAAATACTTGGTTTTTGAGGAATAAATTGCAGAAGAAAAACAACAGCTATATATTCATTTTTCATTCAAATATGGATTTTCACAAATAGCCACAAAAAGGGTATGTCAGAGAGTAGAGAACACAAACCATTTTGAGGGTGGGCTCCGGGAGGGGGAGGGGGAGGGGGCCAAAACATAAATTGAATTAAATTTAATCGAAATGAAATTAATTTCAGCCAATATGATTGCACTTAGAAGTGGTTCCTGGTGTTCTTGGGATGGTCCTCAAACAGGCCAGTTTCTTCTGCAATGAGTTCAGGATTATCTAGAATCTGGTTCCTTCAACACTTGACTGCTTCATCATAGCTTGCTAGATCTGGAAGCTGCTTTTGGAAAGCCTCATCCACATCTTTTTCTCAGTTGGGAAGTTAGTTTTAAATGCCAACTGCAGGATTGCTTTATTCTTTCTTTCGCTTACTGTATTTTAATCCAGATGCTCTCGAGAAAACCACCAAAGGCATTTCTTTGGATTTCTGAGAAACCTTTGGGGGCCAGTTGGCACATTAAGAATGTTGAGAGTCCGTCTCGGGCACTTCCACAGAATCGCTTCCGTGGCCAAGGAGGAGAGAGAGGTAAACGGCAGGAGCGGATTCTGGAGGAGCTCCCTGGGAAGGTCTTTGTGGGTCCACCTGGCCCCCCTCTTTTTTGCCTGGGTCGCAGCCCCCCCCCTTCCTTTCCTTCTGGGTTCTATGGGGCTCCCGAAGGCCCAAAGATCTTATGAATGAAATGAATAAAGGTAACCAAGTGGCAGGGACATGGATCCCTATGGGCACCATGTTGCCTCCCCTGTTCAGTCTTTCCCGTATTTTGCTTCCTCTTAAAAGTTTTATTTAAACCTTTTCTTATTCGATTGATACCCTGACTTTCCTCCAGGAACAAAAGGCAGCAAATACAGTGTAACAGCAGTCGTACATTCAATTCAACACACACACCCCGAGGGGGGACAGGCTGGGCTGAGACCCCACGGGCCAAGTCACCCCCAGCGTACCTATTGGAAGGGGAGGGGCTTGTGGCTGGCTCCGCCCAAACCTGTTACAGCACCTGGGCCCCTGCAATATATTTAAGCATTTCTCTAGCTTAAGGGTTTTTCTATTACATAAATAAAACTAATACTAATATATTTTGGGTGTTCTTGTAGGTTGATAGTATTCTAAGTTTATAGCTTCTTCCAAGCTTGAAACAAAACTCGTAACTCTTTTTTGTGAATGTCCCTATCCAACAACATCCAGAGGGCAGCAAATTCTCTATTCAGTTAATGGAATTGTTTTGTATGCAGGCGCTGCAGTCAATATTTAAAACAGCCTATATTAAACTCTATCTTTTCATGTAGTATAAGAAATTATAGCTTATCTCTATGTATGCTTTTATATTTGCAAAACCATTAAAAAGACTAACTGTATAGCCATTTGAAGATTATTATGACTGTTCTGTGACTGTTCCCACAAATATAAACATTTTAATAAATAAAGTAACCACTAGAAGTGTTTTTAAGTTTAGTCCTTGACATCTCGGGATAATGCTGCAGAAGACTCCAGCCTGAAGGCGTATCAGTGGAAATAATACGGAGCTCAAGAGAGGACGACTTTCCTTGGAATAAGGCAGCTTCCTAAAGCTCTATCCTGAGCAGCCAGATCAGTCTTCAAGGTGGGCCACAGAATAGGGAGCGGGATGGAGTCAAGTACATGAGACCCCACAGCTGAAGGCTTCATATACTAAATACTGTGCCAAAGAATTGAAGTGATTTTCTTATACGTGCTCTCTCAGTTGGGTTGCTGTTTAGATGAAAGAAAGTCTGGGTATCCGTATTTGCTGTCCTTCCATGAAATAAACCAGAATAAATCATTAAACAACAGCTCCAATTTTTTTTAAAATTTCAGTTAGATCCCAAATGCATGCAAATAATTTTATTAATAAACTGCTTTTCCTTCCAAGTGGAACCTGCCACCATTTAACGTGTATATAGCATTTTCAAGCATTCAAAGTATTTCATATTCCTTATAAAATTCCTGGATTATAAATCAGTATTATATTGAGGATCACTAGATACAGGGGACACTGAAGCTGAGTTTGACTTAACTAAGGTCATCTAGTAAATTTATGGCAGAGATGGGATTCAAGCATTCTGAAAAACTTAGTCCCTGCTTAGTATGTTCACCGTTTTGTATAAAACATGTAGATGAAGAATTCAAATTCTTCAATTCAAATGCAATAATTCTGTTTCTACGTCAGCATATAATCAGTAGTACTGATTTAAGTATCCTGAAACTTTTAAAAACAGTTCACAGAATATGACAAAACGCTACTTAATTCCACAGCTGTATTTTAGTCCAACTGCTTTGCTCAAATCTAAGATAAAATTTTAGACTGTCCAAACTTTATTACCTGCAGGTTTGATCTTCAAATCCTGCCAGCTGGCAGTTCAGCCTGCAAACGAACGAATGGCATTTTGTTTAAACATAGCTTTTTGTTATCTTTTTTAGAATGCAGATGCTTCAGTTTTGCTCAGCGAGAAACACTGAAGAACAGAACGAGGAGCAAAAGGGAAGTTTGAAAATGACAGAAACATGTACTTTGTAACTTAAATCTCCAGGGCCAGATGAGCTCCCTTCTATGGCACTGAAGGAACCTGATGATGGTCTAGCTGATCCCTTATGTATTATATCTGAAGTTGAAGTGGCGGAGAGCAAGCGTTGCCCCAAACTTCAGAATGGGGAAAATGATCAAATCCAGGGAATTACAGACCATTCACTCTGACATCAAGAGTTGGAAGAACCTAAAACAAAACATGAAGAGATTCAGCCAAAAGACCATGAAAACAATGCAACCATGAAAAGAAATCAGCATAGATTTGTTAAGAAGCGTATCTCATTTATTCTCATCAGGTAATCTCTTTCACAGACTGTACAAACGGACCTACCAAATCTTGAAGACAGCAAAGCATTTGATGAAGTACTCGAGGACATTCTGATAAGCAAGCAAGTTAAGTATTGTCTGGACAATGTGAGATAGATATTAAATAGTGGGCCACAAGTTTCAGGTTTTCTGCTACTCAATATTGGATGAAAAGGTAGGAATGACTATCAGATTTGCAGATGATATAAAACTGAGAAGAATAGTTAATTCCCTAGAAGATGGAAATGTGAAGTTCTTTACTCAGAAAACCGAAACTAGGTGTAGGGATATCTCTTCTAATTTTAATTTTTTAAAAATTGTTGTTATTAAATGTATACACTGCCCATCTCACTATAAAAGTGACTCTGGGCGGCTTACAAATAAAAATTTGTAAAATCATTATAAAAATATGGAATAAAAATCATTATAAATATGGAAAGTACAAAAAACAAGATAAAAGGCAGAGAGCGCATCTTAAGCCACCAACCACCCCCAGGGCTGCTTGGATTTCCTGCTGGTCTCCTATTCAAGTACCAGCAGGGCCCAGTTCTGCTTCGGTCTTTCAAGTCCAGCTAAGATCAATTAGCTGCCAGCAGCCATGACACTGATGATAATCCTTGCAAACGGAGTGAGGCGGCTGCCAGCAAGGTGAGTAAGTTCCACAAAAGGCAGCTTCCAAACCACGTGAAGTAACAGTTCCACTTCAGTCTGCTTTGATCAGCCTTGGAACGCAAGTGCCAAGTCTACAATTGTATGGAAACAAAGCGATTCGGTCGTTCAAAGAAACACAGTTATGCAACCCGACAAGAGTCTTACCGGGCAAGATTTAGCCCAAGAGGGACACAAGCATGACTATGCCCATAAACTGGACGAAGAGCACCAGAGGGGTAAGAAACGACCACACGGGCCATAAGGAAATGTTGAAGCTGGGAAGGGAAAAAAGGAATGATCAATTTCAGTTTAGTATTACCAATTTCATGTGTAGCATATCATACTCAGGCTTAATCTGTCTATTATAGAAAAAGTCTCTAGCATTCATCTTGAAACTTCTTCTGGTAATCTATTCATAAATAAACATATGTTCACACACAGACACACAAATCTTATCCCTGTTTTTCACTCTCCCTAACCCCCTTACATTCCTCTCTTCTAGTATTCTAAATTTAAATAAATCCCTAATTATAAATAGAACTCTGTGATAAATACAGGTAGTCCTCACTTACAGACCGCAATAGGGACTTGCAATTCCATCGCTAAGCATCGCAGTCGTTAAGTGCAACATCATGTGACTGTGTCAACTTACGATGTCAGCTGTCAGCGGTTGTTAAGCGCAACGTCACATGACTGTGACTGGCAACTTCCCCATTGACTTTGCTTCTCGGAAGCCATCTGTGAAGCTCTCAAATGGTGATCACATGACCGCAGGACGCTGCAACCGCTGTAAATGTGAGCTGGTTGCCAAGCACCCGAATCCCGATCACGTGACCACGGGGATGCTGCAATGGCCACAACTACGAGGACTCGCCGTAACTTCAAACAGTCACTGAACAAGTGGTCGGTAAGCAAGGACTCTAATGGATATACTGTACATGTGTATGTACACTATAAGTAGCTAACAATCCATAAATTTTGTTTATTCTCTAGATAGTATAAATACACATTTGTAGATTAAAAGGTTACTTCATAAGATACATCAAGGAGTTAGACTGCACCGGTATTTAGGAAATATATATAATATAGATTAACATATGTTTTAAACCAATGATTTAAAACTGTCCTTTTTCCCTTGGTTATTTATAATCAATCTAGCCTATTTCACAGCAACACTATTAGGCAACCAGAGCAAGTGTAATTTTATTACATCTAATTCCATTTACCCTTCACTCCAGGCTGAATCTTGTTACAACATGAAATGTTTTCAAAAGAGCGAACAAAACTGTATTCTTCCCTCACCAATTCCATGTACAATTAACCAATGCAATGCAATTGCAATTGGACAACGCAAAGTCATTCTTTATTTTTAATGAAAAGAGTGAACCAAGTATCCCTTCAATTAACTTAAACACCGTGGAAGCAATGCCAACCTGGAAAGCTGGCATAATCCATTAAGCGAGGCACACGTTAAAAATATACTTTACTGCAGAAATAAACTTTATGGAATATGGATGGTCTGCCATGAATACCCACGGCTGCCTTGTGGGCCCGTATGGCTCCCAGCGGGCCCCTGGGGAATGCCCCCGCAATCTCGAGGGGAACCCTGGCCAAGCAATGGGAGGCGAGCCCCGCACAGGACGAGGCTGCTTCTGAGCGGCCGCCGCCTCCTCCTGGCTGAGCCTGGCAGGTTCCTTGGTTTACTGAGGACCCATGAGGAACGAAGCGGCAGAAACGACGCCTGGAGCACCAGTGGGTGAAGAAGAAAAGTGATGCTGACCGAGCACGCTCAACCCCCTGCAGCTCGCTTCTGGGTGCAATTCGAAGTGCTGGCTTTGGCCTATGAAGACCTTTACGGCTTGCCACCCGGGCACCTCTAGGGCCGCAGAGCTGGCCAACCTACTGGGTCACCTAGGGAGAAACTGATCCTATTGCCCTCCTTTTGGGAGGTCCGGCCAGGAGGGGCTGCTTCTTGGCAGCAGCAGCGGTTCCTCCGAACAGCCCCCCCCCCGTGGAAATCAGTATGGCCCCCTCCCTGACTGCATTCAGAAGAGGCTAACGCAGTGCTGTTCTGGAGGGTGTTGTTATTAGATCCATCTCTGTTTGATGTTCTGAGTTACTTGGCTGATTTTATTCCTACTGCGGGTTTTTTAACTGTTTTTTCTATATTGTGTTAACCATTGTCAGTTGTTTGATTGCAATGCGATATCAATGTAATAATAAAATATATTACCATGCTGGAAACATATTTTTCTTTATACCAACCACAGTTTAAGGAACAATAAGAGCTTCACAATTTTGAGAAAATTTACTGGTTTTACAAAAACAGGACATCGAACTCATTGTTCTAAAGGCCAGGTAAATAACTGATACCAATTTAATCCATTTATCTTCTTACAAGGATATGTTACTTGTTTATGAGGCCCCCATTTATTCTTCCCTTTAACAAATCTGGAGCTTCATCAGGACCAAAAGCCTCAACAACAGGTGGTGAAGCTAAATAAATGGCCCTGAAACACCCTGAACTAAATCAAACTCAATGTTAAATTTTACACAAGCTTTAAGAATTACTTCAGGAGAACTAAAGCTAACCGGATAGTACAGCATGAAGCCCCCTTTACTGTCTCCTCCCACAAATGCTTTTGATCGTTGCCTTTAAGCCAGTTTTCTCCATTCATATCCGCTTGTTCTAGGAGTGCTCAACTTACCAAACTGCTGCAGCAATAAAGCTAGCAGTTGTGATGGGAATGAGAGCAGGATAGCTGGCTTCATAGTCTTCAATTCCATGATACCATTCGAGGTATATGATGCAGTAGAAGGCCACCGACAGACTGACCACTAATAAACAGCTGCCAAGGACAAACCACCCGCTGCGAGAGAGAGAGAGAAAAGGGGAGCCGAGTAAGCGCCACAATAAGCTAACTGTCAGGGAGATAACTGGTGGAGGAGGAGGGGGCTCCCTCCAGGGGGATAAGTCTAAAGAAGGCCCCGCCCTAGTTTCTTGGGCCTTTTCTCTGAGCATCACCTTGAAGACAAGGTGGCTCTATACCGTTCCTGGGGAAACAAGGACACGCTTATCTACCTGCTTGCTTGGTATTAAGCTCATTGTGCCATTTTAAGAAAATTAAGAGCATTCTGACTAAATCTGCTTTATACTGTATGCCACAGCAGACAGCAGCATTTAACAACATTGGCAAATTCCCCAAGACGACCAAGGTAACCACATCTCTATCATGGCCAAGAAAGCTGGGCAAGTATGCCCAGAGAGTCATCAGGAGTTGAGGCCAACTCGGGGGACTCTGCACCTTCTCCCTGACTGAGCCTCCCTATCAAACTACTTCAGTTACTATCCTCTTTGCAGCCTTTGTAATCTAGACATAGATAGGAATAGTGACTTATCATTCAAATCATTTCAGAATAAGCAATTTATTTCCTCAAATGGGAACAACAGGAGGGGGGGCAGGACCAGCGCAGGCGGGCCGATTCTCCTTCAAACAATTTTAATAATTAACTTTATAATAAAATGTAAGCTGACCATACTTTGTTCAAATAAAGGAACAACTTTTATTTGTATAGAAACAGATCTTTACCTTTCTTTCTGAATAACTTCCTTAACAGTTTTAAAAAATTCAACGTAGTATGTAATAGCTATCGATGCCAATATCCAGAATGCAGAATGCATGTTCAGCCTGGGAAGAGGCTTCTCCTTCTTCTCCATGCTTGAACCTGGAACTGTAAACAAAGCCACTGTTATTCTGTAAAGTGCACTAGCTGAAGTCTAACGTTAACAAACAAAACAAAGCGCTTTGTCCTTTTTCTTCGTTGTGATGAAGCACCCAACCAGAACAGATCCTTCTCAAGGCTGCATGGCTCTTTCTTGTGTGCCTGTCAGAGAGCAGCGATTCTCTGCCCGCTATCCTGTGAGCACACAGCAAGGTTCCAGAGTGCTGGAAGATTCAGCACGGCTGTGCCAGGAAGCAGAGGAACCTTGTCTGAAGAAAAGGATGAAACAACAAAAAGAAACCACTTCCAAAGCCCTCCAATATTCCTTTTCTAAGCACTAATAATCACTAATCCAAACCTGTAAAATGTTTCTATCTAGAATTTTCCATCATTTCTTGAAACTCAGTAAATATATAAAATGGCAAACCATGCCAGCAAATCATTAGATGTTCTCACTGAACAATTCTATTCTTCCAGCTAGTTTAGTTTCCGTGATACAATGCAGGGAAAAAAAACCTACTCAAATCTTCTTAGAATTCACTTAACATCAAAGCAGCATACCTGTCTGCATAAAAGCCATGAGAACATATACAGGCCGCAAAATTCCTGAGATATTTTATCTCAATACCATAAAAATTAATCCTACAGAAATATTCTGCCTGAATTCTACAAACCTCAAAAATTGTTCAGCCATAAAGAAACCAAACCAATACTGTTTGGAAATGTAAACGTATCTATGGAGTCCTTGGTGCTCTCTGAGCCTTGTTGTTTTCTTGCAGAGGTTTCATTGCCAGACAATGAAAAACAGTGAAACAATGAAATGTCTGCAAGAAAACAACAAGGCTCAGAGAGCACCAAGGACTCCACAGTTCCACCCTGAGCTACAAATACTCTCTTCAATTGGTAAAACATATCTATCTGATATGATATACATAGTAATATAGAGAGATATCTATCTGCCCGGCCGACCTGATCTGGCAGGGTTGGCTCCCTCCGAGTAAACAATGCCATCTTTTGAGACCACAGAAGTGCACCTCCTCTGCAGCAGCGCCTGCCCTCTGGAATGTGCCCCCCCATTCAAACAGCCCCCCTTGCTGGCGCCGCAAAGGGCCCTGAAAACCTGGTCTTCACCCAGGCCGCTGTGAGGGATGTCCCTTTCCTTCTTTCTCTTGCTCCCATCTGGGTTAGTCATCTTTGCTCTTTTTAATGTTGTTTCCTTGTTTTAATTTTTTTTTCCATTTTTTGTAATACCTATCTGGCCACAAGAGATACCTGGATCGGGAGGCCGTCAGGCGGTCACTCCCGCCAGTCACTCCACGATTGGATTTTCATCAGGCATCGCGGCTTGACTACCGCAATCGGCTCTCCCTGGGGCTGTCCTGAATACCACCCAGGAGCTCCGGACGAGGGGCGCCGAGCCCGCTGCCTCACGGGCCGGTCATCGCCTGGAAAGCCCTCCGAAGCCCAGGGCCCGCCCCCCCAAGGGCGCTCCTACGGCTAGCCGTCTTCCCGCCGGGTTCGGTCCAGCGCGGCGGGCGGCGGAACAAGCCTGAAGCCGCCCTTCTGCCGATCCGAAGTGCAGCTGGCGCCGCCCGCGCAGGCAAGCCGAGCCCGTCGCGCGGCCCTCCGCAGGGCCCGAGTCAGGGGCGCGTCCGGGTGGTCGGCAGACCCCGAGGGTCGCCGCAGCCACTGCGGGAGCGTGCCCGCCCCGGTCCGTGCCCGCCCCGGTCCTCCGGCTCAGCGCGAGGCGGACACCTACCCGCCGCCCTGCTCTCCGGCCCCGCTCCGCGACCGCTCCCCCGCCGCCGCCGCCGCACCGACGCCTCGCCCTCGCCGCCGTCCGCCATCTTGGAGCCGGCGTGCGGTGGCCCGCCGGAAGTGGCGCGCCGAACCGGAAGCCGGGCCGCCCCGCTTTGCTTCCCGGGGGTTGGCGCTGCCGACAGCAACCCGCGTTCCTCACTTCATGATGGCAATGGGGAGTGCATCGGGGTTGCTGTCTTCCTTTCTACGGAACCAAGGCATGCCCTGCTCGTCCAGGAGGGAGGGAGTGTCCCCACCCAGTTGCCGATTTCTCCACTCCTACAAGGGCCAGGCCTTTGCGAGGAAGGAGGCTTCCTTTTAAGAAGGCGCCTATGAAGAAGATGCTGCCCGGAAAAATGTCACTTCGATCAGAGCTATTGGCGATTCGGCCGCCTGCATAATCTATTGTGCATCCCTCAAACAGATTTGGGCTCTTGATTACAGGGAATAAAAAGGGGGGAAAATCATAATGCAGTCATTTTTAGAGAGCAATTAATTCACAGTAAGTTAATTATGTGTATTTGTTATAATAAAAGGGACATAATTGGCTTGATACACACATTATGCTTAGCCATAGACCCAGTTTACAAGCAACAATGGTTGGCTTCACCCAACGTACCACCCGCACGGGCATGGAAGAGGCTGCCCTGTAAAAAGGGTGGAGGATCCACATGGCCAACAGGTACAGGAGGGAGGAGTGTTGGAGTCAGAAAGTGGGATGAGTATAGCCAAAATTAAACAATTACATACAGTTAGGGTTCCTGTTCTTAATACGATTATTTAACGTGCCTGCAAGTTAAGGGAGGCCCCATGACAACGTTTTCAGTTTTCATCATCTTCACATTTTAGCTGATTCACAGTGTAAAAAAAAAACGGACTGTGCAGTGCTTCGGGGCTGTCAGATACTAAAAATTAGTGTTCCTCAAAGAATAATTAAATCCCATAGAAGAATGAGGAAATCATTCTTCCTAAATGTCTATGAAGGTTCTCAGTCATCCAGGTGGAATTGTCTGTAGCTTGAATCATGTCAACTGGATTTCTATTTTCTTAGTAGAAACGTTTCGCTCCTTATCCAAGGAGCTTCTTCAGTCTGAGCAAAGTTGGTAAGGGAATCCTAAATATGTAAATATGACATATGTAAATATGTCACAGCTACCTAGGAACATATTTAGGATTCCCTTACCAACTTTGCTCAGACTGAAGAAGCTCCTTGGATAAGGAGCGAAACGTTTCTACTAAGAAAATAGAAATCCAGTTGACATGATTCAAGCTACAGACATTCTTCCTAAATAGCTGCCAAAAATTCTGAAACGGAAAAGAGAGAGCGATGCATATAGGTGATAATGAATCCGGAGGGAGACAACCCATTAACACCAACCTCCAACACATACCTGCCTGAGCACCAAGGGATAATTGCATAACAAGGGCTTGGGAAGGAAGGGATAGAAATAAGCAAACTCCTCTTTCTGTGTCAGTTTCAGAAACAATCAATGGGTAGTTAAAACAAAACCAGCCTGTCAGACCAGGAAAGAATGAAGGTGCTTAAGGAAGATGCAAATAGATATCTTGAAAGACTGTCAGTCTGACACTTTGCAAACTTGTGTAAATATGTAAACTGAATATGTAAACTGACCTTTCTTTGAATTACATGTATAAAAGAAATGAATGAACCTTGCTCATTGCTCTCTATACTAGTCAAATTTGTGGCGGTATGAGAGAAGCCTCTTTTGCAAAAGACCAATAAGAAAGGAACTTAGCGCTGCTATTTGCCAGTTCAGTCTTTTATTTTTGTGGGAAAAGGAGCCAAATCTCACAGGGCTGAAGGGAAAACGGCACTTTGAGCATATATGTATATGAATTATCTCATTTCCTACTGTATCAAAACAGTTATTTACTGGCCCATGTTGTTCTTTATTAAAATCATAGATTTTCAACAGCCAGAGTTGACTTAGGACCCGGTTACCCAGTGGAGTAAAGAAGTAACGTGTGAATCAATTCTCATTTTGGAGGTTTCACATAAAGGACTAAAAAGTGGGGAAAACCTTATTATCCCACCCCGAATTTCACATTTAATATGATGCTTTAAAATAGTTTGTGTATAGTCAAGACAATGCATATGTTTCTACAAGTATTTTATTTCTACTGCCTATACTTTGAAAAAATGAATGTGAGGCATTTTTGTGGTTAATAACAGAGATGCCATCTGAAAAGTAAATCAGGTCCATATTGCAAAATGAAAAAAAAAACATATCTGCAATTGCACGCTAAGTATTTCAGCTCAGAAAGGGTCAACAAGGAAGGAAGGAAGGAAGGAAGGAAGGAAGGAAGGAAGGAAGGAAGGAAGGAAGTTTCTGTAAAAATAAAGCATTAAGATTTACCTGCAGCTTGAAGCATGTCAACTGGATTTCTATTTTCTCAGTGGAAACGTTTCGCTCCTTATCCAAGGAGCTTCTTCAGCCTGAGTAAAGTTGGTAAGGGAATCCTAAATATGTTTCTAGGTAGCTGTGTGACTTCACACCTGGGGCTAGGTCATGGTTATATTGAGATGTTATTTTTAAGTCCTTTTATCATCTAAAGGAGGATTGTTAAGATCACCATGCTGCTGTTGAGCTTGTGAAATGGTCTTAATCTTCCTAGGCACAGAAGACAAAGCAGGGAGGAAGATGGGGGAAAGATTGTGCCTGAGGCCCCCACCTCTATTCAAGGAAGGATTTTCCAAGTTGGCATAAATGGATTCCTTGACCCCTCTCTCAAACCACCTATCTTCTCTGTCTAAAATGTGAACATTAATGTCCTCAAATGAGTGTCCTTTTTCCTTTAGATGAAGATAAACTGCTGACTCTGGTCCTGTGGTGTTACTTCTCCTGTGTTGGGCCATCCTCCTGTACAAAAGTTGTTTGGTTATTAATTAATTAATTAATTAATTAATTAATATTATTAATTAATTGGTTATTAATTAAGACCATTTCACAAGCTCAACAGCAGCATGGTGATCTTAACGATCCTCCTTTAGATGATAAAAGGACTTAAAATAACATCTCAATATAACCATGACCTAGCCCCAGGTGTAAGGTCACACAGCAACATATTTAAGGATTCCCTTACTAACTTTGCTCAGACTGAAGAAGCTCCTTGGATAAGGAGCGAAACGTTTCCACTGAGAAAATAGAAATCCAGTTGACATGATTCAAGCTACAGATGATTTAGTAGCAATTCAATTGCCATGCAAAACAACCATTATTTTTCCCCTACTTCTGGCGCTGTTACAAGGACAGGTGATTGCCACCTTGGCCACACGACTCAACCAAATCATAACAGAAAAAGCCATGCTTTGACTATCATTTGTGCTCTGTAGCTAGTTTACTCCAGGAGAAATGTGGTTCCACATCTTTGTGTTGTTATGATGCAGTTAGTGTCATGGAAAGAAGTGATGATCCCAAACGGGAGAAAAACAGTTAATAGTATTTTACTAATATCTCACAATTTGCACTGTCTTATTTGATGTATTTCTGCTTGCATTCTTCTTCTTTATATTACCACCAAACTCTTGAATGCACAGAGCCAGGAACATAATCAGTATACCATCTGTGGAAATGCAACCAGATGCTACAGTCCAGTCTGAGTTTGACTTCGAACAACCAGTTGAGTTCAAGTGAGAATTCTCATGTGTGTATTAAATTACTTTGCAACCCCAAATTGACCCTTTAAGGAGACGACATGGATAATGGTGCGTTTGATGCAAGGAATGCCCTAGCTATAAGCAGGTATGCATTTGAACAGGATGAGAAGAGGCAAGAAAGCAAAATAAGGTATGCTTGGGAAGCTAAATGGAAAACTGAAAAGAGGAGATAGTGTGTTATTACATCCTGGCCCACATCCTGGCCCACACACCGTGTTTACAAATTACACTGAAATAAGAAAAATATGCCCAACTGATAGTCCTGACAAAAGTTGTTTTTGCCTCTAATTGAAAAAAAATAGGGCAAGACTATCAAAAAGATACCTGTCTTTTTATGCATAAATAGATTTCTGCAATTACAGAATTTTGTTCATGCTATATTATATTTTTCACTGTCCACTCAGTATCACTTCTGACAAAATGAGTAAATTGATTCCCACTCTTAACATCAAGGCTGCAGTGTTGTATATAGCTTCCCTGAAAGTGCCCCTTAAACAAAGCGAGATTTTATTCTAATAGCATCCATAAGATTTCATTCATTCATTTCATATAATAATAATGTATATGTATATGTATATGTATATGTATATGTATATGTATATGTATATGTATATGTATATGTATATGTATATGTATATGTATATGTATATGTATATGTATATGTATATATATGTATATATATGTGTATGTATGTATGTATATATATATATATATATATATATATATATATATATATATGCTGCCCGACTCCCAGCAAGTTTTTAAGACATTGAGAAACTTTCGTTCTTACAGATTGATGTAACAACCTTATATCTGAAGCACTTACACATTCTTAGGAGCACAGAACTTTCTGCATAGAATGAACAACATATGTTTCTCAGGGTTTCTTTGTTTGTAAGATTTCTATCCTTCCTTTCCTCAAAAAAATCAAGGTTCCTTGATTGTGGAACTCCTTTTATTTCTCCCCACCGCATACAAGATGGATAATAATTCAAAACAATTTTTATTTATTTCTATTTATTAGGGAGCATAGTTGAAAATAGAAAATTTCTGAAAACAAGTAGAAGCATAGCAATTTTGTGACATTTCTTTTTGTGGAAAAATGAATGGGGAAATCCTATAGGGTGGGAAATCCGCTGAGGGTTAGGCTCCCTTCAAATTGGTCAGAAAAACCATAATCACAGTTACATTCGGTGAGCCTCTCTGAGCATAGTGAACCTCCAACTTTTCCATTCTGACTCATTAAACAGACCTGACAAAATGAATGGGGAAATCCTATAGGGAAGGAAATCCCCTTAGGGTTAGGGTTAGGCTCCCTTCAAATCGGTCAGGGAAACCAATCTTTAATAAAACAATTCCTTGATTTTGTGCTTTGCTATGGCAATTTCTTTTAAGGGAGCGTGGTGGCTCAGCGGGTAAGACGCCAGGCTTGTCGATCGGAAGATCACAAGTTCGGAGGTTCAAATCCCTAGCCCCACGTGACGGAGTGAGCTCCCACACTTGCCCCAGCTCTTGCCAACCTAGCAATTCGAAAGCATGCCAATGCAAGTAGATGAATAGGTACCACTTTGGTGGGTAGGTAACAGCATTCCGCGTGCATCATGCCGGCCACATGACCACGGAAGCATCTTCGGACAGCGCTGGCTCTTCGGCTAACAAACAGAGATGAGCACCGGCCCCTAGAGTCGGACACGACTGCACAAATGTGCGGGGGCAGCCTTTACCTTTACTTATGGCAATTTCACTCCATTAGTCTAATTCCATTCCCGCCCCCCCAATGCAGAAAACAGATGGTCCTCTTTGATTCAATTTTCTCTTCTTATCAGAACTTTCATGTCTCCTCTGGTTTATATGTGATTATTTGAGGATTCAGAGAATCAGTCATGCATTTTTTCCTTTAAGATGCAGCAGTATTCTCTAACAAGGAAACCAGAGAATAAATATTAAACTTATTCATGGTACGTTTTAAAAGACTATATTGTTCTGGATGCTGAGCTGTCGTCAAAGGTTACCAGACCTCACAATCAAGATATTCAGCAATTGTTTCTCCCAATTAAGCTTCCGGGGGGGGGGGGGCGAAATCCTCACTCAGAGAAAAGAGATCTTCTAACTTACTTTTCTGCTCTGTTGGCCAAAGGAAGCATATTGAATTTCCCATCTGTACTTTAAGAGAAAGTGATACTTTATATGCAAGTTTAAATTCTGCTGGGTCAGAAAACATTTGTTGTGAAGATTTGTTCTTTGCATTTGTTAAATACACTGGAAAACCAGCTTAAACTGCAGTATAAGAAAATGAGTTTTAATCATCTCTATATTTTACTAAAAGAAACATTGCATTGAGGTGTCTTTGAAGTTTCAAATTCAGCCAGATCGCTTTTTCAAAACACATACTTTTCCTCTAAATATTAAGAGCCTTGTTTTATCCAAGAAGTACATTGTTTTTGAAGATCATTCAGTGGCCTGTTAGAACCAGTGAATGGAGCATAGCTTAACGTTGTGTAAACTCATGCGCAGAAAAAGGAATATTGTTTAAAAACACAGCCTGTGAGCACGTTAGAGAGATTCAGGTTCTTATTCTTACACTTTTAGCCCACCCAAGCATAAAGAAACACACACTTAGACATTTCAGGTACAAAAAGTAAGTACAAAAGAGTTCTTACATTTATTTTGTCCAGGTACAGCCATTTCAGCAGAAAATTGGTTTCAGTTATTCTTTCTGTTCCCTAAACTGTATACCTCTGGCCCTGTTTGCTGCCAGAGGCTGCGTGGAAAAAAAAAGGGGGGGGGAATCTCCTAGGCCCATCCATGTGGCCAAGATGGATGGAGAGCAGCTTGCATGCTGCTTCTCTGTCGGTGGAAGGAGCAGAGAGAGAGAGGAAATGGGATGGGCATCAAGCAGCTTCCTCTAGAAGCACAGAGTTTGCCTCCTAGAGCAAACACCCATATGCTAATGAGGCATGCTTGATTTGCCGGATTCTAACAGTTTTAGTGTGACTCTTTCATATATTCCTTAAAAGGATATGTTTCATTCCTTTTCAGCAAGACCACAATGGGTATAGCCCCTCCTGACAGGAAAAATCTAAAGAGCCCCATGTGGATACATGCAGAACTCACTAAAATACTGAAGAAAAAACAGGACCGGGACAGGAAGTGGAAGGAGCTTGAACAGACACAAGGAGAACACAAGGGAGTCTCCAGAAACTGTAGGAACTATGTCAGAAAAGCTAAAACTCGGGATGAGTGGAGGCTTGGAAGAGATGCCAAAAAGAACAGAAAAGGGTTCTTCAGGTATGTTAGAAATAAAAGGAAAGCCAAGGAGTTTGTAGGTCCATTGCAGGGCGAAAGTGGTGAAGTGATCGTGACAGGACAGGGACAAATGGGAGGGAGTTCAAAGGAGGGCTGCTAGGAGTCTTCAAACACCTAAAGAGCTGTCTGTAGCTTGAATCATGTCAACTGGATTTGGATTCCAGTTGACATGATTCAAGCTACAGACAATTCCACCTGGATGACTGAGAACCTTCATAGACACCTAAAGAGCTGCCAACACAGAAGAGGGAGCAGGCAGGATAGAGCCAACAGGTTAAAATTACAAGGAAGAGGTTCAGGATAGACCTCAAGAGCAATGTCCTGACTATGAGCTGTCAGCCAGTGGAACACTCGAAGAACGAGCATGAGTTGTTCTTCATTAGAGACCTTCAGATTGGAAGACTGGTGGGTCATGTGTCATCCTGCCGCAAGCAGGGAGGTTGGCCTAAGCAATCTCTATGGCCCCATCTAACTCCAGGATTCTAGGATTCTTCATTCCTTTCAGGACATGTAATGGAGCACATTCTGGCTCTGGTTGCCAGGAATGAAGAATTATTTATTTACTTAATTTGTTATTGTTGGAGTCTGGAAGGTTAGAAAAACACTCCAAGCAGAAAATGACAATCTTGCAGAGTAGAAGCACCCAGAAAAGACTTGCACATACAGCTTAATTAACGTTCAGAAATAAAACAGTCTTCACACATTAGTTAGTTGAAGAAAAATAAAGATAGCTTACATTTTTATTCAGTAGATCTTGGTTACAAGCAGTTTCATGGTAGAAAGGCTTAATCATCTCCGATCTGCATGCAAGCGAGATATTTCGGACGAGACCCACATAGCCATGTGGCCCTCCTGTGTGCACATGTGCTTAGGAAGAAGGGAAGATGGAGAATGGCCCTGAAAGACCCAAGAAGGAGCAGGAAACAGGAAGTCAGGTGACCCAGGCACCTCCCACAAACACAGTAGAGATACGCTTCAGTAGAAAAGCCCTCTCCTATGTTTGTGAGACAATGCTGAGTTGACTTCCGATAATCCTAACAGTTATTACCATCCAGCTCACAAAATGTAACTCCAAGTGGCTAACATAGGATCAAAACCAAAATAAGATAAACAATAAATATAGAAGAACCACAACAATACAATATAAAACAGAACAAACAGAGGGTCAAACCACAACATACTGAAAATCCTGAATCGATTTTCCAAATGGGCTCATGAACAAAGTGACCCAGCACTTAGGGGGGAAACCCAAGCTCTATGGGAGGCCAGTGGGTTTGAGGCCATCTTTTCTGTGCTGGCTTCGCTGGCTGCTAGGATGTTTTTTAGCGGACTATAAATCTGCCACAGCCAGATACAAGTTGTTCGACAAGTTAGCAGAGCCATTGCCCTGCTGCTTTATGCAGACGACGCTGCAGCTCTTTCCAGAACACCAAAAGGCCTTAAAAGAGCTCTGCGAACTCTAGTCCAATACTGCAACAATGATCATCTGGAAATAAACTATAAAAAAACCAAGATTACGGCATTGCCAAAAGGCTGAAGTTCTGTTCACGGAGTGTTAATGGCCATAGAATGAAACAAGTGACTTGTTTTAAGTATTCGAACTAGATTCATCTCTGATGAGTAGACATCCTGGTTGCTCAGACTCAGACTATTCCCTAGACAAACTGCCTTTTGTTACAGCGCATGTGGCTAGGTTTTGTGCAGAAGCACAGAAGATCTGCCGGACCCTGATGGGCCGATTTTCCATTAGCCAAACACATTGTGTGTAACTGTAATTCGTTTAAATTGTAGGTATTATCACTTTTTTGTAATTTTAGATGTTGTTATACTTTATATAATTTTAGTGTCTATTTTATAATTTAAATATAGTCTGTACCCTGGACCCCACTCACAGATGTTAGTTAGGCTGTTTTATTTGCGCTGGTTCACCTCCTTCCTCCAGGGCCGGTCCCAATCAGTGGTGACAGGAGATGAGAGATCCGACCCTCGACCCCTCCTTTGTGGGGTGCCACAGGGTTCGGTGCTCTCTCCTCTCCTGTTTAACATCTGTATGAAGCCGCTGGGTGAGATCATCTGTCACCACGGGATGAGGTATCATCAATATGCCGATGATACTCAATTATATATCTCCATCCCGGGTGAGGTAAGTGATGCGGTGGCTGCCCGGTCCAAGTGTGGCTGTGGGGGTCTGGATGGGGAACAACATGCTTCGACTGAACCATGGTAAGACGGAGTGGCTGTGGATTGATGGCTTCTCTGGATCTGGGAAGTTGTCATCTTTAGATCTGGACGGGGTGGCACTACCCCGTTCAGACTCAGTGCGGAATCTGGGGGTCCTTCTGGACTCACGGCTCCTGCTCAAAGAGCAGGTGGCAGTCGTGGCCAGAAGGGCCTTTGCGCAATTCTGTGTTGTGTGTCAGCTACGCCCTTTCCTGGATCGGGATGCCCTCTGTACAGTCACTGATGCCCTTGTCATCTCCCATGAGATGACACTCGCTATTGCAGTGCGCTCTACATGGGGCTACCCTTGAAGAGTATCCGGAAGCTTCAGCTGGTCCAGAATGCGGCTGCGCGCGCAGTTATTGGTGCCCCAAGATCGGCACATTTGACACCTCTGCTGCGCCAGCTGCACTGGGTGCCAGTATGCTGCCGGGTCCAGTTCAAGGTGTTGGTTATCACCTTTAAAGCCCTACATGGCACGGGACCATAAAATGGAGAAAACTTAAAGGAGGTCGATATCTTCCGATATCTTGGCTCCCATCTCCAAGGTGACGGTGGCATCAGCGGTGACATGCGAACAAGGGTGAATGTGGCCTGGCTGCGTTGGCGAGAACTCACCGGTGTGCTTTGTGACAAATGCCAATCCATCTCAAATCTAAGATCTATAAGACGATTGTCCGCCCTGTGGCATTGTATGGCACCGAGTGTTGGGCAGCAACAAAGAGTGTAGAGAGCCGTCTCCATGTTATGGAAATGCGCATGCTCCGTTGGATATCGGGCATCTCCCTACTCGACCACATCACAAATGATGCCATTCGACAACAGCTAGGCATGTCATTAATTACAGAGAAGATGAGAGAAAGCCGGCTTCATTGGTACGGACACGTCCTTAGAGCGGCACCTTCTATTGTCGCCAAAATAGCTTACCATCTTAAGATCGATGGCCAACGGCCACGCGGGCGACCAAAACAGAGATGGCAGGACACCATCAATAAGGACATGCAAATTGATGGGCTACGACCTGAGGATGCGGATGATCGGGCAAAGTGGTATTTCAGGATCCGAAAAGCAGACCCTGCGAAAATAGCGGGAAAATGCTAGGAAGAAGAAGATGGCATGGGACCAGGTTACCTGTGGGACCGTCTCATCCCATGCTACGAGTGATCGCCAATGAATGAATGAAATGAATGAATGATAACATCGAACCATCCCACTTGATCATGCAGAGAGGGCATGCTGCAGATCCCATTGGTAAGGGAATTTCACTTGATGGGGTCCAGGAGGCGGGCCTTCTCTGCAGTGGCGCCCACCCTCTGGAACATTCTATTCCCGGAGGTGATAAAGGCCCCCTCACTCCTGGCCTTCAGGAAAAAATTGAAGACCTGGTTCTGCCACCTCGCCTGGGATGGGATGGGTAACAGCTCCTCCTGGGGATGGCTGGCACCATAGAGCCCTCTTTTAAATATGATCTTATAGCCCCTGGATTTTATATTTAACTTATTTTTACTTGTATGGTGTTTATATCGTATTGAATTGTATTTTATGTATTTTAATTGATGATTTTATTGTAAACCGCCCAGAGTCCCCCTTTGGGGGAGATGGGCAGTGATAGAAATTGGAAAAATAAATCTATTTTAACTTTGTCTTAAATTTTATTTTGTTTATTATCTATTAAGATAAGGTAAAGGTTCCCCCCGCACAGTTGTGCAGTCGTGTCCGACTCTAGGGGCCGGTGCTCATCTCCGTTTGTTAGCCGAAGAGCCAGCGTTGTCCGAAGACGCTTCCGCGGTCATGTGGCCGGCATGATGCACGCGGAACGCTGTTACCTACCCACCAAAGTGGTACCTATTCATCTACTTGCATTTGCATGCTTTCAAATTGCTAGGTTGGCAAGAGCTGGGGCGAGTGCGGGAGCTCACTCCGTCACGCGGGGCTAGGGATTTGAACCTCCGAACTTGCGATCTTCTGATCGACAAGCCTGGCGTCTTATCCGCTGAGCCACCACGCCCCTATTAAGATAGATTTATATATATTCACTGACTATGAAGGTTCTCAGTCATCCAGGTGGAACAGTCTGTGGCTTGAATCATGTCAACTGGATTTCTATTTTCTTAGTGGAAACGTTTCACTCCTTATCCATCCTTATTCTTCAGACTGAAGAAGCTCCTTGGATAAGGAGTGAAACGTTTCCACTAAGAAAATAGAAATCCAGTTGACATGATTCAAGCCACAGACTATATATTCACTGAGCACTCTGCTTGTACTGGTCTACAACTGTAATAAATTGAATTAAATAGGTAGCAGAGAATAAATGGCCTTTGAAAACGTTCTTCGCAGGACCTTGAAGCTGGTCTATGCTTATGGTCAAATGGATTGAGACCAGTAATCAAACGATCAGGCACGAATCCAGAGGAGAGGCAAGAGAGACAGGGCAAAGCAACTTCCATGCAGGTGAATGCTGAGCTTTGAAGACTTGTTCTCAGCACTTTCCCCAGGGAGGATGTGCAATTCACATCCTATGTTTTATTGGCCTGGGACTATAAATACAAAACTAAATTCATAAATTTGAATTGGATTCAGTGCTAGATTACACGTTTGTTAGTTTTTCACTATCACTTTCTTAAAGGGCGGGGCCTCCTTGCTCACCTACCCCTTTGCAAACCAGAGGCTGGGTTCATGCATCACCATATCCAAAGCAACCCCTTTATGTTATCCTAAAGTGTAAACCGGGCCAAGGAATGCTCGAGCCCTGCTCCATTTCATCGTACAAAGAACGAATGTTTCCGCAGGCAAGCACCCCTCTCTGTGATTTCACGTCCTATGTTTGGTAGGGAACATGATCTCCATCTGGCAGTCCATTAATGGCAACGAGATGGTGGATTCAACAGACCTTTGAGTCTACTCTAGCAGAACAGTGACCTTCAGTAAAGAGACTGAAATATCCAAGGGCTATTTTGAAAGGCCTACAACAGGAGCTTTCGTATGTATAATTTAGCATGCCTGGTTCAACGTTCAAAGGACCGGGAAAAGGCTGGCTTCTAAGGAGCATTTACCACTGTCGGATATTTTTCTGTGTAGCTCCCCCCGTGCGTGAAGAGTGCACTTTTCAGGGACACTGAAATGCCTCAGCCACACCTGGCTTGCCTTCTCTGGGCACAGGAGTTAAGCAGGGGCAGGCCCGGTCCGTCCTTAGCTGGGGCATCTCCAGGAGATCCTAGGGCCGAAGTCAGACAAGGATCTTAAGGAAGCATCTCTGAAGAAGGCAACACCAAGCCACTTCCCAAGAAAACAGCACAGGTGTGTCCACAAAGCCATCAGGAATCAAACGCAAGCACAACTTTATTTAATCTAGGAACGATCCGGCTTCTCATCTCTATTAGATATTGGAGTGCCCTTAGATGTGCCGTCTGCTTAGGACTGCCTTTGAAAATGATGCAGCAGCTTCAGCTGGTTCAAAACTGGGGGCCTGGCTGCCAGCCAGAGCGGGTAGACTTAGCCCCATGACACGCTGTTGCTTACCCGCTTGCTTCTGGCTCCAGTTCAGAGTGCTGGGATTTAGCTTTAAAACCCTCTAACCTTAAAGGGTTAGATAAACAGGTTTAGCCCCAAAACCATGTTAAAATTTTGATCTTTATTTGTTTGTGTGGTGCTAGTTAAGTCTTGAACTTGAAGGGGCGTGGTGGCTCAGCGGGTAAGACGCCAGGCTTGTTGATCGGAAGATTGCAAGTTCGGAGCTTCGAATCCCTAGCCCCGCGTGACGGAGTGAGCTCCCACACCCTCCCCAGCTCTTACCAACCTAGCAATTCGAAAGCATGCAAATGCAAGTAGATGAATAGGTACCACTTCGGTGGGAAGGTAACAGCATTCCTGTGCGTGTCATGCCGGCCACATGACTGCGGAAGTGTCTTCGGACAATGCTGGCTCTTCGGCTAACAAACGGAGATGAGCACCGGCCCCTAGAGTCGGACACGACTGCACAACTGTGCTGGGGGAACCTTTACCTTACCCCTAAGCATAAGCAGAGTGCCTGGGTGCAGAACAAGTTTTTTACTGTCTAAAACCTAGATGAAATGGCCTCAGCTTACCCCCCAAGGACGACACTGGACCCACAAAAGCTAGAGAAGTAGCAGGTGTTGAGAAAGATGCTGAGTCCTTTCCTTGGGTTGCTCAACCCATCTGCTTGGCTCCAGGAATACTCTTCTCCCATCGTCCAAAATTCTGCCAACCGTCCATGTATGTCGTGGTTTGAGAAGCAGAGAGATCTATTTCCCACCCTACCCTGACCCAGCATTCTGTGGGCATGCACAGTTGACAAAGGCAGGGGGATAGAATTCTCATCAGGAGAACCCAAACAGAAGTTAAAGTAAACTCTGCTCTTATTATTTATTTGTACAGATTTTCATTATCTATCCTTGCAGTTTTTAAAATTACATACTCTGCATTTATCCCAAAGGAAGATGATCCCTCCCACCCCCAGGAAGACCAGGTAAGAAAAACTCCTGGGCCTTCTTGGTGAATCTAAGACGACGGTTGTTTTAAAAGTAAATTCTTCAAGTGAAAAACACTTTCTTTTCAGGTAAGTTCAGTACTGGAATGTTATCAAAAGGTCCTGTTCCCCTCAGAAGGAGCCAAGCCGTGATACGGCTTTTAACATTGGTCACTTTCGGTTGGAAGAAATACTTCATCTGAATCAATGCACTTCCCACTTATTTGGCTCATATTTCTTCAGCCGGCTTCTTTTTTCTAGCGTAACATGAAATGAAATGCCACATCTAAAGAGCAAAAGCCACATTGATGGTCTCTTTCTGTCAAATGAACAACTGCCAACTCAAGGCTTACTGCTCTCTCTTACTGCTATGGCACTTATATATTTATTGATTCAGAATATTCTATTATGTCCTTGAAAGTTTAGAAAGCATACAATCACTGAGGTTGCAGAGGAAATCAAACAGAAAATGTAGCTTAATAACACAAGAAATACTTCAATGGAGTTTTTGTCTTTTATAAAACGTATCCATATGTTTTTTTCTAACTTTAATTTTCATATGTTATACAAAAGAAAATAAATTTGTAATCAAATACAGCTATATTTTGTTTCCATATAACAAAAACAGTTTTCTAACTGTTAATAAAACTGACAATGTACAAAATCAGATCACTTGACCCCTAAAAAACTATTTTAGAAGTTTAACCTTTTCTTTTAAAACTCTAAATTTCGGATTGCTGCTGACTTTCTTATTAAATAGCGCCAGGGTTTCCTCTTCAGATTTATGATGGTCGCCTGTAACCGCATAATACTGAGCTATAACCTAGAAGAGAAAAGGAAATGAGGTATTACCATCCAAAGTTTTGATACTGTTTTCAGTTTAAGCGATTTTCTAGGATCAGCCTCACAAGCACCCTCCTTCAGCAAATTATAAGGACAATCTATGTGTGCAGATGTATACTTTTCCTTTCACTTAATTATTGAAAATAATCTGCACATACAACTTTACTTTCAGATTATGTGGACCTGTTGATTTAATTATATTTTTTCCTGTGCTTAAAAATCTGACCAGACTACTACTCTTAATCCAAACTATTTATAGCTTTTAGGAAATCAGTGGAAATGGTAGTTTTTCGCTGTGCCTGGGGTGTAACAACATTTCGCTAATGTTGTTCGCTCTGAGCTCTGCTGCTTCAGTCACTGAAGCAACTCTAGGCGGCTCACACATGAGAGGTAAAAACAACAAAATGAAAATCAGAAAAGAAAACAAGAGCCAAGAAACCAGTAATACCTCCAGCCAATTCTGAGCAGCTTGAGAATAGGGCATCTGCGCCTGCCCACTATCAAGACCTGTTAAAGCCTCGAACTACATGCCTGCAAAACTCCTATATGGATAAGCTTCTGATAGCATTTAATTCTCCCACTTTTAATGTATTAAAGCTTATTAAAAATAGATGCTGTCCCAAATGTGGAGAACAGTATTATATTAGCAAATACAATAGTTGTTCCCAAACAGGAAGTCCCAGAAATCATCGCAGTGGCTCAGCTGGAAATTTTTTTTTCAAGTCCACAATTTTGGAAGGTGTCCAGATTAAGGACGGTTGATATTCCGCGGCAGGAAGTCCTGCCTTAAAGGAAGTGCGCAAGGCCGGTTAAAGGCCAGAAGCTGCAGTCCTAAAGATACTGAACCGCACGCAAGAGCCACTGAGTTCCACTGGACTTATCAGTAAGGCTAAATGTGGCAATCCATTTACACATGTATTTTATTTAGACTGGGATCAAGCTGGGGTTTGCACTCATACACTGGACGATGCTCTCAATACTGCCTTGGGGAGAGAATATCAGCAATTCTCCTTTTCCATGCATGAACAGAACTGCTATCGCTTGTACAAGAGGTGGGCTTCCCAATCTAATTTAATTTTCGAAGCTGAAGTCAAAAGCATTTTCTGAGTAATCAAGTTTAAGCACGGAGCACAAATTACTGCAACGGCAGACACTGAGTTAAAATGTGGCTTGCTGGCTGTCAGACCTTGGTTTTCAGTTGCGTGAAATGAATTATTGCAAACAGTGGATTTACTGCACAGGAGTTATTTAAGAAAGAGCCACCAACCAGTAAGACTCAGCCTCACATCATGCTAGAATTATAACAATTTAGCAGCCCGCTGCAATTTAAAGGCACTTTCCCTTTAATTCAGTAGTGCTTCCTCTTGAACTTAACATTGTTTCACAAAGTGATGCAACATACCTTTTTCCTTAATTTCTTAATGGATATTTCATTGTCAGGTGCTTGCTTCAGAACAGCTCTTATTGTTCCTTTCCAGTTGAATTTACCTGTAGAATTGATAAAAGATACTTTAAATGATCTCCATACATTTTGATCTAAATTGCTAAAGAAACTTAGCACCACTCAAATGTAACACTAAGGACTTCTTAAATAAGTCTGCAGTAATATAATCTTGGGGCTGTTAAAATATTGCCACTGAGAATAGTACTGAAAGTAATTGTGTCCGTGTGCACTCCTTCGAGTCAGCATTGACTCCTGGCAACTGCCTAAACTGGTCCCTGCTGTTTTCTTGGCAAGATTTCGAAAGTGGTTTGCCCTGGCCGCCTCCTTCCTGGGGCTGAGAGGGACCGGCCCAAGGTCACCCAGCCGGCTTTTGTGCCTAAGACGGGACTAGAACTCAGGGTCTCCCGGTTTCTACCCAGGTGCCTTAACCACACCACCAAATTGGCTCTCAAAAGTAATCTTATTCTTCTGGTATAAGAGGATTATAAAGAATACTTTATTTAAAAAAGACTCTCTCTTAGAAATCAGCTTCTAGGACTCTCTCTCCAACAGGCAAAACATATGGCCTTCAACCCAGAAAATAATAGCTGCATTGATTGGGATTAAATGAAGTTACATTTATTAGGGCCAAAAGACCTGAGTAACAAAACACAGATATAATGTTTTAAAAGTTTAATGTAAGAAAAATCAGTTTGCCAAACAAAATGAGTGGGTAAATATAAAACATTTAAAAACTCAAGACCTTGCATTTATAGCTATAGTTAAAAATTTTGCTGTCATCACTGTAATTTTAGGATTTTTATCTGAAAGTAAAATTTTGACGTATTCAGAAATATCACCTCCTGGCCTTGATTTTAGAATAGGCCAGATTATATCCTGCTGGAAACACTTATAAAATTTGCAACGCACCAAAATATGATCTACAATTTCAACATCAATACCATTGCAGGGGCAATATCTTTGAAAGATAGGAAGCTTTTGAAATCTACTGTATAGTGTATTTGATGGCAACGTGTTTAATCTGGCTTTAAAGAAAGCTATTCTATACGCACTTAAATGCAAACTGCTAAGTTTTATAGGGAGCTGAACTGCAATTTATTCCAAAGACCAAGAGTAAACAGAGAACTTTGGTTTCTGCTCTACTGAGTTGTCCACAGTCTTTCTTATTACAATAAAACGCCCATGTCACAGCCCTAGAAAACAAATAATCGGGATCAGTGCCAATCTGACCAATATTTGGGGTCACCTGTTTAAACCACGCATCAGCAAAAGAATCATTCGCAATTAGTCCTTCCTTGTTTTTAAAGCACGTACAGTATTTGGAAGCAGAATCTGGTTGTACTGTATTTATCCCAGCGTATGTTTTCAGAAGCTCGGTTAAATAAGAGCATTTTTGTGTTGCAAATCCTGCTATTCTCCTGGAAACCAGGCAATGTCCTCTGAAAACAGAAGCTTGGTTAAGTACAACCAGGTTCTGCTCCCAAATATTTTGCAGATACCTAACTTGAGCTATACCGAAGTACCATAAAAAGAATCTCCTTTGAGTCAAACTGAACTCTCGTTCATGTCATTTTCTTGGTAACAGTACAGATATGCCTTGCAATCATTACAAGGCGAGCCTACAGCCTGATATTTATATTTTTTATGAAGAACTTTGCTTTTATTATATTTTAATCTGTGGTTATTTTAATTTTATTGTAAACCGCCCAGAGTCGCTCTTAGTGAGATGGGCGGTGACAAAATATGAAATATAAATTAACTAACTAACTAACAAATAAATACATATATACAGTATATATTCTCTGACAGGCCTTCATCCACGCAGGAGTGACACTGCTCTTAGGGCTCTGAGCTCAGCCAAGGGCAGCCTTGGGGACCACCACCCAGCTGGGGAAAAGTGTCATAAATCATCTTAAAGTCGTGTGGATGTCAAAAACCAGGAGCACAAAGAGGTGAGCAGCATCAAATCCCTACGTTTATAAAGGCTGCTGTGCAGGACCCCCATGCAAAGCTTAGTTAGAAGACAATGCTATCGTTGTGGAGGCATCATTGAGTAGGCTGCTATTGTTGTTGTTGTTATTGTTGTTTGAAAAAGAAAAAAAGACAACAAAGGGGGAGAAAAAAGAGGCAACCCCCCCCCAAAGTGAAAAGACAGGGAATTTACAAGCATCACAGAATTAGGTAAGAATTTTCAATATGTCATTAATTTTAAATAACTGAAAATATTATGTCATTTAAAAAGCTATAGATCATTGTTAAAAGCCAAGGAGTTAATAACTATTAACAGTAATGAACAGCACTGCATAAATCATAAAATAGGGTTGGGAATTATAGTAGTTTCTACTGAAGCAACTGAAGATCACTCCTCATTTAAGAAATCACTGAAGGTTAGAATATTAAGACTTTACGTTAAGAGAACCCCAAATTTTGGATGTAGTACAAGCTCACATATAGAATTATAATCCAAATTTTTTTTCCAAATTGACTTAATTCCAGTGTCGGGTTTACTTTTGAAATATAAAGTTATTATGGACCATGAGGCATACGCCCACAACTCAGTTAGCCATTCACCTGCCAAAGGGAATGGTACGTACTTTCCAATTGGACGGGTAAATATCCTTGCAGCAGTTATCATGTATAAAGCTAGTTTGTGGGACTGTAAGTTTGAATACTGTTTAATAAAAAACAGGAGGCTGGAAAATAAATCTAGCTTTTACCATTTCTCTCACCCTATTACAAATCATGGCTCTGCTTCTTAAGGCCAATCCAGCCAATCTCTTCAAAATGATACCGCTGAAGGATTGTTCGGAGGAGGGATAGTAAAACTACATTCCCCTCCCCTCCTGCATCCATCGTCCAACCCAAGTCATCCCGTGGGTAGCCAAAGCAGTTTCTCGTCAAAAACCAGGCCAGAATCTAGCCTGGAATGGATGGGTTCAAATAAAATCTTTCCTCCAATACCTCTAGCGACAGAGAGAGCACAAGGCATCCAATATCTTGCCCCAAAAGGGAGCCCCAAAGATCGCATCTTTCTACTGCCTCCCCTCTTTGGACACTAAATTGTGTATCCAGGTTCATGGCAGGAGACCTGTAAATCTTTTTTTTTTGGACAGTGATACTAATACCCATAAGGTTCAACTGAGATGTCCCATTATTATCATGATAAATAGCTTTGATTAAACTTCCAAGTTTACCTTGATGTTTATCTTGGTTTTCTTCAATTTCTGAGTAGTTCATTATTTTGGGGGGAATGGGAGATTCATCTGCATCTATAGAAGAGGAGGGAGAGAAAATCAAGAAATAAAGCAAAAACAGAAGGTATCCTTGTGAGAAGCGTCGTCCTGTTAGGGTCTTGGTGTCCGCTGAATCTGGTTTTCTCTTTACAGGTATTTCATTACCCAACATGGTAACATCACTGAGGATGTGATTGATTGTAATGTTTGTAAGAAAAAAACCAAGCTCGGGGAACACCAAGGCCCCAACATTTCAGCTCTGAGTTGCACATATTCTCTACTGCAGGGTCCAAATCCAACCCCAAAAGCCTCTCACGTTCCCAGGTGAGTAGAAAAGGGCGTGTTCCCAGGGCTGTTGCCTTCACTAGTTTTGATTCCCCACATGAAAATTCTTCCTGTTCTCATCCCTGCCTTTAAAGAGCCCCCGTTTCATTTTCTCCCTGATAAATGTTTAATGCAGAGCCTTCCAAACTGTGTGTCGGGACACATTAGTGTGTCGGCTGCAGTGTCACGGCTGCTGCTGCCTCCGAGCCCTGCCAGGATTCCGCGCAGGTCCTAGTGCCTGCCTTGTGCCTCACTGCCTCCAAACCTGCTGTGATTCCGCACAGGTCCTAGTGCCTGCCTTGTGCCCTGCTGTAAGAGTGTGTCGCGAAATGATGCTTGTCTAAAAAGTGTGTCACCAACATGAAAAGTTTGGAAAGCTCTGGTTTAATGGATGAAGATAAATGGATCTCACTGCAGAATTCTAAAAGAGCTTTAAAATTAGGAACATGAAAACTACATTTTGACCTTTTGTGAAGTTCTTCTTGCGTTTCTTCACGCGTGCCTTTGCCCCCGTTTCTAGACCATTTCCATTCATTTGCGGTTTAGCTGAACCAACTGCTTCTTGCTGCTTTGTCATCTTCAAATAACAGCTCTGGGGCATTTTTATGCTGTCCTCCTCAAGAATGTCACTCCTAGATTTTTCACTTTTTATACATTCTAAGCTTTCTTGCTGAGCTTTTAACTTTATTTCTTTTGAATTTCTGATACTTTTCTTCTCTTTTGATTCCTTTTTGCTTTTTTCCTCTCTTTCTTTCTCTGTCTTTATGATATTGTCTTCTGATACTGCAGGCTTAATTTCATTTTTTACAGATTGGGTTTCAAGTGTTTCCTGTTGGAGAGATGAGGGGATTATATATCACCATGACAAGTCCAATATTTTATCAGTACATGTGAAGTCAATTTCTTATTATTCTTATTCTTATTATTATTACTCCTACTACACTTCTCTTGTGTCAATAGTTGAAGATCTCTGAATGAATTACACTTAAAAACATTACAAAGGAGAAGAATAGCAAGAATAAAATGCAAACACAGGAACAATGTAAGTTTATATAACAATATAAAGCATACTATCCCAACATGGAACAGGCACTTAAAATCAAACTGATAATAAAACAGCAAAAATGCTTGAGAGAAATGACTGTTTCACAGAAAGACAGACAAATATTTCAACCAACTTCATTTATTTATTTATCCAACTTCTATCACCACCCATCTCCCCCCAAAAGGGGGACTCTGGGCAGTTTACAACAAAGTCAGCAATTAAAACATATAAAATACAATATAACAACCCTAAGAAAAAATAAATTAGATATAAATATAAAATCCAAGAGGCAATGAGTTCATATTTAAAAGAGCTCTACGGTGCAAGCCAACCCCAAGAGGAGCTGTTACCCTTCCCATCCCAGGCGAGGCGGCAGAGCCAGGTCTTCAGTTGTTTCCGGAAGGTCAGGAGTGTGGGGGCCTGCCTCACCTCCAGGGGCAGAATATTCCAGAGGGCGGGCGCCACTGCGGAGAAGGCCCGCCTCCTGGACCCCGCGAGATGGAATTCTCTTACCGGCAGGGTCCATAGCATGCCCTCTCTGCATGACCAGGTGGGGCGGGTCGATGTTCTGGGGATGAGACGGTCCCTCAGGTACCCTGGTCCCATGCCATGTAGGGCTTTAAAGGTGACAACCAACACCTTGAATTGGACCCGGAAACAAACTGGAACCCAATGCAGCTCACGCAGCAGAGGTGTCACATGTGCCGAGCTTGGGGCACCAATAACTGCGCGCTCAGCTGCGTTCTGGACCAGCTGAAGCTTCCGGATATTTTTCAAGGGCAGCCCCGGATTTTGATCCCATGACCGCCATAACTTCGGGGACCAGGCGTAAGTACCATTCGCTTAGTGCTGCCATAATTTCAAACCACCTGTAAAGTATTATGTAAAAGACTGAAAGTGGGAAGTTCGTGCTCCGTTGCATGACTAGAATAAAGGGATATCAATTTTTTGCTTTATTTTGTTTAATTATCACAGCTTTTTTAAAAAAAAACATTTTATTGTTGTTTATTATTGTGGGACTAGATAAGTCCTTTTTTAAACTTCACTTTATTTTTAGAGGTTTATTGGAAGTTAAATATACATTTTGTCAATTAATACCAATTTGTATTAAATTTGCAAATGATAGGGTCGTTTAGCAGTCACAAATAGTTTTTTAAATTGTTTCGCTTGATGTTTTGAATATTGCTTTTTCACAGCTGAGTGCACATCTGTATTTTCTTGAATGGTCTCAGAATACTGCAGCATGGAATGACAGAGGTTTGGTACCACCACAAGAAAAAAATAATTATTTCTAAACTGAAGGGATTCAAGGCTGCCTTTTTGACAGGAAACTCAACCTATCAACATTGGTTGAGAAATGACTGGGTGAGAGAGGCTTATATGAAGAGTGTCACTAGAGAAAAAACGGGACAGGTCGGTATTAATTTATACTTTTTTTTCCTGTGATTTAATTTTGCAAATTACAGTTGCAACTGAATTGGGGCTTGCACAGGATAGGGTGGGGGGTTTGTTTTTGTACATTTTATGAAGAAGTGCAGTTGTTTCTCTCAATACTTTTTCCTCCCAACTTTAAAAAAATTTTTTTTTTTCCTAGGGACTTTTGTCACTTAAATTAAATTAAACATGACTGGCTTCTCTTTCGCCTATCCAGAAGAGCTCCTTTGTAAACCAAGGACTTTGGGAGATGGAGTGACGGAATGCACGCTCAGAGTACCGCTTGTGAAAAATGAAGAGTGAATCCAACGGAACCAAGGGAAGGGCTCAGCCTTAAGGTGTGAGTGGCAAAGAGCAATACAGTTAGCTTACGACCAGTCCTTGGAGTTCTGGCTGTCACAGCGTCCCCACGGTTACGTGATCATAGTCCAGGCACCTGGCACCCAGCTCGCGATGTCATCGCAGCGAGCTGTGGTCACGTGATTGGCATATCTGACATTCCCTGCCATTTCTCACAAGCAAAGTCAATGTGGAAGCCGGCAGAAAGTTGGAAGTCGTGGTCACGTGAGGTCCTCGCCTAGCGACGGCAACCAGGACTGCCAGAATTACCGTTGCTAAGTGGTGCGGTCAGACACTGCGCTTTATGACCGTATCGCTTAGTGACACAATTCCAGTCCGAACTGCCGTTGCAAGCCAAGGGCTGCCTGCATTTTCAGCCTCATCCCATCTCCAGGGCCCCAGCCAACAGCCCTATTGACCTTCACGATGTGTAAACGTTCGTATGTGTGGCCTTGGGGACTTTATTGTTATTATTGCTATGGGTATTGTTGCACATAATTTATCTGTAGGTTGAATCATGGCAACTGGATTTCTTTCTTTTGGTTGAAATGTTTCGCTGCTTATCCAAGTAGCTTCTTCAGTCAGTACGTGGATAAGCAGTGAAACGTTTCAGCCAAAAGAAAGAAATCCAGTTGCCATGACTCAACCTACAGACAATTCCTGGCATGGGAAGGAGGAAGGGATAGTCTCTCATGGAGATGGCTAATCCCTTAATTGATGTCCTTCCTTTTAACTAATATCTTACCCATCTGGATTATACTTATTTTATATTGTTTGTAACTTTACATATAGATTTTAATTATTGTCCTGTAAACCGCCCAGAGTCCCTTAATTGGGAGATGGGCGGGGATAAATTTGAATAATAAATAAATAATAATAAATTCCACCTGGATGACTGAGAATCTTCATCGACATGCACATACTGTAGTTTGTTTAATTAATTAATTAATTAATTAATTAATTAATTAAAAAGTTTCTATAGCCGCCCACGTTAAAACGTAATTCTGGGCACCCCACAACAGAAATCTTATTACTGGCTATAGGTCTGTAAAATTAGCTATGATTAGATTGGTACATAAGCCAAATGTATGTATGTTGGTGATGTCCATATGAACTGCTGGCCAGCTTTATTCCAGCCGTCACTGACTGGAGGGATTGCCAATTCAAATCATGTACTGTATCATACACGATTTTTTTTGGAATGCTCTCTCGTGTACGTAATGGGGTGGGACCTTCCTATGTACGAACTGAAACTATCAGCTAGAAAAAAGCTTTTTCTTCCTATGAGAGTTTTGTTTCTACAGGAAAACTATGATTTTATGGCCCCTTATTCAGAGGGACAAAATTATTGGATACAACGGACAAGAAATTCACTTGAACTTTGCTTCCAAATAACAGAAAAAATATGTAGTTTAAGAAAGCAGTCCAAATATAGTTCCTCTGGTGGCTTTACGGGGGTTCGAGTTGCCGGAGCTTTGTCCCACTCCCTGCTTTGCCCCGTGGGTCAGAAGAATGAACGACGTCGCCAGCCCAAAACATGCCCCACCGTCTCGCTCCCTGTCCAGTCCAAGCGGGAGAGGAGAAAGAGTTTGGACCAGTGCTTGCCTCCTTCCGCTTGGAGGAGGAGGAGACGGGAGGCCCTGACCAGAGCAGCCCACCTGTGTCTCCCGGGGTGCCCGCTCGCCACTCCCTCCGCCTCACTTTCCAAAGGCGCGTTCTTGTCCTTCCTGCCAGGCTCCTCGGGCACTGCCTGCTGCCCTCCCTGTCCTGGGGCACCCCACCTCTTGGCATGTGGCACTGGGGAAGCCTCCAATACGTGCAAGAGGGCACCTTTTCTCCTTGCCCCTCTGGCTCCTCTCAAGCCGGAATAAATAACGATCCTCTCCTTTCGTCTCTCCCCCAGCCCTCGATACTCCCCCTCTTTTCCACCTTCAGATTGAATGGCTCCTCCTCCTCTGCAGATGGTCCATTAAATCAAAATCTAACTGGACAGTCACAATGTGTGGCAGCTTTCCTATTTCTATTCCCCTTTGGAAGCGACCACTTTCCACTATTGCCCTGATTGGGAACTCTGAGCACCGCAGAAAATCCCAGGAGCTCTTCAACCTGGAGCCCTCAAAGTATGTATAACTAGGAACATGAAAGGAGGGCCACGCTAGCTGAGAATGATGGGGCCTGTAGCCCATCACATCTAGATGGCACTAAGATTCGGGCGGCTGGCCTGGAATATGCTCTCCGCTGATGTGGGATGCAGGCTAAGCCTGTTGAGTCTCCTTTCCGCCTGGAGAGCCACCTGTCTCCTGTACCCATGTAGGAAGGAGGGAAGGGAGCACTGGGAAGGGCGGGGGGGGGGCAGGTGAACTGGTGAGATGTGCCTTGCTGCAGCTGCTGAGGAAAGAAAGGGGGCAGCGCGCACCAGTCTTGCGCTGTTTGCCCCGTCCAAGTTTTGTTTGGTCCGAATTTACCCTCTTGGTTTGGTTCAGGTTCACAGGGGCGTCATGGGATATTTTACTACCGAACTATCCATTCAGCTACAAAAGCAGTATTTATTTAGCCATTAAATACAATTAGTAAGTCCTTTTAAGGCCATAGATTTAAGCACGGCTGTGTTTTGGTAGAATTTGCAGATCCCAGCTAGAATATTAACCCTAGTTACAGCTCAGCACAATCTGTTCCAAAAGTAGCAGTAACTGGCTTACCTTTCTCGTAGCTTCTGAAAAAATATCCCATACTTGATCCTGTAGAGTGGTATTATGTACTTTCAAACTGTTGGTCATCCAATTCTATTAGGCAGGAGAAAAAAAAACAAACCTTCCATTTCACCAGAACACGAACACGTTTTCTGACAAAACTAGTAAACCAGCAGAAGGCCACAACTACCTGTTCTTAAACTACTTCCTCCAGAATCTGTTAACAACCAAATGGGCAGAATTCTCCAAATGTACGGCAGGCAAAGCTCTCTGTCTCTGCCCGTCCCGAGGCTGCCGGCAGTGGTGTCTCTGCTCCGCCACGGCTTACCTGTTTGTGGACGGGGCCATGACGCCCGAGGGGGTGTTCAAGCACTGGGACCCCCTGCAGACACAAATGTGTCCAAGGGAGCCATGGGCCGCAGCCCCTATCCTCCCTCTCTACGTGTATTAATCCATCATGTTGGAAGAGCACGTGGATTACAAGATGGACAGGCACAAAAAATACAAACTGCTAGAAAGGTCTCAATGAACCTGCTTCCCCCCCCCCTCAATCCCAGTTCACCAAGCTGCAAAGTGCCTTTCTTTGGAAATCTTGGCAGTTAAGCAGCTTTGGGGTAAATATTTGCCAATCACCCCTCAGCTGCCCAGATCTTTTGACCTTTGCCCAAACACCGCTGCTCGTTTCCGAGTGGTGGTTGCAAGGGCCCCTCCCGCTCGCTCAGAGCCTCAGAGAGCTTGGCTGTCAATCACTGCAGGGGAAGGGCTGGAGAAACCCTAATTCAGGGGCTGCTCTTCACCTAGAACAGAAGAGGACGCACTTGAAAGGCAGTGGAACCTAGTTGCTATGCCAACTTCTCTGCACAGAACTCTCTGGCGCATGGAAATATTTTAAACAAGTTATTTTCTTGTAACTCAGGCAATGGCAGGACCTAGCTGATGTTGCTTGGTTAAGACTTGGAAATTCCAGGGCAGCTGGCTACTCTACGAAGTAAATAAAAATCTTAAGAGAAGGCAGTAGTACTCCATGTCCAGATGGTTGCCGAGAAAACGGCACGGGTACAGTACAAACTGCTGACTAACCCTAACCCTAACCCTCAAGAGTCAGCAGTTTATCTTCATCTAAAGGAAAAAGGACACTCATTTGAGGACATTAATGTTCACATTTTAGACAGAGAAGATAGGTGGTTTGAGAGAGGGGTCAAGGAGTCCATTTATGCCAACTTGGAAAATCCTTCCTTGAATAGAGGTGGGGGCCTCAGGCATAATCTTCCCCCCATCTTCCTCCCTGCTTTGTCTTCTGTGCCTAGGAAGATTAAGACCATTTCACAAGCTCAACAGCAGCATGGTGATCTTAACGATCCTCCTTTAGATGATAAAAGGACTTAAAATAACATCTCAATATAACCATGCCCCCAGGTGTAAGGTCACACAGCTACCTAGAAACATATTTAGGATTCCCTTACTAACTTTGCTCAGACTGAAGAAGCTCCTTGGATAAGGAGTGAAACGTTTCCACTGAGAAAATAGAAATCCAGTTGACATGATTCAAGCTACAGTCTCCTAATCATTCTTTTTTAACTATTTCAGTATTTGAAGAGATCTGTGTTATTCATTCATGGATATGGCATCTGTTTGGCTAGTGTAATTAAATGGGCTGAAACAAGCAAAATATGCTTCTTTAGGGTCTCAGGACTTTCAAATTATTAGGGAAACGTGTGTAATTTATGAAATTAATTTTTTTGGGGAAACAGCATAATTTAAGAAACACTGAACAATGTGAATTCTTTAGGAGAATTGTAATTATTTACTTTCTCTTTAAGGAATCATAGTAAAGAAAATCTCTACAGTGCTAGGACAGGTTCGAGGCTAAATACTTCACTCATGAACATACCTGAAATTTGCGCTTCTTTCTTGGAATATTGTCATAGGCACACATCTGTTGTAAAATATCTCGAACTTTTAAGTTAATGCTAGTTTCCTTTATTACTTTATGAATCTTCTGCAAATGAAAAATAGACTAATGAGGCTGGATAATACATTAGTAGAACATTTTATGTTTGTTGTTGTCTCATGGAATTTATACTGTCAATTGCTACAGGGTTAAATATAGAGGTTAAAATACTGAAGCAATTCACAGCATAAATTAATATAATTCTACACATGGCATTATACTTTATTACTTAGTTTTATTTATTTTTACTGGGCCTTGGGCACCATTATAGAAAGGGTGGGATACAACAAACAATGTACACATTTTTCTCATATTAAATGCAGTTGTGGTGTGCTTCGTCTACTTCACCTGAATCCACTCCTGCTGTTTGACATCTCCTTTGTGCATTTTGGCTTCATAATTCTTGCCACCATACTTCTGGTCTTCACTTAGGCACTTCACATGGTGTTTATAATCATCACCCCTGTATAGTAAAAGTAGATATAAATAACCCATATAGAAGGCATTTATATTTATATATTAATAGTTCCTCCTGGGGGTGGCTGGCCCCATAGCGTCCCCCGTTTTATATGAGATTTTACCATCCCTTGGATTTTTATCTATTATTTATTATACTGGTTTAGACTGTAACTTATGTTTACAGGTTTTTAATTGTTGACTCTGTTGTAAACTGCCCAGAGGGGGAGATGGGCGGTGATACATTTGAATTATAAATAAATAAATAAATAAATTTAGCAGAGCTCTTCCCAAACATACATTGTGCTGAAACATATTAAAGCAGCCTTATACATTCCAGAGAAGACATGGGTAGGGCTAAGTTAGCTTTTTTCAACTGGGGCTCCACGAGTGTGTGTGGCTGGAACAAAAAAACACATTGTTTTTTTAACTTCTTACGCCATGCAATGCTAGCACTCATAGTGGTGGGAAATTTTACATGCCATCGCTCAGCTGCCGGCCTGCTGCTCTGCTGTAAATGTTGCAAAATGTGGATTTTGTAGATTAGAAGTGAGTTGCATTGTAAAGTTTTCTTATTTTTTGTGATTTTTATGCAGGGGTTCCTTGAGACCTGAAAATTATGTCAAGGTTTTCTCTGGGGCAAAAAGGTTGAGAAAGGCTGGTCTAGGGGTGAGGTATCATCAATATGCCGATGATACCCAGCTGTATATCTCCATCCCGGGTGAAGTAAGTGATGCAGTGACCGTCCTGTCCAAGTGCCTGGGGGCTGTAGGGGCCTGGATGGGGAAAAACAGGCTTCAGCTGAACCCTAGTAAGACAGAGTGGCTGTGGATTAATGGCTCCTTGTCTTCTGGGAAATTATCATCTTTAATTCTGGATGGGGTTGCACTACCCCAGACAGATCCGGTGCGTAACTTGGGAGTTCTCCTGAATTCACGACTCCTGCTTGAAGAGCAGGTGGCAGTCGTGGCCAGGAGAGCTTTTGCACAACTTCGGGTTGTGCGCCAGTTATGCCCCTTCCTGGAACAAGAGGCCCTTCGAACAGTCACTCATGCCCTGGTTATCTCTCACATAGACTACTGTAATGCGCTCTACATGGGCCTACCCTTGAAGAATATCCGGAAGCTACAACTGATCCAGAATGCAGCTGCGCGGACTGTTTTGGGTGTCCCAAGGAGGACTCACGTAACACCTTTGCTGCGCGAGCTGCACTGGGTTCCAGTTTGCTTCCGGGTCCAATTCAAGGTGTTGCTTATCACCTTTAAAGCCCTACATAGCATGGGGCCAGGTTACCTGAGGGATCGTCTCATCCCCATCACTTCATCCCGTCCCACCGGGGCATGCAGAGAGGGCATGCTACGGACCCCATCGGTTAGGGAGTTCCACCTGGCGGGGTCTCGGAAGCGTGCTTTCTCTGCTGTTGCCCCTGCCCTTTGGAACATTCTGCCCCCGGAGATCAGACAGTCCCCCTCACTCCTGGACTTCCGAAAAAGACTCAAAACCTGGTTTTGTCAATATGCTTGGGGTCAGAAGGAGATTGGAGATACCAGGAGATGGCTAGCACCTTAGATTTGCTCTGAGGAGCCCTTTTTATAACTTAAGAATACTCTGCCTTTGGATTCCATTTTACTCATTATATTTTAAATTATTGTTTATTATGTATGTTCTTTATTATAAATGTATATTAATGGTTTTAATTCTATTGTAAACCGCCCAGAGTCCCCCTTGGGGGAGTTGGGCGGTGATAAATCCAATCAATCAATCAATCAACAAACAAACAAACAAACAAACAAACTTGCTTGGCACAAGGCATTTAGAGGGCCACCTCCTCCTTATAGAATACTTCTCCAGTGTGGACCACCTGCCAACATCTTGTAATGCCACCCCCATGCCAGGGAGGTGAAGGGCAGGGGCTTGCAAGCAATGTTTCTCCGCAGCAGCCCTTAGGTTACAGAATATTCTCCCCCATGAGATTATACTGGCAACCTCATTGTTGGCCTTCAGGAAACTGTTGAAGACAGAGTAGCTCCAGCGGGCCTTTGAGAATAAATGGTCACCATTACACTTACTGCTTTATAATTGTTTATGCGTTTGCTGTTTTTCCTGTTACTTGTCTGTTTTTCTGTTGTAAACCCCCAGGAGTCATTTTTGTTGAATCCAGCAGTATATAAATGCAATAATTGAAGAAACAGACTCTGAACATGTCCCGAAATTCAAGATATTTTTCAAGTAGATAATAAATAACTGGCTTATCTAGGCTGACCTTAGGAAGTTTTTTAATTCCTCCCCCCTACCCCTCTCAGCTTTACCTTTCCTCAAGATATTCCATTATATTAACTCTCATATTTCCTGTCTCTCTCCGTCAATTTTCCATAACCTGCCTCCATTGAGCTCTACCAAACTTTTTGTTACCTTAGAGGATGTTCCTAAATATTTTTTTCCTATAATTTGGGATTACACACAGCCTGTTTACTGTTATCTTAGTTTAGCTGCTCCTGATTTGGTTATAAAGCGAATGATAAGCTACAATTCCAATACTTTTACTGGAAAAATAATGTCTCCTTCAGGTCAGCCTTGATGCCCGAGAACTCCGCGGACATCTCTTGGCAACAACATGGACCTTTTTTTGACTTCCCAGTCCAGCCTGCAGCTCTGGAACTCCCAGGCAGCCTACCAGCCAAGCACTTACTGGCGGGCAAGCCGGCTTAACTTCCAAGCTCAGAAAGATTTGCCTGGTGCTGCAGCTGCTGAAGCCTATGAAAAAACTTCACTGAGAGTCAGAGACCTCCTGTGCCAAATGATAAAGAAACAGTCTGATTTCAACCTACCAGAAATCTTTGCCGCAATCCATACAAGACAGACACTGACAGTTTCGGCACATATTCACGTGTTTTTCCACCTGTCCCTTCTTCAGAGATTCCCCACATGCGTTACACGTAAAAAACACCATTTCTGGCAAACTAATGAGATCTGTTTCTTCAAAGTCTGATTGAATGCTCTTCAACAAATTCTAGAAATAAATTTAAAACAGAATTAACAAGTCTGATGTTGCATTAATATATGATTCTAAACTCTGTTTCAAAGAACAAAACTACCGAAGCACAACATGATAGAAAGTTACTACCTTGCCTTGTCCAGCCGCCCCCCCCCCCGCGCATGTGCTCACTAACTCCCCACCGGCCGCAATTCGCCGAGCCCCGAAGGAAAAGGACTGACCCCCAAGGGGACCGCGCTGCCCCCCAGGCAGGAAGGGGGCCCCGGGGGAAAGCCCGCCTCACGGGGCGACGAACCGCTTGGTTCGACCAGACCGACCTCGGCCAAGCTGCGAACGGAAGCCTCCCGCGACACGCGCACCCACCCGGCGCCGGCGGTGCCTGGGAAAAGCGGCCCGTTCCGGCGGCGCTCGCGAGGCGCTCCGGCCGCCCTGTCGCCTCTCTATGGTCGCGCCGGCCGACTTCCGGCCGGAAGTGGTCGCCATCTTGCCAGGGCGCGGGGAATGAGGCGCGCCGGGACGGGCGCTGTGGTTCTTGGCCCGGACAGCGGCGGGCGATGCCCGCTGCCGCGGCGGATGGAAAAAGAGGCGGACCGCGGGCCGAGGAGGCCGCTTGAATGGCTGCCGGCTCCCCTGCTCGCTGCTGCGCGACCCTCGGCCTCAGGTAGCCGGCCTTCTGGCTGGGAAACGGTCGGGCGAGGGCGATGCGCCGTGGCTGAAGGCGGCGGCGGCGGCGGTCTGGGGCATCCCGCCAAGCCGGCCCTCCTTCCGAGCGGGGAGGAAGCAGCGGCAGTCGGAATTGGAGGGAGGGAGGGAGCCCAGCCGCTCTCCTTTCCTTAGTAGATTTCCTTAGCGACAGACTGCTCCTGCTTCACTCTACTATGGAGTCCTTGGTGCTCTCTGAGCCTTGTTGTTTTCTTGCAGACATTTCATTGCCAGACTAGGCAACATCATCAGTGCAAAAAGGGAGTGGGACTTGCTCTCTGTTTATATACCCGGGCTTGTCCTGCCTGTGTTGGTGGGGGTGTTGTACTCTGCTTGGTAGTTCCTTGGTTGGGCTGTTGTTTGCTGCTTGGTTGATTGACTGAGTTAATAGTTCCTTCATTAGGGTATATTGTGCTGTTTGATTGTTCCTCTGGTGCTAATCCTGGTGTTAATCTTTGCCTATCTGGGTGATGATTGCTGGCAAGGAGGTGTTCTGGTCTTCTGGCTTTTCTGTTGTCTCTTATGAATGGTATGTAAATGTTGTTTACCTCTATGTGTCTGTTGATGGTTGCTTTGTCTGAGTGCCAAGCTTCCAGGAATTCTCTAGCATTTTTGGATTTGGCTTGGTTTAAGATGCTAATTCACTCTACTAAAAAGTGTTTTAGGTGTCTTCTCAGCAGAGGGTTGGCTCGCATAGTGAGATGGTCTCCACCGTTTTATCTTCATTTAAGCTCTGGCTCTTATTCTGTTTTTGCCACCACTAGTCTTAAAATCTCATGTCTGAAAAGGTTTTGCCCGCCGCGGACGTAATCGATTGGTAAGATACCCATGTTGTGGATACGGCAGGGGTGCATAAGTTCCCCGAGGTAACCGTCAACTCTCGATCCATAACTCTAACCCATTTGGTGGGGAAAAAAGCAGAAGACGGCTGAAAGAAGGAGACATAATCAACTGGTGCATGAAACTCACAAGCAGGCAAAAATGGAACAGGAGCCTAAGGTTTTACACAGCTGTGTGTCGCCACCTCTACCTTCCCACTTTGATGGTGCCTATCGTATTCTTGTGGCTGCCGCTTATTGTTGCACAGTATCAGTAGATACTGTAGATTCTATCAGTAGATCCAACTTTCTGCCAAGCTTATAGTTGCTTTCTGCAACTCAGGCTCACCTGCTCATCAGTGTACAAGTTCTGAAAACAGAATGAAGTGCATTGTTATGAATACCCAATAGAGAAGGCATCATTAACTTTTTTATGAAAAAAAAGTTGCAGGCCCACCCACAAACATTAGAGAACACTAAGAGGTTTGTGTAACTGAATAGGCAGTTCAGTTCCTTCCCAAATTTCATTTTCTGTTTGTTTAAAAATAACACTGCCAGTACAAATTCCAGGGAGGCCAAGAAAGTTGTTCAGTTAAGATTGCCATCGTTAAGCTCGGATCATGGGTCATTAAGTGAGGGCCTCCTCGCAACTTCCTGCTGACTTCCAACAACCAAAGTCAGCGGGGAATCTGGCAGGAAGTTGCAAGGCTTGCAAGCGGCTTGCAAGCAGGCCAGCGAGCAGATAAGCTGTTGCTGCCGGGTGGGGGTGTGTGATGGTAAGCAGGGGGCCAGCGCGACACAAGTGCAGCGGGGATGGGAGTGGCTGCTGCTGGGCGGGGGAAACTTACCGGAGTGACTTGCGACCTTCCCTGCCGGCTTCCCCATTGACTTTGCTTGTGGGAAGCCGGCAGGGAAGGTCACAAATGGCGATCATGTGACCGTGGGATGCTGCAACCATCGTAAGTGCGAGCCGGTGGCCAAGTGCCGAGATCGTGATCACGTGACTGGGGGGTTGCTGGGATGGCTGGAACTTCGAGGACTGGTCATAGGTACCACTCATTCAGCACCGTCGTAACTTCAAACAGTCACTGAACAAGTGCTTGATAACCGAGAACTACCTCAGGCACTCTTCGGGTTACGCTGGCAATTGTGACCAAACTTGCGGTAGCTAAGCGATGCGGTCATAAATCACAACTTTATGTGACCGCTTCGCTTAGCGACAGGAATTCCAGCAGTCCCGGTTGCTATTGTAACCCCAGGACTGTGCAGGTCATTAAGCGGGAGGAGGCGGGAGTCCCAGGCAACCAGGCTGAAGGGTGAGTGCGCAGGTGCTGCAGGGGGCAGGTGGAGGTGCGGGTTCCACAGGCAGTCACTACAGAGCAGGGGTGGGTGCACAAGCGCCGCAGGGGTGGTGCCGCGGGCAGGCGCTACAGAGCATGGGCGGGCGAAAAAGCAGCGGGAGTGACTTCCGACTTCCTGCCAGCTTCCCCATTGACTCTGCGTGGGAGAAGCCGCAATGTGAGAAGCAGCGTGTGAGAAGGGAATGTTGGAAATCGCAATCATGTGATCGCGGCTCGCTGCACCATCATAATCACAAACTGGGCACCCAAGCACCCTGACGGCTGGAACCCCAAGGACCGGTCGTAAGTCCCCCTCGTTCAGCGCCATCATAACTTCGAACGGTCACTGAACAAGTGGTCATAACCTGTTATATTACAAAGTTTTAAAATGCAGCCAAAATCGCAATGCCGTGCGAAGTTTGCCAGAAAAGCCTTATTTCGTTTTTCGACCAGGTAGCTTCCTTGATAAATAAAGGCATATAGTAGACACAATAGATCCTGATTTTCTTAAAGCCTCTCAGAAGTACCCCATAATTAGAAAGCTGCTTTACATTTAATCCTTTTGCGTATAATAGCTGTGATGTGTATGACTATACAATTTAGTATATGCTGACAACTGCGTCTCTGAAATGTTTTGCCTTTTCTTTTTAGGTGACAGAGACATGTTCTAGCATGGATGCTTTTGCAAATCACAGTTGTCACCTCCTTCAGCAGCTCCATGATCAACGGATTCAAGGCCTTCTCTGTGATTGTATGCTGGTGGTCAAAGGCGTTTCCTTCAAAGCACATAAAAATGTGTTGGCTGCTTTTAGCCAATATTTCAGGTATGTTAGTAAAAGTTACTGTAATGAATAGTAAGCAGTGCATGGGAGACAGAAATCTCATTAACGAGAGTTAGATATTTACAGCTCTTATATGCCTCCCCAATCACCAGGATTCTGGAGAGTGTGCAGAAAGCAAAATAAGGAAAACCTAATGTAACACCATTCCTGAAATGGTTAAAATTATGAGTTAATATGGGGCAAACGTGAAATAAAAGCTTTGATTATATATAAATGTGTTCTTCTGTTTCAAAAGTAAGGAATCTAATTTCATGCACATGTTAAAAAAAGATAAAACTGTATTGCAGAAAAATACTGTTGCCGAACATAGGCAGCTCAGGGTTGTACTTACCTGTGAAGCCACAGGGTTAAGAAGCATCATTAGAGAAAGCTTTCTAGAAATGCTTACACTGAATAGGCAAAGGAATCCAAAACCCCAGTCCCTATATGCATCAGGCTTCTTTCTGAGATCTCGTGGCATCAAGTCTGATTTGCTCCAATTTATGGAGTAACTTGAAGGGTTACAAACTCATTTTTAGCAGTGTAGTTCTGTAAGCTCTCTAACATGAAGTATATTATTACTTTATGTGTAGTCATAGACAAAAAACAGAGTTAAAATGCAAAATATCAAACACAAAAGTCTTGTTCACAGCAGAAGTTATGTATACCTAGGTTATATTCAGATCCAGTGGTTTCTAACCACAACACAGCTCTGAGCAGTACCACAACTCAGTTGAGGATACCCTGCAGTCTTTTATCGAACGTGTGTTCTCTGAAAATGGAAATTATACAGGAGGATTAAAAGATGACCTTTAAATGTTTTCTCCCCAGTTAATATGAAATTGTGTCATAGGCTGAAACTGCAATTTCCAATATATATTTTCACTGTAAAAAATACTGCTGCTTTCAACAGTATTCTCGTGCAATGTTTGTATTGTGTAGCCAAATTTTGTGAGCAAGATTTTAAAAAAATATATTGATGAATATGTGCAATTTTATGTTAATGGGGTTTGAAGATAAGCAGATTTGCACCTTTGCACTTTCTACATAATTCTGCTTTCCTTTTCTAGGACCCTGTTTCAAAATTCTCCAAGCCAGAAGAATGACGTTTTTCATTTGGATATTAAGAATGTTGGCGGCATAGGCCAGATCTTGGATTATATGTATACTTCACACCTTGACCTCAACCGGGACAATGTACAAACCTTGCTGGATATTGCACAGTGTCTGCAAGTGCAGAATATTTTGAACATGTGTCACTCCTTTTTAAAAACCTCCAGATCTGTAGAGCAGTCGGCCAGTCTGACCTGTAGCAATACATTTTCATTGCAGAATACTTTGGCTGCTAATACCAATTGTGAACATTATGATACTAATTTACTCCATGTTTGTTCAACTGCTGTGCAGTCTTGTAAAGTCTTGGATGGCCACCTACACGAGTCACAGCCTTGTGAGCCTGACAGCTTATCAGCTGATGCAGACAAACAGAAAGAAGACTCCATGGATTCTGGTGGGGCGGATCTCTCATTTAAACAGCCAAATTGCCATTATAAGCTCCGTAACTTTTATAGCAAACAGTTCTGCAAACAAACAATTTGTCCCAGCAACAAGAAATCCCCAGAACTGCCCTCTGATTTCATTATATCTCCAGCGCAGGACACAGTTCAGAATGCTTCGTGTAACATCAGTCACTCTGAATGCACTTTGGAATCATCTGATCACCTGCCACCAGCCTTTCTTGTTCAGTCCTTAAATGACTGTCCTGAGGATCAAGTTATAGAGAGCACATCTGTACAGCCAGCCAAACAGTTGAGGCTTAAAAAAGCTATACATCTTCAAAAATTGAATTTGCTACGGTCCCAAAAGGCTCCTGAACAACCTCCTGTACTTGATACTGATAGAGGCATTGCAAGGGAAACTGAATTGGAAAGACAAAGTAGCACAAACAGGACCAGTGCAGTTGCTTCTGATGGAAAACAAGCTAAATGTGTAGTTAGTTCAGGATGTGTTGAATTGGCGCCGTCTCAGGAACCTTCTGAGCCAGATAGCCAGTTGCAGGTTTTCCTTTCAGAGAGGCAGTATCCTTGTACGTTATGTGGGAAAGCTTTTAAACATCCAAGCAATCTGGAGCTCCACATAAGGTGTCATACAGGTACAATCAATTAACATTGCAGGCCAGCTATTTAATGACAACATGGAAAAACAGCTAGGAAAGACCTTAATGGCGCAGAGAGGCACCGGGTGCAGTGATTGCAATGCAAGTCCATCATGTGGTAATCAGATTTCATGACCCTCATCAAATAGCCTTCATCCATGTGAATGTGCTTAAGCATTCATTTTTTCCCCAGGAAAGGTATGCAAATAGTTTTTCTGATAAGGGCCAGTCAAACAATTTCTACAAAATTATAGTCTGGTTTCCCTGATACAACTTTTTGCATAGAAAAGTTATTCTTTGCCATAGTTTATGTGTAGTTTATACGCTACCATTTATAGGGAAGGGAAAAGAAAATGGTTTGTAAAAAAAAAAAGGGAAGGGAAGGGAAGGGAAAAGAAAAGGGTTTGTAAAGTATTATATTTTTTTCTTTGACATTATGATCTGACTGTGTCATAGCGGTGTTAAAATGTTTATTTTTGTTGTTGTTGTTCAGTCGTTCAGTCGTGTCCGACTCTTCGTGACCTCATGGACATAGAATCTGTTTATTCCACTGGCTAGAAGGTTATTTAGGATCTTTGCAACTTATTTGCAAATCCCAGCTAATAAAATAGCAATTTTGTATTCACTTGCTCATGAACAAGCTCTATTAAACTCTGTGTGACTTGCTTCTGAGTAAACATAATAGGATAATGTGCAATTAATCTGATTTCTCATTAAATCTTATTAAAACAAAATAGTATCGATCTGTGTGTATTGAGGAGAATTGTGAATATAAGTTATGTAGAATATAAATGCCATGTTGGGTATTTTATTAATAACAATAAAAGGTGGGGCTATGTTTTTCCTTTGCAAAGAAAATTCAGATTAACTTGAAGGCAACTGCCTGGTTCGCTTTTTTATGCAAATTTCAGGGTTGCTTAGTTGTAGCTCTCAGAAGTGCAAACGTAACCGCTCCTTCTTTTAGGTGAGAAGCCATTTGAATGTAACATTTGTGGGAAATGTTTCTCACAGGTAGGAATTTCAATATTTTCTATAATTCCCGTTTGTATTTAAGTCTACTTTTGTTTGTACACTACCCATGCCCTTTCTGTTGAACGGGCAGTAGGCCATATGCAGAATCATTTTATTGCAATTCTACAAGAATTACAGAATGAGATAAACAACGTTAAGAAATGTTTTTCACCATTGGTGCTGCTAAGGAATCCTATCTTCCTTGAAGTTAGTTTTAGAATTTCTTATGGTCATTTACCATTTTCCGATGTGAAAAGAGTCCTAGATTCTAGAGGTATAGCTTAAGATAGAACGAATTCCTAATCCCTAATTATTTGTCCTGCCGTTGATTTAGTTTCCATACCTCTGATTGGGTATATGTTAAACAACACGTATGCTACATGGTGCTTACTTAAATTAATAATCACATCGAACTGCATTTTCCATTCAAAGTCTGCAAGAAAAAGGCAAGCGAGTGACGAGGGTGGCCTCCTCGCAGACCTTTTGCTTTGGGGAGTGCAGCGTTAAGTTTCTATATCTCGAAGCCTGTTCTGCCTTGGGCGGAAATGTAGGCTTGGATGCCGAGCGTTGAGCCCCGATACCACAGCCCCCTTGCTCTGGCGTTACCCGTTCCTCCTCCAAAGCCAGGGGGAAAGGACCTCCAGGAAGTCCTTTGCCTGAGAAGCCTCTTCTGAGCAGAATCGGAAGCAAACGGGACGTGGTGGTAGATCTTTCTGCACAGCTGAAACCACCCTCTCCTAGTTCGAATAGTCTGATCCTGATAGAGGAAGCCCCCTCATACCCAGGGGAAGGGTCTTGCCCCCAGATGGAAGCACCTGCCCTGGGGGGCCTTCCTGCTCAGCCCAGCTGCTGGGAGGGAATGAAGTCTCCCTAGGCCCAGAGAGGCAGGTCTTGACACGCACGAGAGTCCCGGTACTGAAAAGGTTTGCACTGAATTCTCCGCCCGCACAACGGTGCCCAAAGGATCCCCCTCCCCATTTCTAGATACTGCAGTTGTGCACATGGGGGGAGAGTTCTTATTTCTCGTATTAATGTAAGGAACTACTTGCAGATCTTCATTTCCAACTGTAAACACAACTTCTCCAGTTAATTTAATTTTGTTAAAAGCATTTCCTTATCTTTGTAGGCAGGTAATCTTCAGACTCATTTGCGTCGGCATTCTGGTGAAAAGCCGTACATTTGTGAAATCTGTGGGAAAAGGTTTGTATGTCTATGAATCTCATACATTGTTATGTGCATGTATGTCGTATTAGCCATATGCAGATATCCTATTCATGGTCCTCTAAGACAACATGACACAGAAGATCTGTTTGCTAATGTACCTAACTATAAGGCAGAGCTTTCCAAACTGTGTGTCGCGACACAAAAGTGTGTCGCCACACACAGTCTGGTGTGTCGCCACACAACCCGGAAGCGCTGATCATCATCAGCGCTTCCGGGTTTTCCCGCGGCGACACACCAATGGCGGTGCGCAAAAACCCGAAAGCGGCAGCAGCGCTTCCGGGTTTTTGCGCGCTGCTGCAACGGCGGCACTTGCGGGTTTTCCCGCGGCGACACACCAACGGCGGTTGGTGTGTCACCGCGGGAAAACTTTGGAAAGCCCTGCTATGAGGGTTCTGGGTCTCTTAAATTTCCTTAAACTCGATTGAGAATGCAAGAATGCAAACTAGGATCCAATTCCTTGTTTTAGAAGAATTCCAGAAACCATATTTACCTGGTTATAACCAACTATGGTTTAAGGAAACCAAGAAATCCATTGAAACAAGAGGAAGGAGGAGAAGTGCCTGCAAACTATGTGTTGGAGGACTGGTGGTGTATATCTAAATCGTATCTCATACTGGGCAAGACTGTTCTGGGCACTGTAAGCAAACTTCTCCCTGAAGGGATGCTCGTCTGCCTACGTACGTTTTAGCTAGGCTTGGGTGGCGCATCAGCGGCCAAGTCAGCACCGCCACAGAAGTCCAAGAGCAAACGAAGCAGTGGCCAGAACAGCTGTACTAAGCGAGAAATGACCAACCAGTTAAAAGGCTGTGTGAGGCCCGATTTACAGGTCCCCCTTCCCCCTTCAGTTTATTGCAATTGTGTTTAATAGGCTTCGGTCGTCAAGTAAGATTTATCCCAGAGCAAAAAGGCTTTTCATTTTAAAGCTACCCATTGACTGAAGAGTCATAAATCTTTGGTTAATCTATTTTTAACCAGTTACCAGTTCAATTTAATTGTTTTGCATATTGTAAACCTTCAGCGCATATGATATAAGGCTGGTTCCATTATTTTTTTCCTTGTTTCCTTTTAGCCCTTCCCTTACTGTAAGCATGGCTTCCTGCTGTCTAGTTAGGTTAACTCTGCATTATGTTCAGGCTGAATAGGAAACTAGAGAGATAAATAACATATAAAAATACTTGATTTAGATGTAGATAAACTAAGCGTGTTAATGTGGATGTGGAACACATTCCTGAGTTTTTACGAATAGAGGACACTTGTCAACATAAAGCATTAGATCAGAGCTTTCCAAACTTTTCATGTTGGTGACACACTTTTTAGACAAGCATCATTTCGCGACACACTCTTACAGCAGGGCATCATTTCGCGACACACTCTTACAGCAGGGCACAAGGCAGGCACTAGGACCTCTGCGGAATCACAGCAGGTTTGAAGGCAGCAAGGCACAAGGCGGCTACTAGGACCTGCATGGAATCCTGGCAGGGCTGGAAGGCAGCAGGAGCCGCGACACACCCAGACACTGCAGCCGACACACTAACGTGTCCCGACACACAGTTTGGAAAGCTCTGCATTAGATTGTGTTGGTATTTCAGCCATCTTGCCTTTTAAAATGTTTTATTATAATTATCTGGTACTGCAACAAGTAGGTCTAATTTGCACATTTAAGCATGTAGTCAGGTTTAGATTGTTGCTAAACTAGGCATCAATTGTGTTGATATAGATGGAGTTCTGGGGAATGTTTGTGATTCATGGAATCAGACAGGCTCTTGTCGTGACAGGAAGGCGGACATCTTCCCGGCAGGATTTGGAAGAAACGGATGCCACAGGGCCATGAGAGGTCCAAGTGCCAGGAATATATGTTCAAGTGATCGTATAGAGTGCTTTAAATCTAAGAATTAAAGCTCAGTAGAGAAAAGGTTTATTAGAACATTTACAATGGCTTTCACAATGGTGTTACAGGTTTGCTGCATCCGGAGATGTCCAGCGCCACATTATTATTCACTCTGGAGAAAAACCACATCTGTGTGATATTTGTGGTCGAGGTAGGTCAGGTGGAATTTCCCCAGGTTGGCAAGCAAGGCTGTAATTGCAGCACGTGCCCCTCCCCGACCGTAACTTAATTTGGGTGGTGGCACGGCCCTGCCGGCATTCCAAAAGCGGCAGGGTGGCTGTGGCGAGAAACAGCAGGCGCATCAACCCAAGACAGCGTGTTACAAGCCGGGACACTCTTATCCCCTGCGTGTACATTGTATGTTAGTTAGTCGCAGGCCGTTTTCTCTCACACACTCGTGTAATAACTTTGGCCTAGGCTGTGGTATCTGGGATGGCATGGGGAAAGAATGATAACGGCAGTGGGTCTTTCTGTAATCTTTTTTTACTCTGCGAGTGATCATTCTGATCCAAATTCTCCTATATTTAGGATTTAGTAACTTCAGTAATTTAAAGGAACACAAGAAGAACCATGCTGTAGAAAAAGTGTTCACGTGTGACGAGTGTGGAAAGTCATTTAACTTACCACGGAAATTGGTGAAACACAGGATCAGACACAGAGGAGAAAAGCCATATAGTTGTTCAGTTTGTGGTAAGTCAGAGTTTTTTTTAACTAACTCTTCTGTTTTGGAAAGTTCCATCTAAGATGCTAACCTTTTCATCGTTCACTTGTATGTTCAAAACACATACTGAGATAATGAAAATTCTATACTTAGCAGATATGCCATTGATCACTCAAAACAAGGTCATAACGGCAAATTTTGTCTCCTCCACCTCAAGTGTAGAATTAACAGGCCATATTTTATTGCAGTCATAATAAGACTCCAAGAATTATGTACCCTGTCTCATATGTCATTAACTGGAACCCATAGGCATTCATTAATGATTTGATAAAATCACAACATCCATTTTCTTTCTTTTTTAAAAAAAATACTTTTTATTAACAACTTTAACAATAGTAAAAGATAATACAAACAAATCAAAAAGAAAGAAAAAATGCAGAAGGAAAAATTAAAAACAGAAAAGAAAATATTATTTAAAGAAGTGACTTCTGATCTTCTTTACAAGTACAAGCAAACGTAGTATTTTTCTACCCCCTTTAATAAATACATAAATCACTTCTTCCCATATCTCAGCCTTTATCCATCCACAAATCCAAAAATCATTGTTTCTGTCTAGTATCAGCAATAAGTCCTTAAAGGGTTCCCAGAAGTATATATTTTTTAACTCTGATCCAACAGGTCAACGTTATATTCCTTTCTTTTGCTCCTAACATTTTTAATCTTTGCGTCATAAAGATGCTGTCGTAGGATATGATCTCCGTCCAAATTTTCTTTTTCCCATTTCAGGAGTTTTTTCATGGCTTGAACAGCTCTCTTTTGTAAATCCAATAATGAGTCATTACCCAGGTCATTTTTAATCTCTTGTCTTATAATTTATATTTCCACCTTAGTTTTCATCTCTGTCTTATAGTTCACAACATTTTGGACAACTCTATTTTATTTTCCGGCATTTCTGCATAAGCTGGGGTTTGTTTTACCTCTTCATCCTGTCAATCTATAAATTCTTCCAAATCATTCTCCTTCACATCTTTCATTTCTTCTTTAAAATCTCTGTTAAATAGAGATTTATTTCACATGATTAGATATTGTTGCTGTCATTGTAACTGTGAGCTTCTTTCCCATTTCTTCAAAAATCCTTTGAAATGTCTCCAATGTAATACCTTTATCTGTCATTTTTGCAAGTTTCACTGCTGGTCATCAAAGTCAAAAGCAGAAAACAGGCATTTCCGCCCCCCGCCCCCCGCTTGGAATCTTTAATCCCCTCAAGTGTCTCCTTTCTGTAATACATGGTCTGTTTCAAATTTCTTTTGCGTCTTTATTTTAAAAAAATCAGCCAATCTTCTCTTTTCTGAAAGACTAACAATTTATGTTCCCACGATGATAATGTTTTGCTTTTAATTATTTCAAAACTCTTAAAGCAAAAGTCATAATATTTCAAATATTAAATCAAATATTCCAATTTGTCTGGTACCTTGGTTCATTTCAAACATTCTTGAATTAAATTCTTACCTAGCTTTTTGCCATTTACTTTATGTTATTTACATTCTTTAAATTGGTTTTTTTATAGTAAATGTTATTAAGTTTCAAGAGAAGAATAAAAACTACAAAACATAAAAAACTACAAAGAAAAAAACTAAAAAGGTGCAGAAACACAACAGAAAAAAATTTCAAATTTACAAAAAGATGTGGCTTCCGACTTTGAACAGCAAGGATATACAAAAATTTCCATAATCTCTTACTCTATATTAAACCAAAACACCACATTATTTCTATAAATCATTCCAGTTTAACACATAATAAAAATCACTCAGTTACTCCTCCCCCTTATATTAAAATAAAGAAAAAAAAATTCATATAAACCTCCTAAACATCTTTCTCCCCTCCAAAAGATAATATATATTTAATTATTCCCTTCCTACCACTATTCTATACATTTCTGTCTACTATAATAAGGATCAAATTAAAAAGCACATAAATTGTCTGCTATTATACTTAATAATACAACAATTTTAATAATCCCAATCTTAATAAACCCAAAAAACAAAGACAATTCAAAACAGTAAATCCAAATCTTTAAAAGCAAATAACATCAATCAAATCCTTAAAGCAAGCCAGATAAACATTCTTCAACCTTTATCCCACTTCAAAATAAACCAGAGCAATTACATATCCCCACAATGTGCACAGAGCTTTTCTCTTGAAAGAATCAAACGGCCCAACTGCCCCCCTCAAAGATTCCAGGTTCTTTTCATGTTATTCCACCAGGAGATCGATTTTACTTATGGCTTGCAGATCACTCTCTCCCTTAGATTTCTCCAACTCCATTATCCAATCTTCATCCAGTATCTCGATAAAAATCCCAATCTCACTCTTAAAAAACCCTTTCTATCACTCTTAAATTCCTCAAATTCATCCACCACATCCCCAACCTGATGGCACATTTTAGATCTCATATTTTCCACAATGTCCTGGATATCTTGCATAAAAGCTTGTTAGAAATCAGAAGAAATCTGTTTAAAATCTTGGTGGAAGTCCGAAAGAATCTGTTTGAAATCCTCCATGTCTCACGCAGTAGTTTATGGCGCCCCCATAACCAGTGAACCTCGAAGATATGGAAAAGTTCCGAAGTGTGTTTACATAAAGTGAGAGTGAGATAGCAGACTGTTCTCAAGGGAAAGTGAAAACAGAAAGCTGAAGGTTCCAATCAGCCGATTCAACGTGTAGGAAAACGCTAATATCTTCAAATTTAATACAAAAATAATAACAGGAAGACAATTGTTTACTCTCAATCCTCCTTTATATTTGGAAAGAGAACAAAATCCAAAACTTTTTTAAAAAATTAAAAAGTAATCCCAAAAATAATGTTAAGCACCAAGAGGACCAGCTTCTCGCTGTAGAAAGCCTCTCTTGGGGTACATATACTTAAAAAAAAATACAAGAGGGTGATTTTCCAAGCTTCAGGTAGGCAGACTGAAGAAGTGTAATAGGAGTAGTATCATTTTTCACACTAGAAGAGCTCAGTATCTAAAACCAGAGGTAGTCCTTGACCAACGACCATTTGGCAGTTACAACAGCGCTGAACAAATGGCGGTTATTCCAGCGCCCCTGCGGTCATGTGATCGCAATCTGGGTGCTTGGCAACCCTTATGCACTTATGGCCGGTTGCCAAGTGCCCCATGATCATGTGATCGCCATTTGCAACCTTCCCTGCCAGCTTCCCCGTACAGTGGCTGACCTGAAACTGCTGTAAAACTTGTAGAACTCTGTGATAGCTCTTCAGGTATTTGAAGACTGCCATCGCATCTCCCCTCCCGGTCATCTGTTCTCTTGGATAAGATACCCAGATTCTTTAACCATTCTCGATAGATCTTGATTTCCAGATCGTTTACCATCTTGGTAGCCCTCTTTTGAACAAGTTCCAATTTGTCCTAATCTTGTTGAACTGTGGTGACACAACAGGTTGTCAGGAAGGAGGGAGCACATTCCAAGGAGGGGGGCGAGACAAGAGACAACACAGTCCTGAGTCAGATTGTGGGAAGAGCTTTAGGATAGCCACTCCCTAGAATCTCGTATATCCATTAGGTTAGAGTAATGCAGGTGTAGTCTGGCAAGATTCTGTCTATACGTTGTAAGCAAAGAAAGAACTGGACTTGGCTGGATTGCTTCTATGTCGTTCTTGGGCTGAGCCCGACAGGTGACCAGAACTGGACAAAGAACTCCAGTTGGGGTCTGACCAAGGTAGGAACATCTCTGACCAAGGCAGAGTAGAGTGGAACACTTCCACAATTTATTCTACTATTTATGTACTGTACCCCAAGATCATATTTGCTTTTTTAGCTGCTGCTTCACACTACTGGCTCTTGTTTAACTTGTGGTTGATGAGGAAACCGATACCTTTCACCTCTGTTGCTGCCAAACCAGCTCTCCTCCATCCTACATTTGTGCCTTTCATTTTTCCTACCCAGATGCTAATTACTTCACTCATTACTTTTAAAATTTTGGTTAGAGTTATTCTTTTCTCCTGAAGGAATTGCCCCCCTCACCCTGCTGGATACTTTCCAGTCTAGTCAGAACCAGATTGTAAATGAAAAAAAAATGTAATTAGCTTAATTAGCTCTTGTGACTTTGATGTTTCTGGTTGGTTCAGAGTTAGATGTTGGTTCTGAAAAAAGAGTTTTGGCTGCGGAAGGACAAAAGTGATAACAATAAGATTTTGTGGTTCCTTACTGCTCCAGATGAGCAAGGTCCTAGAGAGATTGTGTCCGTACCTTTTGATACGCTTTGATCAGGTTTTTAAAAAAATCAGTATGAGAAATGCCCGAGACCTCGTGGTTCTGGAGCAGAGGAAAAATTAGCTCACATTTCACTGTATGGCATCTCAGAGATTCTTGCGTCAAGTGTTAGTCTTTCTTACAAAATTAAATTCAGGTTGTACTGATTAATTTGATGCCACATTAATTAAAACCTAGTAACTGTAGTTTTTGAAGTTACAATTAAAATGTTGATCTTTGCTGAAAGAAACAATACTTAAATATTTTATAGGAAAATGTTTTGCGGGTTCTGGAGATTTGCGAAGACATATCAGAACACATACTGGGGAAAAGCCGTATCGCTGTGAGACCTGCAATAAATGTTTCAGTCGTTCTGCTGTCTTACGTCGACACAAAAAAACCCACTGTAAAGCTAGCAGTGAAAGTTCAAATATTGTAGACGAGTTTTCTCATGTAATGGAAATTCCTGACCTTGAGAAGTCCCAAAGTTCAGATTTCTTTACCCAGGAAATCTCAGCATCTTTCTTGCCGGCGTCAGAGAAATGTCCACTCCACCCGGCGGAGAATTCCCCAGATGAATTTGACCATCCTGGGGCACCGTTTGGCAAGGCCAGGCCTGGAATGGTAAAAGGCCGTCAGAAGCCGAGCTTGGATCCCGCCAAACTCTGCAAGTCTCCAGAAGGACCGGGTGAGTCTTGTTCTTTTAAAGAGATTAGCCCCCCCTCCGAGGAAGAACCGCTGCAGCCCCACGCCGTTCCCCTGGTTCGCCCCTCCGCCGGCGCCCTGGGCAGCGGTTGGAACGGCGACTTGGGCAGCCGCGGGTCGTCTGCTGAGCACAGACACAACGAGGGGGCCTTCTTCTCCAGCGTGGCCCTCTGGGGCTTAGCTATGAAGACTCTGCAGAATGAGAGCGAGCCGGGCCAGTGAGGAACTGTGCGAGTGCTGTGTGTGTTCAGAAGAGCAGCCTATATATTTGTAACTAAATAAAATAAAATTGTAACTAAGTTGTACTTGACTGAATTGTTCCTAAAGACGTTCCGTTCCTTTCCTTTCCTTTCCTTTCCTTTCCTTTCCTTTCCTTTCCTTTCCTTTCCTTTCCTTTCCTTTCCTTTCCTTTCCTTTCCTTTTTCCTTTCCTTTCCTTTCCTTTCCTTTCCTTTCCTCTCTCCTCTCCTCTCCCCTCCCCTCCCCTCCCCTCCCCTCTCTTCTTTTCCCTCCTCTCCTTTTCTCTTTCCTTTCCCTTCCCTTTCTCTTTCCCTTCCCTTTCCTCCTTTCCTCCTTTCCTCTTTCTCCTTTCCTTTCCTTTCCTTTCCTTTCCTTTCCTTTCCTTCCCTTCCCTTCCCTTCCCTTCCCTTCCCTTCCCTTCCCTTCCCTTCCCTTCCCTTCCCTTCCCTTCCCTTCCCTTCTCTCCTTCTCTCCTCTCCTCTCCTCTCCTCTCCTGTCCCTGTCCCTGTCCCTGTCCCTGTCCCTGTCCCTGTCTCTGTCTCTGTCTCTGTCTCTTTCATTCATTCATTCATTTTTCGCCTATAGGCTGCTTCAGTCGTATCTGAATTTAAACAGCATAAACTCCATTTCCATAATCAGGGTTAAAACACTACAAACCATCAGTACTAATAATCAACAACCCTCATGTGTCGAGGAAACATTCTTCCAACATCTGGAAGTCACACCGGCCGGCTCAGTCTGTCCTGAAGAGACCATGATGGAGGTGAAAGGGAAAATGAGAACTTCGGGATTATTGTCCATGGCAGATTTTGGGTGCCCCCAGGGGAACAGCTGAGGGAGGGGAGCAGTGCTGTGGCATTTCTTATTTTACCTCTCCTTAGTTTCCTGCTTTTGTTCCTTTTATTTGTGTTTGATGGCTCCTTGAGAACCTAATTAGTGTGGTAGTTTCTTTATTATGTAAGTTTCTTTCACCTCATTGCCACTTCATATTGCCCTCCCAAATACCTGAAATGTGGAGGAGGAAGAATGAAAGATCAAGAACCGACCTTGGACCGACAGGCCCTTAAAAAGCTCCCAAATAAAACTAGGAAGGATGACAGTTGATTCCTGTTTGAGCCAGGATGTTGGAAGATCCCCCCCAGTTCTTTCGATTAACCTGGGAGTCGTTGCTATACGAGATGGGTGGTGAAGAAATTAGATGATAGATAGATAGATAGATAGATAGATAGATAGATAGATAGATAGATGATAGATATAGAAGAAACTGGACTAAAGGAAGCTCACACTGACAAGTGAAGTCACTGACAAAGTGAAGATGATTCCAAGAACTCCACATTTGAGTCCACTTTGCAGACCTGGTACCCAGAGTATGTTAACTGCATGGACTGTTTTTAAACTTCCAGAACATTATTGACCAGCTTTGAAAACTTCAGTACTCCCTGGACTCTTCAGATGGTCAGAATAGCAGGAAGGGCTTTAAGGCACAGGCTGACCAACGGACACAGGATCGATCGCTAAAGCAAAACGTGGCCGCGTGAAGAGCCCACGTGCAGGTTTTCTCCTTTCCTTGCGTTTTGCCCCTATCCCAAATAATGCAACAATATCACTGTGGAGAGCCACAGAAATGACCTTGGAGAAACTGCCGAGAAACAGGTTTTACGCCCAGAAAGCAAAACTTTAGAAAGAAACTCAAACTGGCTCTGCCTTAACTCCCTGGGGCATAAGAGGGAGGCAGAGGAAAGCACCAGCGTTATGCGATGACACTTCCCCAGTATCCCCACGCTTCACCTTCCTTAAATCCTCCCAATTGGTTAATATCGGATACAGGCCCTCCTCTTGAGCCTCTTCTACCTCTTGAGGATCAAAGCTGTCCACAAAACAAGTCGACGTTTCATCAGATGTCAGTGGGACTGATTGATTTTAGAAATTTATAAGGCTACCCAACTGTAAAACGACTCTGGGTGATATACAGTGAAAACAATCCTACAGCACAATTAAACAAGCAAGCACCACATCCAAACGCCAGAAGGAAAACAGTCGCTAAAGGACGATCAAACTTGCAGGGCCCGCCACCTGCTCCGGCCCAAGGCGTGGGGGAAAGCCCGGTTTTCAGGGCTCTTTCGAACAGGGCCAGGGTGGGGAGATGAGGTTCCAGCGGGCAGGTGGCAGGGGCAGGACTCATGCCAACTCTGCCCAATGATACAGGCCGGGCAGAAACCCCAGAAGACAAATGGTCTGTTAGATAATCAGGCTCTATGCCGGAGAGCCGGGCCTCGGCTGGGGTCGCCCCGCAGACAGCGAGCATCTCTGCCGGCGGGACCCTCCGGCCGGGCCTCCGCCGCTCCGGGCCAGGCGCGCCCCCCGCCCCGCGCCCTGCCGCAGCCCGAGCCGAGGGGGCGCCGCGCCCGCCTTGTGCTCCCGGCTGGGCGGGGGAGGCGGCGGCGACGCGAGGCTGCGTCACTCCGGAGGAGCTGCTGCTGCTGCTGCTGCTCGCGCGCCGCCGGGCGCTGCCATCTCCGACGGGGCGAGGGTCTCGGGCCGGCAAGGAGAGCCGGGGAAGCGAGCGGCCGGCGCGGCAGCGGCAGGACGAGGAGGAGCGCCAGGCCAGGTAGGTCTCCCCCGGCCCGGGCGCGGCTGGCGCTGGAGCGGCGCTTCCCCGAGGCCGAGGCGGGGGCCGGGCTCTGCTGCCCCCCGCCGGCCCCGCGCCCGACCTGACCGCGCCGCGGCCTTTTGCAGGCTCCTCTCCGCGCGGGCAGGATGGTGAAGCTGGGCGGCCCTTTCGGCGAGAAGAGCGGCAAGCAGCCCCCGGCGGAGGATGGCTTCGACACCATCCCCCTGATCACGCCCCTGGACGTCGGTCAGCTCCAGTTCCCCGCGCCGGAGAAGGTACCCTCGCGCCCAGGCTGGGAAGCCCCTCCCGCGGGCAGCGTCGGGGTGACGGGGCGCGGCCGGGCGGCCTTTGGGTGGCGGGAGCCCCCGTGGAGGCCCTTCCTGGGGGGGGGGAGGCCGGAGCACCCCCCGCCGAGCTTCCCCGAGGTGGCGCGCCGCAAGGGGCTTCGGCTCGCCCGCCGCCCGCCCCCTCCTCGGGCTGATCGGTGCCGCCCTCGCGGATGCAAAGGCTGCGTGGAACGTGCCGGAGAGCCTAGCAATGGCCCCTCCAGGGCCGGAAACGCGCTCAGGGCGGTTGGCATCCCTGCTTCGGGCGGGCTGCATGCCCGTTTCCTGGCAGAGGGAAGAGGGCGGCGGGCGGGATTAAGCGATGGCAGAGAATTCTGCCCCCCCCCCCCCCCCCCCAAATTACAGGTCCTGGGATTTCGCGGGGAAACCTGGACTCATAAGCCGTATCAAGCCCCGAGTCTGTTCTCTGAGAGCGGAACGGTTTGCCCAGGGCGGCTTTTCTGGGAGGGTCAGTGTGCGCGCAAGGCAGCCTTTCTTGGGAAAAAAAAACTGCTTTCCCTTTTTAGTGTGTGGTTGAATATTTTGACGTTTGTATTTTCAGTTGTTTTAGTGTTCTTGTTTCGATGTGGATTGTCAAGCAAACCTGTCAAAGGAGTGACATCTACACGTTTAAAATCAGCACCACTGGAGAGAAAATGTAGAATTGGCAGAGGGCCGTTTTACTCGGGCTTAGAAAGGAAACCTGCAGAGTGTCTGGAGAAAGAAACTGGGGGGCCCAAATTTAAACCCAGGGTGGAGAGCAGCTGCTGCAAGAGAAGGGACCAGCTCTTTGTTGCAGCGGCTTTGTTCGCGGATGGGTGTGGTCCCTGCAGCGTGCGCTGGGCCCTTTCTGTTGCAGATGGGGAAGGGGAAGGCTCCCAATCCCCATCAATTTCTCCATCAGATGAACAGGATGATAAGAATAGCAGAAGTTACAGAAAGAAATCTGGATATATGCCTTGTCTCCTAGAAACTTTACTGAGGTTAAGTAACTTGTCAAGGCTTTTGCAGAAGTGCTGTTCTCCCTTTCTGATCAGGAACTACTAAATACTTAAATTGGTGCGTGGGCATCAAGAATACCCAGTGACTATATTGTAGCTCATGGTGCTTCTTCATATCTTAGGATCCTAGTTTTGTAGTGCTTGAAGGGGCGTTTAGGACGCGGAGTCCGACTCCCTCCTCAAGCAGGAAGCCCTACCTCTCTCAGCCCTAGGAAGGAGCCAATGGCAAGCCAGGAGACTGAGAGTTCTAGTCCCACCTTAGGCATGAAAGCCGGCTGGGTGACTTGGGGCCAGTCCCTGTCTCTCAGCCCTAGGAAGGAGCCAATGGCAAACCAGGAGACTGTGAGTTCTAGTCCCGCCTTAAGCATGAAAGCTGGCTGGGTGACCTTGGGCCAGTCCCTCTCTCTCAGCCCTAGGAAGGAGCCAATGGGAAACAGGAGACTGAGAGTCCTAGTCCCGCCTCAGGCACGAAAGCTGGCTGGGTGACCTTGGGCCAGTCCCTCTCTCGGCCCTAGGAAGGACCCAATGGCAAACCAGGAGACTGAGAGTTCTAGTCCCGCCTTAGGCACGAAAGCCGGCTGGGTGACCTTGGGCCAGTCCCTGTCTCTCAGCCCTAGGAAGGAGCCAATGGCAAACCAGGAGACTGAGAGTTCTAGTCCTGCCTTAGGCGTGAAAGCCGGCTGGGGGACCTCGGGCCAGTCACACACTCTCAGCCCTAGGAAGGAACCAATGGCAAACCAGGAGACTGAGAGTTCTAGTCCCGCCTTAGGCATGAAAGCCGGCTGGGTGACCTTGGGCCAGTCACTCTCTCTCAGCCCAAATAACCTCACAGGGTGGTTGTGGGGAAAAGAGGAGGAGGAAGGAGTATTAGGTAGGTTCACCACCTTGAATTACTTATAAAAATAATAAAGGCGGGATAAAAATTCAATCAATCAATCAATCTCCTGGCAGACTCTGCTTCTGGCATTTATGTCCCTAGGGAGAAAATCACAGGGAATGATTCAAATCATGATTTGAATATTTTGTTCTATGCCTGAAAGTACAAAATAAGATAAATAGAGGAAAGTCTCCTTTGAATCAGGCTCAGTTGGTGGCTCTGTGGACACATCTGGGCTGTTTTCTCGGCAACAGTATAGAAGAGGATTGTCATTCCCGCCTTCTTTATTCTGTGGCCCATGGCCCAAAACTGCATGTAATGAGTTGAATTGCAACCAAAAGAACAGGCTGATGCACGCGTAAAGATTTTGGTGGGGCTACCGTACTAGTAATTGCTCTCTTGTTGGTGTTCTTTGAAAAAGGTGGTGGTCAAGACAAAAACAGAATATGAACCTGATCGAAAGAAAGGGAAATTTCGTTCTCCTAAAATTGCAGAATTCACAGTCAGTATCACTCAAGGCGTCTCAGATCGTTTTAAGGTAAGCCACACCAGCTCATTTTCAAGGATAAAAAAACAGATGTCAGATGTATTTCACTTCAAAATAATAACAGATTTTAATTAAATAATTGCCACAGCAGAATTGGAGAATTAATTAAGGTGAAAGGTATGCAGCGCTTCCTTAGAGAGTGCTTTAAGCCTTAAACGGCCGCAGTTTAATGTGCTACATCCCCCAGAATTAACCAGTCAGGGCTCAGTCCGGCAGGAAGTTTCTTGAACCTCAATGAAATAAATTGATGGGAACTGTTAAAACTGTATTTGTATGGGAACTCTTTCGCCTGTACTAAATTTATGCTAGAGCTAAAGCATAGAGGTATAATTTTCCAAACCTCTGATCCATCATTTCCATATTAACTTTAATTTCCTTACTTTATCTACCCTTTTCCAGTGATTGTATACTCTAAACCAGTGTTTCTCAACCTTGGCAGCTTTAAGATGGGTGGACTTCAATTCCCAGAATTCCCCAGCCAGCATGCTGGCTGGGGAATTCTGGGAGTTGAAGTCCACACATCTTAAAGTTGCCAAGGTTGAGAAACACTGCTCTAAATGATAGTCTTAAAAATTTAGTGTTAAGCATCATAAATTTAAATTAGGTGAGATTAGATCAGTGGTTTTAACTAGCATAGAAGAGGGTGAGAATGCTTGGGGTAAAATTGGGCTTTGGTTTCACTTGTGGTCAAAACTGACCAGTGCCGTCCTGACCATTAGCAAGGAATGCTTTCCGTGGCAGCCACGTGACTAAGGCTGAAAGCGCAGCCTACTCCTTCTCCGTCTCGCCAGAAAGCATTACATAAAAGCTCCGGTGTCCAAGGTCCTGAACGGCTCGCGTGATGATGACTGTGGCGCGTGGGAGGTGGTGACTGGGGCTGGGAGAAGAATGACACGGAAATGTGGGTGTGGTTTGCTTATGGCGTGGCCGTGACAATTGGAAGAATGCTGCTGTTGGTCTGCTATAAAAATAGGGAATGTAAAGACTGCGGGGAGATTAGTTTGTTAGTTTTGCCTGGAAGATGCTTGGCTGAACTCTGATTGGAAGAGTGTGAGAGGGAACAGCGAACAACATTTGGGAAGTGCGCTGCGGCTTTAGGCCAGGGAGGAAGATTTTTCTGTTTAGCATGTCACTGAGAAACGTATGATTGTGAGAAAAAACTTTCTTGTATGTTTGCTAGTTTAGAGAATATGCAAAGTGTGCAAACATGGACTTAAAGTTCGGTTGCTCAATGCAGCCCACGGTGTACAAAAATGTTGCCCTCCGACCCGGCAAGACTGTAGTCACTGGCCAAATTCTGGAAAGAAACATTCTGTCCAAGCAACCCGACTGCGCATTCTCCTTTGTACTGGTGCCCATCAGTAAGTTGCAAATAATTTTATTAAGACGTTTCCACAGGTGGAAAGGCTGGCGTAAAGTCATTTACCTTAATCAAAGACTGGATATATGTGGTGAGGATCAAGGAGGGAAAAATAAAGTAATGCATTTTACTCCACCTTTTGCTAGATATGCTTATTCTTCATATGCTTCTTGAGCTCATTCTGCAGCCCCCCTTTTTTAATGTTCAGGAGGAACTGACCTTTCTGGGCCACTGCCTCCAGTCCAGCCCCCCCTCTCTCCTGGGGGGGCACCAGGGTGGTGCCTGGGGGAGGGGCCTCCAAGAAGGAATAGCCTCACCCTAGCCAGTGCCAGGTGGCCTTGGTTGTGCGCAGAACAAGCTGAGGCTCGCCGATTTGTTTCCAAATGGTCTTACGACGCATGGACCTAGACAGGCATCAACCAGACCCCCTCAAAGCCTTGGGTACAGATCTCCAGAGCCTCTAAAGTGGTCGCTAAACTGTAAGGTTTAATGTGTCAAAAAAGAAAACAAGTACTAACTACAAGGTGGGTAATGATATTAAATTACATGAAACACATTTTTTCTTGACTCTGCCCACGTTTTCTAAGAAGACCCTGAGAAGTCCATTGATCTGAAGGAAAAGTGGGATTGAGAATATCTAATCGATAGGAACACTGTTTTGTGCAGGGATGGGGCAGAGGGGGAATGCTGGTCAGTGGGAAAACAATCACACCCTACCCTCCTTTCAGAGCATCTGCTAAAATACAGAATTAACCACAGAATAGACATGTAGTTTGCTTAAAAGCTGGCAACCCTATGAGGGAATCCATATGAAAGGGAAACTTGTGCAAGAATAGAACTAATTAATAGATAATTAATAGGGGAAGAGTAGTGTTGTGGTCAACAATGACAATATCCTGTTTGATATTTAATAAAAAGGTAAAGGTTCCCTTCGCACATTTGTGCAGTCGTGTCCGACTCGAGGGGCCGGTGCTCATTTCCGTTTGTTGGCCGAAGAGCCAGCGCTGTCCAAAGACGCTTCCGCGGTCATGTGGCCGCATGACGCGCGCGGAACGCTGTTACCTTCCCACCAAAGTGGTACCTATTCATCTACTTGCCTCTTAACCCACAGTCATGAAGTAAAATGTTCAGAGACATCCCTGCTGCAGGAGCAAATCAAGATGTCACTAGTCATGGATGCAACCATTTATGTGCTCTCTTTCTCTCTCTCATTTATATCAGAGGTTTTGGGAGAATAAACGATTCTGACAGTAGAAATAGATTTCTAAATTATTAAAAACTTTAGCAAGGTATTTGGCTAATTGGCAGGGCAACAACGGATTTGAGAGCCTTTGTAATTTAAACAAACATAAATGTAGCAGTATACGGTCATATTTATTTATTTTATAAATAGTGTAGCTTTCTCATCATTAAGACAATGCCAAATGGAATTTATTTGGCTGTTTCTGTAAAGGATAATACATAAATGGATGTAGCGAGAAGTTAGAAACATTTGCTATATACCACAAGGATAATAACGCTTGCTAAGGAAATTTGGTTGAACAAATTGACCCAGAGTTCTCGCTCAAGCCGAAGCTACCAGGTGGCGAAGAAGGGGCCATGGGCAAATCCTTTGCTGCCCTGCCCATGGGGCACGGCAGGGCAGCCTGGGGGAGCCTCCAGGGCTGAAGCGGGGAGAGTCACCCAGCACAAGGGCAGAAGTTACACTCAGCTGGCCTGTTAAATGTTTGGAAATTCAAAATGTGGTTTAGCCAAATACAGGACGGACGGACAGGGAAGGGAAGGGAAGGGAAGGGAAGGGAAGGGAAGGGAAGGGAAGGGAAGGGAAGGGAAGGGAAGGGAAGGAGGGAGGGAGGGAGGGAGGGAGGGAGGGAGGGAGGGAGGGAGGAAGGAAGGAAGGAAGGAAGGAAGGAAGGAAGGAAGGAAGGAAGGAAGGAAGGAAATGAGCCTGGGTCTACTTACGAACTTTGTTTTACTGGTTTCTGCTTCTTACTGGGCATTACAGTAAGCTGTATAAATGCTGAGACGTTGACTATTTTTCATATGCAAAATAGAGCCTGACACTTATTCATAGACGAAGACTTCCCAGTTCTACTGTGAAAAGTAGGGGAAAAAAACAGGGATCCTCATTTCATACTTCACTTACCATGCAATATGTACAGTAACTGGGAGGACTGATCAGATACTTGCCCTGCCTAGATCATTAGAAGTCAGTAGAAAAACAAAGTTCCCAATGGCTCTGGGATTATTTTCAGGCGTTGGGTTGTTGAGCTCTGCTGCTATGTAACGGGGGCCCAGGAGAGACCCTTGCAGGGAGTTGGTGTCTCTCGGCACTGGCAGGAACGCCGGTGCAACCGTCAGTTCAGGGCCAAACGGGAAGAGAGAAGATGGGTTCTTCAGCAGATGGAAGGTGTTCACTGCAAAACACTTCCAAAGTCCTCCTAGTTACCCAGAAGCATCAGTTAACGTCTTGGTAGCATTTCAGGAAAGTCTTTCAACATCTGTTAGTAAACAGTGAGGGGAGCAAATTGAACTGCCGTGTTCAAACATCTGCAGAGGTTGCTGGGGGCTTTCCAAGCCCAACGGAGGGGGCTGCTAGAAGGTCAAAGCCTGGCATGGCATCTCCAGCCTGGGGCCTTCCTGTTCAGTTTGCCGTGTGTTCTCTGCTCTCCAGTCCTTCCACCTTTCCCAGCATCAGGGCCTTCTCCAGAGAGCTGGGTCTTTGCATGATGCGTTCAAAGTAGGATAATTTGAGCCTGGTCGTTTGTGCCTCGAGCGAGAACTCTGGGTTGATTTGTTCAATGATCCATCGGTTTGTTTTCTTGGCTATCCATGGTATTCTTGGGGATCTCTTCCAACAACCAAACTTCAAAAGCATCAATACTCTTCCTATCCTGCTTCTTCAAAGTCCAGCTTTTGCTTCCATAGAGGGTCACAAGGAAAACCATTGCCTGCACGATTCTGATTTTTGTAAGCATAGGCACACCATAGCATGGTTATTCCAAGGTCTTCATTGCTGCCCTTGATTGATTATGTGCCATCAAGTCATCGTCAACTCAAACCAACCACATAGATGGATTTTCTCCATGATGATCTGTCCCTAACCTGGTCTTCCAGGTCTTCCAGTGGTGGACTCACAGCCACTGTAATGAGTCCACCCCCCTTGCTGCTGGTCGTCCTCTTCTCTTTCCTTCCACCTTTCCCAGCATCAGGGCCTTCTCCAGAGAGCTAGGTCTTCGCATAATGTGTCTGAAGTGAGATAATTTGAGCCTGGTCGTTTGTGCCTCGAGCGAGAACTCTGGGTTGATTTGTCTGTAGCTTGAATCATGTCAACTGGATTTAACAGGTGTAAGGTCACACAGCTACCTAGAAACATATTTAGGATTCCCTTACCAACTTTGCTCAGACTGAAGAAGCTCCTTGGATAAGGAGCGAAACGTTTCCACAGAGAAAATAGAAATCCAGTTGACATGATTCAAGCTACAGACAATTCCACCTGGATGACTGAGAACCTTCATAGACATTCTGGGTTGATTTGTTCAATGATCCATCGGTTTAATGGCTGTTGTGGGTCTTCCGGGCTGTGACAATACATCCATCGGTTTGTTTTCTTGGCTGTCCACAATACTCTCAGGCGCCTTCTCCAACACCAGAGTTCAAAGGCGTCAATATTCTTCCTATCCTGCTTCTTTAAAGTCCAACTTTTGCTTCCCTAGAGTGTCACGTGGAATATCATGGCTTGCATGAGTCTGATCTTTGTAAGTATACAGCACAGCACAGCATTTGAATACCTTTTCCAAGGTTTTCATGCCTGTCCTACCAAGTGCTAATCTGTAGCTTGAATCATGTCAACTGGATTTCTATTTTCTCAGTGGAATTCTATTTTCCACTGAGAAAATAGAAATCCAGTTGACATGATTCAAGCTACAGACAATTCCACCTGGATGACTGAGAACCTTCATAGACAAGTGCTAATCTGTGCTGTTATTTCTTGACTGCTTGCTCCTTTACTGTTGATAGTTGATCCTAAAAGGCAGAAGCTATCCACCACTTCAATATCCTCATTGCCACTTCTAAAACTGGTCGCTGTACCTGTTGTCATTAGTTTAGTTTTCTTTATATTTAACCTTAGTCCCATTTTTTTCACTGTGCTCAACTTTCATTACTAGAGTTTACAAATATTTGCATTTTTTTACTATCAGAGTAGTGACGTCAACAGAGCACAGGTTATTGATGTTTTTTCCTCCAATTTTAAACCCATGCCCATCATTTCTCCAGCCTTGCTTCACTCCTTTGCCATCCTGGAACCACCCTGTGCCAGCATGCTCTGTGCCTCCCTGCCCCGTCTATAGGTTTTGTGTGAGGACAGTGAGATGTTCTGGGATTCTGATTTCCCTAAGGATATTCCATAGCTTGTTGTGGTCAACACAATCAAAGGCCTTTCTATAATCAATGAAACTTACTTTGACTTCTCTTTGGTAGTCTTTGGCTTCCTCAATTACCTAGCACGCATCAGCAATGTTTTTTATTCCTTGGTCTTTCCTGAAACCAGCTTGAACATTTGGCACCTCCTTTTCCATGTAGGACTCCAGTCTGTGTTGGATGATCATAAATATTATTTTGCTAGCATGGGAAATTAAGAATATTGTACAATAGTTGGTACAGTCTGCTGAATCTCCTTTCTTGACCCTCTTCTGATTTATTCACCACTGTGTCATTTTCCAGATTTACTGACATACAGTAGTTTGGTTAGAACCTTTACTGATTCTTTTTTGGTGTTGTTGCTGTTGCTTGCCATATTCCCATAGATATTCCATCAGTTCCTCTAGCCTTCTAACTTGATAATGACCAGAATGTTGATCTAACTTCATGTTCTGGTACTAGGGTTTTTTATAAATAGGAAATACCTTCTAAAATATCTTAGAAGCTGACAACTCTACTGTATACAATTTCAGTTTACTCTTATCTTTGATCATCTTGAAATTAGTTCTGTCTGTCCATTGGTATGATCTTTAGCATACCAATTTGAGATTGGAACCTTATGAGTTTGGGGGACTTCTGGAATACTTTACTTATTTTTCCAATTTCTATCACCGCCCATCTCCCCCAGTCAACGAGGGGCGTTGTCGTCCTTGCTTCCCAGAGAGTCCAGCAGATCACCTTGGTGACTTTATCCTCAGGATCCGGCCTCTCATGATTGGAGTCTGCCCTCACTTGCTCCTGTTCCTGCCCCCCCCCCCGACCTGCTTCAGCCCCTGAAAGGCTGAAAGCTTCTCGGCTCAGAGGGGGCCATTACGCAGAGGGTAAAATACAGGCACAAACATTGGCAATTCAGGAGACACGTCCAATAACTAGCGAGCCAAGTGCTGTAAGCAGAGCCCTCGAGGCCCCCATTTAGCAAACTCAGCCCCCTTCCTTCGGGGGATTTAGGATTTCTAAAGATTTAGCCCTAGCAGGAATGGAACACACCGTAGTTCCACCTGTTATGGGGAAGGGCATCTTCTTCTTCCCCACACAAACCGCAATGTCAGGTGGTGAAGTTCTAACTGTGATGTCGAGTACAATCCTTTTATCCGATTAGAAGCGTTATTCTTTTTGGAGCAGAAACAGTGTATTTGTTTGCAGGTGACGGTTCTGGTCCTGTTTGCCCTTGCGTTCCTGATGTGCGTTGGATTTCTGGTTGTCTACAAGGTCTACAAGTATGACCAAGCCTGTCCAGAAGGGTTCATCTTCAAGGTAAGGAAGGTGGGCTGAAAGCCGAAAGAAAACGGAAAGGGAGGCTGCTCCACAGATGCTTAACCAGCAGGGCCTCCCGCAGGCTCCGTGAGGAGTATCATGAAAGAAGAGCAGAAAAATGCGAGGCGGCAGGATTGAGGGCGCAAGTGGGGGGCGACGATTCGCTGGCCACCTGCTTTCCTGCGGCCATTTCCCCAGGGCCTTGCCAGCGGTGACGTCGCTACGAGGGGAAAAGCGCTCTCAGCCCACAGACCACCAGTTGGGCCTTGGGTCAAGTGGCCCCAAACCAGAACCAAACTCTGGAGGGTTTTTTGGGGGTGGTGACACCTACAAGAGTATTGACGAAGCCTGGTTTTAAGGCAATCAGTGCTTTTTTCCTAATTGGGCATCTGTCCGGTCTTTCCAGCATAGGCCTAGTGGGGGTGGGGACGGCTCATCAACTTCTGAGCCTTGGGACATACAGGCACTCAAAGTTTCATCTAAAATGCAAGCATGATTTAATGGTACTATAATTCATACAAGAGCAAATTAGTGCAAAAACAAATGTCTCTTTTGACATTATGAATGGGAGAAAGGAAATGCTGTCAAATCTTGCACATTAGCCAGATGTATTTATTTATTTATTTGTCGATCAATCAGATTTATATCCCGCCTTTCGTTCAGGAGCTCAAGGCGTACTCTGTCCTCTAGAGCACGGTTCCTCAGCCTCAGCCATTTAAAGATGTGTGGACTTCAACTCCCAGAATACATTGCTGGCTGGAGTATTCTGGGAGTTGAAGTCCACACATCTTTAAATGGCTGAGGTTGAGGAACCCTGCTTTGGAGACTTTTAACAGCAGTAAACGTTAATGTGCAGATGAGAACACTGCATTTTATTTGGTTTTTTTTTTTAAGTCTGGAGATGGGGAAAAAGAGAGAGGCATGAATATGTGAGGGACAGATCATGTACCTGGTTCCTGTTTATCAGTATTTTCTACGCATTCCATTTTTTTGACTGTAGCCACCCATTTTGGCATTTGAAACTCTCAAGCTTATGTAGTTGCTCCCTTCTATCTGAACATTCTTCTTCAGAGCATCTGCAGAAAGGGGCCCGTTCGGGAATGACGACTTCAGACTACGGCTTCGGAGGTGCTCTTCCAAACAGACTAGCAGTCCTCCGATTCTCAGCCCTCTGGGTTTGCAGGCTGCATTTCTGCGTCCAGCTTCGGGCCCGTGGCTGGAGAGGGTTCCCCCGAAATCTCCGGGCTAAGCCCTGGTCTTACTGGACCAGACCTGCCATGCGCCTTGCCCAGCCTCAGAAAAGAGAAACATCTTCTCGGAGGCCTAGAATGACGCCAGGCACGATCAAAGACCATTCAAAGACAAAGTCTCCAGAAATTAAGGGGCCCAGGGCTGCAGGGCAAAAGGCGGCTCCGATACTCCCTTGGCAAGGAAGCGGAGGGGATCTTGGGAACAGGAGGCAAACAGAGTTAAGGCCACTGGAGATCCTGAATAAGTATCTGCCTGGAGGAGCAAAGGTTAAAGGCAGGGGGACAATGAGAGGGAACTGGGGCACAAGGGGAACGCTTTGCTGGGCACTTCGGGGCCCTGTGGGGACTAGAAGCTGCCCAGCTTTTTGTTAATGCACAGCACATTTGTCTTCCTCATGACACAGACACAGAGTGCCCTCCTGCCTCCTCTTCGGTTTTCAATAGTGTGTGTGTGTGGTGCATGTATCTTTCAGAACAACCAGTGCATTCCGGCTGGGTTAGAGAACTACTATTCTGAACAAGACACGAGTGATCGAGGAAAGTTTTATACGGTGATCAACCACTACAACCTGGCCAAGCAAACCATCACACGGTCAGTGTCTCCATGGATGACGCTGCTTTCAGAAGAGAAAGTTTCTGAGCAGGAGACCGAAGCGGCTGAGAAATCTGTTTAGGAGGAGGAGTCTGGGAAAGGGTCTCCAGGTGGTTTTCATGGAATGTCTCATTGTTAGGATAACTTAGAGGTTGCTCATAATTTATGGTGTAATTGCTTTGGTTGCTGATAACTGCTTTGCAAAAGGGAGCAATGAAAACGAACGTTGGCCATTGATGGTCAAGGGCGTATCAGCGCTGCTTTAGAGCTGTAACACCAACTTCTCTTGCGGTGGCGCTGAACATAGGCACATTCTTGTAATTTAGAAATCTGACAGCGCCTTTCAGGCGGGGCTTGAGGACATGGGATAACGTGCATCTTACTGTGTGTCCAGGTGTGTTGTTTCCTCCTAAATCAGCTTTGCAATCTGAACAGTCATGGTTATGTAATTGATACTGGCTTGCAATGCCAAAATGACCACCAAGAAATAAAACTGGCCTGATTCTGCGCACTATATCCATGACCTTCAGGCTTAATTGTTTCCGTTGCATCGTGAAATTCACTGTCGCCACTACATTAAAGAATCCTGTGCAAACAAAATACAAATTAGACACTCAAGAGCTGTACAGTTTTAATGATAGATCAGGCATTTTAAGTAAAGGGTAAGAGTATAAAGAACCAATATTCTGAGGGGCAGTGGAGACTTAAGGGAATAAACAAGACAGAAACTCTTTAAATTAGATGGAGTCCACCATGTAATGTGTGCAACTGGAAAGGGTGCGTTTTATTAGAATTGTCTCTTTCGTAAACCTTAACGTTGTAAAATGCCCTTTGTCAGCAGCATCCTGGCATTTTTTAATATCTAACTCCAAGGCTGCCATGCCGGAAAATCGGTTCCACTGAGCTCAGTGGAATTTTTACGTCAACCAGCTGAGGAATAAAGTGCATCAAATGACGGCAACACCCAGACTATTCTGAGGTTGAAAAGGCACGTGGGGTGGGCGGGGAGGGCGAGACGGCGCTCTCGAGGTAAGTTGAGCCCTCACAACGGCAGGTACACACTTGTTGTTTTGAGCGGTTCCTAAATTATGAGATTTGTGATGTTAAAATCCTCCCCCAAGTTCACTATTGATTCGTTCCCAGAGAGGTTGGGAAAGCTGCTTGAACCCCTGCAGCGTAAGCAGTCAATGGCTGTAGCCCGTTTGGACTCAAACAAGGGAACAGCATAAATGTGACTTGGCTCTCTACTGCTATAGCGATAGGACAACAGCGCTTTTTAATTTACGTTTCATAGGATGTTAGATGGTTGGAAAAACACTGGACTAAAAACACTAGGAAGACGCTCCATCAAACTCTGGCCTTGACTTGTCCACTGTTCTCAATTACAGGTTTTAGCTCACAATGGCTGTCATTTTTGTTCTTCTGAATGTGTTATTTCCCCGTGGAATGTCAAAAGTTTCATTACTTTTACCGAGACACACTTTAAAATCATCAACATGCCTCTTTTTTCTGTACCTGTAGTAAGACAAACATGGTTCTAGGTTATATTTCCTTCCAGAACTTTTTTGCATCAAGCTACTTAGAAAATGCCATTTACGGTTTCATTGGAAATTTTAATACTGAATAATATGTATCGTACAATTTTTTTGGTATGTAATCACTGCTGTGTGGAATGCATAAAAAGCAATAAATTATGTGCCAAATCTTTATTTTGCATCAAGGAGTTCTCTCCTGTATACATTATACTATGTTTGTATTTCCTAGTAGTCAGTACTTTACTGAATGTAAATTCACATGTAACTTTTGACATTTTCACTCTGTGTAAAATAAAATAGTATGCTCAAGTCTCAAACTCAGTATGTTTAAATAGCTGTTTTCTGCAATGAAGAGGAAAAGAAATGAAGGATTCCAATCACTCTACTTGCAATAAAACCCTCTTCTAAAACACCTTTCTAATAATGATTATTTCCACGACTATGTCTGAACAATCACTGTTTGCTGTAAACTGAAATGCACTGAATCATTTAATTTTAAGCAGACACGTTCCTTTCCGTTATTCGGTATCCCTGAAACGCATTTAAGCACTAGCCTGCCAGGACATCCCTCGGGGAAGCAGGATTTTCCAGGAGGGGGTGGGCATCTCAGGGCTCAGGGCTCCCGGACCCCTCCGCCTCCCACTGGCAGACCCAGAGCACCCTCCGCTCCTGTCCCCACAGCTGACGAGGGTGATGGGGGCCTTGAAAGGGGAGAGGGAATCAGGGAAGGGAGTCGGGGTGCGTGGTTTCTGGAAAGCGCACAGGTCCCGTTCCCACCTTGAAACCCGTCTCAATAAGGGGGCCTGTTCTGACCCCCTCCACGGCTTCAGCCAGTAGGGAAGGGAAGTGGCACCCCCAGGCTGAAAAAGGTTGTCCCCCCCCCCGCCCCTGAAGGGGACCCAGGTGCTTTGCATTTCATCACACAGAAACGGTTTGGCAACTGCTTGCTGCAATAACGAATGTTAACACTTTTATTGAGCGTTTCCTGGCAGCTGCCCAGTTTCATTCTGCTGCCTAAAGCTTTACCGAGTCCTGGGATATTCCTGAGTGTTAAGAACTTACAGAGGCACATATATATGATATATACATATTTCTACAACAATGATGCATGAAATACAGTATCACTTGGCAAGGAAAACCTTACTGAAGGTGGTTCTACAGGTTTTAGGATTCAGAGGCCAGGATCAGCTTCCATACCAGTCCAAAAACAGTAAAGAAAAGGAGCACATTACGAGGAAGAAGAGGATCCATACTCGAAATCCAGCATTATTCTTGATTGCCTATGGGGGGAAAAGTATTTCTTTTAAAAGAAGGAAATTGCAATAGGCAATTCAGGAACATGCAACATGGTTTTCAGTTTATGCCTCAGACATGATTTAAAATAAATGAAAGTTTCTATCTTCAGATCTTTTGCTGCACGTGACAGCCTTTAAGAGTAGAACACAAACTAGGGGGGAAAGACCAATCGAATTATGACTGACCGTGTTCACGTACTTATTTAATTTATGCCCCCCCCTTTATTTTATACAACTTGTTCAGTCGAATACCTGAAATCTAAGAATGAAGGCGCAGCATTTTAACAGTTGTGAAATGGCCCCCTTGCTCGCTCGCTCACCGTGAAAGATAAGCTTTATTCATTCACGAAATGGAAAAGCTGCTCCTCAAACAGGGCAAGATTCGCTGCAAGTGTGGCTGGTGGTGCCGCTCCCCTTCTCAGCCGGGATGCCGGCTCACCTGGGTTCTTCCAGTTCTCGTCTCCCTCCTTTCTCGGGCTGCCCTGGCCCTCTAGGCCCCTCAGCCAACACACGTGATAGTCTTTTTCCTGAAGTGCGGCTTTGACTGTTTATTGATTGATTATTGGACTGCTGATGAGTGGGCAACCTCACTTTTTTTCCTTTAACGTTTTAAAACACCGGTGCCTTTTCAATGAAAGGCGTATATTTTTCTTCACGACTGAACCACCATGAAGACGGACTCCGCACTTGACTTGCTCACGCAGGTTTGCGAGACAAAGCTTAAACCTTCAGCGATGCCCGGGCCCGCATCTTTTACCTGCACTCCGTTTCCTCTTTCGGCCACCCCGACAAAGGGCTCAAGCTAGAACCGCTTCCCTTTCACTAAGCAGGGAACTCTATGTCGTAGGGCGTAAGAACCTGATTATCGCTTTAAGCTAATTTATTATTATTATTAGTTATGGGTGCCCCAAGATCAGCACATGTGACACCTCTGCTGCGCCGGCTGCACTGGGTGCCCGTGTGCTTCCGGGTCCAATTTAAGGTGTTGCTTATCACCTTTAAAGCCCTACATGGCATGGGGCCAGGTTACCTGAGGGATCGTCTCATCCCCATCACTTCATCCCGTCCCACCCGGGCATGCAGAGAGGGCATGCTACGGACCCCATCGGTTAAGGAGTTCCACCTAACGGGGTCTCGGAAGCGTGCTTTCTCTGCTGTTGCCCCTGCCCTTTGGAACATTCTGCCCCCGGAGATCAGACAGTCCCCCTCACTCCTGGACTTCCGAAAAAGACTCAAAACCTGGTTTTGTCAATATTCTTGGGGTCAGAAGGAGATTGGAGATACCTGGAGATGGCTAGCACCTTAGATTTGATTCCGGGTCCAATTCAAGGTGTTGCTTATCACCTTTAAAGCCCTACATGGCATGGGGCCAGGTTACCCGAGGGACCGTCTCATCCCCAGAACATCGACCCGCCCCACCCGGTCGTGCAGAGAGGGCATGCTACGGACCCCATCAACAAGGCAATTTCATCTCGCGGGGTCCAGGAGGCGGGCCTTCTCTGCAGTGGCACCCGCCCTCTGGAATATTCTGCCCCCAGAGGTGAGGCGGGCTCCCACACTCCCGGCCTTCCGGAAAAATCTGAAGACCTGGTTCTGCCGCCTCTCCTGGGAAGGGGGGGGGTAACAGTTCCTCTTGGGGATGGCTGGTCGCATAGAGCCCTTTTAAACAAAAGTTTGTCGCCTCTTGGATTTTATATTTATCTTTGTTAATTATATTTATGATGATTGCATTTTATGTTATTTTAATTGTTTGATTTGTTGTAAACCGCCCAGAGTCCCCTTTGGGGGAGATGGGGCGGTGTTATAAATTCAATAAATAAATAAATAAATAAATAATTTCCACCTTAGTTTTCAGGTAGAAACAAGCCACTCTGTTCTGCATTGTTGCAGAGAACGCAAATCTCAAAGAGAATGTACTGATTAAAAGAGCGCGGTCGTTCCTTGCCCATGGCTAAGATTTGTGTTTCTTAAGGTGGCTCTTAGAAGCAGCGTCACGGAGACAGAACTATGCGTGTCCTTTATGAGGAAGCCACCCTCGTAATCCCAGCTGATCAAAGCAAGGTGTACATCTTCACACAACCCGGAGCAAGAGGAACCAGAAACGCAACAGAGCCGGGCTACTGGAGTAAAGCTTGCCATGTCTTACTCAAGAAAACTTTAATACAAAGCAAGAAAGTCTTGGTCAAGATTACCTCTCTTATGTCTTCATTGCCTTCCTTGATGTTCTCAGTTGCACCCACAACTATCTGGTGGATACTGTCAATTTCAGTTTCCTAGGAATTAAGGTAACAAATATCGGATGACTCTCAGCAACGGCAGCACCTGGATGACTTTGGCTGAACCCCTCTGAAAAAGGCCAACGGGACTTTTGAGGCGGCTAGCAGCTGGATGGGAGACCACCAGGAAACCCCAAGGCTGTAGGCTAGACTGGGAATTTGAAGACTATCCAGGAAGAAGGCCGCGACTACCGCTCCTGTTCTGTGGTCAAGGAAACCGCATGGATGTGTCCACGTAGTGACAAAAAGTTGAGCTTGCTTCAGGAAATTTTTATTGTGGAGCCAATGAGAACCCGGCGAGTGTCTACCAAGAGCAGCTACCATCAGTACAAAGGATTTAAGGAAAGAATGGCCACGGGACGCTGCTGACCAGGTTTTCTCTGCCTCTGCACGAGGCTGCCCACAAAGTGGCCCGGATGCTGGGCAAAAGGAAGGAGATTCCTGGGGAGGGGGAAAGTTTTGGTCCACGGTCACCGACCCTGGGATGTCGGTGCGCTTCACAAATAGAAGCAACCTGGCTTCTTTCGTGATTTTGCGTTGCCTGGAAAAAAAAGGAGCTGCAACCTGAAGCTTTAGCGTTAATGTTAATGTCGGGATTCCTTTAAAGCCTTAACAAGACAATTTGTCTCCAGGCCATTTTTTTAAAGGTTTGCCCTGAGCAGAAAGTTTTTCAGCAGAGAATTTTCACCTCAAATCAGGAAAAGCCAAAAAGCAAGTTGCCCCAGTTCCCATTTTATGAGCAGGAGCAGAGCAGATCCTTTCTTTAGCGGCCCCCCCACCCCACCAGCATAACCTGGGCACTGTGTTCACTCCCCCACAATGTTCTCCACTGGAGCATATTTCGGAAGCAAATTTGTGCTACACAAACCCTTTGGAGGCTGCATTCCCAGTCCCCATACAATTCGTGTTTTGCCCTCTATGTCTTTCTGTGCTCCATCGCTAGAGACATTTTGCCCCCATCCTGGAAGGTGCTGTGAATTTTTTTACAGAGCTCAAAGCTCTTTAGTGAAAGAGCAACCATGGGTTTCTTCTTACCTGTTGTAATACTTTTTCTGTAAATATTTCTTGAAGTCTAGATATTTCAACTACTTTCCCTTCAATCTGCCTAAAATGATAGAAATAAAACAAAGGAAAACAAAAAGGCTTCGTTATATACAAACACAGTTAAGAATAATCATTTCCCATTTTTATAGAATGAACTATATGTAATATCTTACATTCCTAAGATGGTGAAGCATTACTGGCTGAAGCAGATTTTCAATAAGATACTTAATATAAAGTAGATCAGTTGTTTACAGCAACATTGGAAAAACAGAATTCATAGAATTAGAAGTAGATTCTAGATGAGTAAAAATGCAGACTTTTAGACAGAACAAATCGGACACTAATTATCTGTGCAATATAAAACAACATTAGTCAGGTATTTGTACTGCTGGAGTTAGAAAATGTAAGAATGCTGCAAATAGTACATTGTACAAGAACAAAGAATTAGTAGAATGCCTCGTCAGCTCCTGTGGAGAGGGCTGTGTTGCGTGTGCCATACTGCCTATGCAGCCTCATCTAAAGCAAATGATGTGGGCCTAGAACCTTGATCAAAATCTGGGGGGAAAACAGCAAATAGAAAGGAAAAAAATTGTACCTACCTCACTTCATCAAACAGGCTGTTCATTTCACCCACAAGGCGTTGGTTTTCCTGCTCAAACTGGGGGAGAAAGGCAATGATTACTGCATTTTAAACTTAGATCCAATGACTATCTATGGAAAAAATAAGTTTCAGATACAGCTTTCTTTCCAGGAATTCAGTTTTCCTTAGGTTATCCCTACAGGTATCCAATAAGGAAGGCGCTGGGGAAGACATGATAATCTAAGAATTGTTGAACAGAAATTTGAATGCAGGTCTCTCCTCTCCAAATTTAACACTAGATATTCTTAAAAGAAGCGTGCCTTCTTTTAAGATTAAAAATATGTGTCCTTTTCCCACCAATCTCTGAGCCAGTATTCTTTAACTGAGTTATGGAGGGGGGGGGAATGAGAATTATCTGTACATTCAATGTAAAATTACTACTAATGCAATGGAAACATCTCTGAACATCTCTGCAAAACAGTTTAGCTTATTAAAATATGCAGTCATAGACCAAACATACAGAAGTTAAAAAATGTATTACACTGCATCTAATTAAAAAAGAAGAAAAAAACCCTATCCATGCCTGTACAAGCTACAACTAGAAAAACAACCAGATCCCAAAATTTCTAATTGAGATCATTTGACTACAATTCTGGAGGCTTCCTGATCCTGGTCGCTTAGTAGGTGGCACGCGGCTGCCACGCGAGTGTGGGCTGCATGGTTTGTAAGTAGAGGGGAGACTGACTGATGGACGGGGTGTTTTAGAAGCCTGTGTGCCGCTGCCTCAATTTCAAACTCCGAGCAGATACTCCACGGCTCTTGGGGCTCTTGGGAAGGAAGGCCGTCGTACCGGCCCAGCAGTAACACTGACGGGACAGCATCCGGACGTGCCAGCGTGAAGGCCCTCCTGTGCGATGGGACTAACCAGGGACAAGGGGCAGTCAGGAACTCTCAGGAAACTGTCTGCAACCCATCAACAGCAGTCAGGTAGCACTCAATCAATCTCTCTCCCCCTCCTTCACTGTCCTCTCTTCAGCCTCTTCCAAATCCCTTGGCAAACCCTGGGTTCTCACTATTTGCTTCCTCTAATAATTTTCTATCAAAACACCCTGCTGTTCCTCTCCCCAAATAGCCAAAGATGTGGAGAAGGCAGAGAGAGCGCACCACACACTGACCAACCACACCGCTGACCTACGTTGTCTCCCAAACTAGGGCATGTGATGAGGTGGCAATTTCAGAAAGCCTTTACAACAGTTTCCCTGGCAGATGCTTACATGATGGTGTTGCTCAAGAAAAAAAAAAAGAATAACTACCACTTGGATTTCTTCAGGGGAAAGCTCATCTTCTCCTTTGCTATCTTGACCAAGTCCAAAATTAGCACATTCATCTATTAGGTTTCTCTCTGTAAAAAAAGCCAAACAAAACCATGATCAACGTGAAGGCAGTCCAAACTTGCTAGACCAATTCAATATGACTCGTGGTGAAGCAAGAAGCAGTATAGCTCTGTTTCTCTAAAATTAAAGGATCATCATCCTTCTAAGCTTTTAACTCTTGCCCTACTTTTTCCTGCTATTTAGGAATCTGAGCCGCATGTCTATTCTCCAGGCTTTGGTGGATGTGTGTCTCCCTTCTGGCTTTGGCCTAGAGGAGTCAGTATTGGTTATTCATGCTCAAAGATCCCAATACATATCAAGCAAAACTAATATAAATGCTGTATTATGAGGAGCAAAAAGTGGCGTTCAGTCCGGGGTGGCTCAGGAGTTCGTGGCCTCCATGGCAACCACGGACCTACCCCGAGTCATTGATGGCCCGACGCATACCAGTGGCTGCACACTGGATCTGGTTTTTGTCTCAGGGCAATTACAACATGATCTGGCAATGGAGGACGTTGACATCAGTCTGTTGCCCCAGACAGATCACTCCCTGATTGCCTTCCGGCTCGCTGGTGCCATCCTCCCTACAGAAGCGACTGAAGGATCCCATGGGATTCCAGACAGAGCTTGGGGTTTTTCCCAAGGATCTGGAGGGTGGTTTGGTTGAGGCCTTGGCCACTGTGTGGAGTGGGCAGGTGCTTGAAGCCTTGGAGTGCACTGTCCCTATGAGGGCCCCCCCTGTGTGCTGCTCCCGGGGCACACTCTTGGTTTACTGAAGAGCTCCAGCAGATGTCTGGAGCGCCATTAGAAGACTTAGGGTGAACCTGATCGAACACGGGTAAGGACCATAGTATGGATCACCTCATGGTAATAAGGGTGGCAAAATGTCAGCATTTGTCCGCCCGGTTGCGTTTGTTGATAGCCATCCAGCCATCCCATTTTGGGGTGAGTCAGTCCTTGTTGCATAGGGCCATTGGATCATCCATGGGGCTGCTGTGAGGAATATTCTGGCTATTTGGCAGATAGTTGCTCAGATCTGCACCAAGTTGGACTCCAACTGGTCAAGTCTGCTCGGGGTGCCAGAGGCACAATCTAGTGGTGTGTAATGGTATGTGGAAATGACCTTGGGAGACAAGAGGAAGAGCCACGGCCTAGACAACGGTCTGATTAATGAAATTTGAGTCCGAAGGAGGAGGGGTGGCGGCGGAAGAGTCTCAGAAGGGACCCTCCTTAGTTTTGGGGAGAGTAAAAGTGAGGGATGGGAGGGGTACTTTCAGATTTGCAAGAGTGATGTTAGCCTTGCGAGGTAGTCAAGACAAGAAGCACAACCATGAGTACTATCTCTATCCTTATTGTAAGGTTACATTAACAGAATCTTGCAAGTCTGAAAGTGTACACTGTACACCATGCTGTAGGAATCCCAAATGTTCTCAACAACACCATCTCGAGTCACCTCCAGAATCCTACATTCCTTCCTTGGCCTTGGCCTTCAGTTGGACACCTGTGCTCAACTCCTACCTAGCTCCTCGTAATCCTTCTATATTCTTTCCAGGCTCTTTGGGGGATGTCACTTGTTCTGACATGAAACCAAAGAAAAGGATAGCGGTCAGCAGGCTTGATTAGTCAAATCAGCCTCTGCATCACATCCAGGATCTTTGCACCTGGTAGATAATATACTTCCGTTGCTCTCATGTCTACCATGTGGATCGCCGACTCTGTTCCTCTCAGCACTGAGTCACCCATCACCCATCGCCATGCGCATCCTCTTTGGGACAGGAGTTGGATTCCTCATCTTGGAGGAAGCCCGAGCTTCTCCCCTTTCCATCCCTGGAACACTGTTTGAAAACGCTTCTCCGGAAGTCTGAGGGTCACCCTCCGGGGAGGACCTGAAGCTGACTGTGCAGCTGAAGTAAGTGTCTCTTCGTTCTCCTGGTTCTGCCAAGTGCTCCTCCTCTGGTTCTCCTGTTTCTCTGTAGTCTCTTCCTTCCTGTGTTCATTTCGCAGACATCTTTTTGCCTTGTCCAGAAACTCCTTATCTCCCCTAATGAGCTTCTGTGTTGTTAGATGTGCCTCCAGAATCTGCAATGCAATGAGTTTGCAGCTGGCGCAGGTGAGGTTGAAATCCTTCTGAGGCAGGAACGGAAATATTGCACATCCCTTGCAGGCCGCTGTGGTACTTGCCTCCTTGTTGATGACCTTCTACTCACTTCCCAGAATACCCTAAGGGTATGAAAATTATCCCACTGAGTTGTGACTACTTTCTAAGATACTTGAGTAATATTTGTATTGCTTCGTTTGTATTTGTTTACTTTTGTTGCATAAGTGCTTTCACTTAGACTAGAAAGTTGCTATGTAAAATCAGAAGTTAGCTCTCTTGGAAAACCGTTCAGAGTGCTTCTATTTAAAAATAATTCTGGATGACATACTGCAAAGTCATCTCTCAGGTTTTATTCAGAAACTATCCCCCTCCGTTCCCAAATGCTGAAGACAGCGAATTATTCCTAAAATGCACCAAATATTCACCACATTCAAACTGAGCTGCACTTCTTTGTAACAGTTACCTTTAGGATTTTAAGTTAACCAAAACTAAACCCATCCCACCAACAACCACCCACAAATAGCATAACCCAGACTCTGTGTATGAAAAACTGAATTCCGCAACCTATATAATCATGCCAATTATGAACATTTCAGTAGTTCCTTTTATTTCACATTACTGTTTTTTCTTAATCGGGTGCATGGAAGGAAGGGCAAGAGTTATCCTGGAGTTGAAGCCACACATGGGATCAATGAAATCTTAGTAGTTCCGTTGCTTTCCAAATTTTCAGAAGTATCTGAGCATTCTCAACTATGCCCTATCAGTCAAATGGAGAAGACACCTTTAAAAATTAGAATTGGAATTTCCCAGGAATCAGGACATTGGCAAGATCAGACCCTCGCCAGCACAGGGGATTCTGTCTTTGGGAACCTAAATCTGCTTCTAGTTTGATATGAATAGTCTGTCTGCAATGACAGTGATACAAACAACACTGTGATACAGTGTTGTTGTTGTAAGAAGATGAATTGCAGCAAGCTACATTGCAAGCCCTAATAGGGAGTAACACAATAATCAGGTTGTTTTGTTCCTTGTATGCTGTATTATTCTTTGCTTTAAATGTAGCCACATTTGTGGAGCCCTATCTGGTTTCAGTTTTAGAAGTGCAAGATTTCATCTACAATGCCACGGGAGAGCAATCAGTTATAGCACCAAAAACAAATAAAGCATTTGTTTTACTATCCCACAAGACCGAATCACTCTTAGGGTCTGTCAGGGCTACTGAAATGAAATGTGGCATTTCGGCATTCTGAGAAATAGACAAGTGCATCCAGGACAACTATCTCATGCAGAAATGGGAGAGAGATGCTCTCCTCACAGTTCCCTTAATCCCAGGAAGGGTTTGCTAGTACTGGACCAGATGAAGTGCTATTTTGAATCTGTAGGGAGGGTTGAGTTGCTGTGGTTGGCAATAATCAAAGAAACATTCAAGGTTCAGTTCTGTAGAGACAAAGGAGTTCTGGCTAAGAAGAACTGGTTGGTCCACTTCAGGCTGAGGGCAAGCGCTGTTCTGCACAGGCCCCATCCGAGAATAGCCCCTGCATCACTCTGCAGATGGCGCCCTGGTCCTGCAGGGGGGCCGAGCCAGGCAGCCTCGCCTCCTGCCCCACGGAAGGAAAAAATGGGAAGAAGCAAGGAGATGCCCCCTGGCACGCCACTCTTCTTGGTCTCTATTACAGTTGGGGTGTGTGTCATGATGGCACCCATGCCACCCTGACATGATAATAAGTCACATAAGCATATCCCTCAGCCAGGACGCCAAAAGCTATCAATAGGAAGAACGTAACAGCAAACCGCCAGAAAGGCAATCACCGCACAGTGTGGATTAGACGAAGGCATTCAGCACCTTCAACGGACAGCGCCGAGCTGCGAAAGAGAGGGTGCGAGACAGAGAGAAACGGAACTGACAGACACATTCTATGGGAGGGGGGAGATTGGAACCTATTAAACTGTAAGGTCTTGTATCTATGCTTTACTTGGTTCATTGACGTGGAACCAGATCAATCGCCGTAAATAAAGCTTTTACATATCCTGTGGAGCTTCGTTTGCCAGTCGAAGGATGGAACCATCACAGGGGGGTTGTCCTAAGAGAGAAACCAACGCAGTCCCTTCCTGAACAGCACTTTGCAGAAGGTGCATGACAGGAGAAGGGAAATTCAGCTTGTAGCTTACTAAAGCAGAGAAGAACAGATTCCAGGCAATGAGAAGGGAGAAACAAAGGGAAGCCCAAGGGAACCGAGAACGCTTCGCTGCGGCTCAACTCTCCAGAGGGCAGATTCATCTAAGTGGAGGCAATACAAACCAAGATTTAAGTCAGGGAGGAAAAGGGCCAATTTAAATAGCTGATTTAAATAAAATGTTCCTAGTTTACAACTATAAAAAAAATATTTGTATTATGTCATCCTGACAACTGGCTTTGAGTTTTTGTCAGAAGGTTTCTGTTTTTTAAACAGAGGCAGATGCTCTGCAGGAGGAGAGCCGTGTTGGTCTATGGCAGCCCACAATCTGGGAGCCCCTTTTCCGACGCATCAAGATGGACAGCCTGAAAAGATGCTACCAGACTCCTCCTGGTTTGGGGGAGGCTACTATAAAATGGCTGCCAAGGAAACCTGGCGGTTCACAAAATGGCTGCCACTCAATGTCCGTGGCCAGCCAAAACAAGTCTAATGAATTTAATAAAAATATATTAAGCATGGGTGTATAATTAAAGTAATTAAATACAGATATTAACCTTAAAGGTATTTATATTTATTTTGCCTTTTCATGAAACAAAAAAATTCCTATTTTCAGAATGTGAGGGAACAAAATACAGTTTTTAAAAAATGTTTGCTCTGGAACTTCACAGAAGTTACACCATTAACCCTTTATGAGCCGTTCTTAATTGAGCGGTTCTGGATGAAAGACACAGGTGACAATTGTTCTGGCCTCTTCCCATGTCTCATCTTCCTTTGGCCTCCATTATTTCATCTCCTGCCCTCCCCCAACTCTCTCCTCCTAAGGTGAAGGTGGGACCCCCCCATGGCAGGAAGGAATCTGTAATGGCACCCAGAGGGCTGTTTTCAGCCAGGGCGCCAGAGGGAATGTCTTCTCTGTCTTTAACTTTCTTATGACCAGCAAACATATATTTTTATAAGGTTAAGTGTAGAAATAAAGGGACTTTTGCACTGGATGATTTGGCTCTCTGCCAATTTTTCTTCCTGCTTTAGGGTGCGCCCACCCTTAAAAAACAAAGCAGCAATCAAAATTAAATGCACGTGACTGGCAGGTGAAATACCATCTAATACGAACTGGGTAAATTGGAGCCGTTTACTTTTATCTGGTAAAAGTGACTGGAAAGAATTAAAAAGAACTCTGGCACAGATGCCAGTGGGAGCAAATTTGGAAAATTCGTTGCAGGAGATTAATGGTGGAAGAATGTTAGCTGGAACACGAAGTTCCTCACTTATAAAAAGAAAAACAGGTACCGAATGCAGAATACCGGTCCTGGTAATAGTTCTTTCACTGGAACGCCATTCGACTGCAAACGGAGTATGAGCTAATGGTGCGACGTGTCTGCAAAAGCCGAACGCAGTTTTGGGCTGCCTCAATAGAAGTATCCACATCACATGGAGCCATCGTTCCATTTCTTCATCCTGCATTGACCAGGCCCCACTGTGAGCACTGGGTCCAACAGGGAGCCCTATTCCTGACAGGAAACTAAACCCCACGAAGAGAAATACATGGAATGGGGCACGTTTAGCCCTGTGGAAAGGTGACCTGGGACTGGATATGATAGCCGTCTTCAAATACCCGAAAGGATGTCATGCAGAAGGTCAGGATGTGTTCTGTATTACTCTAGAATGCAGAATATGGAATAATGGCCTTAAATTGTGACTAATGAATGTTAGAAGGCACATTCCTAACTATAAGAGCAGCTGGAAGTTAAGGCAGTATCAGTCTTGATATGGAGAGCCAATTTGGTGTTGTGGTTAAAGGCTAGAAATCGGGAGACCAGGATTCTAATCCTGTCTTAGGCACAAAGCCAGCTGGGGGACCTTGGGCCAGTCCCTCTCTCAGCCCTAGGAAGGAGGAGGCCAGGGCAAACCACTTCTGAAAAACCTTGCAAGAAAACTGCACAGTGAAGACTGACTCGAAAGCACCACCAAAACAAACAAACTGATACTGGATCACTTAAACCTCTGAAATATACCATTTCACTTTCATGCAACACATTGTAAATGCAGCATACTGATAAATAATTGAAGACTATTTTTCTTGAGTAAGTAACTAGGAAATTATCCAACGGGAAGCCGTACGGACCTCAATTTATACAACATTTCACGCATGGATGTTGTGACGTTACAGGAATGAATTACCACCTCGGTTGCCTTCACAAGTAGGTTTTCCTTCCAGTTCTTCAGAAGACGTCTCAAGTGTTTTTCCGGGAGAAGCAGCTTTATTGCTTTGCTCAGGCTCAAGCCTGGATCTAAAGGAACAAAGTATTTAATTAAGAGTAACCTTAACTTAAAATTAATTTAATTAAGAGTAACCCTAACCTTTACCTTTAAACCATTATTATTATTATTATTATTATTATTATTATTATTATTATTATTATCTTTATTATTGCAGCTCTGCTCATTCCTACCAATCAACCTGGCAAGTCCACCTCTCTCCCCTGTTCTTGGTGACCAGCGTCTACAAAGGTTGTTTCAGGGCCATTCTTTTTGTTTGCCCTTCCCTTTCTAGGATACGTCAGATACTCTTATGCCACCAGAAATGCAAGGCCTGCTTATTTACTGTTTCAGCAGCAGTCTATGCAATCAAACAATCAACTCGCTAAAAGTGACACTGGTCTTCTCTAGGGCATTATACTTATGTGCCTGTTGGGAAGCAATCAAACAACATTGCAGCAAGTAATCTCTGAATTTGGTCAAAACGTCCACAAAAAATTGAAACAAAAGGCAAATAATAAGAGAGAGAGAGAGAAGTAGAACAGCTCCAGCTTCCTCTGCTCTATCTAAATACTCACGTAATGAGTAATGAGCCAAATCATTAATAACAGCTTTAAGACTCCTTTGGATGGAATAATTCTGGTTGACCTGCTCTGGGCTCAAAGCTACACTCAGTCAGGACCGGCTGGCCTTTGGATTGGAGGCTGCCAAGGAATACCAGACCGAGAAGCTGAAATACACCTTGGAAGAAGGCAAGAGTAAGCCTCTCATGTCCAGCTGCCAATAAACCAACACGGAGGCATCCATGTAGTCACCAGGAGTTGAGCTCAGCTCAAAGGCGATTTTACTCCTAAGGAGTATAGCATGCCTGTGAGAATTGTTCATAAGAAAAATTAAAGATCAGGGAGAAATTAATTATTGCAGGCTGGGTCCTTAGGATTCTGGATTTGGAAGGGCCTTTCTTGTCCTGTAACGTGGGTCACGCTCGGCAGCTCTCCTCCGGCTCTCCTCTCCAGATGCCCTATGTGGGAAAGGAACGTCTCCACCGTCAGCCCTGGGGGTGGGGTGTCCTCCCACCCCCAGGGAAGCAAATCTTCCCCCGTGTGTGGTCTTTTCAGGGCCAAGGGAAGGCACCCCTCTTCTGCCGGACATTTTTGTGGCCAGTTGGTCACTGTAATCGCCTGCGTTACCCTGGACTATCTTTGGTTTTTAATTCTTCCCATGCTACTTATGCTCTTGTTTTTACTGTTTTAAGCCAGGTTTTAATTATGCAGGCAACTTCAGTTATGGGTGGATTAGAAATACAATTGCTCATTGTCATTACCATTATCAGCAGCAACAGTGCAGGAGAGGATGCTTTTGGTAAACTGAAACAAGTAAATGATCCCTCAAGATCTTCCGTAGGGCATAAAAGGTGATTTATTCCTTTTGCCATACAGAGTTAGGCTGCTGAGCAATTCATTTTTCCTAACTTAGTAAGTTTGCAAAAATGAAAGCAAGGCAGAAGTAATTCAAAGAAACAATTTATATAAGAGTCAGATGATCAGTTGATTATTGCAGTGAAGGATTTTTTTAAATTATATGAATATTTGATTATTTCCACTCAGAAGTTTGTTTTAGAAATGGAAAACCTGTAGAACCCCCCCCCCAATACCGTAAAACTGCAGCCCCCAGGAACCCCAGGTCCCAAAACTTCTAGGAACAGCATCTTTGGGTGGTTCTCACTCTTGGCAGGATGAAAATTCATAATTTATTGAGAGTGTAAAGCAGTTTCTTTTCTCTTTCCTTAAGGTAGATTTGCCTACCTAGGGATCTAGTTTTTGTGGTTTTTCATTCGCCTAGCCTGATTAAAGAATACATACTAACCTGTGCAGTATGTTTATTATTCCATCTGGTTAATTATGCTGTATTAACCACTTACAGCACCAAGAAAGGTTCGGGAGAGCCCCAAAGCTGATTTTCCCCAAGACACATATTGCTTCTCTCCGACTCAGTTCTGGGTCAGCCCCTTCCCCTCTGCGAACCGAAAAGTCTCAGCCCCTTGTGGATTGTATCATTTCCCCCTATTATTGTACACAGTTACCTTCAGTGCTGAATTAGCAATACGGCATAATCTTACGTGTAACTATTTGAAAAGGAAATTCCATTGAGTTCAGTGACAACACAATTAGAGGCTTAAGTTATCATTTGCAAAACGAATATGGAAGCAAAGGGAAAAATCTATATAAAATTCTATGTAAGTTTGAAAAGAAACCTTTACAATGCTTGTTAGGTTTTACATGACATTACTAAACAGCATCAGAATCAATAATGGAAACAAATTAAATCTCTTTTCTGAAAGAGCAAGACGTTTGCACATAAATGTGACGAGAGCTTCCAACACAAGTCTTTGACATAAAACAAATATTACTTACAATCTCTTTTTATCAACTACTCGCTTGACCCGTATTGCTCTTTGTTCTGAATACAGCTTACACACTCCTGTTAGAGAGAGCAAAGCAACATAAGGAAAAAGGAATATATATATATATTATAATATATTTTATTACATGCCCTCCCCTCTTTTTTTGAAGAATGGTTCATACAGAATAGTTCCCCACCACACTATTCCTATTTTATAAATCATGGCTGCATTTCTCTTTTGTTGCAATTTTTATAATTTAATAAACCAACTCCTCTTTCTGTATAAGAAGATGAACTTAGCTTGATCATTTAAATTATTCTTTTCTATAATTTCTCATTTTAAACATAACCACAAAGAAACCTCCCAGACCCGATCATTTACTTCTCTTTGTTACAAAAATCTCCATTTAAACTTACAATTTACTATCTTTTCCAAATCTATCTGGAATAATGTAGTGGCTAAACTTTTGAGCTAAAAATACCTTGCATAGGTATTTCTGACCTGCGACATTTTGAATATAGGGACACGCTGAAGGAGTACCTTGTACGGTAAAGGTTACTGCAATAATATACAATAGGAAATACATTGAGCTTTTTAAAAATTGCATTGTCTAACTCTACTTCTAAAATTAATCAAATAGTTTTAGGTTGCTTAAAAGAACTTGACCCAAAAATGGGTATCAGATTTGTTTTCCAGTTTCCTTTAACAGCAGCAAGATCATTGCTAGTCCAATATTGGTGAAAAAAGGAAATATCATCAATTAAATTATGGAAAATAAAATATCTGACTCTGTTATTAGCTGTATGACAATTTTATACCTTATCTGGAGAAAAGAGGATACATTATTTCAAGAACTGATTGATTCATTATGTACCACCTAGTCATTTTCAACTCCTAGTGACCACATAGATAGATTTCAAGAATTAGGAGGTATTAAATTGTTTCAGGACTAGAATAAAATGGAGGTGTTATTAAAAATGGGTGCTAATGAAATGTTTTCTACTGTTTTAAACACGGTCATGGGTTTTTCACTGGCTCATTATTTCCAGTGGACTTGTTGAGAATCCTTTGCATCTTTCCAACCAGTTGAAAAGCTTTTTTTTTCTTTACAACTACTCAGTTTTATATCATTAAGTCCCGGGTCCCCCGTTCATAGAAACTATGTTCCACCAGGCTGAATTAGCCCGCTGCCTGATTCAGTTCACACCGTGGCCAGCCGAACGCTTCCAGCAAATTAACCAAGGGGAATAAGGCTCGCTCTTTCTTTATTACACGTGGAGAACTTGCTCTTCCATTGGCCCACATGTGGAACAGAAAATAATTTCTGAAAATGATCCTAATTAAGGGGGTCATAACAGCAGAAACTAATTTTGACAAAACACACAAAGACAAGTTTTATTATTTCAAGAAAGACTGATACTTTTTAAATAGTCTGCAATGAAATCCAAGACCGTTTCTCGGTGCTGCTTCACTTGTGGGGAATGGATGTCCTTGTGTGCTAAAAGGAAAAGACACAGAGTGTTGTGTTATTTTTCCAAAGCGAACTCCTCACCCATCTGGCTAAATCCACGTATTTCACACACATTACCTTCTGCTCTGAGTTGCTGAATTGCATCAGCACACGTTCTCATGAAGATTTGGGCGTCTTGGTCAATCTGATCTCGGTCAGTGTCTGACATTCGCACGTACTCAGACATGAGATGGCTGGAAAAGACAGTCAACATTTCAATTACATTTTCTGAAGGAAAGCTCAGGACAGTATAGTAACTTTCACAATTTTTAGAAAATCATAGTGAGTTTTGATTATGAAAACTGAATACCTGCCTCGGCACTACTTTCAATGTAACTTCCAACTCAAAATAAGAAACCTTTTCCTCACTCGTGAGGTCATTTGAGTTGTATGGAAGAATGGAGGAATTGCAATCTAAGATTCCATATGCTAAATGAATTCTCACATTTCTACTCCTTTACCATTTTTGTGACCATACTTTCTTGCCTGTCACAATAAGGGCCTATTAAATAATTAGAATTAGCAGAATTCACATAAGCTACGTATGTATGTATGTATATGTATGTACTGTATGTACAGTATGTATGTATTTAAAGCACTTATACGGCCACACATCTCAAACAACGTGACTCTGGACAGTGTAGAAAAACCAGTAAGCAAAAATGCCAAGAAAAAAAGCAAGCAGATACAACTAAGAGAACTAGAATGATCCACTGGCAACCAGAGACTCAAATTTGTTATATCCCCCTGATGGAAACTCGCATCCTGACCCAAGTGCCTGAGACTTTAAATAAAGTTTTAATGTTTAAACCCAATCAAGCCAAGCACTGAAGAAACAAATCCCACATCACTGTACTGACCACTTATACACCACCATGAATTCCTAACAAATAAAGCAAGTCACCTACAGTAATGATTTGCTTTAAGAGTTCCAGAGCCTCGTGAAAAGAATGAAGAATGGACTCTGGAACAAGAAATCATAGCCGGGGTTTCCTTTTGCCATGGTCAGCATAAGCCCTAGGTTATTTTTTTATATAACTTGGGTAATAGAAAGTTTACCCGCAAAATCCTAGATGGGTAGAGGAACATTTCATACCACTGATACAGGAATTCAGTTTTTCGAGAATGCATGGCTGACCACCACCAGGAACTCTTATCTGAACTGGCTTTACCAACTCTTAGATGTGCAAATATTTTGACCCCAAAATATCCCATTTTGAACTTGAGACAGCTGCTTCATTTGCAGAATGGACGGTTTCAATAACTGCTCCAACCTAAAACAGCCCAGTTCTAAGTCTGGAAATGTTAAAGGCTGCACACCATCTGGCGCAGAGCAATAAAAGTCAAATGGGCTCTGAGGAAAAAGGTCCAAAGCCCAGAGAGGTATCTCATTATTACAAATTTTTGCCAGCTTCTGAGTCTCAAAATGCTTTTCCGTCGTGCTGGTTAAGGCAAAAAGGGGGATTGTTGGATGGAGCGATGGAGCGCCTTCAGGCACGTGGAATGACGGCAGATAACATTTGTCTTCTCCCAAACCCTGCCTTATCTGTACATTTTCCATTTGGAGAATTGTACATTCCAGGTTTTGTTAAACCAAAACCGTTTCCATCCTGAGACACGTAGACCTCTTGGCCTGCGAGAGCTAGAAGCAAAATCTTTATCTTAACTAAGCCAGGTACAATTTTTTTGCCACTAAAGTAGATACTCATTTGGACGAATCACTTTTGATGTTGCTCACAAGCTTGGCTTTGCTCCTTAAGCAGCTACCAGATTCAAACCGGGGAACCCTCTTCCATGGAATCTGTAGCTTGAATCATGTCAACTGGATTTCTATTTTCTCAGTGGAAACGTTTCGCTCCTTATCCAAGGAGCTTCTTCAGTCTGAGCAAAGTTAGTAAGGGAATCCTAAATATGTTTCTAGGTAGCTGTGTGACCTTACACCTGGGGCTAGGTCATGGTTATATTGAGATGTTATTTTAAGTCCCTTTATCATCTAAAGGAGGATCGTTAAGATCACCATGCTGCTGTTGAGCTTGCGAAATGGTCTTAATCTTCCTAGGCACAGAAGACAGAGCAGGAAGGAAAATAGGGGAAAGATTGTGCCTGAGGCCCCCACCTCTATTCAAGGAAGGATTTTCCAAGTTGGCATAAATGGACTCCTTGACCCCTCTCTCAAAACCACCTATCTTCTCTGTCTAAAATGTGAAATGCCTCTTCCACGGAAGGCGTCGGCGTTGTTTCCGTTCGGATTCCAAGCCGTTGCCTGCTTACGAAGATTGGAAGTGGCTGCCGGTCCCCTCATTCTAATAAGCCTTTCCCCAGACTGGCCGTTCCAGAAGTCTCGCTCAGAAATGGCGGGGGCGATCTTCTGACTCGCTGCCATGCCCCCGGGCGTCGGCGCGGCGCAGCCCTTCAAGAGCTCACTGCAAGTTCTCTTGGTCCCGCAAGCGTTCTTCTTCCTGGTCCAGGGATAATTAGGCCAATATCTTGGCACCATGAGCAGAGGACCCCTAAATTCAGTAATCAGACTGGGAAACTGGCACAGGAGCATTCTAAACATGGCATTAGTCTATTCGTACATTTTCCCCCCTCACAACAACGGTCACAAGTTTCCACTTTTTCAATCGTGACACTTACCTATAGGCATTAATATACTCTTTCCTGTGCTGGAGAAGGAAATCTTTGAGCTTCCCAATGTTATTAACCTAAAATGAAGGAATAAATGGTAAAAACTACGCTTAATCGTATATACATAAAATACAGCTTTCCTGTGTGCCCAAGTTAACTCGCTAGACATCCAAAGCCAGGCAGAGCGTGGCTTCTGTCGCCTGCACACTCTGCCAGGCACAATTGCCTCTGAATCGGGCCCGGGGAAAGGGGGAGACCTGAGCTGGGACTGAGAGAGAAGGCGGCTCCTGCCACCTCAGCAGAACCCAGGAACAGCGGGGCGGCCTTGCTGCACAGAACCGTCGAGGCAGGCGGATCACGCAGAACTCTGATTAAGTGGCCCTCGCTTTTCAGGGGCCCCATTTGTTGGTCTGGAGAAGCTGCCTCTGAACTTCAACCAAGTGCTGAAAAGACCACGAAGGGAAGGGAAGGGAAGGGAAGGGAAGGGAAGGGAAGGGAAGGGAAGGGAAGGGAAGGGAAGGGAAGGGAAGGGAAGGGAAGGGGACTCTCTATTTTAATAGAGACTGCCACCTTCTAGGAGCCCGGACAGTAAGAGGACGACGGCATCTTACAAAAGGAGACTGGGCCTCCCCCTCCCCTCCCCGACACTGCATTCAGTGTTCTAAAGTTCCCCAGCCAGCATGGAATTCTGGGAGTTGAAGTCCACACATCTTAAAAGTTGCTGGTTGAGAAACACTGGGCTAAAGGCTCAGGTAAAATCTGCTGGCTAATTCACACCTACCACTAGATGGCAACAGAGATTTCAATATTCAATTCAATGTTTGGCAGGTGCACAGGCTTCCTAGTTCCCTTTTCCCTGATTTCTGTTTAACTTGTGGGATCCTACTAATTATCGCTTTCAGCAGTTTCATCTCATGTCAGCATCACTTGAGGACTTTATCATGTCATATTAAAATTAAAAGAATTCATGTTCCATGTTCCAGATTAGCCAGGCAAGCTGAAATGTCTGTTAGCTGCTAGTCACAGGCCATGCATCCATTTAAAGAAGGAAGCCCAGGTTTATCTGGATTTGAACCATTGCTATCCAGCAGGACAAAATTTTAAAATACAGGTAGTCCTCCACTTACGACCATTCATTTAGCGACTGTTTGAAGTTGCGACAGCGCTGGAAAAAGTGACTTGCGACCAGTCCTCGCACTTACGGCCGCCGCAGCGTCCCTACGGTCATGTGATCAAAATTCAGGCGCTTGGCAACTGGCATGTATTTATGACAGTTGCAGCATCCTGGGGTCATTTTGGCATTTCCTGGGGTCGATTGCCATTTGCGACCTTCCCAGCCAGCTTCCGACAAACAAAGTCAATGGGGGGAGCTGGATTTGCTTAACAACCAAGTGATTCACTTAACGACCATGGCAAAAAAGTTGTAAAATCAGGCACGACTCACTTAACGGCCGCCTTGCTTAGCAATGGCAGTTCTGGTCCAAATTGTGGTCATAAGTCAAGGACTACCTGTATATGTCTTCTGGGCCTTCTGCTCTGGCGGCTCTTTCCCCCTGACTCAGGTGAGGCACCAACTTTTTCCTGTTTTTAGCTCTCAGTAGGAAAGCTGGATGGTTTTTATTTCTGTTTTTCATCCTCATTTTTATTTTATACTGTTACTTTTATATTACAACATGTATGTTTTGTTAACAGCTTCCAGATGCTTTTAAATACAACGATGCAAATGTCAACAACAAAATATTATTTCAACAAGAGAAGTCTATTGTTCTTTTACAGTCTTCCATCGAAAGGAATATAACTTTTATAGTCAGCTTAGTCCTGATAATCAGCATTAACTGTACAGTGCTGGAGCATTTTGAATACAGAAAGCATGTTTGTCATGTTAAAATAATTTAACATTTAAGAAACAGCGCAGATACTGGTAAAAGGTAAAGGTAAAGGTTCCCCCCGCACATTTGTGCAGTCGTGTCCGACTCTAGGGGCCGGTGCTCATCTCCGTTTGTTAGCCGAAGAGCCAGCGTTGTCCGAAGACGCTTCCACAGTCATGTGGCCGGCATGACGCACGTGGAACGCTGTTACCTTCCCACCAAAGTGGTACCTATTCATCTACTTGCATTTGCATGCTTTCAGATTGCTAGGTTGGCAAGAGCTGGGGCGAGTGCGGGAGCTCACTCCATCACGCAGGGCTAGGGATTCGAACCTCCGAACTTGCGATCTTCCGATCGACAAGCCTGGCGTCTTACCCGCTGAGCCACCACGCCCCGCTGAGCCACCACGTACTCTGACGCAATATGCTTTTGACGCACAGCCGGTGCTACTTTGCTCAGGGGGAAGTCCCGCTTACTCTCGCAAAAGCGTACAGGGAACTGCAGCCTCGGCACCAGACTGGCCGCTAATGTTCTGTACAACTCAAGATTCAAGCCGGCCTCCTGAAGTAGTTCCATATGAGAAACGAACAGGCATCTCCAGGTTTGCATTTGAGAGAAACGTGAAATTCTTGCCAAGCTGAATTTTATGAGAAATTATTCCAACCACGGGCATCATTTAAAATTCCAGAAGCAGAAAAGGGGCCACAGGTAATTCGAGACCGATGTTACTAATCTGACTGAGAAATATGCTGTTACAGGGAACTCAGGTCTACTCAGAGTAATTATTGCAAATAATCCAGCTTGCATGACTGCAGCTACCATGAGGAAAACATTTTATTTTGCCACTTGGAGAAAACGTTCTGTACGACATTTGGACTGCTCTACAGAGAGCCATGATACAAACGCCACGGCATTTGCTACTACCAGCGAAGTCCATAATAAGAAGCAAAATGTATTTTTGCCTTTTAAAATGTTTGCAATTCATTCTCTGACTTCCTTTACTTCTCCCTCTATCAGCTAACTAATCTTCCCTTTCATTTTGTCATTCTACGAATTTTTCTTTTCTTCATTATTTCCTTATTCTTGTTCTAGTGAGCAAATAAACCTTATTCAGGAAAGAAGAGCAACATTTTAGTAAAAAGATTTACTAAGAGTCTGTAGTAGGTCCAAAATGAAGAAAACGAAGAGGATCACAGTATGCCATTAAGCATCAACGAAAACGTGATTATGAAACAGAGATTTGGCCACATAGCTGGCAGCATTTTTCATCAACTGGAACACCAATATTTGGTTTATTTATTTATTTATTTGTCATATTTATTTACCGCACATCTCATGTACGACTCTGGGCGGTTTACAGACAATAAAATAGCATCACTAAAATAATACACAATAAATATGAGTATAGATCTATATAAATATAACAATACAGAATATAAAATATAAAATTCACCAAGAGAGGGTGGTCACAGCATCACATACGTCACCCAGGACGGAGATGTATAATTGGGTATCATCGGCATATTGATGATACCTCATCCCGTGGCGAGGGATGATCTCGCCCAGCGGCTTCATGTAGATGTTGAAGAGGAGCGGAGAGAGCACCGACCCCTGCGGCACCCCGCAAAGAAGGGGTCGCGGGCCGGATCTCTCGCTCCCTATCATCACCAATTGGGACCGGCCCCAGAGGAAGGAGGTGAACCAGCGCAAAACCACGCCACCCACCCCCAACTCCCTGAGTCGACCCAAAAGGATACCATGGTTGATGGTATCGAAAGCCGCCGAGAGGTCAAGAAGAGCCAGGATGGATGCACTGCCCCCATCCCGCTCCCGCCAGAGATCATCCACAAGTGCGACCAAGGCTGTTTCTGTCCCATATCCGGGCCTGAAACCCGATTGAGAGGGGTCCAGGTAATCCATTTCATCCAGGATCCTCTGGAGCTGCAACGCATCAGAATACCAGTATAACTTTTATAAATTGGGTTGATAGGTAGTATCTTTTCAGGATGATATAATCTAGGAAATTTGTACCGTAAGACCTGCCTGAATCCTGCTCTTCCTGGCCAAGCCCCACGGTCCCCGGGAGACTGCCTGGGCTGGGCCAAGGTGGGCTGTCCGGCTGACACCACCAGGCCTTGCAACATACTGTTCTGGGTCACAGGAAATGCAGGCCTTCCAGTTTTAATGGACCCCACACACACACACACACACCCAAACCACAAAGTACTGCTAAGAATTCTGCTTGTCTGTGGTCTCAGGTGATGCTTCTACTTCCTTTCGAGCACGAAACACGTCAAGATGCTCTGGTTTCTCAACTCCATTATATAAGGCAGGTGCTAGCTCCTGGCATGGGAAAGCAAAGTTATATGGAACCAGCCATTTGAAATGAGTGTCCACACGTTCCACCCATTTCTCATTCCTGCCTCCCCATCCTGTCATCACCAGTGCCCGGCACCATTCCAGTGGAACCATGCGGGCAGTGGGGCCAAGGGGAGAGAAATGGACAGAGGCGAGGACAGGGAAGAGCAGTAAATGGAACTGGCCAAGCGGGAGGAGGAGAAAGATCTACAGATAAAATCTTCTCCGTTTTAAAAGAAAGGGGGGTTACGCCCATTCCTTGCCGTCTCTTCCCCTTGAGAGACAGCACCCACAGGTCAGGAGGCGGGCAGGAGAGAACACCTGCCAGAATGACACACATTTTGGCTGGGAACCACAATCCCCCCCCCTCATTTTTGTGTGGCGGTGTGCAGAAGGCAAAGCACCTCAATGTGAAGCTTTATTTTCTAGGTTTAAGACAAATTCTACTCCTCTTTATTCTCAGAGATCAGAAGCATTCTGCAAAGGGACCTTTGTCATTTGCAAGTGAGAGGCAACGGAGGACTACAAATTTGAAGTGTGGCCCACTAGATTATTAGGAAGAGATTGTTTCTCCCTCTGTTTGACCTCATGAGGTGAACCTCTCTTCGACTGAGGGCCCATGATGGCCTCAAGGGACGTCCTTGCTGTAGGTACGTGAACTGAAGTCCTTGCTCTTTTCAACAAAGAAGACAGAGAAGATAGATTCAATCTTCTGTTAGCAAGACAACACGCATTATGCAGAGATGAAGCCGCCTTGAATTCTGGCAAGGTCCTGAAGCGGTAAGATGTCATGTTCCATACTGTCGAACAGATCAAGAGGTTGTTATTATTATTAGATTTTTATCCTGTCTGGCGGTGAACATGCCTAATGCCACTGCTTCCTATTTTCCCCACAACAACAGCCCTGTGACGTGGGTGGGGCTGAGAGAGAGGGACTGGCCAAAAGTCAGCCGGCTTTCATGCCTAAAGCGGGACTAGAACTCTCAGTCTCCTGCTTTCTAGGCCAGCACTTTCACCACTACACCAAACTGGCTTTAAGTCTACAGGGCAAAAGGTCACTATAAAACCAGTCGGCAAATAGCTATTAATCCAGGCAGGTTCAGTGCAATCCACACAATCACTGTGGACAAATGCTTTCCATCTCCATCACATAGCCATGCGCTGGAAGGGATTTCAGAGGCCAATCCACTGCTCAATGCAGGAACTGCAAAACCATTTCAGCCTCTGCTTGAAGACTTCTGGTGAAGAAAATCACATCATTTCATGAGCTATTCCGTTCCAGGGGTTGCTAGCTCTTACCATCATGGAATTCCTTTGGATATCTTCCTGAATCTGTGTGCTGCAACTCCAACCTTTTGCCCTCTGGGATGACTGAAAAGCACTCCACTCCTTCTCTAGATGACCATGCTGTATATACCTGAAGACCCCTCAGTTTTCTCTTCTGCAGGCTAAGCTTACCCAGTTCCTCTAACAATGGTTCTTAAGACTTGCTTTCTAGACCTCTCACCATCTTCATAGCCTTCCTCTAGTGTTTAATAACCTGTTTGATGGACTCTCCCAGTACAGACATCAAGCTGACAGGTCTGGCGTTTTCCGGGACATCCTCCTTCCCTTTTCTGAAGATGGGGGTGATACTTGCTCTTCTCCAGCCTTCTGAGACCTGCCAGTCCTACAGGAGACCTCAAAGATCAGTTTGCAATTCTATCATCACCTTCACTACCCTGGGATGTAGGCAATTGAATTCCTTTAAATTAACCAAGCATTTTTACCCTCTCCTTTTCTATCTAGAGCTGCAGCTTTCTCCTTCTATTAGTGGCATAACAATGGCCAGTTCAGGCTTTGTTGTTGTTGTTGTTCAGTCGTTTAGTCGTGTCCGACTCTTCGTGACCCCATGGACCATAGCACGCCAGGCCTTCCTGTCCTCCACTGCCTCCCGGAGTTTACTCAAATTCATGTTCGTTACATCGGTGATGCTATCTAACGATCTCATCCTCTGCCGTCCCCTTCTCCTTTTGCCTTCTGTCTTTCCCAGCATCAGGGTCTTTTCCAGTGAGTCCTCTCTTCGCATTAGGTGGCCAAAGTATTTGAGCTTCAGCTTCAGCATCTGTCCTTCCAATGAGCAGTCAGGGTTGATTTCCTTTAGGATTGACTGGTTTGACCTCCTTGCAGTCCAAGGGACTCTCAAGAGTCTTCTCCAGCACCACAGCTCGAAAGCATCAATTCTTCGGCGCTCAGCCTTCCTTATGGTCCAACTCTCACAGCCATACATTACTACTGGGAAAACCATAGCTTTAACTATACGGACCTTTGTCGGCAAGGTGATGTCTCTGCTTTTTAATATGCTGTCTATGTTTGCCATAGCTTTCCTCCCAAGGAGCAAGCGTCTTTTAATTTCATGGCTGCAGTCACCGTCTGCGGTGATCTTGGAGCCCAAGAAAATAAAATCTGTCACTGCTTCCATTTCTTCCCCTTCTATTTGCCAGGAAGTGATGGGACCAGATGCCATGATCTGGGTTTTTTTAATGTTGAGTTTCAAGCCAGCTTTTGCACTCTCTCCTTTCACCCTCATCAAGAGGCTCTTTAGTTCCTCTTCACTTTCTGCCATTAGGGTGGTATCGTCTGCATATCTGAGGTTGTTGATATTTCTCCCGGCAATCCAGCCCGGCATTTCTCATGATGTACTCTGCATATAAGTTAAATAAGCAGGGTGATAATATACAGCCTTGTCGTACTCCTTTCCCAATTTTGAACCAATCGGTTGTTCCATGTCCGGTTCTAACGGTTGCTTCTTGACCCGCATACAGGTTTCTCAGGAGACAGGTAAGGTGGTCTGGTACTCCCATCTCTTTAAGAATTTGCCACAGTTTGTTGTGATCCACACAATCAAAGGCTTTAGCGTAGTCAATGAAGCAGAAGTAGATGTTTTTCTGGAACTCTCTTGCTTTTTCCATGATCCAGCGAATGTTGGCAAACTGATCTCTAGTTCCTCTGCCTCTTGGAAACCCAGCTTGCACTTCTGGTAGTTCTCGGTTCACATACTGCTGAAGCCTAGCTTGTAGGATTTTGAGCATAACCTTGCTAGCATGTGAAATGAGCGCAATTGTACGGTAGTTTGGACATTCTTTGGCATTGCCTTTCTTTGGAATTGGAACGTAAACTGACCTTTTCCAATCCTGTGGCCACTGTTGAGTTTTCCAAATTTGTTGGCATAGTTCAGGCTTTATTTCCCTTTAAAAGAATTAAAATACGAGTTAAGACATTCTGACACTCTTCCATGATTGTTCTTGAATATTCCAACTTTAACTGTAAATATTCTGGCGATTTCTATGATCTGATTTTTCTTGTTGTATTCTCTATTTGTGGGCATTTCTGACTGAGGTAGCTTTCCTTCTTGTTCCTGCTTAACCTTGGAAAATTTCCTTCAGGTCCTCTTTCACATTTTTGCATGCCAGTTAGTAGTACTATGTCCCCAGTGTTGCATCTAGCACCTCTTGCAGTTTGCCACTGAATTTCTTCCTCTGTACAGTAGTTGGTGTGTTCACTTACACAGCAGTAATGTTTACTAGATATCCCATTAACAGATATGTTGTCCACCACAATCCCCAGATCAGAAAACAATCAAAGAATACAGAATCTCCCCACTCGCAACTGTGCTTTTTGTTCTATCCATCCCAAGCAGGGCATCAGAGCAACTGGTTCCCTTATAATCCTTGTCCAAGCCCCCCCCCCCATTTGCCTAATGCTAAAACTACCCCTGAGGTTCACTTGCGTTCACTGGGCCAGCCCAGGCATCTTTTCCAGTCTGCCAACAGAATGCCCCTTCTGCTGCCAGTTGTCACATCTAATAAAGCCCCTATCTGTGTGTGGCTTGGTTTCAGCTCTTTTAAGAGTGGCTTTTTTTTTGGGGGGGGAGGCTTTTATATGATGATGTACCTTGGAGCTGAAGGAGTATGAGGTTTCCAAGAGAAACTGGAGTTCCTGGGAATTTTGAACCAAGTTCAAACCAACAGTGAAACCACCTTTACAGTATTTAAACAGTTAAAATTAATTAAAAATGGTTATGCTATAATAACTCCATTTACTTTTTTGTCATTTTGGCTACTGCATTTTTGGCTCTTTATAAATTACTACTATTGCATGTTTGTATTTTTAGTTACCTCATTTTTTCTATTGTGATTCTAAATAATTCTGTAAGCCACCTTGGGAAAACCTTTGTTGTTGAGACTGTGTTAAACCCAACTGCTGTGGCTCCAACAGAGAGCCAGTTTGGTCTAGTGGTTAAGGCAATGGGCTAGAAACCAGGAGACTGTGAGTTCTAGTCCCGCCTTAGGCATGAAAGCCAGCTGGGTGACCTTGGGCCAGTCGCTCTCTCTCAGCCCTAGGAAGGATCCAATGGCAAACCAGGAGGCTGAGAGTTCTAGTCCCGCCTTAGGCATGAAAGCCGGCTGGGTGACCTCGGGCCAGTCCCTGTCCCTCAGACCTAGGAAGGATCCAATGGCAAACCAGGAGACTGAGAGTTCTAGTCCCGCCTTAGGCACGAAAGCCGGCTGGGTGACCTTGGGCCAGTCCCTGTCTCTCAGCCCAACTCACCTCACAGGGTTGTTGTTGTGGGGAAAATAGGAGGAGGAAGGAGTATTAGGTATGTTCCCCGCCTTGACTTATTTATAAAAATAATAAAGGCGGGATAGAAAATAAATAAATAAATAAATAAATAAATAAATAAATAAATGCTTGCTTTGGGGGGGGGGCGTAGAGGATTCTGCGACTGACAGGTCGGTCTGTGGTTCTGAGTGTTCCTTGAGATCAGGCTACTCAATTTTGTCCCATTGCGCATCTCAGGTGCGGTGGAGAGCATCCAGGACAGCAGCCTTCTTAACCATTTGCTCCCCTTCCTGCTTCACCTGCAGGGATGGAGTTAATCTTTCATACTTTCCAGCTAGCTTCAACACATCCAGGAAGAGGGATGGTTATTCTTTCGTACACCCTCCCTTGGAACAAAAATCCAAAGGCCCATCTTCTCCAAGAGGAAGGGGGCATGGAAAATCATCCTCACCATCCCCTTCCTTCTTTCAAATTTGCTACGCATATTTCTTCTCTCTGGGATCCATTTCTAGCTGGAAGCGTCATTTACTTTATTCATTCAATTTACAGTCATATCCCCAAAACTATGTTGCCTCAATGCAGAAAATCTATAGGTGCTTTTTATAACTGTTGTTCTAATAGGCAAGAAGTTTGAAATCCCAGCTCCAACTTCTATGAAATCAGGCAACTAACGGCAATCTAGCTTTCTTCTTTCTTTCACCACGTACTGGTGAAAAGGAGAAACTGTAATGTTTAGAAAACAGATCTTAAAGTCAGGCAGCTCAAAAACCCATGCCCCATTTTTATAAAATTTGAAAGTCCTCCTCCACGCATACTTTTCTGAAACTTTTTGCAAACTGCAGTCCATTCTGGAAAAAAAACGTTTAAGCTGTTAATTATGTTTTTTTTCCATGCTAGCGCAGGGCTCCGTTCTTTCTCCAATTAATGAGCCAGAACTTGAACAAGCCAGGCTCAGCTGCTCTCTCAGCATGGGGCAAGTTCCCTTCAGAGACAGAGATGGGATTGCGAAGTGAGTTGGGCCCTCTTTATATGCCCATAGTTTGTCATGCCTTCTTAGGAAATATCTGAAAACGTGCATTAAAATACGTAAAGTCTCCTGATAAAATAACTTTCAAATAAAGCTTTCAATCTTTTCCTACTAAAAAAAGTAATCATACTGATGTCAGCCATATGTGCAAATGCAATTAAAATAGTAAGTTAATCTGACCCCAATCAATTTGCCACACTAGGAATAGTTTCTCTTTCAAATTTTCCAAACACGCCACGTCACCCTTTGAGCCCAGAAGATGAGGATCCCAGAGTCCAACAGAAACGGCACCGAGGCGTCAGCTCGCCTGCCACGGATCTCGAAACAAGGGCCAGGACAGATGTCGACAAACCATATTTTATTTTTCTCCCTCCTTTGGGGTGTGGGGTCATTGGAGTAAAGACAAGACATGGCTGCTTCCTCCCCTTTGTGAAACACTGCCGAGAAGGAAACCCGTCCTGCTGCCGCGGGGAACTGGAAGTGCCCCGGAGCCTGCGCCGCAGAGGGCGTGCCTCTGGCCTGACAGGTGGGCCCCCCGCCCCCCCAACGAGCAGCAGCCTTTTCAACAAGCCCAGGCAGAACCCCGCAATTCGGAAGCCCCGTCCGACTCGCTTTCTCGCTCGCGCAGTTCCTTTCGCTCGGGTCCCTCCTCTGATCAAAGCTGGGTTGCAAGTCGTCCTGAAGAGACTTCAGCTAAAATTGCTGTTCTTCATGCACGGACAAAGATCACAAATGGTCAAGGACAGAAAAACCCTTGTTTTTTTATACTGCTCGGGTTACAATTCGAAGGTGTATCCAATTAACGAGCTGGGCCCCAATTCATGAGCCTCCGCCACAAGGCCTGCACCCAGGCTCCCGGCTGCCCAGCGAAAGGGGAAGGATGCCCCCCCCTCCACCGGTCCAGGAGGGAGCAGTGGGCTCCAGAGGGGCCTGGACTGCTGCCGTCTGCCTGGGCAGAAGGGAGATGCAACGCGCCAGCCTCCTAAAGCCATCGATGGCTTCCAGCAGTGTCCTAGAACGGCTGCAGACAGAGCAGCGGAAGCCCAGACTGTGCCAGGAGGACTGGTCCTTCTGAGGATGCTTTTTTTTAAAAAGGTCATTCAGATCAACTCCTCTGGTTCAAGCAGGCTCCCCAGCCAGGGATTCTTAAACAAAAGGTTTAATTCCTTTAAGGGGGGGGGGCAGAGAAGCGGGAGACAGTCTGGCTGCCTCTAATCTCAGGAAAGGGGCTACCTTGTTTGGCTTCTGGTTTATATCAACAAGAGAAAAAACATGTAAAAGTAGAAGAGGGTTCAGGCCCTACTTCACTTTTAACAGACATAGTTTTTATCTAGAGACACTTGCTCTCCTGTTACTGCACAGGTATCCTTTTAGAAATTTAAACAAAAACAGAATCAGAAATTAAACCAACAGCTTTGGTGCAGTAGCAAACCAACTGAAGTAAATGGGTTTCCCTCCGGCAGAGATTGCATGGAGTAAAACAAGCCAGCAGATTGAAAAGACAAAGTGAATTCGCTGGAATAAAAAGGCATCTGTTGCCTTCCGTTGAGTACCTTAAAAGACAACAAATTAATTCCCTGGGAAACTAAACTGCATTCAGAAAATATTAAGAATTAATCCCACCACGTTTGGATCCCTTCAGTATGGACTCGGACGAGAGCCTGGAACGGAAGAGACGCAATGCAGTTTTGCACGGTTTTGCACGGACTCCCACGGCTGGGGTTTAAAACTCGGTTGCTGATCTTTGTTTTCTTCTTCCTTTTCTCCCCAACCGCTGCACCCACACACCAAGAACGGTGTTAGCGGAAGCAGTGCCTACAAGCCTGGCAGCTATTAAACAGCTCTTAAACCTTTGCATATTGTGTAACTAGAGAGGAAGACAAAGAGGGTATGTTTATTTTGTCTGTGTAAGTAAGAACTTTCTCATTTCTCCACTCAGCTCAGACTTCAGGGGCGGTTTGGGTCTCGCTGGATGTTCTATCTCTTGCTGGTCCCAGCGGACTCTCTCCTTCCGTGCCCCGAAGAAAGGCAAGGGTCAGCAGGGGTGTTTTTACCCACTGGCTGCGATTCTGGGAAAGGGTTAGGGTTCCTTCTGCCCTCCAAGGCCCCTTATCAGAACTGCACCTGAAGTACGGCACACCCGATAGGGGTCCTATGCCAGCATTCCACAGACGGGGAATTAATGCCTAAGGACAAGATTGATTAATGTAGCAACTCCCACAGGAGCCCCCTTTAAGGAATGACCGAAGCATGCTGGTGCCGCACACTACGGTGATCCCAGCTCAGCAGTGCGAGGGCTCGGTCCATCAGGTGGTTCGGCTGCCCCACCCTCTCACAAGGTAACCCATCGGGGCCACCAAAGGAGGGGCGGGGGGAGCCTTGGGCAACATCCCTCTGGAACAGGACCAGAGCATAGAATCAGACCAACTGCAGATCATCCTGGCTGTGATGGAATCTCTCTCTGAAGGGGAAGGCAGTGTTATGGAGATCGCTGGACAAGGAGGAGGGGGCGCTTTCCAGGGGGAGAAGCGCTTCCGTAGCACGGAAGACCTTGGGCAGCCATCCAAGAGAATCAGGCCGGGCCCGCCTTAGCGTGCTTGGGGTTTTTTCCCTGTGAACTGTTCTGGTAGCTTAGTTTGGTAAGATTCTGTGTGAGGTAGGGAATAAAGATCTAGAGCAGAGTTTTCCAAACTGTGTGTCGCGACACAAAAGTGTGTCGCCACACAGAGTCTGGTGTGTCGCCACACAACCCGGAAGCGCTGATCATCATCAGCGCTTCCGGGTTTTCCCGCGGCGACACACCAACGATGGCGCGCAAAAACCCGAAAGCGGCAGCAGCGCTTCCGGGTTTTTGCGCGCTGCCGCAACGGCGGCACTTCCGGGTTTTCCCGCGGCGACACACCAACGGCAGTTGGTGTGTCGCCGCGGGAAAACTTTGGAAAGCCCTGATCTAGAGCTTATCTCTTGGGGCTCAGCGTCGTTCTTCACCTAGCCACGACACTGGCTCATCTCCAACTCACTGAATCCAAAGAGGGCTCCAAGAAAGCCTCCAATCCATCTCACGCCCGCAAATGAGCTGTGGCCATCCCGCCAGCCAGTGTTGGTTGCCTGGGTCCAATCCTTGGCCCGCTTCCTTCTGAGTAAGCTACTCGGTTTCAAGTAAGCACATCCAGGACTGCTTTATTAATTGGTTATTACCTGCACAAATAAAGGGAAGTTGGTGTGTGCTATTGTTAAGACAGGCTTTCCTTCAGAGTTGAAATAATAAATGAAAGCTACGCCATGTAAGCCTGACACAGAGTTAGGCTGGTCTGTACACATTTTCTATTTCAACACGAGACACATCTGATTTTCATAATATTCCCCTTTTTTGTTTTATTGCCCGACTCTAATCAGAACTTTAGTTAATATTTATATTTTCACACAACGATCCAAAACCTCACAAAATGCAACACAAAAGCAGCTGTGAGAAATAGGCAAAATACATGTTTATTGAAATTGAGTTTCTACTGATTAAATACACTTGATTTACAACAATTCTCAATTACTAAATTTAATTTTATTTGTGCTGTTACATAAATATATTCTCTTCTATTTTCTTTTTCCTCTCAATAAACTATATATCTATTTGTCATTTTCCCTTTCCATTTGTTCTTAATAAATTTAAAATCCTATCAAGTAAACAAAATGAGGGTAATTTGTGAAGCTGACCCTCTTTCTCCTTAGCAGAGCTCACGGGCCCTTTGACAATTTCCCTCTGCCCACATGAAAGGCTCATTAAGGGAAAGGCTGATTGGAACAGATTTTTATTAAACAACTGTATGTGGTTTATGAATACTTACTGAGAAGTAAGTTCCATCCACATACTATGGGATTACTTTCAGGTATATACGCCTACAACTGGAGGGTGGGGAGCACAACCTTTGTCTAGCTGGGAGATGGATTTTACTTTTTAAAGTAAAGTTAAAATGTTCTGGATGCTGGAGGGGTTCCTGATACTCAAAATAGGTGCACTTAGCGTCCAAGAGGCTCTATTTTGTTGCTCCTTTGGGCTGTGTGGGGGTGGAAACCAAGAACGAACTGCTGAAAATTGCCCTTTTGTGATTTACTTGAAATGGTAGGACCCTGAGCAGGCCTCCAGGGTAACCCTGCTGAATTCTCAGCACCCTGAAGTCCAACGGCCAGGGCACACTTAATTCTGCACTGGTTCAACCTGCACTTTTTCTGATAATTTTTAGCAAAACATTTAAACCGCTCTTACATTGTTTACAGGAAAGAACCAATTCTCTAATGCACCGAATCCCACTTACAAACCTGTCACGAGGCATGTTTTCTAGTGCCTCATCATCTGAATCATTCCAGACAGAGTGCCCATACTGCTCGTGTGTATCTATTATCCCACAAGAAAACGAAGGACTATAAAGACACATAATTATGAAAAAATTAACATCTCTGTGAAATCTGTAACCACACACACTCCGAGACATATGCCTTCACGTTACAGAGCAAACTGCAAAAAATGCACAGTGTGAATAATATCCACATTCCATGTGATTAGTTATGCACTCTTCCAGGATGTTCCATTCAATCTGCTTTCCTTTCCAATACTGCCATCCCAGCACACGCGCACACGCACACGCACACGCAGAGGTCCAAAATCCATGCCTGCCCTGCCTGCTCAATCCAAATTGAACTCTTTGGGGGTGTCAAGCTCTTTGGATCGTTTCTTTTCCTGACGGCTTCTGCAAACTGAATTGGAAAGTCTTCAACGCACCCCCACTGCATTCCTTCTAGGAACATTAACTCAATGCAGTTCCTCTAGTTTGAACATCAGCCCCTTCCTTCCTTCCTTCCTTCCTTCCTTCCTTCCTTCCTTCCTTCCTTCCTTCCTTCCTTCCTTCCTTCCTTCCTTTCCTTCCCTTTTCCTCTCCCCAACTTCGCTTACTATCTAGCCCATGAGCCTGACAATGCGTTCTGAAGAATTCCAAGGCTTAACTGCTGTTCTATGCCTTCACTTGGCATAATAGAAATACTACCTTTATACGTATGTGTTTTACATTTTCCTTATGGCTGACATACTCAGCATCAAGTATAATTTAGCCCTTAAGTTTAGGAATGCTTAACTGTTTTGTAACTCACATTCCTTTCCTTTTTCTCTTCCCTGAACCTATGAATCTCTGTATATTTTTCATGGGTTTGGGTGTGATTTAACTTCCCAGCAACATTTTTATGATGTTTTCAAGCTAATAACTCAACCCTGCATGTTTAAAGGGAAGCACTTTAAAGGAACTGCTCCTTTAGGAGAAGAGGGTCAAACTTGTTATGAACAATCACAGCCTTTTTGAAAAGAAGGCTAGAAAGTAATACGTCCGAAACCATAGAAGTTAATCTCGTATTTAGACGAAACAGCAGAAAGTACTATTTATTTAACGAGACTCAGAGTACAGTTACCGCATATGAAGGCTCTTTTATCAAATAGTCTTTTGTATGCGGCCACAGGATTTTAGTTGCGGGCCACTTCTTACAACTTAATTATACCATTTAGGCAGCCAATCTCTGTTTTAAATAAGTCAAGGTTTCTATAAAGCATAATTTTATTTTAAAGAATGACTATTGGAAAGGCACAAATCATGCTTTGGAAAAGAAATGCTATACTGCTTGAAACAATAGTTTCAAATATTTAGAAAAAAAAATTTCTTCAAGGTCAGCAAAACAACCTTGCCTGAGAGTAAATCTACTTTACTATGTAAAAATTACTTCTAAGTAAAAGTGCTTAGGATAGCACTGGTTAGATATAAAGTGCCAAAATAAGTGTTTTTATTATTTTTTATTAATTTATTTTTACTACGGCTAGAAGCAGTTCCGCTTAAGGAATTTAAAGGACGGCCACTCTTCAGATACAACTTGGAAGCGCTGATTTTTCGTTTCCCATAAAGCTAAAGACAAGAATCCAGAATGTGACAGACATGTTTGTTTCACTCACTCATATGCATATAGCTACCCAGATACATATGCGTGCGCATTCACAAGTAAGCACACTTTAAATAAATGTTCTCTCGCTTACACGCTTAACCACACAAGTGTGCCTCCCCAAAGACCTTTAAGCTTCTTTCCTTACAGAGAAGTGAATGGCTCCAATTGCTTTCAGTAAGCTCAGGAATACTGGGGGAGACACTGGGATCATTTTACATACTTAATCAGATCGGATATGTAAATGTAGTAGTATATTCACAATTAAAATTGAAACCAGTTTCACATGTTCTGCTAGACACTGAACCTAAAAAAGGCTAGCAAATGTCAACTTCAAAAGACACAGATGAGGTTATCATTCTTACTGCAGTGGAGTGACAAGAAAAACGTGCAGGCTGCTGCAGGTTTGCATACCTGTCCTGTATTCCATCCCATTCAGTCCCACAGACGATGGTTTGCATTATCCAAATTCAGGAAAGGAAACCGTAGCCTGCACCCCCAGGCAAAGACTGGATTCACACATTGCACTATCCTACGGTTTGTTTAACCACCAACTGTCATAAACCAACCAAACGGCATTATTACTTAGCACGGTATGTGGATTTAGCAGATGCTTGGTTCACACACTCAATCAAGCCAGAGTTTAACCACTATTTGTTGTATGATCCACAGTGGCTGGCTTCACACATTACTTTAAGCCAGAACCAAACCACACGATGGCTTAGTGAAATACGGAAATAACAGTCTCATCTCCAGGTGCACTCGCCTGTTTAAGAGGAACAACGGCTAGAATGATGATTTCTCTACTGAGGTGATCTTGAAAAGGAAAGGGTGGTACGGAGTCAGAAATGAACCGTGAGATAAACAGAACATCAAGGAGACCGGGTTGATTAGGCCTGCTCTATGCTTTGGACTTGGCTGCCCAAAGGCCCGTGGAGCACCTGGGGGTCAGCCTTCCTGAGCAGTCTCTCAGCTGAGCACGACTCCTCGGCTTGACATGGCATCGAACTCCCAGAGGCTACTTGGCAACATCGGGGCCTCTCCAGAAAGCCAGAATAACACCCCACACAACAGTTGATTGCCCACTGTGGCAGAAAGATCTTACAAACTTTCATGGGCTCTCCAGGGTTTAAAGGCCAACCTTCTTTTTTCAGCACTTGAAAGACTAGTGTGTGGTGGCCCTGAAGTTGGAGTTGTGATTCTCTACTAACAGCCATCTCCAGCTTGGGAAACCCTGGTTCTTGCCTCGCCAGCCCAGCCCTTACACACATGCGCAAACCTAGGCCTGTGTGCAACTCTCCAAAGCATCTACGTCTTATCTCAGTGTGAGGTTGTCATTCCGATGTGTTCCAAAACACCTTTCTGCCATCAAACCCAAAACAAAGCGTGTTAATTGCGATTTCTGAAATGTATATAAGCATAACAGACATAAACCAGAAATGAATGCAGCAGCATTCAAAGGCCTGGGAAAACAGGCATTCTATGATTTCCCCTAAACTGTAATAGGAGGGGGTTTGCTTCCCTGGCAATTTAAGTGGGTCCTGCCAGATAAATCCCCAGAATGCAGGGCTGGCTCTGGAGCAGTGAGTAATTTTGCAAGGAGCTTCGGCCTAAGCCACGTAAGGCGTTAATACATTGTTCAAATGGCAATCAGAAAGTTGCCTCAACACAGAGGTAATGAAGGACCTCCTGGAAGCCACGCCCCCCACCCACTGGTCCACCTCCTGGACCAGCTGCAAATTGTCTTCAAGGGCCATCTCATGAGGGACATATGGAAGGAGTCCAGCCTTGAGTTTACCACCACCTGAGTCCCCAACGCCGCAGGCAGGGAAACAGTTGCCTTACCAGCCAAACCCTCCATGCTGTTTAATGTTAGGTGACTAACTGGTATCAAGACTTGATCCAGCAGGGCCTCCAGATGGCATAATGGAGGCGAGAGCTATCCTATCCTATCCTATCCTATCCTATCCTATCCTATCCTATCCTATCCTATCCTATCCTATCCTATCCTATCTTCCAAATCTTGACCCTCAGCCCCCAAATCAGTGACAACCCCATTTTGTCTGAATTTTCCTTGAGTTTGTTTTTCTGCCTCCAATCCTAGATACAGCCAACCTCAAGCTTGCCAGAAAGGAGAAACAGAGCCTAGGAGCATCAGCATCCTGACAATAACTAACTCCTCTGGACCCCCTCCATTATTTTTAATGAGCTTGTTATATAATACAGGGTCCCCTGGTTGGGGGAGATGGGCGGTCATATATATTTAAATAATTAATAAATAAATAAATTACACACACACACACACACACACACACACACACACACACTAGGGGGCACAGTATTAGCAAATAGGGATAGAAAACCATGAAGGACTGAAAAATCGAAACCTTTTAAAAACCCTGAAGTCCCACTCTATGAACTTAAGCTGATTCCTTCACGTTCTTTTAAAAACGAGTGAGTGCTCCAGAATAAAAGCTTCCAAGATCCAATAATGTAGTAGCAAAATGAATCTTTCAAGAACGACTGCCATTTATTTCTTTAGAAATATGGTGGTAAAAAACAAAACAAACAAATAAATAAGTAAGCAACCCACCAAAGGGAACAAACTAAATACAATTAGATATAAATTCCTCTTTTAGACTGTGGTCAACGGAGGTCTAGACAAAACCCTCTGCGCATTCGCTGCCTTGTCTCCTGTCTGCTCCAACTTTGAAAAGGTAATTGAACTCAGTCTGTAATTACAGGATTAGACACAGATGGCCTCTATGCGTTTCAGGGGAAGAAGCCCTGTTTGCATTCATTTTATGATTGCTGTAAGGTCAGACTTTTCAAAACGCACTTTCATCTGTTAAATGGTTTCCTAAAATCCCCAGGGTAGATCTTCAATAACTGATGTTTTAAGCAATTTCAGCCTATCAGATCTCCCTTTGAATGTAATAAGTTGCTCATTTTCTAGTATTACATACATACATGTAGGTTAATTGCTACATCCCGCATATTTTCAAAATTGCCTTTTTTTTAAAAAAAATAGACATTTTTATTAAATAGGTACAGGAATTAGACAAAATAATGTCTTTCTTTCATTTTAGCAGGAGCATCACCTAATAATTACTGCAACAATACACGGTTGCTCAGCTAATTATAACGACAATCATCCTATGAACAACAATCGGCAGATCAACCAACTGTATGCAGAAAGTCTGGGGTATAGAAATAAGAGTGCAAGAAATAAATAGAAGCAAAAAAGATGATCAATCCAACAGTCCCAATAGTGTGCTCTGAAGAACATCTACAGAAGTTCCAAGAGAAGTGACCTAGTGTGATGTTACTAGGCGAGAGCGAGAGCTAGATTCAAAACCATGCTTAAATTTGAAATGGACAGGATTTCTCTGTGCTGATGACTGATTCTCAGCCTAGCCTCTCTGACAAGATTGTTGCAAATATAAAATGGGACTGCTCCCGTTCTTCTCTGAAACTTAGAAAGATGAACCTTCGTTTTGATGCTCTAGGGGAAGAGGTCTCTTTCCCCACATTAAGATGGCCAGATGTTGAACAGAGCAGAGAGCACCCCTCAGTTCCCTTTTGCGTATCCATGTTAACGGACACAACATCCACACCCTCCTTTGAATCTGCTGTGCAAAGAGGAAAATGTGCTGAAGAATCGGCACCTCTGCATCTTGGGGGGGGGGGGGAGAGAGAACCTTTCATACAAATAAACTAAATATTTTTTAAAAAATTATTTGACTTTAGTTGACATGGAAAAGAATTCAGTCAAGCGGCCCAACCTCTGTTCTGAAGCAGCACACATTAACACAGTTTTGTCACTCAAGTAAAACAGTACTGACACAGCAGACAGAAAAAAAACAAGAAAAAAGAGAAGCACAAAGCAATTTGGGATAATCAACAAACTAAAACCATGTAACTGTCTCCCAAGAATTCAAATGTCACCATCACAATTATTTTGTGTTTAAACTGAAAATAGTACCCTATGATTCACAGGGATCAAATTATTATTTGCACATTTTTCGTATTTTTCCTCCAAATCAAAAATGTTGATTTACATTCTGGAATAAATATATTAAACCCAGTTTACAGGTGGACTCGCAAACTTGTTCTAAAGACTCCTGTAATTTCTAGGCTAAAGAAAATATTGTAACATTATTAACCATCATTATATCAAAGCACAATAAAATGGATTCAAACCATCCACATTTAAGAATTAAAAAAGGGAACATTCAAAAGATTAATTTTATTTATACTATATTAATATTTTATATGGCTGCTCTAGCTGATACACATGGAAAAGGAAGTAAATGAGAAATTAATGTTAATCACATGCTATTTGGTAAATGAATAAAGTCTTCTTAACACACATGAATTTATCTGTGATTAACATGGATGGCTGCTTATCAAGTGAAGTCCTACGATGTTGACCCACAGCTATGTAAGGCAACTGATTCTAATGCCAGCCCACGATTGAAGGTAATTCTAGCACAACATGTGTCCAATCACCAATCCAGGATCTCTGGGACAGAACAAATTTCTCTTTCTCACCTGGCAAGCTAATCCAATCAGCCTACTAACTGCTAAAAACAAAAAAAGCAGACACATACACCTGGACATGTGGGGGCTTGCTACCTGGTAAATGCCAAAACCTGTAATAGGACATTAAGCTGGGACAAGTTCATAAAACAGCGTGAGAACTTCTGAATCTAAGCCAGGAGTCCCATATTTAGCCAGAGACCTGGGAGGTGAGAAAATGTGACAGTCATGTTAGGCTCCACGGAATGGTTTCAGGTCACCCCTTCACAGCAAGAGATATTGTTATGAAGGAACAGTGGCTGATCCTCCACTTAATGGAAATATAAAATTCCCATTAAAAGGTTACTTGGGAATCACGTTCATCACTAATAGATGATTGTTCATATTTATCATTTCATCACCAAAAAACCAAGAATTTTTAAACCAGCTCTGCAAACCCATTAGTGTTTCAGCTGTGTGTTTTACATGGCCAACTTTTTAAAAGGCTGCATGAGGAGGAGTTTCAAAAGTTTATTTTTCAGGAGTTTATTGGTATGGCAGAAATGGGTCGTCCTCCATTGACATTCTCTTTGTGTGACTTCCCCAGTCTTAGACTCTTAATATAAATATGTTATTGCATGACAAAGCTAAATCTACTAATCTTATTTATCAGTGGAGAAATAAGATGGTATTATCTTGAAGCAGATAAGGAGAATACAGAGGATTTGATGGATAATTTGTAGATCTGAGTTCTTAATGAAAACTGGAAAGATGAAACAAGCACAAAAGAAAAATAACTTTATTGCTAGTCATTTTGTTTTACAAATATTGCCCCAACCTTCATCCCAAGAAAATAACTTAGGGATGTTCCAGTATCTTCTCATAAACTAATGCAAAAGAAGACATACAAACAACAAGGACAGATGCCCCAGGAGAACATGTACAACTGTCCACTAATATTCCTCTCTTGTTAAAAAAGAAACACAATAGTAAACTTCAATTCATTGCAGAAAACTGATTATTTTCTTATAAGCAGTATCCAATCAATCTTGTTCCCTTACCCCTCTCAATCACACAACAAGAATTTAACCTATGTAGCAAACACTGCAGTTTTGTTTATTACCAATTAGATGACAGGTATAATTTTCATTCTACCTGGTAAATTTTGTTCTTAAACACAACTTTTTTAACACCTCCCTATCAAGAGGTGGAAAAAAAGGAAGAAAAGAGAGTCCAAGGTAAAAGGGAATTTAATATTAATAAAAAATCATGTAGCTGTCTTTTTTTTTAGATCTTGGCAATGAAGTTTTGAAACAGAATTATCCCAAGAACATGCACATCTGTTTAATATTACAAGCCAACTGTCAACATCCTAACTGAAGTTCTAATTTAATATTTTTCCTTTCTTGATGTTTTACCTTTAATCAATGCCTTGTGAGAGTATCAGCTTTCTATATGAAACTGTTAAATATAAAGAAATGTTATTGCAGCATGTTTACAAAATCATAGTTCGAGAACTTTGTATTTTTCTAAAGCCTGACCACAACTTAATTACGTGCAGGACATTCCAGCTTGCAAATGTAGGCTCCAGGTCTACAGCTATCTCTGTATCGGCTGCACAGGACACTGAGCTTTGCAAATACCACAACATGGTTTACTTTCCAAAAGTCAGCGTTGGGGCTTTTAAGCATGACCTTTCTTTTAATTAAATGTTCGTTTTGGTGCTAATCATTAGATTGTTTTCATGCTTCCCCTTCATGTTATTTTCTTCTCCTCAGCTGTTTGCTAGAGCTACAAAATCAAGGGAGGCAATGTGGGAATAGTGCAAAGAGACTTGTTCGAATGTGGCAAGATACTTTAATCGAAGAACAAAAACTGCAACAAGTTCAGGGAAAAACTATTAAGTAGCAGTTAAGCACTTAACTTTGTTGCCACAATTTATTTTCAAACAAATTAACTTTAGAGACAACAATATGGAAATTTCAAGCTCATTTAATATGCATAAACCACACAGGAAGATGACAGCTTTTAATTATTTTGTGACTTAGCTCTGGAAACAAAATTAACACAATGGGATCTAATTCGATCTACTGTATCAAACTGGGAATCACGGTATCTTAGCTTATCACAGGATACCAGCGTGCTACCAAACGACAAACACAAAGAAAATCTAGGGACACATTTTGCCTTTGGTTTGCTATATTACAGGGCAAAAATGTAAGACATGCCCACCATCCAGTAACAAAATCCTAGTACATTTATCAAGTTCCTAGCTCTCTTGTTTAAAAGGAGGCGGTTTCAATCCTTGCTCTAATTTCATGATCTCTACAAAATCTCCCCGGTTCCCAGAGGTCTGACAGCCATCTCTTATCTACAATTCCTTTGTTACCATTTTATTTTCCTTACAAAAACAAATTTGAGAGAGATCATTAACACTCAAATAACACATTCAGAAATTCGTAACAAAAATGCAGAGCTGCATATATAATATTTAGTTGAATAACTGAGTCTGAATGCCATGCTGGGTTGAGTTTTGTAGCAGAAGATATTGTTCCTACTATGGACTCTTCCTCAGTTTAATGCAGAATAAACAAACAGATATCATGGTATCTTTAAGGTCTACTTCTAAATACTGCAACTTTGAGTTTTCATCTCATTCTTTTTAAACAGCCAAATTTAAAGTAACTAGCAAAAAAGTATTAAATACTGTAAAGTGGCTAGCACGTTTGGGATTATACTTTTGAAAATTACAATTTTGCTTGGCAATGAATCTGGGATATTTCTTTTTGTTTCCACAGCTTACAGTCCTTCCTCCTTCACAGAATATAGAAAGATACCAAGATATAGTGGGTGTGGAAGGTGTTAAGGAGGGACAGAGAATGGAGTTTGCTTTTCTGAGATGATCCCAGGATAGAGCTTTAAAATTTAAACAAAGGCAATGCTTTTTAAACATTTTTTTTTAAATTTAAATTTTTTTAAAAAAATTAAACAAAGGAAAAAGGGGCGTGGTGGCTCAGCGGGTAAGACACCAGGCTTGTTGATCGGAAGATCGCAAGTTCGGAGGTTCGAATCCCTAGCCCCGCGTGATGGAGTGAGCTCCCGCACTCGCCCCAGCTCTTGCCAACCTAGCAATTCGAAAGCATGCAAATGCAAGTAGATTAATAGATACTTTGGTGGAATGGTAACAGCGTTCCACGTACGTCATGCCGGCCACATGACCGTGGAAGCGTCTTCAGACAACGCTGGCTCTTCGGCTAACAAGCGGAGACGAGCACCGGCCCCCAGAGTCGGACACGACTGCCCAAATGTGCGGGGGGAACCTTTACCTTTACCTTAAGGCAGGAACTCTTCAGGAAAAGTCTTATCTCTCTTTTATGCAGGGGGTAACACATTCCACTGGCAAGGAAGCATTTATCACCTCCCTTAACCACGGGGCCACCATATTTTTCTACAGGGCATGTTCATGAATAATGCAAAAAAGCTGAATTGCTTCTGTATCTTTCTGTGGAACATACATTCTCAGGGAATGCAAACTTCCTAGGAAGGACATATCCAAATGATCTCATTTATGTAGTTCTAGTCAAACTTTCATCCTTGTAGTAGTGGCTCACAATGAAAACATTTCCACCTTGCAAATTAAAAGGTCCTGAATCTACTCAAATGTATCAGCACACAGAGAACTGAAAAGGATGGTCATTCATCTCTCAGCTCATCTCCAAAGAGCAGGTCGAGATCAGGGTCTGTCCTCTGCACCCAGCCCACTTGCAAGCTCTGGAGAAGAGCAGGCAGCACGACAGTCTTCAAACAGAGAAGTCATGCTTGGATCTTTTACTAGCAAACTAAAAGTCCCAGAGACATTCAAGACAAACGTACAGTTGAAAGTGGTGTCGTCTGTGAACTTTACAAAGCAGATCTTATATTTTACAGTACTTACAGGACGTGGTACAGGGAGGGGAAAACCACTGGTCTGAAGAGTTCTGTGGAAAAAAATATTCACCCTCTTTCTGATTTTTTGCATCTCTTTGCTACTGAATGTTATCACAGCCTCTTGCAGGTCCTGCTGATATATAAAGGGAGTCTGGGTCAGCAAATACCCCCAAAGTTTGGTGCTTCTTTCATTTATTCACAAAGTCATCCAGCATGCCATGTGCCAAAGTAATCAAACCTCCTCAATCACTTCAGTTAAAGGGATAATGATGAACAGTTGTGCAGGGCTGATTCGGGCCAGCCTTGCCCAAGAGGAATCTCGAAATTTTGGCTCCTCTCATCACCCTGAAGTGCGTGCCACACGGGTTCTAGAGGCCTGTTTGAAGATCTTCACTAAAAAGTCACTGATGCCCATCAGTCTGGAAAACACTACAGACCCATTTCTGAAGCTCTGGGGCATCACCAGCCCAGTCTTGAAATGGAAAAGATTTGGGACAACGAAGAATCTCAAGTGTGGCCACCCTGCCACAATCACGCCAAAACTGCCCTTTAAAATTGCTCTGGAAGTCATGAAGAATCTCAGAACGACATCCAGGTATCTATAAGCCTCTTTTGCCTTTCCTGTTGCCAGCGCTCATGACTCCATCATCGGAAAAGCACACAGTAAAAATGGGGTTCCTGAGAATGTAGTAAGGCAAAAGCTGTCGCTCAGAAGAACCCCGATGCTTGTTTCTAGTTTTCTGAAATGCACATCAATAACCCTTCAAACATCAGGAGAAATGCCATGGACACAACAGGTAAGTTAGCAATGAAACTTTTGGGGCTACAAAGATGTGAATGTCCAGTGGAAACAAAACACTGAATGCCACAACAGTTTTATACTACCTTGTGCGTGGAGGTGGCAGCATTTGATTCAGGGATGCTTTGCTGACTCAAGACCTGGATGGTTTACCATCACTGAAGGAGCATGATTCCCGCAAAGGAGCATCAGGCCATCTATTCCTCAGCTAAAGCACAAGTGAATTATGCAGCAAGACAAAGATCTCATACATATACAGAAGTCTACAAGAGAATGACGAAGAAGAATCAAATCAGTATTTTGGAAAAGCCAAATCACAATCCAGACCTAAATCACAGAGAAATGTTGTGGTGGGACTTAAAATAAGAAAGTCATGCTATAAAAACCCCAAATGTTATTGAACTGAAGAAGTCTGAAACAGAGGAATGGGCTAAAATTCCTACACAGCAATGTGAGACTTTATCACTAATTACAGGAAATGTTTGGACTGTAATTATTATAACTGTGGTGATGCATCAGTTATTGAATCTATGTGATTTCTTTTTTACACTGCACGTTGGAAGACTTTTGTTCATGATTTACATGAAAGAAGCACCAAAAATTGGGGCTACTTATTTACTCACACTCAACTCCCTTTCAATATTAGGAGGTCCCATGTGATGCTCTGATAATATTCAATGGCAAAGATTTGCAAAAATTCAATATATTGTAAAGGGAGCGAATTCCTTTTCACAGAAATACAAGATATAGATAATCAGACACACATTACAAAATTTGTTTCCCACAATGTATATGTTAGATTACATGATCATTAGACAACCTTCAGTCTTTGCTCAATAAAATTACCGATTATAATGTTCTTGTTATCCACCATTTAATTGCTGCTGCTGTTATTTGCTGCCTTATTTGGTCTACTTTTAACTGTTAGGTTGTACCAGTATATTTTATTATGGTTATACCTTTGGGTTATTCATACTATCTTTTTTATCTTACATATGGCATCCACAAAACCTAAATTATAGAGAGGTAATAACTAGTACTTGGTAGTATTGGATTCAACTTTGTTGTTTATTCGTTCAGTCGTTTCCGACTCTTCGTGACTTCATGGACCAGTCCACGCCAGAGCTTTCTGTCGGCTGTAACCATCCCCAGCTCCCCAATGGTTGAGTCCGTCACCTCCAGAATACCATCCATCCATCTTGCCCTTGGTCGGCCCCTCTTCCTTTTGCCTTCCACTTTTCCTAGCATCAGCTTCTTCTCCAGGGTATCCTGTCTTCTCATTATGTGGCCAAAGTACTTCAGTTTTGCCTTTAATATCATTCCCTCAAGTGAGCAGTCTGGCTTGATTTCCTGGAGTATGGACTGGTTTGATCTTCTTGCAGTCCAAGGCACTCTCAGAATTTTCCTCCAACACCACAGTTCAAAAGCATCTATCTTCCTTCGCTCAGCCTTCCTTATGGTCCAGCTCTCGCAGCCATAGGTTACTACAGGAAATACCATTGCTTTAACTATGCGGACCTTTGTTGTCAGTGTGATGTCTCTGCTCTTAACTATTTTATCAAGATTTGCCATTGCTCTCCTCCCAAGAAGTAGACGTCTTCTGATTTCCTGTCTGCAGTCAGCGTCTGCAGTAATCTTTGTGCCTAGAAATACAAAGTCTGTCACTGCCTCCACTTTTTCTCCCTCTATTTGCCAGTCATCAATCAAGCTCGTTGCCATAATCTTGGTTTTTTTGAGGTTTAACTGCAACCCAGCTTTTGCACTTTCTTCTTTCACCTTCGTCATAAGGCTCCTCAACTCCTCCTCGCTTTCAGCCATCAAAGTGGTATCATCTGCATATCTGAGATTGTTAATGTTTCTTCCAGCGATTTTAACTCCAGCCTTGGATTCCTCAAGCCCAGCATGTCGCATGATGTGTTCTGCGTACAGGTTGAATAGGTAGGGTGAGAGTATACAACCCTGCCGTACTCCTTTCCCAATCTTAAACCAGTCCGTTGTTCCGTGCTCTGTTCTTACCGTTGCTACTTGGTCGTTATACAGATTCCTCAGGAGGAAGACAAGATGACTTGGTATCCCCATACCACCAAGAACTTGCCACAATTTGTTATGATCCACACAGTCAAAGGCTTTAGAATAGTCAATAAAACAGAAATAGATGTTTTTCTGAAATTCCCTGGCTTTCTCCATTATCCAGCGGATATTGGCAATTTGGTCTCTAGTTCCTCTGCCTTTTCTAAACCCAGCTTGTACATCTGGCAATTCTCGCTCCATGAATTGCTGGAGTCTACCTTGCAAGATCTTGAGCATTACCTTACTGGCATGTGAAATAAGTGCCATTGTTCGATAGTTTGAACATTCTTTAGTGCTTCCCTTTTTTGGTATGGGGATATAAGTTGATTTTTTCCAATCTGATGGCCATTCTTGTGTTTTCCAAATTTGCTGGCATATGGCATGCATCACCTTGACAGCATCATCTTGCAAGATTTTAAACAGTTCAGCTGGGATACCGTCGTCTCCTGCTGCCTTGTTATTAGCAATGCTTCTTAAGGCCCATTCAACCTCACTCTTCAGGATGTCTGGCTCTAACTCACTGACCACACCGTCAAAGCTATCTCCAATATTATTACCCTTCCTATACAGATCTTCCGTATATTCTTGCCACCTTTTCTTGATCTCTTCTGCTTCTGTTAGGTCCTTACCATCTTTGTTTTTGATCATACCCATTTTTGCCTGGAATTTACCTCCGATGTTTCTAATTTTCTGGAAGAGGTCTCTTGTCCTTCCTATTCTATTGTCTTCTTCCACTTCCGCACATTGCTTGTTTAAAAATAATTCCTTATCTCTTCTGGCTAACCTCTGGAATTTTGCATTTAATTGGGCATATCTCCCCCTATCACTGTTGCCTTTTGCTTTCCTTCTTTCTTGGGCTACTTCCAGTGTTTCAGCAGACAGCCATCTTGCCTTCTTGGTTTTCTTTTTCTTTGGGACGTTTTTTGTTGCCGCCTCCTGAACAATGTTGCGAACTTCTGTCCATAGTTCTTCTGGGACCCTATCTACTAAATCTAGTCCCTTAAATCTATTCTTCACCTCCACTGCATATTCCTTAGGAATATTAGTGAGCTCATATCTAACTGATCTGTGGGTCTTCCCTATTCTCTTTAGTCTGATTCTAAATTTTGCAATAAGAAGTTCGTGATCTGAACTACAGTCAGCTCCAGGTCTTGTTTTTACCGACTGTATAGATGTCCGCCACCTTTGGCTGCAAAGGATGTAGTCAATCTGACTTCGGTGTCGACCATCTGGTGAAGTCCATGTATAAAGTCGTCTTTTAGGTTGTTGGAAGAGAGTGTTTGTTATGCACAGTGAGTTGTCTTGGCAAAATTCTATCAGCCTATGTCCTGCTTCATTTTGTTCTCCCAGACCATGCTTGCCTGTAATTCCAGGTGTCGTCTGACTACCCACCTTAGCATTCCAGTCTCCTGTAATGAAAATAACATCTCTTTTTGGTGTATTATCTAGTAGGTGCTGCAGATCCTCATAGAACTGATCTACTTCTGCTTCTTCAGCATCTGTGGTTGGGGCGTATATTTGGATCACTGTGATGTTAAATGGCTTACCCTGAATTCGAATTGAGATCATTCTATCGTTTTTTGGATTGTATCCAAGCACTGCTTTAGCCACTTTATTATTAATTATGAAGGCTACTCCATTTCTTCTGTGGTCCTCTTGTCCACAGTAGTAGATCTGGTGGTCATCTGATGTGAAGTGGCCCATCCCAGTCCATTTCAGTTCACTGACACCTAAAATGTCTATATTTAATCTTGACATCTCACCAATAACCACATCCAATTTGCCCTGGCTCATAGATCTTACATTCCAGGTTCCTATGGTGTGTTGATCTTTAGAACATCGGATTCGTCGTTCACCACCAGCACCGTCGGCCGCTAGCCGTCCTTTCGGCTTTGAGCTAGCTGCGTCATCACATCTGGGGCTAGTTGAACGTATCCTCTGTTCCTCCCCAGTAGCATTTTGACCATCTTCCGACCTGGGAGTCCCATCTTCCGATGGTATACCGACATATCTCTGGTTGTACTGATCCATTTAGTTTTCATGGCAAGAATACTGGGGTGGGTTGCCATTACCTTCCCCAGGGATCGTATTTAGTCTGACCTCTCTGCCACGACCTTCCCGTCTTGGGTGTCCCTTCACGGTTTAGCTCATGGTTTCATTGAGGTGCTCAAGCTCCAGCACCACGACAAGGTAACGATCTCCTTTGCTGGGGATTGGATTCAACTATTTTTCTGCAATACCAAAGTAAAACCTTGGTGGCCTCAAACTATGGCTTGAGATGTCCATTGTAATCAATCCATACAGATAAATTCCCTCTTCATAGCAAGGGCTCAGACATGCTGACTTCACGTGAAAGCCTCTAAAGAAAGTATAAAATAATAAACAGCCAGATAAAAACAAATCAGGCTGATAAAACCAACTGTTAAAAACTGAAAAAGAACAGGACCACAGGCAGTCTGGTGTCTTACCTCCTATTTTTCCCCGCAACGACCACCCTGCGAGGCAGGCTGGTCTGGGTCTCCTGCTCCTAGGCCAGCACCTTCACCACATCACCCACCCTAAGGCTATACGAGGCAGCAGGTAACACGGCCAGGAAGGGGGACCACAGGGTGCAACCTTTCCTGATAGCCAATGGCCTAATCTTTGATGGCAGGGCCACCTGGAGATCCACCAATGAGGCATTTTCACAGCCATGTGAAGGAAAAACGGACCTGCTAAATGTATCTGGCAAACTGTTGCAAAACACACGGAAATGCAGCCAGCTTTTTTAAATGTGTGAAATAAGAATGGTTGCTTCAAATCGCTGAACAGAATTCGTCTAGTATATGCCATTTTCTTATACTCAAAACAGAGTTATTACAGAAATAAATTTCTGTCTACGTTGTATGTATTGTAGAGTTACTGTCCTCACCCCATCAGTTCCTGAGAGAGATCTCATATGAATGTGACAAACTGGTCATAACAATAATAGTCCTAGCCAAACTATTTAAAACACCAAAACTATTAGACTGAATAGCAAGCCTATCTAAACAGTGGTTCTGTATTGCATACTTGTTGTCACAAACTTAATTTACTACTTAAATCTGGCTGCCTCTTAATTTTTTAAATAATCTCTGAGATAAAAGTAACTTTCCACATTGCTTTTTGGCCATTTTTCTCTAGAAAGAAAAATAATTTTAGCACATTTCCTTCTAATAATTATACTAGATTTAAAAAATATTCACTATAAATAAGTGATATAGCAATTAGTAAAGGTAAAGGTTCCCCCCGCACATTTGTGCAGTCGTGTCCGACTCTAGGGGCCGGTGCTCATCTCCGTTTGTTAGCCGAAGAGCCAGCGTTGTCCGAAAATATATATATATATATATATATATATATATATATATATATATTAGATATAGCAATTACTCCAATAAATAACAGATGCATGTGAAAAATAGGCATGATATACCAATTCCATTGTATTGTATAATTTACATTGTTATACAAGAATGAATGGGACGTCAGCCATGAAGCAAATGGATGAATGCCTGAACCAAAACTTTTTCCAGGAACCCAGCAAAGCCAAACAGGGAAATGAACGTCGCCAAAGACCAAGGGAGAGTAAAATTGAAACGGAGATGTTGCAGAATGCACCCACTCATAAACCAATTAAAATGGATTTTGTAAACTTAAAACAAAGCATATTGTGATTTTGAAAATAGTATCTGCAATAGATTCAATTCTGCCTTCATCTGGACAAAGGAAATTGGCTCCTGGAAAGGCAAAATGAGTCCTCAGCAGAAACCAAGGACGTAAAGTTCTATTATAATTTCAGTGCAGCAAAACATCAGTTGCAATCTGCTCTTGTTATAAGACCTATCATATTTCTGGGAGTTGTGTTAAATCTGTATTAGCAATTCACCCTTTTCAGAATGGCATATCCTAAGATTTATCAAAAGTATTTTCACCCTGTTGTTTAGCCAAAAAGCCTCCCAGGGTAGCCTACAATGTCAGTAATGAGTCAGGTTTTTAATATTCCAATCTTGATGCACAAAGGGAAAAAAGGGGGAGGAGGTTGGAGAAAAAAAGGAAGCCAGGTCCCAGTTGTCAGTGTTACCTTCCTTATCACAACCAGCTGAGTTGAAAACAGTTTTGACAGGCTGATGGAAGAGCCACCATTTAGGGGGCAGCCCAAGACTTCCGCTCCCCTCTTTCTGCAACCTGAGAAAATGGGTGCTGGTGGGGAGAACAGAATAACTCTGAATATGGCATCAAGTACAGGGAAGCGAAGACGCCTGATCTAAGGCCTCTGTCACAGTCCACACATCGGAGTCAAGAAAAGGAGAAATGCAGTACTTCATTGGAACTAAGTATTTGGAAGAGGAGGCCCCAGGATTTGGGGAAGAAGATACTTGAAAGCTATCATGATTTTTTAGGAAGCTAACATGTACACGAGAGCCAGTTTGGTGTGGTGGTGAAGGCACCAGGCTAGAAACCAGGAGACCATGAGTTCTAGTCCCGCTTTAGGCACGAAGCCAGCTGGGGGACCTTGGGCCAGTTTCTTTTTCTCAGCCCTAAGAGGGAGGCAATGGAAAGCCACTTCTGAAAAACCTTGCCAAGAAAAATGCAGCGACTTGTCCAGGCAGTCTCCGAGAATCGGACACGATTGAACGGATAAAAAAAAACCCACATAAAGGACTGCTCTTTTAGTCTATGCATATTTACTGGATAGAACACTCAATGATTATATTTTTAATTCAGCGAACTATATAGGCATCTCTCTAACAGGAATGCGGAAAGCATTTCAATTCAAACGGTTTCATGTTCAAAACAGATGTTCCGAATTTGTTAACCACTGTCTTTGTGACAACCCTGAGGTTATCTGAGCTGGAAACAGAGCTAGTTCAAGCGCAAAGCACTTCGAAAATGATCAGAACCCAAAACGGAGTGTTTGGAATTTCAAAAAACTTCAACGTGCAATATTCTGCACATCGCTACTCTCCAGTACAAAACACAGAACGTAAAGCTTTTAAACCTAGATTTACAAATGCTTGGTGGCAGCAGCAAGGCCATCCCTATGATCCTAGAGCTCAAATTCAAACATGCAAGAGACTTGTAGGCCCTTGCTCGGTGCAGGAATCCAAATCCAGGCATGCCCCATGAAAGCCAGAATGTCCAGCTGCTGCCTGAACAGCCCCCGTTAAGGGGAGCCCACAGTTAAACTGCTCTCTCTGTTAGAAATGTCTCTGCCCCCCATCCTCCATTTGACTGGCACTTTCCTGAAATTTAAACCCATTATTTTGTGTCCAGCACTCAGAAACAATGGAGAACAGGCCCTGATCTTCTTCCGAGTGACATCTTCCCAGTTTCTAGCCTCCAGATCAATGTTTCTCAACCTTGGCCCCTTGAAGATGTGTGGACTTCAACTCCCAGAATTCCCCAGCCACCCATGCTGGCTGGGGAATTCTGGGAGTTGAAGTCCACACATCTGGGGAGGGGAAACTGCTCTGAGGATGCAGCTTAAAACGGAAGTTGCCTGTTTTAGCAGCCACCTGGCAAGGCTGGCTCGTTCTCCAATTATTTCGTCACACTGGCACCCAGACCCTCCTGTTTCTTGCGTTCCTCTTCCTCACAGGAAGAGCAGGGCGGGCTGCAGCGAGTGACCGACGCCAACCCCCCCCCCGGGAACTTCCAGGGCTGGGGGGGCACAACATGGGTCTCCCACGCCCAGCCCGACCGGGACTGCTGCTCTTCCTTTCGCGCTGACCGCCCCTGAAGCAGAAAGCTAGCCGCTCGAGAGGCGGGGACCCCCGGGAGGAGCGCCCCCCGCAGGCGTCTCCGCGGGCCCCGCCCTCCGCTCGGGGGGCACCCACGCCCGGCCCCAGACCGAGAGGCCCGGCCCCCGCTTTCCTCGCCCCGTCCCGATCTGCGCGGAGGGCCACGGACCTCCTCGGCGCCCCGAGGGGCGAGGGGCAGAGGCGGCGGCGCGGCCTGAGCAGGCGGCCGCCCTCCCGGGCCCTCCCGCGACTCACCACCTCGCGCGCCCGGCCGGAGAACTCGCCCTTTCCCCGCGGGGCGCGCCTGGGCCAGAGGGCGGCGGGCTCGGCGGGGGCCCCTCCGGGCGGGACGCCCAGCGCCTTGTTGCGCGTCTTGACCGTCTTCACGCTGGCCTTGAAGAGCGCCGTGATGTCCGCCGCCGCCATGCCGGCAGGGAGGCGGGGAAGGAGGCAGCGAGGGAGGGAGGGAGGAGCGCCGGCCCGGCCCCGCGGGAGGAGCGGGCGCGGCGGGGGTCCCTCGCCAGGCGCCCCAGGAAAGCGGGGAGGCGGCGGATCGCCTCCCGGCTGAGGCGGTCGCCCCGCGGCCCTGGGCGGCGCGCCACGCCCGGAAGCCCCCCGGCGCAGCCCCGCCGGAAAGGGCGAGCCGCCCGCGGGGAAGGCCTCCGCGCGCCCCGGGAGCGGAACCTGCCCCGGCTCGCCGCCTCTTCGGGCCGGGGGGAGCCTGCCCAACGGGGGGGGGGGGGGTCAGGCAGTGTTTTGCAGTGGCTCAGGTCCTTCCTGACGGGCCCTACCCAGAAGATGGGGCTGTGGGAGTGTTGTTGACTGATGCCCCCCCCCGCCAGGATTCCATCTGCTCCCCACACCATTCAGAAGGCCCCTGAAACGGGGCGGGGGGGTTCATTCAGCATGGGGGAGTGGAGCTTGGCTCTCCTGCTCTTTGCCATCCATCGGTGCCAGGCAGGCAGTTGGGTATCCTCAAATGTCAACAATGAGCTTATCGAAATGGGGGAGAATAAAACGAGGCAGAGTTTCCGTTGCTCAGTAGGAAACTGGACTTGGGAATTGAGGTGCGGCTTGTCCCGAATGGGATTGCCTTTCTCCTGAAAGAGCAGGTCCATTGTTTGAGATCACTGGAAGCAAGCATACTCTCTGGTGGTCAAGGAGCTTGCTAGCTTGCTTCCGTAAATGCCGTCAACATGCCAGCCGCAACGGTTCCTGGTTACAGCCTGTCCTGACTCGCAACCCCTTCTACCCAGGGCCACCCTTGAAAAGCACCCGGAAGTTGCTAACCAGGAAAGTGCAGGGCTCAGTCCACGTCATATCATGCCATCGCTGAAGGACATCTGTACTGGAGCCTTGGCATTCCCCTTTAAACCCCAAGTGGCTCAGCGGATCTGCCATTCCTCACAAACCTGTGCAAGGACTGAAGAATCCTTCGGAAGATGCTGATGGACGGGGGGGGGGGGGGGGGGGGAGGGGGGTTGGTCTTCTCCTGCATGGCTCCGCCCTACTTCCAGAGCCCCATTTGCCCCCCATTGTCTCCGTGTGTAGAAAATCTGCACAGAATCCTCCCTCTCTGCAGCTAGTACTTGTTAATTCATTTTATTATTATTTGACATAATTACATTTATTAAAAAAAGGGAAGGTATAGGTACCTAAAAGTTGTTTTATATAAGCATTCAGTGATATACTTTCTAATTTGTATGTGATTTTAGCAGTCTGTTTCTCTTTCATGGAAACCTATCCATAAAGCCCTTTTATGATCAGTAGTAACAATAGCGTTATAAAACTTAACACTGTTACATTTGCTCCTACTGCTTTTGGGATCCCTCCGTAGTTCCTGATGTTCTCTATTAAACCTTACTGGAATTTGCCTTTTTTGACTAGGGTTTGATCAGGAGAAGTAGTTAACGTGGGATGGCAGTCTTATCTGAATGAATTAACTGGAGGATTTGCCAAAATGTATTGTTTTTCTATTTTCAGATCAATTACTCATTTGCTGATCACTTGAGAACACATTAACTTTCTCGACTGTTTGTGGTTCGTTTTCCTTCCAGATGTTTATTAATTTTTTTCCCTAAAATTCCAAACCCTGTTTAGGTCAACCAGTCGATCTCTTTTATCTTCATATTAACCACTTTTATCCCCACCCCAGTAAGACTTCAAGCCCAAGACCACGCAGGCCCGCAAAACTCCACCGGGCTTCGGCTGCCACCTCTCCTTTGGCTGCAGGCGCTGGACCGCCTGGTGCCAACTGATCAGCAGGGCACCAATGGGGGTGGCGCCCCGCCCCCGGATGCGCTCACATCGAGGCCAAAGGGTGTCGGTCTGGGGACCTTCTGGCCGGATTCCTGCCTGGAGACCATGAAGGCCCTCTTCCCCACTCTGTGGTTCGTGACCTCCCTGCAACAGACACGTTCCATGGGAAACTTGTTTTCAACCGTTAACGCATAGCTTTAAGAAAAGAAGTATACTCCACGGCTTCTTTTATAACGATTTTTTAAAATGTTAAGGTTTTCCCTTTGGACTGTATTTCTCTAGCGTGTATAATTTGCACAAAGAATTACATATGTTTTAAGTACAACTATCATGTGTAACCCCAGAGAATTATGCTCTACTGTTTTAGTGATGATCCCCAATGTTCAGAGATATGAGTCGTATCAGCCGATGCAGGTTTCCCTTTGCACTTTCTTATTGGAATGAAGTTATTTTTCCCTGATTCTGTAACAAAATTGCATTTGATTTGTTTCATACTTTTTCTGGCATGCGAAGAAGAGCAGATCACAGTGATTAATTTTAATGCTAAATTTTATTTTAGAGACAGATAGCTTACACTGCTCCCTTGAAATCAGGGTATGTCAGCAAAGGAAATAATACCTGAAAATTGTTAGGATTTTTTTTTCTTGTCTTAGTAATATCAGACCCAATCATTGGCCTACATTCAAAATAAGCTGAGTTAACTTTGTGGAAGTGAAAACAAATTACTTTGAGGAAAGCTGGCAAACAGTTTGCTAATCAAACTCCCTGAAATATGTGCAGAGCATGCAAGAAATAAGACCTTGGGTGGCTTTGCGAGTAAGCACTGAGGCCACAATTCACGGGTTCTTCTTGAAATAGATGTGAGCAGCACAAGGGTTCTGGTTCATGTCAGTGAGGCTTCCATGCTGTCTTGACAATCCATTTTTGGATCAAGAAGGCTTGCACGTACCGTCCTCCGCTCGTCTATATTTTTATTCATGTCTTGGATAAAGACGTGAAGAAACTGCTTTTTGAATTTGCGGGCACGGGGACACGAAACCGGGTAGGAGAGCTGCTACTTTAGAAGAGAGTAATATAATTCAAAACTACATTGATAAGGTTAGAGAAACAGACTGAAAGTAACTGTATATTAAGCAAGTGGAGAGTCCTTTACTTAGGAAACAAATGCCCACGTATAGGATGGAAAATGCCTGACCTGGTAACAGTATTTGTGAAAAGACCTTGGTTACAATCTGAATATATCCACTGGGCGTCACCTGCAATTTACAGCTCAAGCCACTCTGTTAATAAGCTGCAGTCTGTATTTGACGATGACCCTGCACTTTCCGGCAGGCGCATACGTGCTTCCATACAAGAAACAACAGGAACCAACCCAGATGTCTACTCTGCTTCCACATTTACATCCATAGCACCATTGCAGGCCACCACAACTTCACACCCCAGATGAGGAGCCCCTTCACGTGCTGTTCCATCAATGTGACCTATGCCGCCTCTGCCAGAAGTGCCCCTGTGGACTCTACATAGGACAAACAGGCCAAGCTTTGCACAAAAGGAATTCTAGACACAAGTTTGACATCAGGACTCAAAACACGGACAAAGCAGTACCAAAGCATTTCAACCTTCCGGGACATTCCATTACAGATCTGGAAGCAGCCACCTTGGAAGAAAGAAACTTTGCCAGCACAGCTGAACTCACCTACATCACAAGATTTCAAGCAATCTTGAAAGGCGCCAGCAAACCCAGTGGGTTTTTAACACATTAGAATTGTTAAGTGAGAGGGGTGCTTATAATCTGTCTACATTAACCTGCACCTGAGTAACTATCCTATCCTATCCTCCCTCGCCTCATTCTGGTTTAGGCCCTCCCAGGCTGCTCCTGGTGGTTTTCCTAACGGAGCAGCCTGTGCTGTGGTCGATCGATCGCCGCGGAAAGGTCTGGCTGGCCCTGAGAAAGGTGTGCGTTACAGGGTGGTAATCACCCCTTCAGGCATCATCCCACAATCTTGCATGGCAGCATGGGGGGGGGGGAAATGTTTTTTAAGAGTATTATTTTACTGCATGTGCTATAACTGTAACGTTTAAGATCATTTCAAAATGGCTGAACTCTTCCGCGATAGCCAAATTTTGCAAGCATTGTCATTCTGAAATTTCACAAGGTTTATCTCTCTCATCCCAGACCTCACCAGATTGGGACCATTTAAAATATTTTGGGGTCCGGCAACATTACGAATCCCTGCCATAGTTCTCCTTCTTTTTCAGTGGTGATTCTGGGTTCCAGGCGAGATATTTCCAGCTGGAATTCAGGAGAGCTTTTCCAGTCCTAAAATAGTCCCTGACCCCAGGCACGGACAGAGCGGGTGAAGATCAGCGAATTGGGTTTTGCTCAGGATTAGGGAGAAGGTCTCCCGTCAGTCAAAACGCAGATCAGGCATGATCTCGATCAGCATTTTGGAGGAAAAGGCAGGCTCCAAACGACAAACCGCGGCCTGCTTGGTCGTGCCAAGGGACGTAAGGCCCTCGACCGCCCCTCTAGGCAGCGGCCCAGAGCCTCCGTCCTTTGCAGCCCGGGGCACGCGCCCGTTCCAGGACAGGCAGACGTGCCCCGAGCCTGCCCTCCATCTTGCAGCCTTGCCGGATGTTTGACGGACAGGCACCTCGCCCTCCGTTCCCTCGTGCAACCCTCTGCCTTCCCATTGGCATAAAAAGAGGGCCGGGGGGCACCTTGTAGTGCTGCCCAAACTGCCAGGGCCTGCGTATCCTTTTTTTTGAGACTTTACCTTTGTCCATTGGCAGGATAACGTTTTAAGCATTTAGATCAGGGCTTTCCAAAGTTTTCCCAAGGCGACACACCAACCGCCGTTGGTGTGTCGCCGAGGGAAAACCCGGAAGTGCCGCCGTTGCGGCAGCGTGCAAAAGCCCGGAAGCGCTGCTGCCGCTTTTGGGTTTTGCACGCCGCCTTTGGTGTGTCGCCGCGGGAAAACCCAGAAGTTGTGTGGCGACACACCAGACTGTGTGTGGCGACACACTTTTGTGTCGCCACACACAGTTTGGAAAGCTCTGATTTAGATGCTCAGATAAATCAATTTAAAAACGGGGTCTGCATTAAAAATAGAGCAGTCTCTTGTCTCCGTTCCTCCCTTTTGTGGGAGTGCCCATCACAGCAACACCAAAAGCTGACCCAGAGGCAGGAGGCAGCCTGAGGGGGGCAGCCTGCCTGCTGGCGGTGGCAAAGCGGCTTTTCTTGCCATAGGGCACCTGGGGACGACCCCCTTTGCCTCCTATTGTGGCTTTTGGAAGGAGGAGAGGTTGGGGGTTTTTAAATGAAAGCTCAGAATCTGGGTGATTTGCTCAGCAGAGAAAGGGCTGGTCCCTCTTAGGTGGGTACACAATGCGCTGCTTAAAAGACCATCACGGGAAAGTCACGTTAATCTGTTGCGCCAAAAGCATTGTGCCACCTTCTGGAGCCATGAGGGGGTTCGGGGCAGAATACTGCATTCCAGAACTTGTAGACGAAAAGCGCCGCTCCTGAGGAGACCTGGCTTGCTCACTCACAAGGCTTGAGACGTGGTTCTAGTCGGACTACATCTCCCATCCTCCCAATGTACTTGGCCAGTTATGGGAGTTGCATTTCCACATATATGGCTGAGGAAAGTTAGCTTACCCAAGGGGGGAAATCTACAATGTGTTGAAAGAAGGAAAAGCTGCAGCAAGAGAAAACTGTTTACTGTATGTTTAAATATGTTCACATCCCAGGATTAAGTACAGACATTTTTCATGAAGAAGAAGAGGCCTGGAAGTCATTTTGCCACTTGCAAAATGAAATGGGGAAAAGAGGCAAGCATTTTTTTATTTTGCTCTCATTCCTCGTCCAACAGGTTTTAGAAAGGTTTTGTTTTCAGTTCTGTAAATACCACCAAATCTGTGCAGAATCACGGGGGGACATGGCTGCACTTCACAGACCTGAGTTAAGGCCACAGAGTCTTCTATTCGTTCCTCTGCTGGGTTTCAGCAGGTGAAACCATTGAATTCCCTGCTAATCAAATATCAAATAATTTACATAAATCAGTAATAAATCTTCTGCAAGTATATGGAAAACCTTAACATTTCAACTTTTGCTTTAGGTGTTTCCCAAGCTTCATGTATTCATGAATCAATACATGCAAAAGTTCTGCATTTACGGTCTGTGATCATCACGATCTTTCTTTAGTTATCTGTCTATCGATCAATTTGATCATCCATCATCTATGTCTTTCACACACACACACACACACACACACTCAGTTCATTGAAATACATACATACATACATACATACATACATACATACATACATACCCAATCAGAATTAATGTTCTTATCAGAGTTTCATGGAAATCTCAGCATCATTATGATATAAATTTTGTCACTTGTGGGAGGAAACTGTACCTTGTGAAACAGCAGAAGCAGCACGTTTATCCCTGCAGCAGTTCTTCCAGGCCCTCCTAGAGCCTCAAAGAGCCGTCTCCTCTCCCCCCCCCCCCAACTTGTCTCCGAAGAGGGTCCCTCTCTTACCTGCGAAGGGGAAACCCCCCAGCCGGGGATTGCTCCTTCCGGAGCAGGATTTGGGGCTCCCGTAAATAAAAGATGAAAGTCCCAGGACTCCTTCCGAAGTTTGCAAGTCAGGCACAAGTTTTAATGGCAGGGTGGGTGTGCCCAGCGGCTTTTCCTTGAATTAAGGTTGGGGGGGAAAACCAGTATGTCTGTGAGGTCACTAGAGGGAGCTAAAAGAAAAAATACGGAGAGCCCAAAAAAGTGAATGTTCCTAACAGCCTCGATTGAGTTAGTACCAGCCCTAAAAACTGGGCGTTCGTCCTCTGATATGGCAATATGAGTGTAGCCAAGTGCCTCTCAGAGGAACGGAAGATGGTTCTTACTTTCTTCCGCTTGGACAGCTGCTGGAATCTGGCTCTTGATGTTACCGTACAGGGAAAGCGCGTTGCCTGCCCCTGGGCCCGCGGAGAAGCCTCCTCCTGCCTTCTTTCCCAGCCAAGTGGGATAATGGGAACCATCCCCCTTCCAGGGCCCCGGATCCCTCTCTCTGGGACGATGCCCACAGAGCGGTTGTCTCTCGTGGGTCTTCTGCTCCGCCTCCGTAAACCACAGGCCGCTATTTTCATGGTAGCCCGGTGCCCTTTAGGATGTCTCATAATGGCCTAGGAGTCCTACACAAAAAGCCGATTGCGCTGTTAGGCAAAGTATGTAAGAACACAAGGCTTTGTGCTTGCAGTGTGTTGCTTGGAAGCAGAAACGTTGAGGGACCTGTGGCTTCCGATAGACCTAGAGGCCTGCAAATGGGGCACAAGCTTACAGTTTCTTACGAGAAGGGGAAGGAGAAGGTGGTGCGCATAACAGAGACAGTAAGAAATGTATTTTTTCGTTTAAATTGATGTTTATTTGAATTCTTTTGTTACTGGTCATTTGGCTCACCCTCTGAAGTATGATACCATCTAAAATATTGGAAGAAGACGAGGAGGATTTTGGCAAACTGTAGATATACAGCCCCTAGGAAAATAACAATCATCCTTGGTGGATATAATGAGGAGGTGTCTTATTACATAATTGAGGAGACAGTCTTGGTTATAGGCATGTTGGTTCACTTTTCACACTAAATTAATCATAATAAGCATCTGCTTTGAATGAAGAGAGTTTTGTGATAATTCAACCATGACCTCCCTGGAAGCCCAAATGGTTTTGCCTCACTTTCTCAGACTGGATTACTCTTTTGAAATGTTCCTTCTTTGCTTTAGGATAATCACCGTGTTAACATGAACTGATTAATCCCATCAGTCGAACATTGATATTATGACTGAAGTGGACTTTTTCCAGCAAATTTCTGGCGATGACACCATTGGTTTCATCACCCACAGCTGAGGAAATTCAGTGGTGCTTACAGCGTCGTTTGCTTTAAGGCTGTCCAGAAAACCCTAAGAAACAATATATGCCATTCCCTTCCCTAACTGTCAGCTGTCAGGCCCTGCTCTAAGAGATGAGCCTTGAACTCTAACTGACATTGTGGATCCTGGTTAATCTTGGGAACGGGATCTGCTAGAAACTTACCCTGCATAAGTTCTAAATTAGGACTGCCAGAGCTGGGTTTCCCAAACTCAGAGCACCACTAGATGGAAGCAAAACGGGGTGGGGGGGGTGGGGGGGGTGTCGCTATCTTATTACCACCATCTAGTGGTGGTCTGGGCTTGGTAAGAACAACTCTGGTGGCCTTATTCTGCCTAGATCTCTAGGGGTTCTGCAAGAGCAGAATGGGTGTGGGTCCATGGGTTGGGTCCACTTGCCCTTGATGGGACCTAGGAATCCTCCTCGTGGCGGGCCAGTTCTCCTTCAGCATCAGGTACTGACTTTTCTTCAGCTCCATTGCTGGTTTTACTATTAGGACCAACCCAGATGGCACAAGAAACCGTGCCAGCTTTCATGTTGTCTAGAAGCCCTCAGTCAAAATGTTCTAGAAACAGGTACTGGGGAAAAAGCAGCAAACTCTAACCCAGAGCTTTCCAAACGGTGTGTCGCGACACGTTAGTGTGTCGGCTGCAGGGTCTGGGTGTGTCGCAGCTGCTGCTGCCTCCGAGCCCTGCCAGGATTCCGCACAGGTCCTAGTGCCTGCCTTGTGCCCTGCTGCCTCCAAACCTGCCCTGCCAGGATTCCATGCAGGTCCTAGTGCCTGCCTTGTGCCCTGCTGTAAGAGTGTGTCGCGAAATGATGCATGTCTAAAAAGTGTGTCACCAACATGAAAAGTTTGGAAAGCTCTTCTCTAAGCAATAGGACAACCGTGAGATCTGCACTTCAAAGAAAATTCCAAGACGGAGATGATGGACTGAATAGAGGAAATATTAGTTTGTGTTGGTATCAGATTATACCAAATCTTCCGGGACAAAGCCAACGTTTGTTCCTCCCCAGCTCCCAAAACAAAAGGCCGTGAGGGCCTGCTCTGCCCCCCCCCCCCAGACAATCTAATTCTCCTCAAGAAACACCATGGTTTGATTAAGTTTACCCTGAATGCATCAGCCCCAACGGCAACGTTTCCTTATTTCGCTCTCGGCCAGGCTGAGCTGCCCGTTTCGGGCTACATCCCGAAACGTCTGGATGTTGCAGGCAGCTAGCCTGACTTTTGCACTTTCTCCTTTCTCCTCTTCCACTGTTTCCTAGCGCTGAGCCTGATGAAAGAAGGCTGCATTGGGGGGCTGGTCTCCTGAAAGGTATGATGCCAGGAGTGAATGCCATGTTGCCCTTGAACCACCAGGGCCAAGATTCTTCTTTTACCATGGGGGGGGGGTGTCACAATACCTGAAGGGAGAAGAACTCCTAATCTGTGTACAGAAACATATTGATGTTTCTTTTATTTTTGCATTAGAGCTTCCAAGCCACGGGAATTTCCCCCGCCTCCCTCCTTTCAGCCATAAACCCCAGAAACATTCCGCCAACCTGCCGGGCACGACGAGGCCCCGCAGCCTCCCCGCTCAGCCTCTTATTAGCAAACCAAACACGGCCTTTGTTTCTGGGGCGGAGGTTCGTTTTCGCCGCTGCCTGAGCGACCTTCCATTGTCGCTTCTCCCGGGGGGGGGGGCGCCCCGCCCCCGTCTCGGGCAGCGTTTCAGGACGGCCAGGTTTGCCGCGCTGCCCAGCCGCTGCCCGCTCAAGCCGGCGTCCTCCTCCGCGAAAGAGGAGCGAGCGGACCGTCGGGCCAGTGGCGAGATGGAGAGCGGCAGGCTGCCGCGCCCCGCTGCGGGCCAGTCTCGGCCATTGTGCGGCTCTCCCTCCGGGCGCCCGGCTGGCCCAGGCCCGGGCAGCGCTTGGCGGAGGAGCTGGGCTTTGTGGGCCTGGAAGCCTCTCGCGGAGCGGCTGACCCTGGCGCTGCCCTCGCAGCAAGCGCGCTCGTTAGCCCGATTACCACTTCAAAGCGTCCATTGTCGCCCCTCTCTAAAGGCAATTAGGAATGGGTGGCTTGGAGCGCCCGGCGCTCGGTGACAGTACGTGACGCATCTCCATTGATCCCTTTGCGCCGAGAGACGGCGCTGGGGCCGGCCGGCCGGGAGCCTACCTGCCCCGCGGATTGGTCCAAGCGGAAAGGCAAAACGGTGTATCATTAACTGACAGTTAATATAGGCCCTGTCGAGCGTTCGCGGAGCACAACGGGGGAGGTGGCCCGAAAGGAACAGAGTAATGAAAACGTCTTTGACAACTTAAACTCGAGAGGCAACTGTGTAATTATCTGACAGTTGAAAAAGAGCCGGGCGAAAGAAGGGCGGGGCGGGGGCTTTCGGCTTTGTATTAAGGAGACCAAAAGAATTCCTGGAAGAGGACGCTGGGGAGGCACCCACAATAACCGAAAGGGTGTGGGGGTGTTTATCTAGGAAAAGGAACGTCTCCTAGGAGGAATGTTTGGAAACATTCACTGCCCGGGAGAGTGACAAATCCATTAAAATATTTCCAGAGCCCTGTTATCATCTACCTCAGGTTCTGACACGTTTCTTTATCTCTCGTTGGCTTCACAAAAGTCACCAACTGGGTCAGGCCTGCATGAGCAGCAGCCGGGGAAGTGCTGGGGGACCCTCGGGGGCCCTGCAAGAGGGGGCCCCGGGGGCTCAGGCCAGTGGCCACAAGAGGGTTCCCAAGCCTGACCGCCCGGCCCCTCTGCAGGGCACCCACATCCCAGATCCCATCAAGGGAGTAACTGCCCTGGTTAACTTTCTTTGCAATTCTGGTACTTCCCCCTGATCTTTCCCCACATAAACTTCTTTTTGTATCTAGAAATTAAGGGTATGCTTTTCAAAGAGGATTTCTTTCTGGTGTCTTCTCGGGGTTTTTATGATATCTGTTGATTTCTGCATTTCTGGGCAAGAAAAGGCAAAACATCCCCCAGCTTGAACAAGCTGGAGGAGTTTGAGGATTCTCTCTGCCTTGTGGCAGCTTGTTGGAATCAGCAGTAAAACAACTGCAGTAAAAAAGGTTAGTAAAAGGTTAAAGTAAAAGTTAAAAAAAGGTTAGAGTAAAACCATCCTTCCTCCTTCCAGAACAGCTAAAACTCATACACTAACATTTTCTATGCACAATAATATTTTAAATACAAATAAAAACAAAATTAACTCACCGATAGTCTAAAAGCAGTTAAAGACTACAAACTAATAAAATCAGTAAACGTATATCACCCATTCAAAGACCTTAAAAATACAAGGATCTTAACAATTCATGAAAAAGTTCAATCTGTTTGTGTTTCCTGAACCTGTTCTGGGAAGGCACTCAGCAATGATCATTGGAAAGGTTTCTGCTCACCTGTCTAATTTCTAAAGATAGTAAAACACAAATTTATTTATTTATGTATTTATTAAATTTCTATCACCGCCCATCGGCCTCCAAATATCTCAGAAATGCACCCAATTTTTCTCCTTTGCTTTACTTTGCTTCCATGTCAAGTATCTATTCTGAATCCATTTAAGGTTTTCAGAACCAGAATCTTGAACTCTGCTCAGAGATACACTGGGAAACTGGAATGTGTGAATTTGAGCGATTGTGGTTCTCCCAGCTGGCTGTGAAAGTTGGACCACCTGAAGGGCTGAACAAAGAAAAAGTGATGCCTGTCAACTGTGTTGCTGAAGAAAATGGTTGGGAAGACCTTGGACCACAAAAAGAATAAATAATTCAGTTGTACATGAAGTGAAACCAGATTGCTCATTGCAAGCATTAATATGAAGCTGAAGCCTACATATTTAACGCACAATATGGGAAGGCGAGGATCCCTGGAGAAGATTTTGATGCTTGGAAAATTTGAGGGCAGTAAAAAAAAAAAAAAGGCCAAAACAAGAGAAGCTGGTGAGATACTATAACTGATGGTACAAGCAAGCATTTGCAGGAACTCAAAGGAAGAGTCAGTATTTGATAGCCCTGTCCGAATGATGTAAGGGGGGCCATGAAAAATCAGAAGTGACAGAATGACATCCACAAAACCATATCTGGGCTGTAATAATTCAGATGACCACTAGATGGCAGCAAACAATTAGCAGTTTCTATATCTTGTTGCTGCCATCTAAAGGGTGTCTGGATTTTTGCAAGGCAGATAGGATAGTGCTATTTTAATTCTAGCAATAATATTAAAGGAACTATTGCTGCTCTATTATGTTACAGGATGCCTGATACCAATCCTTGCCAGCATTCTCACAACTGCATTTTGTAATTTTTGGATCTGTTGCAAGGGCTGTTCAGAAAACATACATTGCTAATATCTCCCTGAAAGCTTACTGGCGCAAGGGTCCTCTGGAGTCAAGTACCACTGTTCAGAAATATCCAACCTCTGTGTATGGAGGATCGAGTTGGATCAAGGAATTAATAAATAAATACAATAAATAAATAAAAATAAATAAATAAATTGTTAGAGTTCAGAATCAAAATAACATTTTCATAACAGGCAATATTGTTCAATACTGTTCACGTTCATAGCAAGTGATTCTCTACCAGCATGAATGTAAAGGTAAAAGGTTTGACGGGGCCAAGAACTCCGTCTCAGACTAAGACTAGGTGCCTCCTGGATTCTGAGGGCTTAGGGTGGCTAGTCAAAGATCCCCCTGACTTAGTTAAGAAAAGGAAGCTGATGGGAAAGGGCACAGCCAGCTTGGGGCCAGGTTGTCTACCTCTACCTCTGCTCCCCCTAACATGACACGGGACTCCTCCGTCCCAGCCCATTTGCTTCGGTCCATTCAGCGTCTGCAACTACAAGGCCTGCGAGCAACAGCAGAGAGCAAGGTTTGATGTCTGAGACTTGGATCCACGTCCTCCTCCTTCAGAAGGGGGCAGAGTCTCCTCACTCTCAAAGCAGCTGTGTCTTGGAAGGAGCCCTTATAGAACCCATTTATTTGTTTGTTTGTTTGTTTGTTTATTAGTCAAACTTATATCACCGCCCATCTCCCTCCACCGGAGGGACTCTGGGCGGGTTACAACAAGATAATAAAACAAAAGGCATAAAAATACATACAATATAAAATTACTAGGTTATAAAACAAGATTAAAATCCAAGAATAGTAAAAAGATCTAACTCAATCCGATGTAGGAGAGGGGCTCTCTAAGGTATTAGCCATCCCCAAGAGTGACTATTCCTTCCTTGGCCCCAAGCAAGGCGGCAGAACCAAGTTTTCAGGTTCCTCCGGAAGGTCAGGAGCGAAGGGGCTAATCTCACCTCCGGGGGCAAGTTGTTCCACAGGGCGGGAGCTACTGCAGAGAAGGCCCGCCTCCTGGACCCCGCCGGATGGAACTCTCTTGTAGATGGGGTCCGCAGCATGCCCTCTCTGCATGATCGGGCGGGACGGGTGGATGTATTGGAAAGCAATTACCTTACTTCAGGCTCTCACCAGCTGTATTTGTAGCATCCTCTGCCATGTGCAAAAGGAGAGTTTTCTCAGCACCAGCACCACGACAGCGGAGATGCCCGAGGTATTCCTCCCACGGGGCACGGAGGGAGCAGCCACAATCCCGTGAGGACTATCAGAGGACAGACTGCAGCTACTTCAAGGCATCGGTTTCCCAACCCCCCAGACCTGATAGAGGCCCACATTCAATCCAGACTTGCTCCACCTCCTCTGGCACTGGACGTACAGCCTGGAGAGGAGGAACAATCTAAGAATCTGAAGTCTGAGAACTGCCCCTGAGAATAACCACTTCAGCAGCCCATCTCAGAGTTCAACAAACCACCTCAAGGCTGGAAGATCCAGGCTTTGGGTAGGTTCTGTCTCATACCATGCAGCCCACCGTGATTCCCAGGGTTTTTTGTTTATTTTACATTTTACATTTTACTTTATTATTTTATTTTATTTTATTTTATTTTATTTTATTTTATTTTATTTTATTTTATTATTTTATTTTATTTTATTTTATTTTATTTTATTTTAATTTAATTTAATTTAATTTAATTTAATTTAATTTTATTTTATTTTATTTTATTTTATTTTATTTTATTTTATTTTATTATTTTATTTTATTTTATTTTATTTTATTTTATTTTTTTATTTTATTTTATTTTATTTTATTTTATTTTATTTTATTTTATTTATTTTATTATTTTATTTTATTTTATTATTTTATTTTATTTTATTTTATTTTATTTTATTTTATTTTATTTTATTTTATTTTTATTATTATTTTATTTTATTTTATTTTATTTTATTTTATTTTATTATATTATATTATATTATATTATTTTATTATTTATAAATTTAAATCTACCTATCTACCTATCTACCTATCTACCTATCTACCTATCTACCTATCTACCTATCTACCTATCTACCTATCTACCTATCTATCTACCTACCTACCTACCTACCTACCTACCTATCTATCTATCTATCTATCTATCTATCTATCTATCACATTTCTTCACCGGCACTGTTAAGGCTGCACGGAATTCATGGGCAAAATGTCTACTCTAGTGTCTTTTCAGAGTTCCCCAAAGTTGTGGCTGTGTACTGTAGATCTCGCATTGAAAGGGAGGGCCTGGGAAACACCCTAACCAATAGAACCCTTCATAGGGTACAAAAAGTTTGGGACACAGTAGAGAGCATCCAACACCACACAGTGTCCCATGTGGCACTAGGGCAATGATGGCCCCCCACAGGCAGTCCCTGTTGGGGCCTTCTGCTAGATTTCAGGAAAGGAAAGCTAAGGAGGCTTCTCTCTTCTTCAGGGTCCTGAAATCCATACTGAAGGAAGCAAAGGCAAGCTCCAAAAAAAGTTTTGGACTGTTTATCAGATGGAATAAATAGGCTACTCCATTACAAAGATGGATGCTGTCTATAACTTCACAGGGATGCCATATCGAAAGACCCTAGCAAATCTTTTTAAAAACTGAACTTACAAATTCATTCCTTTAAGTATTTCTCATCTGGAGCACAAAAGAGGCTTTTATTCTGGATACTTCATGGTTCCACTCCCCCGTCCCCCGCAATGATGGCTGAAGAGCATCCCAGAGCAGCTTGACCACAGGAGGACGCTTGTCCCCATGGTATCACAGCATCTACGCATGCGGGTGGTCAACCGACAGACATGCCGCAGGAGTGCCAGCTGAAGAGCTGTTTCACTCTACAGCTGCCATTGTTTATAAATATAAAACAAAATCTTATCTGTAGTGTCAGAGAATAGACAGCGAAAGTCTCACCAAGCAAGCACCATTAATTTTATTTATACACTTGCCAAATTTGTAAGGCCACTCGATTTCATAACACCTCTGAGTGGCATATACTATTCAAAGCAAATTGGAACAGTAACGAACAGAAAGGAGTGATGAATGTCCAGGAAGGGCAAAACAAGCGTCCGCCTTCAGCACAAAACATGCCCACGGGGGGCCTGCCACCCACCCACCCTGCCCCAAGGGGCGGAGGAGGGCGGTCAGGGTAGGGGCCACATGGATCTCTGGGAGATGCTGTCCACAGGGCAGGGGCTGCGACAGAGAAGGCCTGCCCCCTGGGTCCCATCCCAGGTGTTTAACAGGCCAACTCTGTCAGATTGAACAGGGTGGGCAGACCCCATGGGAGACAGATGGCCCCTCAGATCAACCCCTTTTTAAACTACTTTATTAGAAGATATTCTCCAGGCACACCCGCGTCCATTCACATGCACATGGTACATCTACCCAAAAGGAAGAGAAGGAGGGAGACAGAATTGGGGGGGGGGGGGGCTTCTCCTCCATTGCCAAGTGGAAAAAAGGATCCCCGGAGCTCAGCTTTTCCGACAACCCCAGGCCTCCATCCCTCATCCGCTCATAGTGGGTCTGCTGGTCCTCACAACAAGCGTTCGTCTTCACAGGCACTTCCTGCCGCCTGCCTCTCCTTCCTGTCGGGGGTGTTCAGGCCCTTTCCCAGGGAGGGAGGCTTGTTTAGTAGCACCGGCTACAGAATCCCGGCAGGCAGAGGCTTCCTTCAGCTGGTATCCGTTTCGCGCGTTGGTGATTCCGTCTGAATCCGTCTGAATCCTCCCGCCCTCTTCCCTGGCTCTTCCCTTGGCTTCCCTTTTCTGTATGGCTATTAAGAGCAGGGGTATATAGGGAATAAAATAAAGAATGGATGTACATTCTTTGTACCTTCATTTCAGCACCCCAAGTTTCAGCCACTGCTCCATGGGGGAGCATTGTTTGATGCTGGCACCAAAAGACCCACTTCCTCTCCTTGTCTCCTCCCAGGGCTGGTAGCAGATGGGTGGGAAGAGAAATGGAGGTGCCACACGATAGAATGGGAGAACTGACAGCGGAAGACCATTTCCCCCACCCCCAAAATGTTTCTTGCTATGGGTGGCAGGAGAACCAGGAGAAGGAAAAGGAGAAATGAGTCGCTTCTTTCCCACGGCGTCCCGTTTATTTTATGTTTTGTTTTGTTTTGTTTTGTTTTGTTTTGTTTTGTTTTGTTTTGTTTTGTTTTGTTTTGTTTTGTTTTGTTTTGTTTTGTTTTGTTGTTTTTAAATTTTTATCCCACCTTTATTATTTTTATAAATAACTCAAGGCAGCGAACATACCAAATACTCCTTCCTCCTCCTATTTTCCCCACAACAACAACGCTGTGAGGTGAATTGGGCTGAGAGAGAGTGACTGGCCCAAGGTCACCCAGCCGGCCTTCATGCCTAAGGCGTGACTAGAACTCTCAGTCTCATGGCTTGCCATTGGCTCCTTCCTAGGGCTGAGAGACAGGGACTGGCCCAAGGTCACCCAGCCGGCTTTCCTGCCTAAGGCGGGACTAGAACTCTCAGTCTCCTGCTTTGCCATTGGCTCCTTCCTAGGGCTGAGAGACAGGGACTGGCCCAAGGTCACCCAGCCGGCTTTCCTGCTTGAGGCGGGACTAGAACTCACGGCCTCCCGGTTTCTAGCCTGGTGCCTTAACCACCACACCAAACTGGCTCTCTGTTTATGAATTAGTAGTATGTTAAAACACAATTTTAAGATAACTAAGAAACAAGAGTTAAAAAGAGTCACTCTGCCAAAGCTGTTCCATATGCGCAAGGCCTTTGCTGATTACTGGGTCTGGCACACAGGCAAGGGAGATGGAACGGAGCCTCCTCAGCAGAGGGAAGGCTTTCATCTCTGCCAGGGAGATAAACAAACATGCTTGGTTGGTAGGCATTATTTACAAGAACAAATTAAATCAGTTTTAACACTTAGACATTGATGTGAAGCACATATTATTTGGCCATTGTTTGAAGATCTCTTTAACTTTCATTTGGGAAACTGATTGTTTTCTGTAGCAGTTTTTGTGCATTTCCTTGATTAGTGAAGACTTTCATCAGAATCCCTTGGAGTTTCTTCGCACTACATGTCCTGAAACCCTGTTTCTGTCTCTCCCAGAATGCCCCTCTCTTTATCTGTATGTTATTTCAGAAGGAGAAACTCTATTTGAGCTCGTCTTTCCAAGGACATGATAAGCAAAGGAGCCCATGAGCTGAGCCGGGCTGGTGGTGACTTTGTAGACACAACCACAATGGCGCCAGAACGGAAGGGATTTGCCACTGCCTCTTTCTGGGCTGTTCTGGTGAAGGTCAAGTACTAGCTAGTCTTTCAAGTACTAGCTAGTCTTGACCCTGGCTGATCTTTCAGGCCCAGACAGGATTGCCAGACGCTGCTGCTGCAGTTCAGCAGTCGTGGATACTTGGACGGGGAACCGCTTGGGAAGTGGAAGGTTGTGGATCAGGTTGTGAACGTCAGAAACCTCTCAGGAGAAGACAACGAGAAGGTCGCTGGACGACAGCCTTGACTTGAAGGGGATTTTATTTACCAGACATGGTGGGATGTTCTTAAAAGGCTTTTGTCCACCCTGCCCTTCCCTGGCGATATCACTGCACCACCGGGAGGCCTTTCACAGACTGCCAGATGGCTGGGGGAGCACCTTGCAGCCAATGGAGGCAGCCCCCCGTCTCTCGCAGGAACGCCACTGGTCCTCTCGCCGGCCCTGCCTTTTTCATCGCTTCAGTTGACTCACAAGGGCGCCTCTCCTTTCCTGACCCACGCCAGCACCCCCAAACCACTTGGGGCCACAGAGGAGGCCGGCCCGAGGCCCCCTTTCGCCCTCCTCTTGATTTATTTTCCCTGACACTTCAGTGCTGCATCCCTTTTGTGGTTTTATGTCCACGGGTTGGTCGTGATTCTCCTTATCTGCTGTTCAACTTGAAGAAGTGTAGCGTGGCTTGATGCCATATTTTTATGAGAATTTACTACAAGTATAAATAATGCTCCATTTTTCGCTTTCTTTGTGTCACTGCAGTCGACCCCCCTCATCACTGATTGGCCATCGACAAACATTCCAGAACGGCTTTAAGATCATTTGCAGAAGCAGATCCAGGACCCACTTTTAGTCTTCTCCAAGTGGGGGTGGGGAGCGTTTGATTTTAAACCCTCAAAATCCCCATCTTCCTCCTCTCCAACTGCAACGGTGACCTTGTTTCTCGCTTCTCCAAATAGCACCCCCTTTTTTCAGGGCTCCTTAATTCTCACAGGCCTTTTAATGCAATTTGCCTAAGCATTTGACTGACTGGACTGGACTGTTAACTTCCCCAATAGAAATAATTAGAAACGATTTCCTAATCGATTTAAACACTAAATTCTTGTATTCTTTAATGACCACACACCTTGACTCCAGGACAAAAGTCTCCACAGAGAAAGGGTTTGCCTTTGGCCCTCGCTCCTTCACCAAGATGTATTGCAAGAGGAGGTCTACACACAAGTTAATCTGGGGAGGGGGCTACGGCCTCCTTTGGAGCCAGGGAAGGTTTTGGTTCAAAGGAATCCCAGAGGGGCATCTTAGAAGGGAGGGCAGAAAGGGAAGGCCCGTCCTTTGAGGAGGCAGGTGAGGTGGGGGTTTCCCACTGGCAAGGATTCTAAGTGCCCCCCCTCACTTCCTAGGTCTCCTGGTCCACCTCTTAGCCACTACATCGCACTGGCTACTCTGCGGGGGAGGGGGCTCACGCAGGGCTCTCCCCTCCCCCCAATCTGCCTAGAGCAACCAGGTGGATGGACAGACCCAGGCGGTTTAACAGCTGGTTCTTACGATCTGGACTGAACCAGCTGGTTCACGCCCCCCCCCCCCCCAAACTAACTGCTGGCAGAGGACGTTTGCCCAAGGCATGGGTGGGAGACGTCTTTCAGGCAAGGGCTGAGTGCCCGAGGGGAAGCGGTTCCAAGGAGGGTGGGGCAGGACCAACTTCGGCATGGCGATCTATGGGGTCTACTTTTGAAATGCCGCTCTCAGCTCTGCCTCCAGATTCCCGTTTTTTAATTTGGCACAGACATGGCTCATTTTAGTTATGGATATCCCATGGAATATGGATATTTTTTTGAAGGTACTCAAGCCAGAGCACAGGGGTCACCCTTCAATTGTATGTTGACCTCAATAACCTTGTTGTGAGGCAGAGGGAGAGACTGTCCCAAAGTCTCCAAGGTGGCTCCTGTGGCTGAGGGAGGACCCCTTCCCCACTGAACTACCCTGGTTCTTGGACCGAGAGGGAGGCGCCAGCCCAAAGGTGCCCAGTCGTTAAGGGGGGGCTTGAACGGGTTGCCCCAGTCCCAGGGCAGCTGCACCATTCTGCAACATCTGTAAAAAAATCAGGTAATTGTTGAAGCGACAGAGGAGCTTTCAAAATATCAGTATTATCCAATAAGAAGACTTGAATATTTATTTATTTATTTAATTTATTTATTTTCTATTCTGCCTTTATTATTTTTACAAATCACTCAAGGCGGCAAACATACCGAATACTCCTTCCTCCTCCTATTTTCCCCACAACAACAACCCTGTGAGGTGAATTGGGCTGAGAGACAGGGACTGGCCCAAGGTCACCCAGCCGGCTTTCGTGCCTAAGGCGGGACTAGAACTCTCAGTCTCCTGGTTTCCCATTGGCTCCTTCCTAGGGCTGAGAGACAGGGACTGGCCCAAGGTCACCCAGCCGGCTTTCGTGCCTAAGGCGGGACTAGAACTCTCAGTCTCCTGGTTTGCCTTTGGCTCCTTCCTAGGGCTGAGAGACAGGGACTGGCCCAAGGTCACCCAGCCGGCTTTCGTGCCTAAGGCGGGACTAGAACTCTCGGTCTCCTGGTTTCTAGCCCGTTGCCTTAACCACTAGATCCACCTGACTTCAGGATTGATCAGCTTCATTTTGTTCCCCCTTGTCATCAAAACCTTATGAAAAAGGTTTAATGAAAAAGGAAAGAAAAAAACACTAGTTATTAATAGCTTCTGAATCTAACAGTTTGACCATTTGTAGGTAGCTATTCCAGAAATTGAGCTCTGTTGATTTTGTTGACATGATGAGGCAAGAACTTATCGGCTTTTTCACCAGACTCCTAGTATCATCTCAGTGAGTGGAGAATTCTACCTGGTCAGCATAAAAATCCTCCAGCTGTAACTTGGCTAATACAAATGCATTATAGGCCTACTGTGTAGGTTTTTTTTTTTTTGCATGATCTACAATCTCTCTTTAGCCAGATTTTCTAGCTGTGGGATGCAGATTTTTTTCCCCTCATTTCCTCACCTCTCACATAAGCCTTATAAGGGTCCAATGCAATCTGTAGAATGGATGAATAATTAATTTCAAAAAGATTGTAAGGTTAATTGTCTAATTCAAATTATCCTCCTTCAGACACATTATATAAAGACCTAGCTTTCTGGAGAAATCTATAATGCTGGGAAAGATAGAAGAAGAGAAGAGGAGAGGAGAGGAGAGGAGAGGAGAGGAGAGGAGAGGAGAGGAGAGGAGAGGAGAGGAGAGGAGAGGAGAAGAGAAGAGAAGAGAAGAGAAGAGAAGAGAAGAGAAGAGAAGAGAAGAGAAGAGAAGAGAAGAGAAGAGAAGAGAAGAGAAGAGGAAAGCAAAGCAAAGCAAAGCAAAGCAAGGCAAAGCAAAGCAAAGCAAAGCAAAGCAAGGCAAAGCAAAGCAAAGCAAGGCAAAGCAAAGCAAAGCAAAGCAAAGCAAAGCAAAGCAAAGCAAAGCAAAGCAAAGGAAAGGAAAGGAAAGGAAAGGAAAGGAAAGGAAAGGAAAGGAAAGGAAAGGAAAGGAAAGAGGATAACCAGCAACGTGGATGGACTCAGTTGCAGTGGTGATGGGTGTACTGTTGGAACACCTGAAAGACCAGGTTGAGGACAGATCCTCCTGGAGAAAATCTATCTATGTGGTCACTAAGAGTTGACACTAACTTGATGGCACATAATCAATCAGTAATTGTAATATAACTCAAAAAGCCATCCTCTTGTAACACAGAAGTATTAAAATACCACTTTCCATGAGCTGGCTTAAGCATTTTAAATTGAAGGATTAATGTAATATGTAACAATAGGATGAATAGAAGAATCTAAAACTTTGTAGTAGCAAAGAGGAAATAAAAAACTAATTTGGAAATCATTCTATGAGCATAAGAAATAAATGTATAGCTCCTACCCTAAGGCTGAAGTGTATGCCAAACATCAATCAAACTAAACTCTTGTACATAAGCCTGAAACACCTTCTAATTTTGATTATAACTATATTGTTTAGGAGGGATATTTATTTATTTAATTTTTTTATCCCGCCTTTATTATTTTTTATAAATAACTCAAGGCGGCGATATTCCTATCTTTATCTGAGTGCATCAATAAATTAATATCACCAGCTAAAATTAAACGACCATATTCCAGTACAATTCTGCCAGACATCTATGAAATAAATCAGGATCGTTTTTAGAGACCCATACCATAAAAATTAACAAGGACTAAGTCAAAATCAAATATTCTCAGATTATAATAAAATGCCCATAAGGATCAGTATATTCTTCTGTTGCTACCATATTAACCTCTTTCCTAATGCTTCATTATTTCCATAGTACAGATGTCAGAGACCTAGACAAATTTTGCTTAACCATGGCTTGATTGAATAAACAGTCATTAGCTGGGTTCATTTTTTTAGTCTAAATTAACAAAATTTAGTTTACATTTTTCTTATTGGATAACCTTTGTCCAGACAAATGCCTTTCTGAGTATAACTTTTGAATATAGTTGTTTAACATCTCCGTCTTTCTCCTTAAGATTATATATGTATATTTCCCTAAATATTATCATCATTTTTCTAATAATAATAGTAATAATAATTTATTAAACTTGCATGCCACCCAACTCTCAACTACTCTTATTAATATTTATTTATTTATTTTATTTATTGTGGTATTTATACCCCGCCTATCCCCTCCCTAATGGAGGACTCTAGGCGGCTTACAAGCATATATATACATTAATTATACAATTTTTCAAATCACCATAATACATTAATATATTATTAATGTATACTTAAAAGGAAAAGAACTGGCTGGATTCAGACTTTACTGTGCCAATGATACAAACTGGGTCATTTGCGTGACGGCATGGCCATGGCTGCTACGGGGCCCCTCTGCGTGGAGGGTGGAACCCTCCCCCTGGTTCGGTCCTCTCTGGCTTCCCGGTGTCCTGGGCCAGGACGGGCTCCTGAGGGGGCAGGCCTGGAGGGCCAAGGGGGGTGGGGAGGTGCCAGCAGATAGCAGCAGCTGCCTCTACCCGCTTCAACAGCTCAACACTCCAGAAGGATAAAGGTCAGCATCTGAAAGATGTTTTTGCACATTCTTAGAATGAGGTAGAAAAGCAGAAGCCTTTTCCTTGGAGGAAGAACACTTTTGAGAAATTATAAGGACAATTTCAGCATGGGACCAAAACAGACCAGCCCGGACAATGATGTAAAGCTGCTTAAATGAACTTCTGACAGAGATGCAATTTGAACCCCATGTCCCCCCTGGAGCTTAAGTCTCTCTGCAGATAGTCTACCATTTTTCTCCATTTTTTGTAGATGATGTAAAGCAAACAAGTGAAATTGTTTCAAGAGGCCAGTTAGAAATAGAGGAAGCATGGAGATTTTTATCCTCAGCAATTCAGAAAAAGAGAACCTTAGTTTTTCCACTTTGGATTGCTGTTACTGTGGTAATTATTCCTTTATTATTTTTTTTATTATTATTTAAATTTATATGACTGCCCATCTCCCCCATTCCTTACTGCCTATTCCACTGTATCTTCCCTGGTTAATGGAAACAACTGTACATTCACTGGCAACAGAGGAGGTTTGTAGATACAGCAGAAAGTCAGTATGATAGAATGGACCCGGGGCTGCATGAAGACGCAGGATGGAGCCCCCAGGTGACTCTGGGCCAGTCCGTCTCTCTCAGCCAACCTACCTCCTAGGGCTGTTCTGGGGGGGGGGATGGGAGGAGCAAGTGATAATGTATGCCATTGCTCTGTTGAACTTTTAATTAATGTAGCATGAGAAAATGATTGATGATGTATGATAACACATGACTGCTAAGATGTGACCGGTAATGCTCTGTTATATGTGAACATATGCTAGATAACAGATGCAGTATTATTGTCCCTTAATTCTCCCTTAAATATGAGTATGTGTTAGTTAAATAGCTGTAGTATTATTTTTTCTTATTTTTTCTTTTCTTGATCGTATAATTTATTATTGAGAGCTTTTGCACCGAAGTCAAATTCCTTGTATGTTTAGTCATACTTGGCCAATAAAGTATTCTGTTCTGTTCTGTTCTGTTCTGTTCTGTTCTGTTCTGTTCTGTTCTGTTCTGTTCTGTTCTGTTCTGTTCTATTCTATTCTATTCTATTCTGCCTTGAACATACTGTATACTGTATCTAATAAAACCTATAAAAAATAAAAATAAATGTATTACACTTCTCAAGGAGAATTCAAATAAACCTTCAAGACCTAAGCATTTTTTCTTCTGTGGAACTCAGCAGGACAATCAAACAAGGATTATATATAACGTAATTGAAGAGAACGAATGACTCCATGCAGACAGATTGGCAGCATGTGAATTCTCTTACCTTTTTACCGAGTTAGCAGCTTTTGCAACAGTTACAGTGTGTTAGAAATTCCTGATTGAATCTTTTCATCAAAGATCAAAACCCCAGTTTGTACTAGCTTATGAAAATGCTCTCAATTGTTGTTAGTAGACTTGAACTGGACTGGTTTGCTTTTGTGCCTAAAAAGGCCTTTGTTCTTCATTAATCTCAACGCAGAGGTAATTCTTTCATGACTTTTATTGCTGAAATGACTTTCGTGACTTTTATTGCTGAAATGCTAAAGAAAGATCCCTCAGCGTTAAAAGTCTGCTACCTTAGAGATGCCGTCTTTTGCCCAGAGCAGATGGAATTAGGGGATATTTACATAACTTAAAACTAACACTACAGCATATTATATTCATTCACACATACATTGATATAGTACAATAAATCTGTTTGCATGGAAAAACTCCAGATAAAAGCTATATATTATTGTTTTTTTTTTTTTAAAAAATATGCATTAAATATTGGTAGGGGAAGCAGCATAGAAACTTCTCATTGACAAAAGTTCAGAGAGTATTTTAAATCTAACATCTCATGTAAAGAATCCGAGAACTGTGACCAGGAGAGATTGTTCCATACACATAGTTGTCTGGTTCAAGCTATGATGATGACAACAAAATGTCAGCGTGCAAATGATACAAATGATGTAATCTGCATGACAACAACATGACTCCTGTGACGTTCCTTGTCCCCTGTGGACCCAGGAGCATTTCTTTCATTGCAATCAGACGTGAGAGACTGAGTTGGATGCACGGCCACAAACTCCATGCAGATTATATCACAACCTACTACATGGTTTGAAGAATACTTGGAGCATAATAATGTAGAGCTACATAGTTTACTTGGCAAGGAGGGAAGCACCAGAATTCATGGTCTCTTATCCTGGGTTGCGATGCAGTATTGCACAGCTTGTGTTCCACTATAGCAACTGCCTTGGTGAAGCAGGAATGAGAAAATTCCCCAAATGATGACAAGGACGAGCATCTTTACAAGGAACAGGATCCTAAACGTGAGCAGAAGGAAGGGGAGGAGGAGGTGTGGGGTCACAGGGAAACAATTCCTAGGGTTTTTGTTGGATAGCTGGAGAAATAGTCTTTACGCATATTGAAAGCTACCGTATTTCTCAAGCTATCAAAAGGGAAAGACCAGGAACTCTTATAATGTATCTGAACTATCCTCATGACCTAGAGGCATTTTCCTCTTTGGCTAAAGGATTTGCTATTTTTTCTTCTATTCCATTTGTTGGAAAGTTTTATTTTTCCTTATTGCATTGAACAATAGTGAACTTTCAGCCCACATTTACTTGATTTATAAAATTAAATTAGCTTTCATGCATTAGCCACAATGATATTCAAAGCCCTAGGTTTACTTAAGGTTTACTTTGTGGCTCCTGATTAAATAAACCTAAAGTATGCAAGTTGTAAAAGTCAATGCCAAAGGGGATGTCTTTTCAAGCAAATATCTATATATTCAAGCCACCAACAGTAAACAAAATATATACCGCATTTTCATTGCTGTCAAATCTCAAGCAAAGCAGTGTTGATTCTGTCCATGCATACTTTCTGAGATTATTTTGAACAGCACTGCAAATACGTCACATTCTTTCAGTCTTTCTAGTAAAATCAGCCAGGCTTTCTCTGTATGTCCTCATCAAACACACATTTCCTGTGGCTTATTTAAATAGTAGCCTTAAAATCAATTCTCCTTGTTGGAGCCACACCATTTAGACATTAAAATAAATGCTTTTCCAAGCGCAACCAGACTTCCTAATGCATATCGTTGGGGCTTCTCTTTCCTGCCGCTCGCAGAATGCGGGCTGGCTGCTATGGACAGGGCATTCTTGTGGGGTTGGGATATCCATCCCATCAGGGACTTTGGTGGTTCATGTGTCTGTGGGTGGGGCAGCCGGGGGCCTATTTCCATTGCTTAAGATTCAGAAAGGTCTGAGAGAATTTTCAGTATTCGTTCTGAATGACTGGCCGCTCTCCTGTTGGATGTTTGGAACAGGACAATGGTCAGCACAATTGACAGCCTTAATTCTGAGGTTCTGAAATTTGTAACTGCCTGAAATGATTTCGGGGGGAGGTCCACCCGCCCACCCCACCCCAGGAAATGCACTAGAAGAATGTAAGTACTCTCATGAGGAAGGGAGCTCAAGTTGGGCATGAGATCAACGAATGCACAGATGCAATAACGGGTTCCACCATGAAGTTCTGTGACTGGTTTGGGATTAATACTCGTATATTTACATCTAGATGTACATCAGATTCGTATATGTACATCTACATAGGATGTTGGCCACATCAGTGATCAATGCCAACTGCTACATTAAATTCTGCTACATCACAACTTCAGAGAAAGAATAAGTCTCCGCAATGTAAAATGAAACACTAAACAATCTCTTCTGAACAGGCGCAAGCTTGCACTGAATTTTTAAAACTATAAAAAGGTAAAGGTTCCCCCCGCACATTTGTGCAGTCGTGTCCGACTCTAGGGGCCGGTGCTCATCTCCATTTGTTAGCCGAAGAGCCAGCGTTGTCCGAAGACGCTTCCGCGGTCATGTGGCCGGCATGACGCACGTGGAACACTGTTACCTTCCCACCGAAGTGGTACCTATTCATCTACTTGCATTTGCATGCTTTCGAATTGCTCGGTTGGCAAGAGCCGGGGCCAGTGCGGGAGCTCACTCCGTCACGCGGGGCTAGGGATTCGAACCTCCGAACTTGCAAGCAAATAATTACAGAGGGCAAGACCTCTGTTATTTCTTTAGGTTTAAATAGTCGGCAGTAGAAAAACAAAAAGGGAGAAGTTTTAAGTGACTATTCTGATGTGAATTTGGTTAGAATATTGCTCTTAATATTTAAATATTTCAAAATAGCTTTGGGAACTTCTCCCCTCCCCACTCCCCTTTTTCAGCCTGATGCTGAATTTCAACTGAAAAGGACCCCAAGGGTTGCATCCTAAAGATGAAGGAGGCCTCACCTGGCATGGATGGAAGGTTGCAGTGTCGCAGGTCCAGCCGGGCACCTTTACTTTGAGGGGAATCTCAGCCGCCCCCCACCCCCTCAAAAGGAAGAGGGGCTCTCTCCCCAGGATCATGCAGCAGCTGTGGAAGACATGTCAGATTTCTCGTATGAATTTAGCAAATTGTTTTCTATACGAAGCAAAAGTTTCTCATGATGACGTGACGCCAGGTGGCCAGATAACCACAAAGCCTTCCCATAGCTTTGAATGGCTTCGCTTATATCTTCTTTAGATATGAAGCTAGAAGGTACCATGTGATGTATTGTTTACGTCTAGTCTCTAAACCTTCCCATGGGAACAGTTTGCCATGATGCGTCTGTGGGAAGCCTTGCTCTGTGTAGAGCAAGGGAAGGGGGGGGGGGATCACATGCTTGCTTAGATGCAGCACTGCCACCCAATAGCAGGTCATGCTATGTGCTATGGCCTATGCTTTAGGCCTGGTGTGTGTCACACCTAACTTCCAGCCAATCAGAAAGCTGGAAGAACTGAATATCTAACCATGCAAAATGGTGTTCTATGCTTCTTGACTTCTGTCCGGTCTTTTAGCCATGTTCGTGTGTGTGTTCTACTTCTGAAGACTGGGAAGTGCGTAGCTATGCGTGGCTGTGTGTGTAAGCCATGGCATGAGGCCCTTCATGTCTGTCAATGGAAACAATACACGAAACTCTGCTTGAAGTTTGTTTTTTCCTTTTTGCAATAATGTAACTGTATATACATTTATTGCCTTTATTACAAGTAAACATTTTAGCCATAAAAGCTGCACTCTGTCTGTTTATTCTCAAGCCTTGATTTTTCCCTATAAACCAGCGTACATCCTTTCAAGACAGCCCTGTGGTGGGAAAGGGCACGTCTGCCTTCAGGTGAGGCACCCCAGGACCGACCGCCCAGCCGCCTCAACCTCTCTCAATCCCAGCCTGTCCAGTCCGACTTCCCAGGGAATTGATCACTCATGGGAAGGTGGCAGGTGTTTCTGTGGGTTATTCTGAGCTCTGTCTTGCCTGGGCTGGCCAGCCACCCACAGAGGCGGTGGAGGAAGACGAAGCACCGGGCACAAAATCTCCTGGCCAACATCGGTGAGGATCCCTGCCTCTGAGCCATCGGATTTGGGCCACGCACTGGGGGCTCTCTGGCCAGCCTGCGGGGATGCCACCAACCGCCTGGAAGCATCAGAGAGTAGGGAGGGAGAGAAGCGCTTGGCTGCAAAGCGGCGCAGCTGGAAAAGGCAGGGCCCCCAGCTGGAAATCAGCGTTGATCGGCGGTGCAGCTCGGGCAGAGGCTGAGAACCCGCCGTATTTACGCGGCCACTTGAGTGCATTCGCCGCGACAGTCCGGGCGTGTGTGTTTTGCCCTTGGCCCTTCTGCATCATCTAGCGTGTCTGAGAGCTGCTTGGGAGCCAAGACTTAAACTGGCGTCCAATACGTACGATGACAGCTTTGGCCGCTGGATGTATGACCTTAAAACTGCTAACGCTTCAGAGCTGAGCAGGCCAGGAAGAGTCCAAGACCGGAACTCTGCCATTCATTCACTTTCTCTGTTAAGCCCCCCCCCCCCCCGCCTCCATTTCTAAGGAGTCTCTCCCAAGGAGGAGCCCTTGCAGCTGGGAGTTGCAAGTGAGGCTGCAGCCACAGCCTGCCCCCCCCCCCGAAGGAGCCATGGAAGCCACAGCCGGTCTCTTGCTTGGCGCTCTTTTGCTCCTTCAGGTGGGGGGGGGCAGATGGGCCAGAGCTCCCCTCCGTAGCTCAGAAGCATCGCCGGTGGTGGTAGCAATGGCCGGCTCCTTCCCTGGCTCAGAGCGGACAAGGCGGCAGAGGGGGCTACATCTTGCGATGTGTGAGGTATGGAGTATGGGGACCCCCATACAGGAAAAACAGGCTTATGAGACCCCGTTCAGGCAGCCTCATGGTGCCCACCGCTCTGCAGACCTCCAGTCTAGGTAGAAAGCTGCTGGAAATAGTAGTACTAATAGTAATAGTAATATTTATTTATTATCAGTCATATTTCTTTACTTCCCAACTCGTATTGCAACGATTCTGGACAGTTTACAAGCAAATTAAAATAAAAAATTAAAATATCGTTAAAACATTGTTAAATATAGTAGTAATAGTAATAGTAGAAGAGAAAGAACTGGAGAAAACCACAAAGTACAAAGACCTGCAAATAGAAGTAGAATAAATTTGAGTAAACTCCGGGAGACAGTGGAGGACAGGAAGGCCTGGCGTGCTGTGGTCCATGAGGTCACGAAGAGTCGGACACGACTAAACCACTGAACAACAAAAAAACTGTGGCAAAAGAAAGCAAAGGTAGTACCAATAGTAATAGTAATAGGCACCTTGGGTTCCAAAACATCTGGAGCACCACTGGAACACCATCAGCTTTGACAAAATCCCCCCCAGTCAATTGCAAAAGGCAGCTTTACTTGGAACAGCTTCCATCCTGCGACGATACCTTTAACATTATTAAACAAGAACATCTGCCTATCCCAGGTCCTTGGGAAGGACTCGATAGGTGGACAAAAAATGCCAAATCCAGTCTAAACGTCTGGCTGACTGTGCAACCAACCATAATAATAATATCATTACTGTAAATATAGTAGCCTGTTGTCTTGGAAACTGTGATTAGTTATCTTTTGGGCAACATATTTGGGCAACATTTGCAGATTTGAAATCTGTTGGAAATTAAGACAGATCTTCTGGAGCAGAGGAATGGTTCATTATGCTATGTAACTCTGTACTGAACTTGCTGAATTCAGAAGGGCTGCAAGAAAAAAATATTATCTCAGCTTCTCATTTTAAATTCCTGGCTCGATCAATCCTTCTCCATTAGGGAGAATCCAGAGGTAAATGATGGATGTGACCCAGATGTCTGCCAGCTCATGCACATCAGTAGTACTAAAGGGAGAATGGAGCTCCTCCTCCTCCTCCTCCTCCTCCTCCCCCCTCCCCTCCGCCCCCCAGTTTTCTTCCATTGCCTCCCTTGCGAACATAGGTCAGCTCCAGAACTGGCATCTTCTCTTCTCATTCTTATGGTGGCCGCCAGGAGAGGCTGAAAAGGCTTTGGATGCCCAGGAGTGGAGGCATCTCCAGCCCATGACGGGCCTCTCAATCTGCCCCCTTTTTGGTCAAAAGTTGCCATGGGAGCTGGGGTAAGGGATCCAGGACCGGATCCCCTTCCTTTCTCTGCCTTCCGAGGGGAAAGCTGAGCTGTTTTATGTCCTCGGGGACCACGGGATTGCGGCTGTAATCAACTGATCATTAAATGTTTTTAGGGGGTTCAGCTTGGTTAGCTGAACTGGACATCCAGTTATGAGACTACTCTGTATCCCTGCAGGAGTTTACATATAATTGTGTGGACTGTGGGCATTTATTTGCTTTCTCTTTTGTCATGTATTCATCTATCTATCTATCTATCTATCTATCTATCTATCTATCTATCTATCTATCTATCTATCTATCTATCATCTATCTATATTCATTCATTCATTCATTCATTCATTCATTCATTCATTCATTCATTCATTCATTCATGTGGGATCTCATGTGTTTTGTAAACCGCCCAGAGTTCCCTTGCGGGGAGATGGAGCGGTATATAAATTGAAACATAAATAAATAAATAAATAAAATCTCAGGCTTCAGTTGCAGAGCTTTTAAAAGCCTTTCATCTTGTGAAGTCACTTGGTAGGTACGCCTTTCTCAGGTATTGCTTCTTTTCACGAAGAAGCAGGGGAGCAGACGGGCGCGTTGGGGTACGGACTCCCTTCCAGGATCACATCAAAACCTTGTTTTGCGGCTGATTGGCTGCATCCCTCCGGAGCAGGAAAGGAAAGGAAGGATTGAGGCCGCTAAAGCGTTCTGGGCTGCAAGTGGGCAATTACTTCTGCTTGTTTGATGCAGAGACGGTGGCGGAATCGCCGCTTTGCCTCATTAACTTCCCTTTGACAAAGCTAACTGGACGTTGTCTGCCCAATGACCACACTCTGGTCCCACTGCAGAACTGTGTTTTGCTTTCAGGGGGATGACGGTGGCAGATGAATGTAGGAACAAATACATTTGCGGTTAAATCTGCTTTCTTGCTTTTATGTGGGCCCATATTTTTAAAGCAATGAAAGCAGCACCCCAGGAAAATGGTGCCTGGCACACCCCTCCCTGTTCAGAAGTACATGCGGCTCAAGAGCACTCTTCAAATACGTTCACTTTAAACAATTGTGTAGTACGTTACCATTACGAGACAATGAAAAAACGATCAAGGGTTAATAACAGCATCTGAAACGAACTCCTAGGAACTGATAGGACGTAGTGGATGCTTCGTGAGGCTGTGTGCCTGGGCTGACGGGGGAAGAGAGCACGTGGCTATCTGAGCCACATCGGAGTGAACCTGACTCCGTCAACTATGAGAGAATGGCATTGTGAACCGTCATTAATTTCCTTTATGATAGCCTGGATAACTTCTGGCTCATTAGTCTGCTGATTTCATTTGGAATGGTTGGGATTGTGTAACCATGTTTTTTCTTCCCAGGTACTCAAACTCATGGCTGCGACGATGGAGTAATTCAGTATTTTTCATTAATCTGATTCAGAGTATTACTCCTCTTTGTCTCCTCCAACAGGGACAAAAGATACTGTTTTAACATAGGCCTCATATCACCTATTTCCCACATAGTGTCAAACCACTGAATTTCAGACCAAAATAACACCTGAACCCTATTTTTTTCTCCTCTCTACAATGGACAACTCTCATAGTTGGGTGGTAAGTATACCTGTCCTTTTAATTTCCCAGTTTCTCAGTCCGGATTACAGGCGACCCCCTCCGTCCACCGGAGCGTTCCCGGCTGCTCTAACCGCTTCCACGGTGGCTCCCTCTGGCAGAACTGTTCAATAACCTCTGGGCTATCGGGAGCCCTTCTGCCTCGCCCAGCCGGAAAGACGGTAATTTTTTTTTTATTGTGAACCGCCCAGGGTCCCTCCTTGTGAGGGAGATGGGCGGTAATATCCGCTGAGCCGTTAGACTGCCGACCACAAGGTTGGCAGTTCGAAACCGCGTGGCGAGGTGAGCTCTCGTCACTAGCCCCAGCTCTTTGCCAACCCAGCAATTCGAAAGCTAATTTAGCAAGTAGATGAATGGGTACCACTCACGTGGGACAATTTGCGGCGTCCAGCGGAGGGTCGTCCTCGATCCAAAAAGAAGACCTGGAGAATCCTGGTGATGACGGCGGAGGCGACGGATCCGAAAGAATGATTCCTGGACGTCAGCAGCCGGCGCGGAAGCGAGGCATGCTGGGGCATGTAGTCCGATGCCTGCAGCTGAAGAGCCGGTTCCCTGTCCTCCTCCCTATCACGCGGTAAAATTGTATATGATATATGATGTATAAAATTGATATATATACTGATGTTGTAAGCCGCCTAGAGCCCTCCAGTAGGGAGGGGATAGGCGGGGTATAAATAAGATAAAATAAAAAAATAAAAAAATAAATATAAATCCAATAAATAAACAAATAAATAAATAAACAAATAAGCTTTGGTCTTTCTGGGCGTGGGGATTGAGCACAAGTCTAAGGTCTCTTTCTCATTTCCTTTTTTTTAAATATTCGATCATATTTTGTTTTTTATAGTTAAAATTTTTTAATTGGTGGCTATTTATTGGTGGCTCAGCGGGTAAGACGCCAGGCTTGTCGATCGGAAGATCGCAAGTTCGGAGGTTCGAATCCCTAGCCCTGCGTGCGGAGTGAGCTCCCGCACTCACCCCAGCTCTTGCCAACCTAGCAATTTGAAAGCATGCAAATGCAAGTAGATGAATAGGTACCACTTCGGCGGGTAGGTAACAGCGTTTCTTTCCATAATTTGACATAATTGTTTTGATATATTTCTTGATTATTGCCTGTCAAATGCAAACCCAGATATTTCCCTGAATTTATTATTTGGCAGCCAGATTCTTGATACTGACCACTTATTTTATATCCAGAGAATCTCCTAAAGCCTTGGATTATTTTCATCAACTGTCTTATTGCACTTTGTGGTTCTGTGAGGGTTAATGCTACATCACCTGTGTAACATTTAAGCTTGTATTCCTCTCCATGGCTTTTGAGGCCAAGAATTTCTCACGTCCTATGTTTTATGCCAGTATTTCTAAGGCAATGATCAATAACAGGGGAGAGAGTGGGCGAGGGCCTTGTGCCTTTTGTTGTTGCTCAGTCATTTAGTCGTGTCCGACTCTTCATGACCCCATGGACCACAGCACGCCAGGCCTTCCTGTCCTCCACTGTCTCCCAGAGTTTACTCAAGTTCATGTTCGTTACATCGGTGATGCTATCTAACCATCTCATCCTCTGCCGTCCCCTTCTCCTTTTGCCCTCAGTCTTTCCCAGCATCAGGGTCTTTTCCAGGGAGTCCTCTCTTCGCATTAGGTGGCCAAAGTATTTGAGCTTCAGCTTCAGCATCTGTCCTTCCAATGAGCAGTCAGGGTTGATTTCCTTTAGGATTGACTGGTTTGACCTCCTTGCAGTCCAAGGGACTCTCAAGAGTCTTCTCCAGCACCACAGTTCGAAAGCATCAATTCTTCGGCGCTCAGCCTTCCTTATGGTCCAACTCTCACAGCCATACATTACTACTGGGAAAACCATAGCTTTAACTATACGGACCTTTGTCGGCAAGGTGATGTCTCTGCTTTTTAATATGCTCTCTAGGTTTGCCATAGCTTTCCTCCCAAGGAGCAAGCGTCTTTTAATTTCATGGCTGCAGTCACCGTCTGCGGTGATCTTGGCCTTTACTTACTTGAAAATCTGTGGAACAGGCTCCATGGGCCATGATCTTTGCTGCTGGCCACTGACCCACGCTTTTCACCCAGGCTTTGAACTTTCTCCAGGATTTATTTTGTTCAGTACTGCAAGTAAAAATGGCCACGGCAGATTCCCAGTGGCCTTTTCTGCATCTAGGAAGATTAGTGCTGCCTTCTTCTGGTGGCTGCTGTTGATGATGCTGATGTCTTCTGTAGTGTTGATTATAAACCTGTGGTGGTCCTCTATGTCCCTCTTTGGAATATAACCTGTTTCACTGGGATGTGTTCTATCCGGAATCTTTCCCATATTCTTGGTGGAACAAGAAGTGACTTGAGAGGCAGCCAGTCTGAACATTTGCTTTTCTTCCAGGGTGAGACAACTGTATCAGCAGGACTTGCAGAAGCAGGGATACCTCTGGGCATGTTCGTTTAGCCCGTATTTAGCTGGCGGATCCTCCAAAAGCCTCAGCAGAAGGAGACCACAGCCAAAGCCCAATAAGTTAGATCTAGAGGCAGGTCTCTTCTTGGCTGAGTCAAAGTGCTCTCCACCAATCCATGAAATCTGCTGCCCCGTTGCCAACCCCTGCCCCACCCCGGTAAGCAAGCCAGCAAATGGAGAGGCGAAGGAAAGGGACTGGTGGAGTCCTCTGGCTTTTCTTTCCTCTCTGCTGCCAAATGTCACTGGATTATTATTATTATTATTATTATTATTATTATTATTATTATTATTGATAATAATCAAGCTGGAGCACCTCCCCCAGTCTCTCTCCTTAATGTCAAACGGGCTGGGGAGGAGGCCCGTGCTGACAGATGGTGAGACCGGAAGGCTTAGCCGTCTGTCAAAACTCACTCTGGGGTTGTGCAAATTGCAGGAAATGGCAGGGGGAAAGAAACCGTCTGCTACTTCTTCTCATCCCAGTCTTATGGGCTAGGAAAGAGCAACAGACGACGTCCTCTCCAAGCACCGTATGCAGAACCCAGTTAATTTCTTTAATCCCTTCCCTCTGCCTGCTCACCTCTGTGCCTTCTGGAAGATGGTTTGGTGTGTGTGTGGGGGGGTAGATTCCTGCTTCCAACCCTCTCCATCCGAAAACCAAAACTTCTGCCACTGCTGTTCTTGCCACTGCTTTGTGCTCGCCTGCACACCCTCCCCGCCTGCCCAGTGGGCCCAAAGCCAGCGAAGTTGTTTTGGCACAGGATGCAAAAAGTCCCACAAGTGTGCATTCTCTCTCTCTCTCTTTCACATACACACATACACACACACACACACACACACAGAGTTAACGTACAATGATAACCAAGTCATCAGCAATTTTCACCCTTTTCAAGAGACCCCAAATCTGTTGCCCCATCATGATGGGAACATGTGGCAATTCATTGGCGATCACTCGTAGCCGAGTAAGATTGTCTTCCAAAGGTAAAATTTTAACAGTGGATCTGTAAGTGGCTGTAAAGGCCAATTCTGGATCCGTACAACCTCCCACAATGAGGGCATAGGTTTCCGGGTGGGAGACGGTCATGATGAGGGTTTGCTTGACATGCCTTCCTCTTAGCTCCTTTCTCCCTTTCGCCCTGTACTCGTGCTTCTTCAAAGTCCATAGCGCCTTTAATAAAGGCTGACCTCCAATTGAAACGCTCATGAGTTAGGGCTTCCCAGTTCTCGATGCTGATATTACATTTTTTAAATTAGCTTTGATCTTTGAATCTCTTTTGCTGTCCACCAATATTCCGTTTTCCATTCTTAAGTTGGGAGTAAAGTAGCTGCTTTGGAAGACGATGGTCAGGCATTTGAACAACATGACCGGTCCAGCGAAGCTGATTTTGGATGATCATTGTTTCAGTGCTGGTGGTCTTTGCTTCTTCCAATATGCTAACATTAGTCCACCTATCTTCCCAAGTAATTTGCAGAATTTTTCGGAGGCAGCGTTGATGGAATCTTTCAAGACGTTGGAGGTGGCGTTTGTAGAGGGTCCATGTTTCACAGGCGTACAGAAGGGTCAGTAGTACAATGGCTTTGTAAACAAGCATTTTGGTCTCCCTGTGAATGTCCCGATCCTCAAACACTCTACGCTTCATTCGGGAGAAAGCTACACTCGCAGAGCTGAGGCGATGCTGAATTTCAGCGTCGATGTCGGCTTTTGTAGATAGATGGCTGCCGAGATAAGAAAAGTGATCGACATTTTCTAGTAACACACCTTTAAGCTGGATTGATGGCGCTGCGGCGGGATTGGTTCGAACTTGCTGGTAAAGCACTTTGGTTTGTTTAATGTTAAGCGAGAGGCCGAGCTTTTCATATGCTTCTGCAAAGATGTTTAGGATAGTTTGAAGATCTTCCTCAGAGTGTGCACAGACTACGTTATCATCAGCATATTGAAGTTCTATAACAGAAGTTGCAATTACCTTATTTTTTGCTTTCAGCCTACTAAGATTAAAAAGCTTTCCATCTGTCCGATATATAATATTGGCCTCCTGGAAGACTTCCTTCTACAAGGTCAATCGTCCCACCCAAGAAAAGGGACAGGTTGCTCTGGTGAGCAGAAATGGTTCTGGAGGAACAGGGCCCCGTGGCTGGATTGGTGGCAGTGGTCCCGTGGCAAGCCAACTGGAGCCTTACAGGACGTCCCTCAGACTGCTCCTCTGCCCATAGAATCATCGGGTTGGAAGGACCAGGGAGGTCTTCCAGTTCGACCATCTGCCTAGAGCAGGAACCCTTAAGCCATCCCAGACACATGGCTGTCCAATCTTGGCTTGAAAAACTTGAGCGACGGAGCACCCACGACTCCAGGAGGTAGGCTGCTCCTCTGCCTACAGGTTCTCACAGTCTGGAAATTCTTCCTTATTTTGAGTTTGGATCTCCCTCGGTAACCTATTGGTTCTTGCCCTGCCCGCAGGCACCACAAAGGACAAATCCACACCCTCTTTCCTGTGACAGACCCTCAAGCATTGGAAGACTGCTATCATGTCTCTTCTTCCTTAGGCTAAACAGACCCAGCTCTTTTCACCTTTCTTCCTACTAGCCTCCAAGGCGGCCCTTACCATCTTTGTCACTGCCTTTGTACTTTTCCCACTTCCTTAGTGCCCTTTTTGCATTGTGGTGACTAGAACCAGACACAGCATTCCTACTGCTGCGCCAGATACCTCCTGACTCAAACTACTCCATTTCTCTTGAAGCATAAAGCAGCTTTAAGAAGCCACCGGTATCTGTCCACCAGCTGTGCCTTCCTGAAGCAAGCAGTATTGGTAAGAATCCACAGAGAGCATCCATGAAGCTAAGCAAACTATTTTTGGCAATGCAACAATTCTTAACTTGGAATGTGACGGCTGAGTGTAGAGAACGTGGCTGTTTCTAGGAGAGAAAGGGAGAACTTGCTTTTTATCTTAAACCTTTACGAATAATTTGTAGTCTATTTTTTCTGGTCGATACTTGAAGAGCAAGAAGAGGAACCTTGCATGTAAGGCCTTCTCTTCTTCAGCTAAATATACCCAGTTCCTTTAACCTGGCATCCAGGGCTGGCCTGGGTTTTACCGCACTTCCTTCCTGGGTCACCGGATCCAGCTTCAGCCTGCCTGGCTCATACATGGAGGCTCCACCTTGAGGAAAGAAGGTCAATGGCTGCGAACTGGTCCCTCACGGAGCAGAGGCAAGGAGGGTGTGTGGATGAGGCCTTGAGGGAATGATGAGGACGAAGCGGTAATGGGAGAAGACATGACCAGTCCATTCTGGGATAAATGGGGAAGGATTTGAAGTGGGCAGTGGGTCAGACTAGGAAAAGGGTGGCGCTGGTGTGCTTGAAATTCATCAGGAGGCTCAGCTCAGCCATCGTGGGGAGCGGGTCTTTGACTCCAGGGCAGAATGACTAGCAGTGCTCAAGATGAGAGACCAGCTTGGCATTGTGGTTTTTTGTAGATATGCACACACATTTGACATTTTAAAAAGTTTTTAAACTCTTTAAAAGTTTGGCTACTTCTCATGCCTTTTTCTGTGTTTTGCATAATATTGCTTCCCCTGAAAGGGAAGAGAGTGATGCAGGATGTCCACAGATTTAACTTCCAATTTATTAAAAGCAGGAAAAAGATGCACTGCCAATAACTAGAAGAAACAAGAAATTATCTAAATTTGGCTGTACTCACATCCTTATTTACCATAAAGTAAACAATACAGAATTCAGACATGTATAGGATTGCAGTACAGATTTTATAATGGAAGGTTGCTTTTATTTCAAAGTAGATTTACGTTTAAAAGCCTTTGTGTAACATGTTCATTTGATTATATGCACTTTTGCTTGAAATTCTGCCTAAGATGATAAGTTTTTGCAGATTTCCTAACGACAGTGCGTTTTTGGACATCATTTCTGTGTAAGTTTGAACAAACGTTTCCCTAATACGTGCTGGTATTAACGTAACAGGTAAACAGCATGACCAAATTGAGAAAAATGTGCATTTTGAGTGTTTGTATTGTATTTGCAGAATGTGAGAGACACTCCACCCCCACCCCTCTAAACGTGTGTCGGTCTCTGCTGTCCAGGGGCGGGGGGGGGGGGGGGGGCTGCCGGCCCTGCCTGTAAATGGATACATGTGAGCCTTCCCCTCCTAACCCCACCTAATAGACTTAGTCAGACAAAATGTGCAGCGGACGGAGGATTACAGGGAGATTATGAACCTGCTATTGGTTTGATCCATGATCTGCTATTACTGAAAAACAGCAGTGCAAACTTTTCTCGCCTCGGGGCCTTTTGGACCACCAACCCCAACTTGTATGGAAATCCCACTCTGTTTCCCCGTCAGCGGCAAACTTTCAATAACAAATTCATACGTGTCTGCTGCTTGCAAATGCAATTCGTTGTTTGACTGAGGGGATTTTGCCCGTCCTGAACCCAGCCTTGCCACGGCAGCTCCCATCGGAAAAGGGTGGAAAATTCATTGGGAGCGATTCCGCTCTCCACCTTGAAAGCAGGGGCTAGGTCTCTTATCTGACTGTTGCTCTCCTTGCTCCTGTCTCTCAGGGATATTCCCACAGACCAGTACACTGATGGCTAGATCTCTTCCTTGTTCCAGTGAGATTTATGGCCACCTGGGACCTTCACAGGACTGAAGGAGCTGATAGGAGGGTCACCTAGCCCCTCCCACGTGTACATTTCTCAGGATGGGAGGGAGGTCTCCAAGCAGCCCCTCTCTAGATATTTGGACTCTGACAGTCTCTAGATCAGAGCTCTCCAGACTGTGTGTTGGGACACGTTAGTGTGTCGGCTGCAGTGTCTGGGTGTGTTGCGGCGGCTGCTGCCTCCGAGCCCTGCCAGGATTCCGCACAGGTCCCAGTGCCTGCCTTGTGCCTGGCTGCCTCCAAACCTGCCCTGCCAGGATTCCACGCAGGTCCTAGTGCCTGCCTTGTGCCTTGCTGCTTCCAAACCTGCTGTGATTCTGCACAGGTCCTAGTGCCTGCCTTGTGCCTTTCTGCCTCCAAACCTGCTGTGATTCCACACAGGTCCTAGTGCCTGCCTTGTGCCTGGCTGCCTCCAAACCTGCCCTGCCAGGATTCCGCGCAGGTCCTAGTGCCTGCCTTGTGCCCTGCTGTAAGAGTGTGTCGCGAAATGATGCTTGTCTAAAAAGTGTGTCACCAACTTGAAGAGTTTGGAAAGCTGTGCTCTAGATACTAGTTTAGCCTTTCAACAGTATCACTCCTCATCCCCAACTGATGGATGACCCCCACTGGTGGACTCCTCTAGGTGTAAAATAAGACAGCCCCACATTGGAGTAACCAAGGACTCAAGTGCTTCCCCCATGACTACTGACTGGATCTGCCCACTCTTGTAGGAGTGAAACCACTGTAATACTTGCAACACTTGTAGGCTGTGCAAAAGGGCACCAAGAGCTCCGATACAACCAAGAAGAGCACATTCCCCCAGGCTGAAGGCTGGGTGGAAGTGGACAAAAATGGCCAGGTCAAGGGAGGGCCTCTCCAAGCAGGGTGCACTATTGCCGCCTGGGCTCTTCTACACGCAGCCACCCTTGCCCTGCTGTGGAGGGCAGAGGCGACGACGGCCTTGAGGGATAGGAGGAACAGCTGCTACCAAGGCATGGCCAGATAAGCAAGGCTTGAGCCCGGGCCAAGGGAACAATTTCAGAAAACACCCCAGACAAGCTCCTCTTTAGTTCACAGGAAAATAAAACGAGGGAGGGAGGAAGCACCTCCAGACGTGCAAGATTCTGTGACTCTAGTTTTGCAATAAAAGTAGTCCTGACCTACGTGGCCTTGGTTTCTTAGCCTGGCCTACCCTGAAGGGCTGTCCCTTGCCAAGCCACCCGAAGGACCCCCAAGGGTCAAGGGTCCAGCCTGCAAGCAGGGGGACTCGGGCCCTGTCCACTTCCTGGGGTTCCACGAGCTGAAAGGAATGCAGGCAATAACAGAAGGAGATGCCTTGCTTGCTTCCCCACGGTGGATGTTAACCAATTTTGTTCATTAAGAATCCTGCAAAACCATCCAGGAACCCTGCAGGGCTTTTCCTGCCCATCCTTCCCTGGAGGGAAACCTCCAAGCTCTGGACAGTGCTGCTGGACGAGACTTTGCGGACACAGTTAGTGGGGAGAAGTGAGGCATCACTACTCTGACTGCCACTGCACAGGCGCTCAGTTACATCCACTCCTGGCTTCCCACCCTGTCACTCTAGGCTCTCCCTCGGCTTCTCTTGGCTTCTTGGTGAATCGAGGAGCCGCTTGGGACCGTTGACTCAAAAGAGGCCCTGAGTACCTCGGAGTTCTGAAAATCAACCAGGTGGGAGACGGGACCGCCGGTGAGGAAAATCTGCAGGAAAAGCCTCAAACAGCCTTCGGAATCCTTCTGGATCGGTTCAGCGCCTAGGGTGGGCCAGTCTAAAGGGATCAATGATGATGATTGGGTCACAGCACCGGACAGATGCCATCAGCCTCCATCGTCAGATCACTTCTCATCTGTTCTGGAGTAAAGACCACATCCAACGCGTATCTACCCATGTTTGTGCGGACTGCAATTATTTGTTGGTCACCGTGGAAACCACAAACCCATAACTACTCCGGATCACTTCCCAGTGCATAGGAGTTGAAGTCACCCAAGAATATCAGCCTTGGAAACCCCAACACCACCCCCAAGACAATGTCCAGGAGCTTGTTGAGGGCAGCCGCCATGTAGTTAGACAGTCAGAATGCCCACAGCAGCCAAGTGTATCTAGGTGACCCAATTCGCACCCAGCCCCCAGAGCAATTACACACACCCCTCCTCCCTGGCCTTGGTGTTGCGGCTGGCGCGAGACCTGAAACCCAGGCTAAATCCCCACTGCTGTCCAGGCAAACTCAGTAACACATGGGATACCATTCCAGTATTTAGAAAGAGGGAGGAAATGGACCCAGGGAACTAAGACCAATCAGATTTGATCAGTACCTGGGGAAATCCTAGAAAAAATCATCAAGCTGTGGGTTTGCGAACGAACAGGGTGATTACCAGAAATAGGCATGGATTTGTTAAAAACAGGTTGTTGCAGACAAATCTCACTGCTTTCTTTGACAGAGGGACCCAATTAGTAGATCAAAGGAATGCTGTGGATGTAATGTACTTAGACTTCAATAAGCCTTTTGATAAAGTTGATCATAGCATCCTTCTTGTTAAAACGAAAGAACATGGGATGGATGGCCCCACGACCAGATGGATTCACAGTTGGTTGATCAACCATTTCCAATGTGTGGCCCTTAATGGATCTCTCTCTCCCTGGAGGGAGGCATGAAGTGGGGGGCCTTGGGGCTTAGTGCTCTTCAGCATCTTCATCAATGACGCAGATGAGGCGATCGAAGGGATGCTCAGCAAGTTTGCAGATGACCAACAGCGGGGAGGGTGGGGCACTTCCAAAGACGGGTTCAGGGCTCCAAAGGAACTTGACAGACTGGAGCACTGAGCAGGTGGGAGATCCAACCAAATGCTTTCCAAAGGTGAGAAATGTCAGGCGCTGAGCTTAGGTAGGAAAAACCGATGCAGAGGTAGAAAATACGCAGTGCCTGCTTTGGCAGCAGCGCTTAAGTGCTACCCACATGCTCTCTGGAATCCCAGTGTTCCCCTATACAGTCTATAGATAAATAAATATTTCCAGGCTGAGTAATGGACTGAGATCTAACACAACGTGAATAATTATTTCTCTCATACCTTTCACTTCATATGCTTTTTGCAAATACACTCTCTTTGTAAGATGGGTCATGATGCGCCTCTCAGATAACTGCATAGAAGTTGCAGGGAATGTTCTGGGTTCACTGTGATGTAAGAGAATGGAATTTTCTTTTTTAATTTAGGAACATTAAGAAAAAATATGTAACGTGTTACCGTGGACTATTGTACTAGTCCTAAGTCCTGGCTCTTACCTGTTTTTCAGGTATTGGTTGTTGCAATAAAATGCAGATATCTGACTGACCTTCAGTAAAAAGGTAAATGTTCCCCCCGCACATTTGTGTCTGACTCTAGGGGCCGGTGCTCATCTCTGTTTCTAAGCTGAAGAGCCAGCGCTGTCCGAAGACGCTTCCACGGTCATGTGGCCGGCATGACGCGTGCGGAATGCTGTTACCTTCCCACCAAAGTGGTACCAATTCATCTACTTGCATTTGCATGCTTTCGAATTGCTAGGTTGGCAAGAGCTGGGGCGAGTGCGGGAGCTCACTCCGTCACGCGGGGCTAGGGATTCCAACCTCCGAACTTAAGATCTTCCGATCGACAAGCCTGGTGTCTTACCCACTGAGCCACCACGCCACGACCTTCAGTACCAGTAAATAAATAAATCTAAGATAAACCAGTAAATAAATAAACCAGTAAATAAATAAATCTAAGACATTGGGGAAACAAACTAGAGATAGACATAGACTCTTGTGCGCGCACACACACACATCTATATAGATATATATGAAAGGACATAAGGCAATAATGGTTTCTTTGAAGTATAACAATTCATACACTTTCCTGAAACCCTTTAAGCCACCTTGATATTTATTCAGTGATAGCATTTAGCCATTACATACAATATTTAAAGCATATTGTCTACTCTAAAAATGCCGAGCGACTTCTTTTGCATTCAATGAATATTCATTGGGAAGTTCATGGGCGAATGGCTATTCAGGACTAAAGATCAAAAGGGAACTGTGTCAATTTTGTCTTTTTCTGGGCTGACTGCTATTTTTTGATGTAATAAATTGCCAATTTTGGAGAGGCAAAGAACAGAAATGGAAATGCTTATGCCTTTCAGGAGACTTTTGATTGTGCTGTTATGAATAGTCTTCCAACAAACAGTTTTGCAGCTCATTCAGATCCCAGATAGACATCCAATTGTTAGCTATGCAAATCGCCACATCCAGGGTCCGGACAGCTGCCGGCTGCCTTTCGGCATAATTAGGACTCAGTGGCCAAACCCTGGTTCTGTGGAACTGGGAAGGATCTCCCGTTCCTGTAACTTTCCTTTCACTTTTCAAATTTGATTAAGGGAATAGTTTCCTTTACTCAGATAAATTTGCTTATTTAAGTGAGGTTTTTTTTTTGACACCCTTCATTTTTGTATTATCAGTTTCCAACATATAAAAGATGAAACAGCATCTAAATCAAAAATACGTTAAATGACGAAGAAAATAATGTTATAATAACTGCACACCAACTTTTATACATTAAATTATACAAAGAAATTGTTATATCTGCCTGCTGTGTAACAGTTTATTTGCTGTTCTTATGCTTAAAAAGAAAAGGTAAAGGTTCCCCCACACAGTCATGTCTGACTCTAGGGGCCGGTGCTCATCTCCGTTTGTTAGCCGAAGAGCCAGCGTTGTCCGAAGACGCTTCCACGGTCATGTGGCCGGCATGACGCGCGCGGAACGCTGTTACCTTCCCACCGAAGTGGTACCTATTCATCTACTTGCATTTGCATGCTTTCGAATTGCTAGGTTGGCAAGAGCTGGGGCTAGTGCGGGAGCTCACTCCGTCACGCGGGGCTAGGGTCTCGAACCGCTGACCTTCCGATCTACAAGCCTGGCATCTTAACCGCTGAGCCACTGCGCCCTCTTATGCTTACAAACTTTCAATTTATTTTATCAGAATTAGCATTCAATTCTGGAAAAAGTCCTACAAAGTACTTATAGGCCCTCTTTAATTTTAACAAAAAAACTTAAATTTATGAAAGCCGTTCTTAACTTGCCAAGGTAGTTTGTGTGCCTGCCAAAATATGTGATGATCTCTACCTCCTGAAATTATATAATAATTACTTTTTATAATGTACAGATGGATCCCTTAATTTAGGGAACATCACGGAAGCTGCAAATATACAGAATATTTATTTTTATTTTATTTATTTGTCTTATTTATACCCCGCCTATCCCCTCCCTACTGGAGGACTCTAGACAGCTTACAACATTATATATCAAATCCAGTTATACATCATCATTTTTACAATTTATTACCGCGCGACAGGGAGAGAGGAAGGGAACCGGCTCTTCCGCTGCAGGCATTGGACTGCAAGTCCCAGAATGCCTCGCTCCGCGCCGGCTGCTGACGTCCAGGAAGCTGGTATTTCCGGATCCGTCGTCCTCCGCCGTCATCACCGCTCTTCCAGGTTTTTCTTGGATCGAGGACGACCCTCCGCTGGACACCCGCAAATTGCCCCACGTGAGTGGTACCCATTTATCTACTTGCTATATTAGCTTTCGAATCGCTGGGTTGGCAGAGAGCTAGGGCTAGTGACGAGAGCTCACCTCGTCACGCGGTTTCGAACTGCCAACCTTATGGTCGGAAGTCTAACGGCTCAGTGGTTTAACCCGCTGAGCCACCGCGCCCCAATAAGCTTATAATAATTATATTTAATTATATTTAATTATATTTAGCTCTTATATAGGATTCTGGATTTTCAGCACATTTCACCTGTACTGTATCAATAATCCAACTTTACAACAGGCAATTAGTAAAACAGAATGGAATCAGACCACGGAGATCATCTCATCCATGCCCCTACTCAGTGTAGGATCTGCTGGAGCATCTCTGACAGAGACCATCCAGCCGCTGTTTGCTCTTTGTTTCCTTCCTTCCTTCCTTCCTTCCTTCCTTCCTTCCTTCCTTCCTTCCTTCCTTCCTTCCTTCCTTCCTTCTTACTTTATATTAGTTTGTGTTAGTTTTTAATCTTCTTGTTTAAAAGTTTAATAAAAATTATTTTAAAAAAAATTCCTCCCTCTAGCATAGTGCCAACCTTTTAAATAAAATTAAAGCATTTTTTTCCAGATTAATTTAAGCAGAATCTAATGTAGTGGTCTGGAAGTCATTGAAAACATTTAGCAGATGATTGTTTATAGGTTAAGATAGGAATGTTAGAAGAAGGCATCCTCAGAAAAGATTACAAACTTTGAAAGAAGTATTGGATCCAGAGAGTAAACTAGTAATAATAAAATGTATAGACATTTTTTTGCAGAAATAGACAGAATGTCAAAGCTTAGATATAAATGAAATTAATATTCGATACACTAAGCAAAAATATGATTTTTCAGGTAACCAGTTACCTTATAAACCAGTTACCTTATAAACTGAAAAAAACAAACAATAACGTTAGATTCTCGCAAGCTGGTCTAACCCCCTGGTCATTCCCTTGATGAAATTTTGTTTCATCTTGGGCCAAGGCAGTTCCTAAGAAACTGGACGTTTTAGGTTTTTTTCCTCAATTCAACTGTGCATGCTAGGGTATGGCCATGCAGGAGAGGCAGTTAAGTAACGCCATAAGGACATAGATATTTGATCAGATCTGATGTCCCTCCCTAAAGATCTGTAGCTTGAATCATGTTTCGCTCAGTGGAAACGTTTTCTCAGTTTCCACTGAGAAAATAGAAATCCAGTTGACATGATTCAAGCTACAGACAATTCCACCTGGATGACTGAGAACCTTCATAGACCTCCCTAAAGATGTATTTTTAAGTAGACCTCCCACTCCTGGATCTGCTAGATGCTTAAGTCCAATTACTGTCCCCAAACTCGGAGGGCCGAAATGTTTGCACAGTCCAGCAGGCTTCTATCGGTGATTTTAGAGGGGAGATATCAGGGCGTTCCGTTCACATCTAGACGACTGCATGGCCAGGCGGAGGAGCAGAAACGGTTAAGCATGTCTTCTTACTGTACACCGTTTGTTTCATGCTGACTCCTGCCTAGAACCGATAACGTTAACCGATAATAACCAATATGTTGTAAACCACCCAGAGTCCCCTATTCGGGGAGATGGGCGGGGATAAATTTAATAAATAAATAAATAAATAAATAAACCCCACACTAACCAAATTCCCCAGTCATTCTGATCAGTTTTGTTTGCAAATATTACTTTTGGACTCAAGAGATTCTCTTTCTTTAAGTGTGGTCAGATTTTGTCATGTAATAGGTAGGATGCGCAGCCGTTTGATTTACTTACTTACTAATTTCATGTATTTGACGAATGTAATGCATTTATGGAGTGGTTATTGACAGTAATAAACATCTGTCTATCTAAACATTAGATAAATTGCCAAATAGCAGATTAATCTATAATACTAAAGAAATTGATTAATGCTTTAAGGAATTTTTTGGGGAAGTATATAAATCTGACTGCAGGATGAACTGAACCCTTGGCTAAGGAGGTTAAAGGTAAAGGTAAAGTTTCCCCCCGCACATTTGTGCAGTCGTGTCCGACTCTAGGGGCCGGTGCTCATCTCCGTTTGTTAGCCGAAGAGCCAGCGTTGTCCGAAGACGCTTCCACGGTCATGTGGCCAGCATGACGCACGCGGAATGCCGTTACCTTCCCACCAAAGTGGTACCTATTCATCTACTTGCATTGGCATGCTTTCGAATTGCTAGGTTGGCAAGAGCTGGGGCGAGTGCGGGAGCTCACTCCGCACGCAGGGCTAGGGATTCGAACCTCCAAACTTGCGATCTTCCGACCGACAAGCCTGGCGTCTTACCCGCTGAGCCACCACGCCCCTTAAGGAGGTTAGGGAACATCCTAAAATTCAAGGCAGAACAATTTGTATGAAAATCCATTCATTAGCTGGTGATGAAACTCTTGTTATTTTAAATCCTGCCATGAACGACTCCTGCCAAGAAATTTGGTGAATTGAGAGGCCTACAGATGAGTCTCACTAAATATAGAAAAACAAGTACAAATAGATTTGAGAGAGAGAGAGAGAGAGAGAGAGAGAGGGAGGGAGAGAGAGAGAGAGAGAGAGAGAGAGAATTAGTGTTAGCTAGAGCCCCAAGCCCTTCTGTTGTAACGTATTCAGGGCTGGCTTTATGCTAAGACTGAGTAGGCACTGTCCTAGGGTGCCAATGCCTCCCTCCTGAATCATTCTAAAAGTGCAAATCCTCCCGTTGGTGGGAGGTGGCCCCATCAGGCCTCAGAGCGCCACATACCCTGGAGACAGCAGTGAAGGTTCTACTAGTACTTTGGAATGGGTGGCAAAGGAAATTGATTTCAGTTGTTGTTGTTGTTCAGTCGTTCACTCGTGTCCGACTGTTGGTGACCTCATGGACCATAGCACCATATTCTTTCTTTCTTTCTTTCTTTCTTTCTTTCTTTCTTTCTTTCTTTCTTTCTTTCTTTCTTTCTTTCTTTCTTTCTTTCTTTCTTTCTTTTCTATCACCACCCCATCTCCCCCAAAGGGGACTCTTACCTTTTTATTCACCTTTCTTTTTTCCAATAAGCTAAGATATTTTAAGAATCAGGAGAGAAAGCAACTCTGAAGAATTAGAGAACTCTTTTCAGAATTTACCCATTATCAGTAGAGCAAATAAAATTAATGTTGTTGTTCAGTCGTTCAGTCGTGTCCGACTCTTCGTGACCCCATGGACCATAGCACGCCAGGCCTTCCTGTCCTCCACTGTCTCCCGGAGTTTATTCAAGTTCATGTTCGTTACATCGGTGATGCTATCTAACCATCCCATCCTCTGCCGTCCCCTTCTCCTTTTGCCCTCAGTCTTTCCCAGCATCAGGGTCTTTTCCAGTGAGTCCTCTCTTCGCATGACGTGGCCAAAGTATTTGAGCTTCAGCTTCAGTATCTGTCCTTCCAATGAGCAGTCAGGGTTGGTTTCCCTTTCCCTTTTTATTCTTTCTTTCTTTCTTTCTTTCTTTCTTTCTTTCTTTCTTTCTTTCTTTCTTTCTTTCTTTCTTTCTTTCTTCTTTCTTTTCTTTCTTTCTTTCTTTTCTATCACCACCCCATCTCCCCCAAAGGGGACTCTTACCTTTTTATTCACCTTTCTTTTTTCCAATAAGCTAAGATATTTTAAGAATCGGGAGAGAAAGCAACTCTGAAGAATTAGAGAACTCTTTTCAGAATTTACCCATTATCAGTAGAGCAAATAAAATTAATGTTGTTGTTGTTCAGTCGTTTAGTCGTGTCCGACTCTTCGTGACCCCATGGACCACAGCACGCCAGGCCTTCCTGTCCTCCACTGTCTCACGGAGTTTACTCAAATTCATGTTCATTACATCGGTGATGCTATCTAACCATTCCATCCTCTGCCGTCCCCTTCTCCTTTTGCCCTCAGTCTTTCCCAGCATCAGGGTCTTTTCCAGTGAGTCCTCTCTTCGCATGACGTGGCCAAAGTATTTGAGCTTCAGCTTCAGTATCTGTCCTTCCAATGAGCAGTCAGGGTTGGTTTCCCTTTCCCTTTTTATTCTTTCTTTCTTTCTTTCTTTCTTTCTTTCTTTCTTTCTTTCTTTCTTTCTTTCTTCTTTCTTTTCTTTCTTTCTTTCTTTTCTATCACCACCCCATCTCCCCCAAAGGGGACTCTTACCTTTTTATTCACCTTTCTTTTTTCCAATAAGCTAAGATATTTTAAGAATCGGGAGAGAAAGCAACTCTGAAGAATTAGAGAACTCTTTTCAGAATTTACCCATTATCAGTAGAGCAAATAAAATTAATGTTGTTGTTGTTCAGTCGTTTAGTCGTGTCCGACTCTTCGTGACCCCATGGACCACAGCACGCCAGGCCTTCCTGTCCTCCACTGTCTCACGGAGTTTACTCAAATTCATGTTCATTACATCGGTGATGCTATCTAACCATTCCATCCTCTGCCGTCCCCTTCTCCTTTTGCCTTCAGTCTTTCCCAGCATCAGGGTCTTTTCCAGGGAGTCCTCTCTTCGCATGACGTGGCCAAAGTATCTGAGCTTCAGCTTCAGCATCTGTCCTTCCAATGAGCAGTCAGGGTTGGTTTCCCTTTCCCTTTTTATTCTTTCTTTCTTTCTTTCTTTCTTTCTTTCTTTCTTTCTTTCTTTCTTTCTTTCTTTCTTTCTTTCTTTCTTTCCTATCACCACCCCATCTCCCCCAAAGGGGACTCTTACCTTTTTATTCACCTTTCTTTTTTCCAATAAGCTAAGATATTTTAAGAATCGGGAGAGAAAGCAACTCTGAAGAATTAGAGAACTCTTTTCAGAATTTACCCATTATCAGTAGAGCAAATAAAATTAATGTTCTTGTTGTTCAGTCGTTCAGTCATGTCCGACTCTTCGTGACCTCATGGACCATTGTAGTTAGGCAATATTTATTGCCTTGGATGAATATACCATACATTCTACATTTTATAGCAATACCGCCTGTTTGAGAACAAGAGATAAAGACTAGACTTGAAACATTCCTTCTTCAAAAAACTCAGAAAAGATGGGGAGAATATCTAATACAACTATCAAGATTTTGCTTGATGTCTCTATGGGTGGTCTAAAACAAGTTTGTGGTTTGGGTTCCACAAGAACAGGATGGGGTTCCATAGGAGATGAAGGGCGAAAAGCAAAACCCAAAGCAAAGACAGGTCACTTGAATGCAGCCACTCCTCTATTCCTGGAGCTTTGTCTTTTGACAAAGAATATCGCATCCAGATCTGGGCATTGCGTTTTAGGAAGGACACGGATAAACTGGAGAGTTTGTAGACAAGGGAACCAAGAGGATTTGGGGGCCTGGAAAGGAAAACTTACAATGGTCGACTGGATATGTTTAGCCTGAAAAAGACTGGAGAGGCTGATAGCTTTATTCTAGTATTTCAAGGGCTGACGTGGAGAAGGTGGGGCAGAATTGTTAAGTCTTGTTTCAGAAGGCAGAGCAAGTAACAACTGAATTTTGATTGGACATCAGGAAAAATGTTCTAATAGGGAGAGCTATTCAACAGTGGGAGAGCCTGTCTGGAGAGGCGGACTACTTCATTGGAGGCTTTCTGTCCAAAGCTGGCTGGTCATCTGTTGGGCATAGAGTTGTAGTGGATCCCTGCACTAGCGTGGGGTGGCGGTGAACTAGAGGATCTCCAAGGTCCCTTCCAACCCTTCCATTCTATGATTCGGTCAACTCAAGCTGGGAGACTGCTGTGCGATGGGATGGGCAGTCCACCAGCAGAATCCCTGTTGTGGGGAGTTTTCTTCCCTTTGGGGTATGTTCATTAAAGGGCTGTTTGAGAGACCATGTGAGGTGTTTATGTGGGGCGGGTTATTTTGCATTATTTATGTAGCAATACCAATATACACAATTCTTTAAAGAACAACATAATAAATCAGGTCACTGGTCTGAGAGAAGAGACCACATTTGACTGTGAGTGGCAGGGGGGGTCCGCAGGGTTTGGGCGGTGGGATCAAAGCTCTGCCCATCTTTATGGGTGCCACACATAGAAAATGGCTGCCGCTTCCATCCTGCCATTGTGGCCGCCACCTTAACTTTTTTGACCAGACCCTGTGGACACCTCTGATGAGTGAATAACTTTAGAAAATACAGATATGATGGTGAATAAATGCAGTTTTTTGCCCCGTCGGTATAAAATAAATGCAACATTAAGATCATTTTCAATAAAATGCACTCCTCCTTGTGTGCACAGGCAGTTTTCATCGCTACTGAATATCTGACCAGAGGTATAGGACTGAAAACAAAGTGGGCCTACAAAAATATGTTTGTCAAGAACATTTTGTTTTGGAATAGAGGGCCATCTGGCGATTTGATAAAAGCGTTTCATTACTTAGAGCAATTGGGCTCTATATTCCCTGGGCGCCACCATTTATCGCTTAAATATGACTCACATGTGATCTGAGCATTGCAAATGGGAAACAGCAGCCGCTGGACTTCTACACTAATGTAGTCCTTTCATCACCCAGTTACCCTTAAGCATCTCCTCTCCAATTTGGCCTAAATGTAAAGCATCGGCCCCTGCAGTAAAAATGAATGGCTGCTTTTGGAAAGGAAAGGAAAAGGTCTGCTTAAAAAAACACAGATAGAAAACTGGATTCCTAAATTGAACTAGATGCACACAGGACATTATAAACCTACCTTTAATAAGGAAAATAAGGGCAGCATGAAGGGCTGGCAACAGCCTGATACGAATCCTTGTAGTCAGGGAAGAACAGGGTCAACGTGGCTCGGCTCGGACCCTGCACGAGGCTCTCAGCCCAAGCGGACTAAGGCGGCATCTGCATCCAGACCCCTGCGATGCCCCAGTGCCCCTGACTGAGCGTGACGGCCAGATTCCCGTGGCAGGCTGAACTTTAATTCGGCTTAGCCAGTGTGCTGTAGGGTTAGCTTTCCTCTCTGTAAGCTTTAACACTTTAGAGCAGGGGTCTCCAACCTGTGGGCCACGGCCCACTAGTGGGCCACGGCCTGTTAGGAAGTGGGCCGCCGGGTGATTACCCTGCCCCCGGTGTGCGCGATTGGCTCCCGCCTGCAAACCCTGCCCCCCGGTGCGTGCGATTGGCTCCCGCCTGCAAACCCTGCTCCCCGGTGCGTGCGATTGGCTCTCGCCTGCAAACCCTGCCCCCCAGTGTGCACGATTGGCTCCCACCTGCAAACCCTGCCCCCCGGTGTGTGCGATTGGCTCCCACCTGCAAACCCCGCCCCCAGTGTGTGCGATTGGCTCCCACCTGCAAACCCCGCCCCCAGTGTGTGCGATTGGCTCCCGCCTGCAAACCCTGCCCTCCAGTGTGCGCGATTGGCTCCCACCTGCAAACCCTGCCCCCCGGTGTGCGCGATTGGCTCCCGCCTGCAAACCCTGGCCCCCGGTGCGTGCGATTGTCTCTCGCCTGCAAACCCTGCCCCCCAGTGTGCACGATTGGCTCCCACCTGCAAACCCCGCCCCCAGTGCGCACGATTGGCTCCCACCTGAAAACCCCGCCCCCAGTGTGTGCGATTGGCTCCCACCTGCAAACCCCGCCCCCAGTGTGTGCGATTGGCTCCCACCTGCAAACCCCGCCCCCCGGTGCGCACGATTGGCTCCCACCTGCAAACCCCACGCCCAGTGTGTGCGATTGGCTCCCACCTGCAAACCCCGCCCCTCCGGTCCTTAGAAAAAATTTCTTCCACGACCGGTCCCTGGTGCCAAAAAGGTTGGGGACCACTGCTTTAGAGTTTACCCGCTTTTTAAAAGATCACTGAAAGTAAGAAGTCCAGCTAGGTAGCTACTCCTAGCTGACCTGGATGGGAGACACTGGCGAAACCTGAGGACTATAAGCCAGACAGGGAAGAAACGTCCAGGAAGAAGGCAACGGTGCACTGGATGTGTTCATGAAGCCGCTGGGAATTTAGTCCTACTCTACTTTTTTTATTTAGGAGAGGAATTGCAGCCATCATAGATTAAAGCCAAGTCACCTCTTCGAGGTGGCTCAGATAGACCTGAGGAATATGGAGATGGAGGGAAGCGCTCTCCTGGCCTGTAGAGAAGGTGCCTGGAGAGGACAACAATTACACAGCCTACAGGCGCAGGCTGTTGGCCCCCCTGGAAGAGAAGGGGAAAGAGGCTCCTACCCAAAACTCATCAGGGAATACGAGGATCTCTTGAATTGGACACAGGAAGCACTTGACGAGGGTCAGCGGTGCCCAGAAGCCCTCCAGGACACAGAGAGGCAGAGAATGGGACACCCGAAGGGGCTGGGAACACAGGTGGTGTTTCCTTCACTCCTTCCGGCTGAAGCACCTGCCCCGGAAAGACGTCCGGCTCTGCAGAGGGTGCCTTTGGGATGGTCGGAATCTCTGATGACCGCACGTGTTTCTAAGAGGAGGGGATTCTGGCAAGAGAGAGGCTGCATCTCACAAGAACTGAGAACGGTGTGCTTGAAAGGTGCAGATCTCATCTGGAGTGCTTTAAGGAAAGGAAGGAAGAAGGTTGCCTGGAAAATAACAGGATGCTGAATTCTGGGAGTGAGACTGGGTGGAGCATGCAGGATTGGAAGGTGCCCAATAATGAGCATATAAATGCAGGAAGGAGTAGCTGAAGTTATGTGATTCAAGGATACCACTATTTCTATGCAAATGCACAGGAGGAACTAGAAGTCTTAATGCAGGAAGGCAAATATGACTCCGTGGGCATTGCTGAAACCCAGTGGGATAAAAGCCATGAGTGGAATGCAAGGGCTGAAAGGGAGGAAGGGACCACACCATCTTGGGCTTTGAGGTTATAAAAAGGTAAAGGTTCCCCCCGCACATTTGTGCAGTCGTGTCCGACTCTAGGGGCCGGTGCTCATCTCCGTTTGTTAGCCGAAGAGCCAGTGTTGTCCGAAGATGCTTCCGCGGTCATGTGGCCGGCATGAGGCGCACGGAACGCTGTTACCTTCCCACCGAAGTGGTACCTATTCCTCTCCTTGCATTTGCATGCTTTCGAATTGCTAGGTTGGCAAGAGCTGGGGCAAGTGCAGGAGCTCACTCTGTCACGCGGGGCAAGGGATTCTAACCTCTGAACCTGCGATCTTCCGATCGACAAGCCTGGCGTCTTAACCGCTGAGCCACCACGCCCCTTATTTTGAGGTTATACGGAAAGAGAAACTGGAGTATCAGGGAACATGGCACACTAAATTTCAGAACAGCCAGTGTCAAAATGCTTAGAGAAGTACTAGGCAGGATCCTAGGCAGAAACCAGAAGAGGGCTGGGAAGTCTTAAAAAAATAAGATACTGAAGTACAGCATACTATTCCAAAGCGGGGGAGGGGGAGCTTAGGAAACTGTTGTGGATGCATAAGGGGGTTTTAAATGAGCTAACAGCTAAAACTGACATGTATAGGAAACGGAAGATGGATGCAATCACCAAGGATGTGTACCAGCAAGTAGCTAGTACTGTATCTACAAAAAGTTATACAGAAAGTTTAGAGCACAAAGGAAACTTGGGCTCATTAGGGAAGCCAAAAGCAACAAAAAGGGCTTTTTATCTAGGTCAATAGTAAAAGGAAGAAAAAGGGAGAGGTGGGGGTGCTCCTAGGAGAAGATGGTAGGGCAGTAACATGTGATGAGTAGAGGACATGATTCCTTAATTTCTCCTTTGCTTCAGCCTTCTCCAGAAAGGGGAACTAAGCTCAAACAGACCTGAGCAGAATACTTGACAGAAGGAGGGGCTGGCAACTCAAGGAGGAGATGGTTTGGAGCACCTAGCTGTCATTCATAAGTTTGATTCTCCAGGGCCAGACTAACTATATCCGAAAATCTTGAAGGGGTGCCCTTTCTGTGATCCTTGAGAAATTATGGAGGGCAGAACAGAGGATTGTTAAAGTTCTGAACAATTTTGTGAGAAGGGACAAAGAAAAAATGAAAAGAAATCAAGTTCAACAACATTATTTGAAGGGACTAAAGATTAAGATTGTTAGAAGTAAAAGGAAAGAATATAAAGTTGGTTTATTTGATCAAGGTTAAAATAGATATGTGGTTATCTCTGGTAACCCTTAATGGACTTTGCTGACACCAGGACTGAAATGACAATGCTTTATGGATTTGTTTATTTTTATTTTATTTTATTTGTCAAATTTATCACCACCCATCTTCCCTGGAAGAGAGCCTCTGGGCGGTTTACAGTAAAAACACAATTAATTAAAATACAGTTATAAATACAATAAATAGCTATAAGATAAAATGTAATAAAATCCGGATGGCAGAGGGGAGATGAGATATGGGAAGAAGAGATCATTTGTTGTATTTTAAGAGAAGGTGGTCAGTTACTAAGATTGTTTATACTTGTTGTGATGAAGGTGGGAAGTCACTTCTTTATATATTTCTTTTTTTCTTTACTATAATATTTTTCCTTTATTTTCTGTTTCTTTTTCTCTTTTTTCTCTTTCTTTCTCTCTCCCCTTTCTTTTCTGTACCTTCTACTCTTTCTTTTTATTCTTCTATTTTTTTCCAGCTGGTATTAGTTTTTACTGTTGTAATTATAATCTTTAATAAAACTACTATTTAAAAAAAGGTGCCCAAGCTGTTTCTGGGTTTACAGCATGGCCAATCTGCTCTCGTTCCTTTTCCAGCTTTCCCCAGGCCCTCTCCCATTTACTTGTGACCTTTTCTAGCTATGGACCTCCTTAGTCTTGGAGGCCAGCACAGTCTTTGGGTTAAACCGCTGCAGTGCCTTAGAAAAATTGGGTTGCACTAGTTTCTGGGTCTGTGGTGAAGGCCATCCATCCTTTTCCTTGAATTTAACTTTATGGCTGCAATTCTCCAGGAGGCCGCTAGGGTGTGTCAGGTTGCTGTGCAAATCTGGTTTCAATTTTGCTGCTGCAACGCCCAAGTTTTGCTCTGGGGCATGTTGAGAGATCTCTCGTCCAGCCTGGCCACTGGAGGGCATCTTGTTAGGTGCTTCTTGCAGTGGTGGCCTTCTAGCAGTAACAAAGGCTTGGTTCCTGGCCAAAGGGTTAGGGTTGCCTTTTCCTTCAGAAGCCAGTTCAGAGGAATTGGCTCAGCCAAGGAGCTGGATGGGTCTCCGTGGCATTATCTCACCTACGAACGCAGAGGGGCCAGATCTTGCCTCTGGTGGGAGTCTGAGCTGGTCATATAGTCCCTTTGGTTATTTTGCGGTCAAGCAGCCAGCTGGATTTAAAAACTCCCTTTGCTGTTCTGATCTCATGAAAGTACGGATCTGAAATCTGAAATCTCACGATTCAATCAGCCTTATCTGAACCTCAGTGTCTTCTTACATTCCAGAAATAAGCTTTTTGTTTTGTAGCAAGTTCAGGCGTTCTACCGGTAGAAATGTAAGAATCTTTCAGGTCGAAGGCAGAGGCTGATTACAGAGAGATGGAAGGATGGAAGGATGGCCGGGCTGGAAGGAAATGTGAAGAACGATGAGGTAACGAGAGCTGTTGTCTCAGCTCTGGTCACATTCCCAGAACGGAAAACCTGGCTTCTCTATGGATCAGGCTTGGCTATTGGCCAGAAGATTAGGGGTTCACTCAGCTGCGATGTGGATTGTTGCAGCTGTTGCTATACCTGCTAGGCGGGATAGATTGGGAAGCCTGGAGGGCAGCAGGCCAAGAAGTGACGGGGCCAAACATCTCATCGTTGTTGGCCCTCTCGGTAGGTGTCTCGCATCCTTATCGCTGCTGCTCCGCTGGCCTTTGCTGTAGAAACAGTTCATTTACTGATCAAACTTACAAACGGTTGCAGTTCTGGGTCAAAGGAAAAGGCCGGCATTGGCCGGGGGCCATCAAGGATGGCCAGTGCCACTTGCCCCCGTGCTAAGCAGGCGCCCTTCCTGCCAGCCAGGCTTCCACTGTGTCCCACGGGTCTCTGTCCCACAGCCCATTTTTTCAGGAAAAGGTGTTTGCAGAATAACCCTTTCAGATGTACCACCATTGCACAGAATGGTCATTTTCTGGTGTTTTGCATGTTCTAACATCACTCCCAAACAGCAAGTTCTTGTTGCCCTGCAGGAAAAGGACCATGTAATTAATGCTAAGCAATAGCTAGAATTTTCCTGACTGATTAAAAGTTTGCAGAAAGTTGAAAGCCTGCCTCTGTCTCGTATTACGCTGCAAGCCCCACAGTAGCTTTGACCCCCCCCTTTCCCCCCCCCCACCCATGGCTGTGTGGTGCTTCGCATCGCAACATTTGGTTTGGCGATTTATTGTTTTTAATGAGAGCAGAGGGAAACGGCAAATATTTTGCTAAAATCTTTCCAGAAACTTTGGAATTGGAAATGGTTCTTATTTGGTGTACTTTGCATAATTTGTTAAATAAAAGCCAGATTTCAGCTTCAGTGGTAAATACACAGACTATGATTCAGAGTTTCACAGGGAGGCATCGCTGGTGAATTTGGAGCCGGCAAAGCGGGACGGGCTGCGACGCCTGGAGTCTCTGGAGGGGGAGGTTGGATTCGTGCTCCTGCGGTGGTTCTGCTGCTGGCAGACGGCATTTTATTAATACCTGAAAAGGTGGAAAGAGCAACCAGGTCCTTTGTGACGTCGGAACCCTGCATGGGTTTTGGTGGGGAAGGTCTCTATGGCTGGAGACACGCAACGCCTTCTCCCTGGGCTGAAGCTGAGGAAGTTCAGTGCTTGTGCGGGTACGAAGGCCTGTCCTCCTTGCAGATGTTATTTCAGGGCTCTGCTTTGCAAAGAAGGAAATGAAGACGCGCCTGCCTTGTCCACCGTAGGAAGGAGTCCCTCTTTCAGCTGCCCTTCAAATCTTCTTCCTCCTTGCTGTCTTTCTCCACGCCAGCCATGAGGGAAGATCACGTGCTAAATACAGACAGAGCTGCCTTCAATGCCACGTCCCTGCTTGTTCGTGTTTAAGCATTCTTTTGAGACAACTATGATATTTGACATTGTTCAGCTCATTTTATCATTTCATTTCATCAACTCGTTTCTTCCACGTCTTTGCCATTTTATCTGTAATTTTAAAGCGTGCATCATGCCGGCCACATGACCGCGGAAGCGTCTTCGGGCAACGCTGGCTCTTCGGCTAACAAACGGAGATGAGCACCGGCCCCTCGAGTCGGACACGACTGCACAAATGTGCGGGGGGAACCTTTACCTTTTTATGAGTCACAAGACATTTATTTGCGTGCATTTATCAGTAAGCATCCTAGAGCAATAATGCAATGTGGATTTTTTTTTTAACTCTGATGACTGGATAACGGTTGTTTCATGCATTAAGCAGAACTAGAGATATAAACTTTCTGCAAAACATCCATTCTTCATGGATATTTTTCTTTAAATATGGTTTGGCGGGGAATGGAAAGAAATGTAGTACCTATTTCTTTTCAGGAATAAAGTCACTTGGTTTCCCTTTACAAGAATGTTTGGTATGTGACACTGAAATAAATATTTATTTATTCCATTAAATGTCTAGGCTGCCCCAGTCACAGGGGCAACTGAGACAATAATCCACAGCAGTACTAACCATAATCCTTTGCCAAGCCCTCAGAAGTTACATTCTCTTGAAACGTCCCTCTCTCTCGCTCTGGGTCTTCTGCCAGAAAAGCCGCTTCGGCTGCCCGGGGAGAGACGGGGAGACGGTGGAGCTGCCCACGGCGGTTTGGCCTTTCCTGCCCAGCCAGGGAGTTCAGAGCTCCAAGGAGGGTCTTTCCGGAGGACCCCAAAGGCAGGTTCCTGGGCGCTCTCCCAGGCAGGCAGGCAGGCAGGCAGGCAGGCAGGCAGGCAGGCAGGCAGGCAGAGAAGCACAAATATCTGGAGGAAGGAGGGGAAAGGAGAAGGGGAGGGGATCAAAAAAGCCACGGTGGTAGTCACAACCATGCAATAAAATCCCTGTGCCATCTTGACTTTTTTGACCCCCTCCCTGCCAGCACCCACGGCACCAAGGCTCAAAGTTCACATTTTGCCCCATGAAACTTTTTCTAACCCAGCTCATTTCCTGAATCTGAGGCTCTTTTGCATCAGCAGTTTCTCCTTCTGATCCTTTCCTCTCACGGAGTTCCCGAAAAGGAAGGTTTGCCTGTCCTGAGAAAAGCTTCTCTGTTCTTCCACCTCTTGCATTTCTTTATTTGACATTGTTCGGCTCATTTTATCATTTCATTTCATCCACTCGTTTCTTCCACGTCTTTGCCATTTCATCTGTAATTTTAAAGCCAACGTTAAGAAATATTTCATAACTCCTTCTTTATTTTAAAATATTTTCTTTAGAGGAAACAAAAGGGCCTTTTAAAAAGCAGGAGAAAATCTCATATTTTTAAATGTCTCCTTGATTATGTTTTGTCATATGGAAGGTACAGCTAATCTGGGGTTTACATTTTTAGGTGTGTGCTTAAAATAGCTTCATAAAGTTAAGAAGATAGAGCTGGAAATAGATTTGGTCATACCTAGAATAGATCCATTGAAATCAATGGGAGTTAAATTCGTGATTTGTATCTTAAGTCTCATTGACTGGAGTCAATCCATAATAAGCAAAGGGACTCTGAAATTTCTTAATAACTCCCTTGGTGTAGAACAGGCTAAGACAAACGTAGCAATCAAAAGTTCTCTTTTGAGCCTGAATATTTTTCAAATGGTCTACAGAGTATTTTTAATGGCGATGGTGGTTGGAGTAGAGTCCAGATCACTTCCTGACACATTTACAATATTGCATTAATATTTTATAGTTACGAGTCAGAAGATTCTGAGCCAGTTCCCCAAATTCTTTGATTATTTAAAAGCTAATTAAATATTTTTATGTTTACTTTTTGCTGTTAGTCATGGCCGATATTAAACCTCTGGAGGGGGTGGAAGTTCCTCTCTGGGACCCAAGAGAATATTTCTTGGCTACTGCTCTGATTCTGATATTTCAATAGCTTTTGCCCCAAGCAAACTAAAATTCCAGCCTTTTGCCTGCTGAGTAAGTCCCAGCTGTGTTTGCTCTGTGATCCTAAAAATACTTCCCATGGAATGAAACAGATTCCTGGCAGTAGAATTTTGCATGCAGTGCATCAAATTCACTGCATGATTCTCAAGATTATATAAAATATATTTATTTTTTGTTGTTATGGAATGTTGCTGTGAGCTGCCAAGGATTATCATGTACAAGATAGATGGATAAATATAGGTTTTTCAAAAAATAAACAAATAAAGCTGGCTAGCCTGGTGCTGAAATCTCATCCATCATTGGTGCCATTTGAACCTCCTGGTAGAAAGTCCAGTCAGTATAATCAGCTGTTAGGTGAGTTTATAGTCCATTGTTTTGTGCAAGTTCAGAAAGTTTCTCCCATAATAACTTGTACCTCTTCCACCAACATTCCAGGAATCTCTTTGATTTTATCCATCCAACTCCTTTTTCTGCATCCCTCAACCTTGTCGATCATAATTATCTTTTCTAGTCCAACAGTTCCCATCACATGCCCAAAGTATGTGAGTTTCTTCTTGCTGATTATCACCTTAAGGGAACAGGCAGTCAGCCCATATTTGGTCTTGGTCTCATTGACAGGTTCTTCTTGCAATTCATGGTACTTTTAGTAACCATCTTCAGATCCATAATTCAAAGGATTTGAATTCTTTTCCCCACACTCTGATCTCATGCATGATTACTCTTGAGTATTCCCTACATGCTCAAATACTTTGGCCACCTAATGCGAAGAGAGGACTCGCTGGAAAAGACCCTGATGCTGGGAAAGACTGAAGGCAAGAGGAGAAGGGGACGGCAGAGGATGAGATGGTTAGATAGCATCACCGATGTAACGAACATGAATTTGAGTAAACTCCGGGAGACAGTGGAGGACAGGAAGGCCTGGTGTGCTATGGTCCATGAGGTCAAGAAGAGTCGGACACGACTAAACGACTGAACAACAACAACAAAGTCCTGCAAATAATCTAGTTCTGTTCCATGTAGCAAGGAAGGAAGGAAGGAAGGAAGGAAGGAAGGAAGGAAGGAAGGAAGGAAGGAGGGAGGGAGGGAGGGAGGGAGGGAGGGAGGGAGGGAGGGGGAGAGGGAGAGGGAGAGGGAGAGGGAGAGGGAGAGGGAAAGGGAAAGGGAGAGGGAGAGGGAGAGGGAAAGGGAAAGGGAAAGGGAAAGGGAAAGGGAAAGGGAAAGGGAAAGGGAAACCAACCCTGACTGCTCATTGGAAGGACAGATGCTGAAGCTGAAGCTCAAATACTTTGGCCACCTAATGCGAAGAGAGGACTCACTGGAAAAGACCCTGATGCTGGGAAAGACTGAAGGCAACAGGAGAAGGGGACGGCAGAGGATGAGATGGTTAGATAGCATCAACGATGTAACGAACATGAATTTGAGTAAACTCCGGGAGGCAGTGGAGGATAGGAAGGCCTGGCGTGCTATGGTCCATGGGATCACGAAGAGTCGGACACGACTAAACGACTGAACAACAACAACAAAGTCCTGCAAATAATCTAGTTCTGTTCCATGTAGCAAGGAAGGAAGGAAGGAAGGAAGGAAGGAAGGAAGGAAGGAAGGAAGGAAGGAAGGAAGGAAGGAGGGAGGGAGGGAGGGAGGGAGAGGGAGAGGGAGAGGGAGAGGGAGAGGGAGAGGGAGAGGGAGAGGGAAAGGGAAAGGGAAAGGGAAAGGGAAAGGGAAAGGGAAAGGGAAAGGGAAAGGGAAAGGGAAAGGGAAAGGGAAACCAACCCTGACTGCTCATTGGAAGGACAGATGCTGAAGCTGAAGCTCAAATACTTTGGCCACCTAATGCGAAGAGAGGACTCACTGGAAAAGACCCTGATGCTGGGAAAGACTGAAGGCAACAGGAGAAGGGGACGGCAGAGGATGAGATGGTTAGATAGCATCAACGATGTAACGAACATGAATTTGAGCAAACTCCGGGAGACAGTGGAGGACAGGAAGGCCTGGCGTGCTATGGTCCATGGGGTCACGAAGAGTCGGACACGACTAAACGACTGAACAACAACAACAAAGTCCTGCAAATAATCTAGTTCTGTTCCATGTAGCAAGGAAGGAAGGAAGGAAGGAAGGAAGGAAGGAAGGAAGGAAGGAAGGAAGGAAGGAAGGAAGGAAGGAAGGAGGGAGGGAGGGAGGGAGGGAGGGAGGGAGGGAGGGGGAGGGGGAGAGGGAGAGGGAGAGGGAGAGGGAGAGGGAAAGGGAAAGGGAAAGGGAAAGGGAAAGGGAAAGGGAAACCAACCCTGACTGCTCACTGGAAGGACAGATGCTGAAGCTGAAGCTCAAATACTTTGGCCACCTAATGCGAAGAGAGGACTCACTGGAAAAGACCCTGATGCTGGGAAAGACTGAAGGCAACAGGAGAAGGGGACGGCAGAGGATGAGATGGTTAGATAGCATCACCGATGTAACGAACATGAATTTGAGTAAACTCCGGGAGGCAGTGGAGGATAGGAAGGCCTGGCGTGCCATGGTCCATGAGGTCACGAAGAGTCGGACACGACTAAACGACTGAACAACAACAACAACAACAACAATTCCCTACATTAGCCATAACCGCCCAGATTTCCCCATGGGGGGAGATGGGCGGTCATATAAGTTGAACAAACAAACAAACAAATAAATGTTCCTGCAATTTCTCTGAACTTTCATTTTCCTTTTCTTCTTAAATTCCTCTGTCTGTTGACACACATGATTGATCATCTTTCCTTACCCTTTCTACTTGGCATCTGTGTCCAGTCATTGTCCTTATTGCCTAAGGCAATCGTCCACTGTCTTTTCCTGCCTATCGTGATAGCTTGTTCTGAAAGCCACTTGGATCTTTCCTTCTTTGAACATTTTTTCAGCTTAGAATTTTGTGATGTCTTATCTCTTTCCATAGCTTTTCGCGTTCTGTTTTGCTTAATCCTTCCTTACGTAGATCTTACATTTGGACTGTATGTCTTCCAGGTTAAATCTTGCTGACGCGTGCATTTTCTTTAATTTCCTAAGTTCCAGCCCTATAGGCTGAGATCAATAATTCATGGTATGGCCTACAATCTGCTCCTGGAAATGTCCTCCATCTTTTGTTTCCTCTTATGCAGTCAATTTGATTTGTTATGCCCCTGTGCAGAATCTGCATTTGTGTTGCTTGAAGCAGGTATAGACAATAAACAAAGAGTGCTCTTCACAACATTTTATGCCTCCAACTCTTGGTGTTCCTCAGGCTGTTGAAGGAAGGAAGGAAGGAAGGAAGGAAGGAAGGAAGGCCTTCTCCTCCTGTCCCCAACAAGGAAGGGCAGGGGGAGAATTTCATAGTGAGCACGGCTAAGGGAGAGTTGCTGGCCCAAAGTTCCCCTGTGAGCTGAGGGTGGGTTTGAAGTTGGGTTTCCTTGGTGCCCCCCAGCACCTTCACCAGCACCCCATCCTGCTTCTCTGTAGCACCCACCTCTCTTATTCTGGTGCCAGAATATTCTTCCACATATTTTATTTAATTCTGAATCCTTCATACCTTTAATTCTATGCAACTTAATCTACTGGCTTTCTCACAGCTTCCTTCTTTTCAATGACTCCATTTTATTTTTAAGCATTTGTTATCAAAATAAATGTGAGTAAACGTTACAAAATGAGCGACCGGATCAGAGACTTGGATGCTTTTGAACATTAAGTCTGAAGAGAAGATGCCCCTGGCTTTTGCCAGTGTCCCTGCTGTGTCCTGAAATGGCAGCCACTGTATCACTGGGGAAATTGGCTTCTTTTGTGTATATGCCTAAAAATATTTCTTCTTTCATTGCTATTGGTTAGTAATTCAACGGACACACAACAAAACCTATAAATTTTAAAAATTAAAATACTCCCCCGCCCCTCCTGGTTATACTTTTTTTTAATCTATGGTAAGCAGCCCTTGGAATTTCAATGAAATTTAGAAAAGAAAAGGGCCCACAAAAGCTATAAATACAATTCAAGAAAGCCATAGATTACGAGGGTCTTTCCTGGCGAGGGGAATGGCGTCTGCCCCTTAGACAGGTCCACGTAATATATGGCCTTGGCGGCTGGGGTGGACACTTGCGAGAAGGGGTAGGAATGCACCGCAAGGACTCATAAAGGCTCATCAAACTTGACCTTATAAATCTCTGCGTTTATCAATCCCATCCAGAAGGCACGCCCTGCGGTGGAAGTCTCGGACTAATCAAGCTGCAGTTGATAAGCATACACTTTATCTTGGATATTTTCCTCTAAGCAAACTAATCATGGTAGATTAATAACCTCTGTAAAAATTGGCTAGGCATCTAAAAGCACAGGTAATATCAGATCAGCTTTTCTTGGTAGATAGGGTTCTTTGGACAATCATGTGAATGCATCCTAGATACGTCAATTTATCTTCTTTTAAAGTATCCTTCTAAATGACCTGGGTTTTTTTTGTTTTGTTTGCTTGTTTGTTTATTCAGATAGTTAAGACTCTGGAATCAGATTTGCTTCATATGTCTTTTTCCCTCCCCAAAGGCTGTTGAGCTAACGACAACACAGGAAGCATTATTTCAACTGCCAATTAATTTTGTTAATTAATAAATTAATTAAGCATTTCAGGACCTGCTTTCTTTCACTGATCATTTTAGCAGTCTGTTTTATAGACTGTCTAATAGGTTACTGAAGAAATATCAAGTAGATTGGATAGGTCAGACATGAATTACACCTACTTTTTAAAAAATAAATGAAATAGTTTTGTTTAAACTTTAAAAAAATAGAATGTTTGAATGGATTGTGTAACATTTACACGGTTATTCCAGAAAATGCTGGATTAGGGAAGGTCTTTTTCTTTTGTTGGTTCTTGTCCCAGCGGGGGCAAAAAGTATTTTATATAGCTACTCCAGGCTTGAACATGGTCACACATCCGCACACTGCAACCCACTCTTTACTCCTTGTCCCACCCCTCCTATGCTTAGTGGCCACAGTGTTATAAAGGCTTCTGTGCAGCTACTGGCATGGGGGGAATGGGGTTTCCTGCCAATGAAGCCCATTGTGTCTCAGGATAGTTTCCCAATTTGCAGAGATTTGGGGCGAGGAGGGGTGTCATGGAAAAGAGCAACGAGTTAAGGAATTATTGGCCAGCATTCTATATCCTGTGGGGGCGTGGGGGCTTAGCGAGTAAGACACCAGGCTTGTCGATCGTAAGATTGCAAGTTCGGAGGTTCGAATCCCTAGCCCCGCGTGACGGAGTGAGCTCCTGCACTCGCCCCAGCTCTTGCCAACCTAGCAATTCGAAAGCATGCCAATGCAAGTAGATGAATTGGTACCACTTCGGTGGGAAGGTAACAGCGTTCCACGCGTCATGCCGGCCACATGACCACGGAAGCGTCTTCGGACAATGCTGGTTCTTTGGCTAACAAACGGAGATGAACACCGGCCCCTAGAGTTGGACACGACTGCACAAATGTGCGGGGGGAACCTTTACCTTTACTTATTCTATACCCTGTATTTAGCTAAGCTGGTGGAGCAGATGATGGCACCGCAGCTCCAGCAACTCTTAGGGGAAATGGGTTTTCTAAACGCTTTCTAGATTCAGCTCTGGATTTGGCATGGAAGTGGCTACGGTGCCCCAGCAGATGATCTGCACCAGGAGGGAAACATAAGCCACGTGACCCTGTTCGCCCACCTCAATCTCTTCATGCTTTGTTCATTCCTAAATTTACTGTGGCATCTCTCTGGAGTGCTTAGAGTTACCCTGTGAGGTGAGTTGGGCTGAGAGAGGGACTGGCCCAGGGTCACCCAGCTGGCTTATGTGCCTAAGGCGGGACTAGAACTCTCAGTCTCCTGGTTTCCCATTGGCTCCTTCCTTGGGCTGAGAGAGAGTGACTGGCCCAAGGTCACCCAGCCGGCTTTCGTGCCTAAGGCGGGACTAGAACTCTCCGCCTCCTGGTTTGCCATTGGCTCCTTCCAAGGAAGGAAGGAAGGAAGGAAGGAAGGAAGGAAGGAAGGAAGGAAGGAAGGAAATATCAGCACCTATTTACCTGAAATTGGCCACAATTTTGTGTAGGACATTTACAACATTTATAAATAAGCTCTCTTCCCCCCATCCCCTGCCCCCCACTTAAGGTTTCCCTTTGCATAAAACCCGTCAGCCTATCTCTATGGAATTGGGTGGGGCAGCTGGGCCTGCAATTGAATACTGCCCAGTGATGTTCCAGCACTTTTCTTAGAAACAAACCCGGGGAACCTCAAGGGCCATTTCTCCAAAGCAGCCAACCACCGACCAACCGTGGCGGCTGCTGCGACCTCTCCCGCCCCACCACCACCACCGCAACCCTCTTATAATTCCAGGCCATGGAAATCGCACACGCATCATCCAATTTCTGTATGTTTTCAGTTAATGCCTTAACCTTCTGGGCAGCCGTCCTTGTGACGTCGCTCCCGCCTGGTGAATGTGCTACCTGTGTCCAGAGCCAGATGTTTCTTCCTACACTGGCCTCGCACACCCTGGAGGGAAACAGCTGGTGGCTCTGCCATTTGCGCTGTCCTGGCCCAGTTCAGAGCCGAATGGCCAGAAGGATTCAGTGCAAAATGTGCTGCAAAGCCTATGGGGGCTCTGCAAATTGCATTCAGTTACGAAAAAGCCCCTGAGCCATTGCAACACGGATTCTCCTCTGCTTCAGAACCCATGAAACTGGATTGAATCATAATCCGTGCTGTGTCCAAGTCCAGCCTTGGATCCTGAATGCCCCCAGGTAGACATTCAACAGGTGCAGCTTCCCTGATCAGTTGATAGAAAGCTCTCTGGTCTATTTCTGCCTGATGCATTTCTAAAAGGCACACTGCTTCTCTAAAATTCAACCTTCTATAGCAGAGCTTTCCAAACTTTTCATGTTGGTGACACACTTTTTAGACATGCATCATTTTGCGACACACTCTTACAGCAGGGCACAAGGCAGGCACTAGGACCTGCGTGGAATCTCAGCAGGTTTGGAGGCAGCAAGGCACAAGGCAGGCACTAGGACCTGCGCGGAATCACAGCAGGTTTGGAGGCAGCCAGGCACAAGGCAGGCACTAGGACCTGCGCGGAATCACAGCAGGTTTGGAGGCAGCCAGGCACAAGGCAGGCACTAGGACCTGCGGGGAATCACAGCAGGTTTGGAGGCAGCCAGGCACAAGGCAGGCACTAGGTCCTGCGCGGAATCCTGGCAGGGCTCGGAGGCAGCAGCAGCCGTGACACACCCAGACACTGCAGCCGACACACTAACGTGTCCCGACACACAGTTTGGAAAGCTCTGTTCTATAGTGATTAAGCAAGCAGAAATTCCACAGGTCTGCAATCTGTAATGATTTAGTATGGCATGAACAAAGCTATCAGTTCAGCCTGGAACTGGCAACATCTCTTATTTGAAAGCATTTCCACAGAAATATACTGAACAAAAAGGTTTCCCTCCTCTAGATTTCCAAATTCCAAAATCAGGGATTTGAAACCATTGCCATGCAAAACGTGTCTAATTCGTCCACTCACATAGTGGCACGTGGCATTTCCAACCTCGCTTCTCCTCTACCGGAGTCCCAGGGCTGGTCCTGCCTGGCACGTGCTTGGCCCTTTTGGACCGGAGATCATCCAGTTCCGTTACGTCCAGGACCGTTTCCGGGCCCTAAGATTCAGGTGGTGCAGAGAGCCCCTTACTCATTCGTTTCAACTTAGTTTGAGTCCAGCTGCCTTTTGTGCCCTGGGGTGTGCCTTGCATGAGCAAGGCAGCAGTCCTGGCATCATCTCGTCCAGGATGACCTCCTGGGCATATGAGTGTAGGATCTGTGGCTGCCTTCAGCTATTGTAGGATGCAACAGTCTTTAACCTGACCTTTAATTTTAATGGTTATATGACCATTTATGTATTTACTGATCTTTCTGGGGTGGACAATTTTTTTTGAGATATAATTTTGTGTTGATGTCCAAGAGACCTATGGAGTAGCCCTCTGCTTAATTTTAAGTCCAGCGCTGTATACATTTTAAGATTATATTCACTTTAGTGACCGCACTGTCCTTCAAAACATTGCAGAAAAAAGGAACCGGGAGTAGATAGTCCAATATATATATGATATATATATCATATATATATATGATATATATATGATAGGCGTCAAGGTCTCAGAAACGAGCCTGCCCTACTTTCCATGTATCATGCTGTTGGCTCCAAGCTCTTCTGAGCTCATCTAAAATGAATTCTTTTGACTGCCGTTGCTTGAGTGACTTTTCTGGAGTTAAAAAAGAACTAAGCTATACATGGACTTTAAAATATGTAAAATAGTAATTCAGCAGTTTTCTTTCAGAGCCTGCATGTTATCCTTTTTTAATTAACTCATTTCTAACCTTTCAAACTTGCACATTCTAATTGAAATTTCATTACTTAGTGTTTTCCTGGGGAAGAAAGCTTTGTTACCGTCATGAAAATTGTTGTGAGGCCATCGCTAAGCAACATACTTTGGCATTTATATAAGCTTTTGTTCTCCTACGCTCAAAGCCATACATTTGCATTTACAGATAAAATATTATGAAAGTTGACACCGGATTAACCACAATAGCCAAACGTGAGACTGCCCATAATGGATTTAATTGTTTGTAACTGCTCTGCTGCGGCTTAGATAGACTTCATGTGATTAAGGGGGACCATACAAGCAGGAGACAAATGAGGTCTTTCATCATAATTTGCAAGCACAAACTGCTGGGACTGAAAATATAGGCTGAATTTAAGCCGGACGGATGAACTGTGCAACTTCTTTTCAAAATTACAAGTTAAAATCCTAACTTTAAAAAAACCTACATAAATCGTATTTTAAATTATAATTCTGGCAAGTCTGCTCCTCTTTTCTGTGACATGATACAAAAGATACTGTATCCTAAATTTAGAAACTGAAAGTTTTGGCTATGACTATGCAAGAAGCTAATTTGGCATTCAGCATGACGAGATGATTCCTTTGAAAGGCCCCCAAACAAGGATTGTACGGTGGATGTGAAGGAACTTCTGTTGGCATTATGAATCTCAGAATGGTTATTTCAGGGTTTAAAACCAAGTTAAAGCAAGACGTTTGACAATGCGGTACTGAGCAGACACAGCAATTCGCCAATTTCATATTTGCCCATTGTTTTTTTGCTGAGGTTCTGCTGAAATTGAAAGAACAGTGACAATAGGGATACAGGTAATTGGGTTCAGTTTACTTTCCAGAGGACTTAGACAAATATGCTAACCCAGTCTGTAGCTTGAATCATGTCAACTGGATTTCTATTTTCTCAGTGGAAACGTTTCGCTCCTTATCCAAGAAGCTTCTTCAGTCAGACTGAAGATGCTTCTTGGATAAGGAGCGAAACGTTTCCACTGAGAAAATAGAAATCCAGTTGACATGATTCAAGCTACAGACTGTTCCACCTGGATGACTGAGAACCTTCATCGACATGCTAACCCAGTGTTTCTCAACCCTGGCAGCTTGAAGATGTATGGACTTCAACTCCCAGAATTCCCCAGCCAGCAATTCTGGGAGTTGAAGTCCACACATCTTCAAGCTGCCAAGGTTGAGAAACACTGTGTTAACCTGTGGATTCGTGGTTGTTGTAGAAGACATTTTAAAACAATAAACAGAATCACATTGTATTTTCCAAAGGGATGAGTAGAAAAGTGGCCATACAGACTACTTTGATGGATAAGAACATGGAAGTAAATTTTACTTTCTCGGCAAATGTTTAAATCAAAGGTTGGAAGGCAATCAAAGCGCCCAGGAAAGAGGGCTGCGCTGAATCTGACTCGCAGGCCTGCAGAGAAGCGACCGAAGCGCAGATAGTAGACTTCGTGTCTACTATCCGATGGGAGAGGGCACTCCCCGGAAAACCCTGAACGCCAAGAGTGCGGCAGGGGAGTTAGGCAAACGCTGAGCCCCAGGCTTCCACGTTGCGGCTGGCCTGAAGCCAAAGTGATCCATTCTCCCCGGATTTCTCAGGTGAATTTTACAGCAGATGCAAGACGGTCATATTTAGAGTTGAAATGTATGATCAGAAGGAAGTCATTAGTTATTGATTTAAGCTGGTTCTGAACCAAGGGATCACCATGCAAAGCTGGAGCTGGCGAAGGCTTGAAAAAGCCCCAACAATGCCCAATTCTTCATGGACGGACCTTACAATGGGCGGCCTTTGATCTTGCCTGTCTCCTGTTGCCAATTGAACTCTGTCGCTGGGCTGCCATCCACAAGGGAACACTTCTGAATTAAGCAGTCTATAGCAATTTACTCGGCCCCAGCTTTGAAGTGTCAGCATCAGTCAGGCCAGCAGTCACTTTTTTCATTAATCCCCCCCCCCCCACGCCACCCCCTCGCCCGTCCTTTCAGGAGTTTCGCAGTCTGGGCAATTCAGACCCCTGAAAAAGAAGGAACTCCAAGCCGGGAAGGCATGAAAAGGCAAGCTGGGGCGGGGGCGGGGGGGGGTCGCGGGGAGGGGGCTCCTCACAGACCAGGGTAGGCAGGCACCGGGCTCTAGGAGGGCACTTCATTAATGTCCACTTCAAAGCAAAGGTTTGCGGACTTGGAGGATTGACTAATTTACACATTGTGGGAAATTGCAGCCAGCCAGGCATGCAAGCCCCCGAGGTTTCGGGAATCAAGGGGAACGCCCCCCTCCTTCCTGCAGAGGCCGGGAGGGACCCTTGGTGCAGAGGAGAAGAGGAACGAAAACAAGCCAAACAAATAAAAATCCTCATTGTTTGCGAGGGAGAGGCCCCCTCCCTCCCTCCAGCGTAAATGGGGTTCCCGCCTCCTCCCCCCCTTCGGCTACCGAGCCCCCTTGGCCAGGGAAGGGGGGGGGCGCCGTGCACCCAGGCCCTGAGTTGGTGGCAGCGGCTTTCTCTGTGGGGGGGGGGGGGAGAGGCAGCTTTCCTTTTCCTACATGCCAGGATGTTTTTTAAAAAATTCCAAAATAGCTCCATAACCCCACATGAGCCCATTCGTATGTGCTCGCTGCACCAGCTCCAACCATTAAAAATGGGAAATTCAGTCTGGAATGGAGCAGAGTGGAGCAGGGAGCCTCTTAGGCTGTTCCACATTTTTATTAGCCACCTACATGACTGAATTTGCAGGTGAGCCCCAACCTAGAAGGAGCAGCTCACGTTCTGGAAGAGAAAGAGGGGAGTCAAAAATATTATCACCAGTGGGCCTGAGCCAAGAGAATGGAGACTAACAGAAGGGCTGGGCTGGGGCCTGTCAGGGGTACAGGGGAAGGGGATTCGGGTGCCCTAATAGAGCAGGAGCCGAAGGGGCAGGAACAGGAGCAAAGGTTGGGTGACGCAAAGGCGCTCTTATTTATTTATTTATTTATTTATTTATTTATTTATTTATTATTTGGATTTATCCCCGCCCATCTCTACCGTGGTAGACTCTTCCTTCTACTCCGCCCCGTCAGATCCCACGTGGAGTCCCGTGTCCGCTTCCAGGCACCACAGTTCAAAACAGGCAGATGGCCAGTTGGATGAGTTCAGAGGAGGGCTGCCAAGATGGTGAGGGGACTGTGAGCAACAGCTAAAGAAAGGGGGGATGTTTAGCTTGCCAAAGAGAAGCCTGAGGGGAGACAGATATCTTAGGGGCTGCCATACAAACGGGGGGGGGGGCAGGATCAGAACCAGTGGGGTGAAACTGCAGTGAGGTAGATTCAGGTGAGATATTTGGAGGAATGTTGAGGTCAAGCCTGTTAGCCAGTTATCTGTTTATTTATTTATTTACTTGCCCATTCATTCATTCATTCATTATTCATTCATTCATTCATTCATTCATTCATGGGCCTGGTGCATAGATCTAATTATGCCACCTTTCTCTCATCGCCTTGGTAGGTCAGGCTTCTCTTTGGCTGAGTCTTGAATTTATTTGTTTATTCATTAGATTTGTACAGCTTCCCATCTCACCTATGTGACTCTGGGCAGCTCACAACAGTTAAAAGCAACAATAAGAACAATAAAAATATAAATAAACACAACCGCTATACAACTGTACTAGAACCACTGTTAAAAACTCAATTGAACACCAAACATAATCCCGGTCAGCAGTTGAACGCAATCCATATGCCCCATCCAGTATCACCGGCTCACCCCTTCTGCCGGATCCCCAGGCGTGAGGGCACAGCCAAGTCTTCAGGGCCTTCCTAAGGATCAGGAGGGTTGGGGCCAGCCTAAGGGGGATGATGGGCGAGGAGCACAGGAGAAAACGCTCTCCTCCTGGCTCCCACCAGATGACAGGACCCTTAACATGCCTCTCCTGCTTAACAAGTAGGAGTCCGGTGCTGTTCACGAAGTGAAGCAAACTCCTCAGGAACCCTGAGGCTTGGTAAGTGATTCAGCATTCCAAGGTCCTGCGGAAAGGAAAAGGCTGCATCTGAAAACGCTTCCTGGAAGATGAGGTGGGAGGAAGGCAATGCGAGAGAAATCACATCACCTTAGGCCAGAGCTTTCCAAACTTTTCATGATGGTGACACACTTTTTAGACATGCATCATTTCGCGACACACTCTTACAGCAGGGCACAAGGCAGGCACTAGGACCTGCGCAGAATCCTGGCAGGGCTCAGGGGCAGCAGCCGCCACGACACACCCAGACACTGCAGCCGACACACTAACGTGTCGCGACATACAGTTTGGAAAGCTCTGCCTTAGGCCATCCAATCTACCTGCTGGTGTTCATTTCAGGAGCACGGAAAATGTTGGAGAAAGGGAGCGACAGGCCTAGTGAAGGAGAGGCAGTTTTCCAGTTGCACAGATTCTGGAGCAATTTGAAGAAGTATTTTGCCTAGATGTACTGTACTAAGACCATAAGATATCATTGGAAGCTTTTAGGAACCATCTTGAAGTCAAAATACTTTTCCATAAGTGAATATTAGATGTGTTTTCTTAATGAATAACTTCCAAATCAAATGCTAGCTTATTATAATAGTCTTTCCAATTTAACCTACTGTATGTAATTCCCTCTAAAAACCAAAACAATCTTTCACATACTGTATGCCTCTAAAATTCCGCATTTGCATATCTCTATGTCATCAGCATTAATCACTCCAAAACAGGGAGGATTAATTGATCCTTTTTTAACCACCTCCCAATTTGTAAATATGTTTGCCGAAGAACCTCTCAGCCGATTGTCTCAAATTTAGTAGGATTTAGCTCTACTGTAGGAGCAACTTAGGTCAACAAATTTGTTTCAAAAAACAACAAAGTTACTATGTATTGTCGAAGGCTTTCACGGCCGGAGTTCAATGGCTGTTGTGGGTCTTCAGGGCTCAGAGATTTCGCTTCTGTCTGTGCTCCTGCCCTCTGAAGATGCCAGCCACAGATGCTGGCGAAACGTTAGGAACCACAACTTCCAGAACACGGCCACACAGCCCTGAAGACCCACAACGGCCAACGAAGTTACTCCTTCCTTCCTTCCTTCCTTCCTTCCCCCTTTAAAAAAAAAAAGGTATTTCAAGGAATTTAGCTCCTAAATCCCTGCACCTATTTCTTTAAAATTGGCAGGCCTTGACCCCCAATAATTGTGTAATGTTCGGGCAAATTTCAGCATTCTGTGGGGAAACAGTTACAGCTGTTTGCATTTTGCCCATGTTAGTCGAGGGCCCTGATGAACGGGCAGGTTCTGACGTAGTTCCAGCAGAAGGATGTTCTTTCCAGAGACTCCAAATCAGCCCCCTCTCTACTCAAAGGAGGGGCAGTGGGAGGGGGGAGGGAACCGGCCCTCCCTCCCTCCCTCGCCTTTGATGCGACAGGCACGAGAATCCGAAGGGAGCTTCATGTTTCCCCCTGACCTGCAGGAGAGAAAAACGTTTTGATGAGGGGGAGCGGGGAGGTGCTTGTGTTTCTACACACATGTCCTGTGTCCACCCGCCCACCACCTATCCTCGCACACGGCCCTCTGAAGCAGGGACGCAACTGGGGGGGGGGGCAAACGGGGCGTGTGCCCCGGGCGCTGGGGTGTGTGCCAAAATGACGTCCGGGGGCGCCAAAATGACAAAATAACCCATGGGGGGGGGGCGCAATCCATGTTTGCCCCGGGTGACACAGAGCCCAGTTCCATCGCTGCTCTGAAGTGGGGAGACTGGCCATCTCCCAGCTATCCCGATGCCAGGATCATTGGTGCCAGAAGCACGCCTTGCTCTTGCTGCATCAGATTCCTTCCGTTTCTTCTCCTTTGATCTTTGTTGTCAGCCCCGCCCCGCCCCCTCCCCACTTCATCCTGTCTTCCCAGGGGCTGAGTCCTAGGGGTCTGCTTCTGCCCGAAAGTCCACTTCACCTTCGTGGTCTTTCTGGGTCACCCCGGCCTTCTTTTTCTTTGCTTTCCACTGCAGTTTCTCAACAAGTTGTATATGCTCCATCGTAATTTCCGGATCCTCCAAAAATAGGCCTCTCAGATAGTATAAAGAAGCCACCTGCATTTTTCCATGATGTGTCCTTATTTAAAATGGACCAGCAGCCAAGCACACCTCCACGCCACAGATGCTTACCACTTACAAGCGACCGTGAGTTGTCTGCACATGTTAAGGTTTGTACCTAAGAAGATAATGCACATGCTGGTCCGGAGAGTGGCATTCCAGCTCTAGAGGGCACCGAACTCCGTGCTGCACTAAATAAATTTTAAATCAGCTTAATGGACTTTATTATCCTGACAGGCCTGTGAGCGAGCAAGTGAAGTGGCCTGTGGATTCCAGTGAGACAGAAGCCATGTTGCTCAGAGCAAGAAGGGAACATTAATCACTACAGCAAATGCTAACCATTAGTTTAGGCTATGCTAACCATTAAGTTATTGTACAAGTCTTGGCTCTCGTTTTACTTTCTCGGTCTCACTGAGAACCAAAAGAACGGGGGGGGAGGGGGCTCCAGCCGAACTTGTGGGTTGTAAAAGCATCTTAATTACACAGCCAAAAATCCCAGTGAAGGAGCATTTGAAGGGAGTTGCAGGAAGCCGTACCCTGCGTCAAGCGCGCCTAATGGAATGAAAATGATCGTTAAACTCAGATGGGTCAAAATTTGAAAATAAGGCTGGAAGAGGATATCGTAAAACTAGAGAAAATTTAACTCCACTGTTTCACGTTTCAGCCGACTTCTTTAATTGCGGATAATTCTGAGCAATTACTTCCTCTTTACAACATTTTAATAAGACGGCCTGTCTTCGTGCCTCGCGGGGGAGCCGAGCCGAGCCGAGTCGCCACGGGCAAGGATCAGGGAGAAAAGCCGCTTAGCAAACCACAAATTTCAGAGCCCTCGCCACATCTGCATTTTATCAGTCTTTTCCGGATAGTATTACACCAAACAATTGTCTGCAGATCGGTAGACAGCTGAGACTTTAAAGTGCTGAATTACTGAGAAAACGCTAGAGATAAAAAAGAGCACATGTATCCGATCAGGGTAATGAAAGCCGCCAGCGCCGCCGCCCCCCCCCCCCCCGTGCCCTGCCGAGGAACGGAAGGCTCTCGTTTAACTCTTGAGGGGGAAGCCGGGGAGGGTCCCCCAGGCCGGCCCCAGTCGCCGAGCCCCGAGACTGCCAGGTGCCCCCCAGGAGGACCACGGAGCCTCCGGATGAAACGGGCCGGGCCGCGTGCCTGACCGCGTCAGGGCCAACGTTTCCCGCGGCGATTCCCACGACAGGGCAAGAGGCCGGCAAGAAAAGACGGAGCCCAGAGAAACTCCCCGTATCTTAAATAACCGAGTAGCCCAACCGCACTCCTTCAAGCTGACTTCATGTAAGCCAGTCCCAGCAATGGGACAAGGATAAAACGGCGCTCGGAATCGCCTTTCGTCGGTGCTTCCTTTACAGCAGAGCTTTCCAAACTGTGTGTCGGGACACGTTAGTGTGTCGGCTGCAGTGTCTGGGTGTGTCGTGGCTGCTGCTGCCTCCGAGCCCTGCCAGGATTCCGCACAGGTCCTAGTGCCTGCCTTGTGCCTTGCTGCCTCCAAACCTGCTGTGATTCTGCGCAGGTCCTAGTGCCTGCCTTGTGCCTTGCTGCCTCCAAACCTGCTGTGATTCCAGGCAGGTCCTAGTGCCTGCCTTGTGCCTGGCTGCCTCCAAACCTGCTGTGATTCCACGCAGGTCCTAGTGCCTGCCTTGTGCCTGGCTGCCTCCAAACCTGCTGTGATTCCATGCAGGTCCTAGTGCCTGCCTTGTGCCTGGCTGCCTCCAAACCTGCCAGGATTCCACGCAGGTCCTAGTGCCTGCCTTGTGCCTGGCTGCCTCCAAACCTGCCAGGATTCCGCGCAGGTCCTAGCGCCTGCCTTGTGCCCTGCTGTAAGAGTGTGTCGCGAAATGATGCATGTCTAAAAAGTGTGTCACCAACAGGAAAAGTTTGGAAAGCTCTGCTTTACAGGTTGAGATTTCGCCTGGAAATATCTTAGACAAGCGCTCGGGAACAGGCACGGCGAACCCACTGCACACATAGGGTAGAGGCAAAGCTGAAATCACATCCAACACCAACTGTTAGGGCGCAACTAAATGTTTCCTACGACCCTCTTGGGTCCTCTGCTTTTTAAAGGAACAAGTTCTACTTGTAAATACACATTTTGGAAAATTGGTGTTATTAGCATTTATGTTACATTTTTAGGTGAATGTATGGGGCTCTTCAAATGTCTGGGTTGATCCCTCTGATAAGATACTCTAACAGGGAGGAAGTGGGCATACAGCGATCATCTGAAGGCTTTGGCTGTGTAGACCGAAGAGTTGCATAAAACTCATATAAATTTTCATCATCATCATCTGAAGAACTTCTTAGATGAAGAAATGTGTTTAGGAGGGATGTGGGTTGTGTTTTGTTAACTTGAACCCAATAACTTCAGGTCTATCCTGGAGCTCCACAAGATGAAGGGACACACTCTGGACTGGGAGGATCATGAACTTGTGGTCCCTACTCCTTTTAGTATTTGCTGGTCCAAGACAGCGAAGCTGGATCACCGGTTCTGTAGGAGGGGGGGTCTAAAACGGCAAGGGGTGGCCGCCACCGTGCTTCTTTTTATGGGCCTTGCACACGTGATGCATGGAAACAGCAGTGAGGCTTTCGTCACATGGTTCCGGCCACCATCTTGACTTTTTGCACCCCCCCCCATGGATTCCCCCCCCCCGGGTTGGGGTGAGAGGGAGCAAAATGGTGTTCTAGGACTGAGCCGTTAGGATTTCTCCTATCACACCGCTTTGGGGAAGAGCCACCTCCCCAAAAACGTCATTTAATTCTCTCCGCAACCTATTTTAAAAAATCAAAAGCTGCTTGACACTGGCTCTTAAATGTCACAGCCATCACCCATCAAAGTATAAGCGAAATTATCAAGATCAGATCTGGATTGCAAATCACGCCATGTAGCCGCAAAGGTAGAGATGACCCAACTCTTAGCCCTGGCTGGGGAATTCTGGGAGTTGAAGTCCACACATCTTAAAGTTGCCAAGTTTGAAAAACACTGATTTAAAGGAACCCAACTCCACCCCCGTGCTTTCTCTGAAATGGGAAAGGGTTCCTCTCCGCAAAACGCCTGCTGTTGCCTGCAGAGGTCATTCTCTTCCATTAACAGATACAAAAGTTTGTGCAGGGGGGCTGTGGGTTCCCCATGCCAGCCGGTGGGAAGGAGCAAACCAAATCTTGGTTGACAAATCTTGCTTCTAAGGCGGGACAGACTGGGTCCTACTAGGATTGAGCTGAACCGGGCTGTTTTCCAGGCGCAGAACATCCGGGCCCTGAAAAACATCCTGTGGCTGGGACAGACCTCTAGTAGTTCTAGGGCTCTCTGAAACCTGTGGCTTAATTGTAAGCGAGTTTACAACAGGGCCCTCCAGAGCACCCTGAGCTTGCATCCGAGGAGACCTGCGGAGAGTTAAGGGGCACTTTCAGCACTTAAGATCAGAGAACCGTTTTTTCACCAGCCAAGGTGATTCGATTTTCTGCACAGAGCATTTTATTAAAGAGAAATATATAGAGCCCCTAAAGATTCTTCAATTAGGATAGCCTTTTGCTTGCTCTGCTAATTTCAAGCTGTTAAATAATATCAGTTGTACAGTGTGTATCATTGATAAAACTGGTAAACACAGAAGGATATTTTGTCATGGAAAAAGAATATTTAGGTACAAATTTAATAACAATGATTTTTTTATTTCATATTGCTTTAATATAGAGAAAAAAAGGGGAAAGAATAAAGGGAACAAAAATAACAATAAATGCAAAGAAAACAAACACAGCACTTGAGGAAATACATACAAAAACTTATTTTTTAAACATAGCGTTAATCCTTGGCCACACAGAATAATATTGGTCAGTTTTTTCATTATGTCAATACAAAGCAGTGAGGAAACACACATACTGTAATCAATCCAAAATGGTCAATCTGGGATTGCACTGTCTTCCTACAGTAAAATAATAATCTTTACTGTTACACTGCATGCTCAATAAGTCTGCATTTCTTCAAAACTTCACTGATAATTTGGGACTATGATTTAAGTGTTCATCTACATTCTAACAATCATATTGCTCTTCCCAAAACCATATTAACAAATTTATTAATATCGAACCAAGCAATAGTGGGGCAAGCTCTCCACCATTTTGCACTTCCAGTAGGATGAAATTGAAACAAACCCCTTTTAAACATTTGCTGAGATGCCCAATATCTATATCTATCTATATTGTTGCTGTTGAATTAATCTCATCTTTAAAAAGCACACTCAATTTCTTCTAAGACCTTTGATGGTTGATTTATTAATATGGAGCATTTCAATCATTTCAAATAACTGTATCCCCTTTAACAATACTCTTTAGTTATCTGTAAAAGAAAATTGTGAATTTAGAATTGTCCAATTCTGTTTTCATTCCTGATAGTACTTCAGGCGTTTCAGGTGCTGCTAATGCATTTCAATCAAAATGTAAAACCAAATGGTCTTTAACTGAATATACAATTTTAGACAATTCCAATCTCTCTTGTATTTATACACTTGAATAGCAATATGTTTACGAACTTGAACAGTAATAAGTTCTAATGGGCTCTTATACCTCTATTAGCTATGAATAGACTATTCTCTATTCTATCTATAGGCATACCTCTTTTAGCTCATAAATAGCAAAAAAACAATTCCAAAAGAAAACAAAACAAAATAAGAAAACAACATTTAGCAGAAATGTTCAACCTACGATTATCCCAAAGTGTAAGTATGCTAATAAGGGTCAAAATTATGCTTCACCCCAACAATGAACAGTGATCCATGCGTCTGCCATGATACCAAAGGAGCCACAGAGTCAGTCTCCACTTGGGCCCCATGATAAAGTTGAAAGACAAGAAAATTAAAACATTCATGAACACAATAAATGTTTAATTTTGCTGAAGAAAATCTTGAGGTCTTCCTTCCATAACAATTCTCTTAATAACTTAAAAATCTGCCAAAAATACCTTGCAAATATTAACTAGGAATACTTCTGTGTACATATATTAATGTTGAGTAACTGTTCCTTTTTACAACATTCATCTTTCCTCATAAACTCAGAATTTCATTTGATGGCCTGATAAGGCAAGCCAATATTTCCAGTGTCAAATAAGAGGAGATAAAGGACATCCTTGTTGAGTTCCATGAGACATAGTAATCGATAAGGCAATAATTCCATTTACAATAAACCTGCCTGCAGTATAAAGGGAACCACATTTTAATCCAATCAAGAAAAAAGAACAAAGTCACTACTTGGCTAAATTTACTCCACAGTACCATATCAAATGCCATATGCCAGCAAATTTGGAAAACACAAGAATGGCCATCAGATTGGAAAAAATCAACTTATATCCCCATACCAAAAAAGGGAAGCACTAAAGAATGTTCAAACTATCGAACAGTGGCACTTATTTCACATGCCAGTAAGGTAATGCTCAAGATCTTGCAAGGTAGACTCCAGCAATTCATGGAGCGAGAATTGCCAGATGTACAAGCTGGGTTTAGAAAAGGCAGAGGAACTAGAGACCAAATTGCCAATATCCGCTGGATAATGGAGAAAGCCAGGGAATTTCAGAAAAACATCTATTTCTGTTTTATTGACTATTCTAAAGCCTTTGACTGTGTGGATCATAACAAATTGTGGCAAGTTCTTGGTGGTATGGGGATACCAAGTCATCTTGTCTGCCTCCTGAGGAATCTGTATAACGACCAAGTAGCAACGGTAAGAACAGAGCACGGAACAACGGACTGGTTTAAGATTGGGAAAGGAGTACGGCAGGGTTGTATACTCTCACCCTACCTATTCAACCTGTACGCAGAACACATCATGCGACATGCTGGGCTTGAGGAATCCAAGGCTGGAGTTAAAATCGCTGGAAGAAACATTAACAATCTCAGATATGCAGATGATACCACTTTGATGGCTGAAAGCGAGGAGGAGTTGAGGAGCCTTATGACGAAGGTGAAAGAAGAAAGTGCAAAAGCTGGGCTGCAGTTAAACCTCAAAAAAACCAAGATTATGGCAACGAGCTTGATTGATGACTGGCAAATAGAGGGAGAAAAAGTGGAGGCAGTGACAGACTTTGTATTTCTAGGCGCAAAGATTACTGCAGACGCTGACTGCAGCCAGGAAATCAGAAGACGTCTACTTCTTGGGAGGAGAGCAATGGCAAATCTTGATAAAATAGTTAAGAGCAGAGACATCACACTGACAACAAAGGTCCGCATAGTTAAAGCAATGGTATTCCCTGTAGTAACCTATGGCTGCGAGAGCTGGACCATAAGGAAGGCTGAGCAAAGGAAGATAGATGCTTTTGAACTGTGGTGTTGGAGGAAAATTCTGAGAGTGCCTTGGACTGCAAGAAGATCAAACCAGTCCATACTCCAGGAAATCAAGCCAGACTGCTCACTTGAGGGAATGATATTAAAGGCAAAACTGAAGTACTTTGGCCACATAATGAGAAGACAGGATACCCTGGAGAAGAAGCTGATGCTAGGGAAAGTGGAAGGCAAAAGGAAGAGGGGCCGACCAAGGGCAAGATGGATGGATGGTATTCTGGAGGTGACGGACTCAACCATTGGGGAGCTGGGGATGGTGACGGCCGACAGAAAGCTCTGGCGTGGACTGGTCCATGGAGTCACGAAGAGTCGGAAACGACTGAACGAATAAACAACAACAACAACCATATCAAAGGCCTTTTCTGCATGCGATGAAAACACCACTGTGAATTTGAGTTAGTCTGAATGTATATCTAAAATACTGATTTATAGTCTAATATTGTCTAAGGCTTGACACTGTTTTATAAAACCAGGCTGCACAGGATGAACAATGAAAAGTAATGCTGTCTATAATCTAGATGCCAGGTTTGCTGTCTAATTCTTTGCATCAAAGAAATTAAGTAGTAAGCTGCACATTCTGCATTGTCTTTAACAGGAAAAAAATATGCAAAGGAAAAAGTTATACAAAACACCTATGAAAAACATCTGGATGATTTTTGGTACAGCCATAATAATTAATAAATAACATTATTAGAACATTCAGTAACCAATATTTCCTGCTGTACTACAAACTCTGAAGATCTTTTTCATGTGGGAAAATATGAGATTCTTTTTTATAATTTCAACATTTAAATTCCCTATATTATTAAGTATTTTCTTATAATGACATTTAAGGCCTATTACATTCCATGAGACAATTAAAGACATAAAACCGTCCATAAATAGAAAATATTTTTATAAATATTGAAAAAAATCTAGAAAAAATGTAATAAGAATATTCATTTATTTAGCCGAGCTTCTCAGTTTTAAAAAACATAAAATCTTAAAAATTGAAGAAATGGGGGGGGGGGGGAGAGAAAAATTACCTTGAAAAGAAATTAGAGATGAAAAAGGATTCTAAAAAAGAAAAAAAAAACAGTCACTCTAGAATTTCTGGTTGAAATGTACTGAAGATACAAATCAGTTACCCTGCACAGGCCAAGATCAAAGAAGAAACACAAAAAGAGCATTTTTAAAGGATTGCTGCTGTTTTACTACAGAGGATCTCACAGCAACTAACTTGCCTGCTACTTCTGGACCAAAAATGAATACATGCCAGAATTCAAAGATAAACCAAAAAATCACTGGGAAAAATAAGTTTATCTCTCCTTGTCAGCTGAGCTTTGTTGAATTATTTCTGCTTCTGAATCACTTCCACAGGCAGAAAGAATGGAAATTCATTCTTCTTTGCATTCCATTTCAAAGTTCTTGCTTGCCAAGATAAACGCAAAATAAGATCTTGCATTGCAGATCTCAAACCTCTGACAACAGGACAGGGTGGCTATAAGGGCAGCCAAGAATGTCAGGATGACAGTTGCGGCCACCATCATGACTTTTTTGCCCCTTCCCCATGGACATCCCTGCTGCAGGAGAGGTCTTTGTGCTGAATTTTTAAAAAAATCTGTAGATCAGCAGCTTCAATTCCAAAGTTGTGTTTAAGCTTCTTTGTTGTTTATTCGTTCAGTCGCTTCCAACTCTTCGTGACTTCATGGACCAGCCCACGCCAGAGCTTCCTGTCGGCCGTCACCATCCTCAGCTCCAGTGGCAGTGCAGCTCGCATAACAATGGTGTTACATGTGTCCGATAAGGGACTTCCAAGATAGTTCGTGCGGCCGCATTCTGGATCAGCTGAAGCTTCCGGATACTCTTCAAGGGTAGCCCCATGTAGAGCACATTACAGTAGTCTATATGTGACTGCAGCCATGAAATTAAAAGACGCTTGCTCCTTGGGAGGAAAGCTATGGCAAACCTAGACAGCATATTAAAAAGCAGAGACATCACCTTGCCGACAAAGGTCCGTATAGTTAAAGCTATGGTTTTTCCAGTAGTAATGTATGGCTGTGAGAGTTGGACCATAAGGAAGGCTGAGCGCCGAAGAATTGATGCTTTCGAACTGTGGTGCTGGAGAAGACTCTTGAGAGTCCCTTGGACTGCAAGGAGGTCAAACCAGTCAATCCTAAAGGAAATCAACCCTGACTGCTCATTGGAAGGACAGATGCTGAAGCTGAAGCTCAAATACTTTGGCCACCTAATGCGAAGAGAGGACTCCCTGGAAAAGACCCTGATGCTGGGAAAGACTGAAGGCAAAAGGAGAAGGGGACGGCAGAGGATGAGATGGTTAGATAGCATCACCGATGTAATGAACATGAATTTGAGGAAACTCCGAGAGACAGCGGAGGACAGGAAGGCCTGGCGTGCTATGGTCCATGAGGTCACGAAGAGTCGGACACGACTAAACGACTGAACAACAACAACAAAAATATGTGAGATAACCAGGGCATGATATACTTTTCTGTTGTCTCATGGATGGATTGAGACTGCTGTAACTCAGCCCCAGGGAAGAGTCCAGATATCTTGCGCCCAGTTTTCAAATTATCCCCTAAAGCAAGATGTTGTGGGCTCCTAATCAAACAACAGAGTGGCCTAAATCTTACTTGAGAGAAAAAGCTGGTGCTGTAGGCATATGGTCAGCATTTCACATGATACAACCCCCTAAACCTGGGAAAGAAAAAAATTATAATAAAATAAAATAAATCTTTAAAAGAATTTTAAAATATTCCTGGCTCAGAACTACATTCTAACAGCAATTCTAAGTGCCTGGAATTAGAACCAAAAAATATTTAAGGAACCGAGATGTGTCTATTTTGCTCTTCCCATCCCATAATTTCCCTCTCTGCATCACTTTTGCAAGCTATAATTTAATGGCAGGGCCTGTGTTACCATTTACCTTTTACAACTGTGCATAAAAATGTTTAGCTGTTCTTACTGATGGAAAGAGAGAGGGAATCTCTTTGCCTGAAGTTCTGAAGTCAGATTGGCGGCCACGTCAGTTAGGAAGTGGCTGAGCTGAAGAGCGGACTCGGCTGTTTCTCCTTCTGCTCCTGCAGCTTCGCTCTGTCCATCTGTTGTTTGCTGGGAAAGCAAGGTTGAAAAACAAGGCGGGGCTGAAGGATTGTTTAGGTATATGATGTTTGCCTCGTGATGGATGATGAATGAACAAAAGGGGCCTATTAGTCCCATTTTTCTATTTGTCCCGAAATGAATGCACAGCCCCCGGGACCTCTTCCATTAACACTTATCTCTCTGCGCTAGTGAACAGTAGTCAGAGCAAGGCAATGATTTACTCAGATTTGCTGAACTACCGCCTTACCTGCTTTTGCACTTGGTTATTTCAGCAAATTAACTAGCAAATTGTTTTTTCTCCCAGTACAATTAATTATGCTGATAATTGAATCCACATTCTGAAACTGGCAGTTGGCTTTCAACAACTCCTTATAGAGTTTCTGCATTTAACCACAAAGCAAATAAAGCAAGAAATAAATAATCCATCTCATACTGAAAAAATATTTTGTGTATAAACCTTTACATATACTTTAAATAAATTTAGCTCCATAGATTACAGTTTGATTATAACGGTTATCTCCCCTTTTCAAGGTGGCACTAATAGTGGATGTAGATGTCTGGCAGAGAAAAGGCTGTTTAAAAGCCACAAGGCTTTCCCCCTCCCCAAGGATCCTCTGTCCCTCGAACGCCCCCCCCCATGCCTTTCCCAAGGCTGGGCTCAAACACGCAGGCACGTGTGGCATCAGATGGGGAAAGGCTGACTGTGGATGCTAGAAAGAGACTGGCCGACCTCAACATGGCTAGATTTGGATTTAGCCGGATCTTCCTGGTGTATTTTATCAGTCTCTGCAAGGCAGGAGACCAATTAGGGCCGTCTCCTTTGAAGCATGATGAAGCCCTACACTACAGCTTCTCAGTGGCTAGAATAAAGAGGAGGTGGTCAACATGACAGATCTTAGCCCCCTCCTTTCCTGAGTTCCTCTGAAGCTGCCGGAGGAAAACTGGTCCAGCAGGATCCGGGCACATTGGAGAGCCTAGGACTCCAAGGCAGTAACTGTGATGTGGCAAACTGCACCTCTGTCACCAAGATAGCTGTGCAAAACAACATCCCGCAGCAATTCTTAGCGGTCCAGCCCATTTGGTTTCTCGAGGTAGCATTTCAGGCCACTGGCAGCACGGTGTGATTTAATTGCCGGGGATTCCAGAGGCGATGCAGAAAAACAGACAGGGATTAGCCTAAGACCCAAGAGGGTTTACACAATTGGAGACATTATAATCTAGGAGGTCTCATCACTCTGAAAGCCCTACCACCACCTCCTGGGCTCCTTCCACCTACTGTATTTCTAGAAGGGGTGGCTGGGCGGGTCGAGTGGGACCGATCCTCCTCGAGGAAGGCAGAGGCGGCAGCTGCCTTGGAAGAGACCATTGTAAGGCCACTTCTGGAGAGTATCTGGCGATTTTTGGTTGCTACAAATCTCTTTTGAAACATGGAGGTATGAATCCTAGGATCATAAAGTTGGAAGTAATCAAGTCAACTCCCTGTTCCATGCAGGATATGCTACAATATTTCATCTCAATTTCACGAGGCAACCGATTCCCCTCGTTGACAGTTCTTACTGTAAGGCAATTCCTTTTAATACAAAAGGTAGATTTCCTTCCGGATACAGCAGTCTCAGTCCACTGGTTCTGGTCCTGCCTTTGGGGTGACATGGAACAAGTCTACTCGCCCTTCTATAAGACAATCCTTTGGAGACCTGAAGATGGCTGTCATTTCTTGGTCTTCCCTTCTGCAGGTTAACATATCCAGTTCCTTGAACTGTTCCTCACCATTTTGGTATCGAGAAGATAATTGGCTTATTGTACTTAGTACATAACTTTAGCATAGAAATTGCTTATTCCAGACATCCTCCCAAAGAACATTTATTCATCTATTTATCCAACTTATATGGCTGCCCATCTCTCCAAGAAACTCTCGGTGGTGAACAAAATAAAAGCAAAGACCAAAACCACAAAACTGCTAATCATGGACACCCATGCTAGAACCTCCATGCTAGCATCTGGACCCCAACATCTGGGGGAGATCGGTCTCTTCAAATGAAAGGTCCCACTGCATTCAAGCACCTGCCCCCATCCCAGGTCATCGTTCTACTCAAGGTTGCGAGTCGCTTCTGCTGTCCTCAGCGGCAGGGAACCCACAACGCCCGGCAGTGTCCGAGAAGTGACAGGTCCACAACGAACCCGAGTGGCCTCAGACAGACGCAGTGCTTTGCAGAACTGCTTGCTCCTTTTCATACTGATTCGGAGGCCCACAATTTGACCTGGGGCCAGAATTCAAGTCGCCGTGACATCGTTTCCTCCTTGATACAGGGTGAAATGTTTAGGGATCTTAGCACTCGAATAGAATAGTGAATGTGTCAGAGAAATGGATGCAGGAAAGTTTTTCTTCTTTTGTTTTAAAAGCTGTTTATTTCTTGGCAGAATTGGATTAAATGACAGGGAAAAAATTAGCTTTCTGGGGTTCAGATCTGCCAAGTTTCCGATCCAGGAGTTTCTGGAGGATTGTGCAAGAGCAACAAACACCTGGCCGGTTTTGGTTATCGGAGAGAGGAGGGTTGGGGCCGGCCTTTCTGGTGAGAAATCAACAATGGTTCAGGACTGCTCAAATAGCCCCTATTTAAAGGAAAGTTATAAATGCGGGGGGGGGGGGGATTCCTTTTGCCCCTCTTGGTATTCTGGCAAGTGATTGTATAATGGCGCATCTCAGAGGCAAGAAATCTTCAAAATCTCAGAATAGACAAATGGACTAAACAGTTAGGCATGAAATGCAACTTAAATTGTTTTTTCAATTTTCTGCTCAATTTACAGCAGACTTAAGAGAGCGCAGCAGGGGTGGGGGGCGGGGGGGGGTGATCTGTGTCAAGCCAACAGAGGCAGAAGGACAAAAGTATCCAACATTTTCAAAGTGCAGATTCCTCTAGATTCCATCAAACCTCTTTTGGTTTGTCTAGTCTGTCTTCTAAACAATAAGCTAGCAAACCTTCTGAAATTTAGAACGTTCCTTTAACACTAAAACCCTAATAAAATTATTCATTGTGAATAAAGGCTAGAAAGCTAGTTTCAGAATTAGTCTGCCCTGAAAATCTCCTGAATCTGATTTGGTTCAGAAGTCGGACACATCCCTTCCAGGTGGGGATGCGGGGGGGGGGGGGGTGTGCTCATCATTCCTCCCTTCCTGCAAATCTGAAGGGGGCAACCCCTTTTCCAGATGGGGCTCCAGGCAGGGCTTTGCGGTACCTGTGATTGGCAGGACATGTGGGCGACTCCCCTGGGGGCCTCACGAATCAGCCTCCCGGGGTGGGGGCTGCCCACTAGGACTCCACCCACAGTCAGCCAAGGGGTTTCCCGGGGCAGAGCGTAAGAGCCAGGCCAGAAATAGCCCCGGGCCAGTTCCAGAGCGCCCCTTCTTTCTTCTGCCTGTCCTTTAAGCAAGGAAGCCACCAGGTTCCAGGTCGGGGATCAAGGGCAGGTTGGGGGGGGGGGTCTGGAACCAAAGGACGGAGGTCAAGGGGAGGTCGGGTTCGCGGAGCCTGGAGGTCATGCAAGTCTAGCTTGCTCTCCAAACTTTCTTATGGACCTGGGCCTGCGATTCTTTTGCCCCTGGGCCGACCCTCTTGTTGCAGCCCCATTACAGCAACAGACCAGAGAGACCCACAGCGCCAGTCCCACCCACGGGTTTGCAGAGACAAAGGGCAGCTTTTCGAGAACCTTCAGCTTGAGGTTACAGAGAAAAGGCAGAGAAGGGGGAAAGAGGGACACCTTTTTTTAAAAGGGTCATAAAAGTCAAGATGGCGGCCACAAACAAAGGAGAAGGGCTTTCATTGCATGGTTGCAGCCACCAACTTGACTTGTATGACCCTCGCCGCAGTTGCTCCTGGCATTCATCGTCAATTATTTTTTAACAGCAGAACTCACAAAGGATTTTTTTCCCTAAACCCTGTACCCTAAATTTGCAAGGGGGAAATTGCAGGATGGTAGAAGAAATGGGAACGGCTTCTCCCTCCCTGCAAGGAGCGGGGGCGGCGGGGAAGCGCGAATCGGGCTCGCGTCCGCCGATCCTGCGATAAGCGGGCCCGGGAAAGACGCGCCCCCCCCCCCCCGCCGCCCATTTAATGCCAGCGTTATCTCACGTCTGCGAAAAGGGATATCCGAGTGACTCGAGAGCCAGCGAGCCATCGGGTGATTTATGGAAACCCTAATAATGGAGGGTTATCTTCTTTCACGAGGAGCCCGGAGTCCTTTAAAAAGGGCGGCAGGAGGGAGGATTGCCGGACGGGGGGAACAGCGCGCTCCGGGCGGGGATCGAGATTAGATAAAAGTCCCTCCCCGCTTGGAAGGGGCGCTCCCCTTCCCGTCCCCTCCGCCGCCGGGCGACCGGGAGCGCCTTCCCAGCCGGCTGGAGGGCGCAGGAAGCAGCGGGCGCCGCGGGCGGCGGGGGCGGCGCTTCAAAGGGGAGGGAGCAGCCCCCGGACCGGGCGGCGGCGGCGGCGGCGGCGAGCGAGCGAGCGAGCTTCCCCGCCCGCCAAAAGCGGGGTCGCGCCGCCGATGCCGCCCCCGGGGCAAAGGGCGCCGGGCCGGCGGGGCGCGCGGACGGACCGGGGCTGCCGGGCACTGCCGGGTTCCCAGGGCTTGGCGCGGCCCCGCGGGGCAGGGGAAAGGCAGCCACGACGAACTCCCGCAGGCGGGGTTAGGGTCGCCGGATCCCTCTGGGCGGCCGGCTGGGGATGCCCCTCGGGCCTCGCTCTCCACCGCTCGGCGCCCGCCCACCCTGCCTGGCCCGGCGCTCCCGGACCCTCCGGCGCCCCTCGCCGGCGCCCCCGGGCTCGGCGCCCCTCTCGGGCGGGGGGCGAGGCGCGGCTCCACCCAGAGCACGCCGGCCGCCTCTGCTTTCCCGGCTGCTCGGAGGCCTCCGCCCGAAGGGGCGTTTTCCTCGGGCGAGCGAGCCCCCCAGGTCTCCTGCCCACCCTTTCCGAAGAATCGAGACAAAATGCGAGGGGCCGGGGGGGGGGGGGGGGCTGGAGCTTTGCCCAGGCTTCTTCCGCCTCGGGCCAGTACAAAAGTGGCCCCCGTCCTCGGTTCACCGCAGATTCCCGCTTCACTCTCAGTGAATTAACGGCTAGCTAATCGCTTGATAACCTAGTCGATGGGCTAAAACATGGACGTTGCGGACATCCACGCCATGCGCTGGCCTCCTGGCGGGCTTGTAAGAGGGGTCCTGTAGCGGCCGCTTTGTTCTGCCAGTCCTGGGGAAAAGGTCCAGACTTTTTCTTCTTTTTATTGCTGAGCTTGGCTGGAGGTGTTACTGTGAAAAATCAGCCTATCTGGAGCGGGTTGGCCTTTTTAAGAAGAGTGATGGGCGCCTTAAGCCTCACAGCTCCGGGATGCGGGTGCCCTGCCAGCTGGGCCAGTTTAAGCCAGACTGGGGCTTGGAGCGAAAGAAGCTGAGTAAGGGAGTGTAAAGCAGATCAGGCAGGATGAGCATTAATTCGATTCATATTATTAGGCTAGATCAGTTCAGTAACTTAACTGCAAAATTTCAGCGCACTTCCTTAATGGTGATCATCACTCCCTTGCGGTAATTCCCAGGTTTAATACAAATTAAGTATGTGAGGAATACACCCCTATATACTAATACTTATATGCACACATAGTTAAAGTCACCCCTTATTGGAGGAGGAGGAGGAGATGATCTGGGAAATAACATACTTTCCAGGTCAGCCCTAAGATCTCACTGTCTCCCCTTCCACACAGCGTGACAGAGTGAGCCCCCGCACTAGCCCCAGCTCTTCCTACCCAGCCCACAGAGGGATGTCGGCAGAGAGGGAGAAAGCAAACTTTCCCCCTTGAGCTGCAAAGATCTTTTTTCTGCCGGTGAAATGCAAAGGGTTAGGGGAGCTCCAGTTTCAAGCTGTTCTCAAAAGCTTGATAGGATAAGACCCCCCCCTCCTGCTTTCTAAGGAAGGAGGCAGGAGCAGGCGGGGGGGGGCATGGGATGACCTCTGGGGTGGGCCCTCAAAGCCACAGATGACCCGCCTGTGATGTTGGTTATCTGTTACTCTGTTAAACATTCTACTGACTCTTTTTATATTGGTATTTTAAAATATACCAACCCAGCGTTACAAGCCCCCTTCTCGACTTCTTTGGAAAGGGGTGTCGGCAGTCATACAAAAGAGCTGTAGGAAATTCCCGGCTGCTGTGCCAGCTGCAGAGAAAGCCACTGGGTGAAACGGAGGCAGCCGTGCTCCGATCCCACGGCACCGGCGGCCAGATCCCCCGTGATGATGAAGAAGTGCCCTCTCATTGCGTCTCTGCAAACTTCCTCCGCATCTTTTCTTAGCACTTGGTGCTGTGTGTAAGAACGGCGATCCCCCGTAAACTGCATTTACCATCAGCGTGATTCTGTTCCACCCAGCTGGGCTGCAGTGAAGACAAAAATGTTCATCGAGTTACCACCAGCAAGTTCATTTTGTTTCCAGGACTCAAGTCTACGGTGGTTTTTAAACAGATCTTATTTTAAAGATCTGGGGAAAAAATCTCTTTTGATTTTCAACTGTCCTTAATACACAGATCTTTCATATGCTACTTTTCCAACACAGATGGCTGTTAACAGAAACTCCTCATAGAAACACTTTAAATGCACCTTTCCTGTTTCCACAGGGCAGATTATTCTAACATAAATGTCTGAGCATTTTTTTTAAATATAGCAACTCCCTCTGTGTGCAGCTTTAACAAGTCTACATTCTTTTTCAGTTTCTGAGTAGGGAAAGAGAGATGTTGGCCAGCTGCTGAATGATACCCTGCAAGATGCAGTGCAGTCTTTCCTGAAGAAGTTACCAGATCTGTTCTCACTGCAATCCACGAGAGGCTGAAATCCATGAGACTCATCTTCTATAGCCATACAAGTAACAACAATGGTTAGAATAGATGCTTGATAGTCACTCACAATAAATGTACCTGTATGAAGGGTTCCACACAGTGGAATTACACCTGGAAGCTTGCACCTGAAATGATTCTGGGAAAAGAAATGTTAGTCATTATGTTAGTCAACATCTCTTCTGAGGGCAGACTATCTTGGGCCAGTTGCTTGCTTCTTGCATCAAATTCTCTTTTATCTTTGTTTCCATCATCATCAACATTTCCTCTGCATTTTAAGTTCTCATGACAAGAGGTAAAGTGATAACATCTTGTCAATTGCCAATCCTCGGAAATATGGATCTCTTAAGAGAGATATCCATCCATCCATCCATCCATCCATCCATCCATCCATCCTATATCTGTCCTTCCTAGCAAAACTACTAGAGATCCCGTGTGTTACTGGCTGTGGAGACAGACTCAGAGAACTAGGCGGTGTTTCTTGGCTTTTCCTTTTTACAGTGGAGATGCTATAACCCATTTCATAGAATCCTAGACTGGAAGGGACCAATGGCTGTCCAGTGAGGGAGCCCCCATGACCTCAGGAGGGAGGGCTGTTCCATGGCTTCATAGCTCTCAGGAGATTCCTCCTTATTTCAAGTCTGGGTCTCCCTCTGTTAAGCTCCTACCTGCCGGTTCTGGCCTTACCTCCAGGTACTCTGGAGAATAAAATCACATTCTCTTCCCTGTAACATCCCTTCCTGTATTGGAAGGCTGCTATCCTGTATCACGGTTATTTATATCCTGCCTTCCAAATGAATTGGGAATATTAGCAATGCACAGACGCCAGCCACGTCTCATGCTTAGGAGCAGCAATAGGAAGAGACAGCTGGCATTTGAACCCTGGGAAGGCCATATGGTGAGCTTGAAGCCTGCAGGAGCCGGTTTTCTTCATCACTGAGAGCTTTATTTATTTATTTATTTATTTATTATTTCTAACTTATATCACCGCCCATCTCCCCCCACAAGGGGACTAGCTTTGCTAGTATCTGCAACGAAAGCACCGTATCTTGTCAGAGCTGTATGCTTCCACACACTAATTTTTGGGGCACTCTGAAATGCAGTGACACAACCTGGCACAATTTTGCCACGTGCGCTTGTTTTAAAAGAAAGCTAGCTGTGGAATGTCAAGTCCTGCTGAACCCACGTTTCCCCCCCTTGGCAGAGGCCAACACGCTGCCTGATCCAAGTGCTGAAGCAGAATCTCTGCTGTCCAGCCGCTGCCACTCCCCACACAGCCAGCGAGGTCTCCTCCGCTCCTCTGCTTGGTTGCTGTTTAATTACTTTAGACATAATTTACTGCTTACTTGGTAATGCAGCATTTCAGTTCCCGATAAAACCCATATCAAGTCTTAGCACTGGCCCAAAGCTGGAGAGTGCTGCGGGTAATCGCTTTTGTTATGGAGTGCCCTGTCATCTGCGGTGGGTGAAGGACAGCCAAGTCATCAAAGCTGCAGAGCCTTTGCTCCAGAAGATGCTTTGCCCGCCTGCCCTCCTACTCCTTAGTTTATGGGGTGGTGGTCCTTTAAAAATACAGTTAAATACTTGGAAGCAAATAGAATGAGTTGCATACCATTTGGTGTATAAATGCCTAGGACTATCACCTAATTACAAGTGTTTAGCTAACTAATCACCTCTCCTTAAATCAGCTAATCAACTAATTACAAACATACCCTTTTGAAATAAGGAACATTAAGCAGAGTGGAAAAAATGTGTAAGAAGCAGTAAACACAAACAAACAAAAAATGAAGACGAGAAAAGGAAAGGAAATCTACTTTAGATCAATACCATTCATTATACCTTTCCATATCTTTCAACGGAGTGATTTGCCAAATGTAAGTACGCTTAGATGTACAAGTACTTACATTTGGGCCAAATGTCAATATTCCGAAGAACATAAAAGACAATCAAGGCTGCAAACCGACTCATGGACTTTACCGTTACCAAACAGATTTTGGTTTCTCCACTTTAATTTCCCTATAATTACATGCACAGTCTCTGAACCCAGCACCCCCATTCCATTTTAGGCAAATTCCGTTTTGGTTGTATCCTTCTCCCTTGTTTCCCCTACCAGTTCTCCTTTCATCCATAGTGTACTATTCCTCATTGATTAAAATTCGTTCACTCTGATTCATCAGCAAGCACTTTGATGGATGGATATGCAATTTATTGTTTTGAGGCTTACTTTAAAACATTTTTCTGAGCAGAACTCCCTGGCATAGTAATACCAAATTCTGGAAGCCTTTCCCCCCCACCTCTTTTATTAAATATGTGTACTGCTTTGCATAAGAAGCCTACTAACTGCTTACGTGGTCCTTGTCCTTCCTAGATGATCATATTAAGCAGGATTAGACTGGCCCCGTGGTTAAGGGAGGTGATAAATGCTTCCTTGCCGGTGGAATGTGTTACCCCCTGCATAAAAGAGAGATAAGACTTTTCCTGAAGAGTTCCTGCCTTAAGGTAAAGGTAAAGGTTCCCCCCGCACATTTGTGCAGTCGTGTCCGACTCTAGGGGCCAGTGCTCATCTCCGTTTGTTAGCCGAAGAGCCAGCGCTGTCCAAAGACGCTTCCATGGTCATGTGGCCAGCATGATGCACGCGGAACGCTGCTACCTACCCACCGAAGTGGTACCTATTCATCTACTTGCATTTGCATGCTTTCGAATTGCTTGGTTGGTAAGAGCTGGGACGAGTGCGGGAGCTCACTCCGTCACGCAGGGCTAGGGATTCGAACCTCCGAACTTGCGATCTTCTATCGACAAGCCTGGCGTCTTACCCGCTGAGCCACCACGCCCCTTCCTGCCTTACTTGTGAATTAAGTATAATTATAGCCCAAACATTCACTTTCTGGCTAAGACGATGGGAAGACAGTGATGTCACAAGACTTAACACCTTCAGAGAATGGTAATTACACAGAACCACTTCAGTCAGGCTTTTTACTAGGATATGGCACTGAAATAATGTATGTTAAGATTCCCCGCATTTGCTAGCAATTAAAACACTTTCTTTTTTCCATTCTACAATTTAAAAAGAGGCAGAGCAGAAGTTGTTGAAATAGCTCCCAAAATTGTTGCCCCATTTATGATTGTGGGGTAAGAAGTCCCTTTTCCTTGTGATAAAAGCTAAGGTTTGATAAATTAACCCCATTGTGTTGATCCAAAGGAACGATAGACCAAAGATGACCCATTTCATTTCTTCTTGTTGTGCGAGTGGAAAAGAATCCAAACTTATCCAGCTCTCTTACTTTCAAATGAAATAACACAGCAGAATTAAGTGGACCTTCACAAGAAAACAAAAGCTTGCTATTGCCACACAAAAATACGGTTCCATCCCCGAGGAGGCAACGCGAATCTCCACTTGTCTTCCAAGCAGCTCAGACGTCCACATCACTGGCCAGGCTTCGGAATGGAGCAAACGGCCACTGGACTGAGCATTCGAAAAGAGTTTTAACCGGGTAGTGTGCCAGCCAAGCCAGAACTGGCAAGATGCTGTATGTTACTGTAGACAGGTAAGTACCCCTGCCAGCTGGCTTTTAGCTGCGGAAAAATCCCGGGCTCTTGCTTTGAAGTGGTAAAAGAGTCTGCAAGAAGTCTGGCAAGGAAGTAAAGGTCAGCATTTAGCACCAAGTACGGCTGCATAGAAAGAAACAACAAGCATGAAAACAGAGTTTACAGTGACTGAAAAGGTAAAATAATCGGTGCTCTACAGTAGATAATCTCCTTTTTAACTACGGGAGAGAAAGAACCAGGGATTTCTTACAGCCGGGAGTCAAGAAGTCAAAGGATCTTTATAACAAAAAGTCTTTTTTGCTACCCCCTGAAAGCTAAACTCTCTGATCTACGCTGGCATCTCCACCTTAATGCATAACTCAGGACCCTTTACAATCCAGCGCTTTGCTTCCAGGGCCCTCCACTATTCAAAATAAAAAGAGATAAAGAGCTCGTTTGCCTTCCAGTTCAGCCGGGTCCTATTCAGACATGAGAAAGTTGTTACAAAGCTGTAGGCCAGACACACACACAAAAACTAAACTAAATCTGAGGCTGTCTCTTATTGTTTTACTGGAGGGTGAAACAGTAAAGTGTGACAGGTTTGATTTTTGTTAGGTTTGTTGCTACAGTTTTCCTCAATCCAATTACAGTCCAATTCACTCTGATTAACTTTCCATTGGGCGAAATGGGTCTTGGGGGCTGGGCTGTGCAAGCCAGCCAGCCTTTGAGGAGGCCCAGCCGGGCATCTGAAGCGGCTGGCTCAGGCCCGCTATAACCCACTCCCCACCCAGGCAGATGGTAGGCATCTTCAGTCCACGTCCACCAGCAGGGAGCCAGCCCCCACCCCTCCTACTCTGCTGCAGGTAGGAGAGAACGTGGTCCCTTTGAATCTTGAGGTAGGACCAGAGGACCAGAAGGAGGGAGAAGAAGCTGGGGTCAGGAGAGGAAGATGAAGAAGCTAACATAGTTCTCCCGAGCCCTTGAATAAAGGTTGGCATAAACGAGAAGCCAGAAAACTCCAGGGAAGCAAGCAGAAGACTTTTCTTTAGGAATCCATTTGTCACCAAGGGTTAGATAAACAAGTTTAGCCCCAAAACCATGTTAAAATTTTGATCTTTATTTGTTTGTGTGGCGCTAGTTAAGTCTTGAACTTGGAGGGGCGTGGTGGCTCAGCGGGTAAGACGCCAGGCTTGTCGATCGGAAGATCGCAAGTTCGGAGGTTCGAATCCCTAGCCCGCGTGACAGAGTGAGCTCCGACACTCGCCCCAGATCTTGCCAACCTAGCAATTCGAAAGCATGCAAATGCAAGTAGATGAATAGGTACCACTTCGGTGGGAAGGTAACAGCGTTCCGCGCGCGTCATGCCGGCCACATGACCGTGGAAGTGTCTTCGGACAACGCTGGCTCTTCGGCTAACAAACAGAGATGAGCACCGGCCCCTAGAGTCGGACACGACTGCACAAATGTGCGGGGGGAACCTTTTCCTTTTTAGTTAAGTCTTATCGTCTCTTGTGCTTATTTTCTCTATGAAAGTAGGAATTCTGTGTTTGGCCTTGTCATTCTTACCTCAGGTTGTGTCCGAGAAGATCTATATTTCTCTTATATTGACATCTTGTGAGCTGAAATATAATCCAGAAGCAACCTCTCTGCTGAACTCACTGTTTGTAGCAGACCAGCACTGCCTTGTGACCTGACTGGAACATGGCAGGTATCCTAATTTTTCTTCTTTTTTAAATAAAGCTTGATTTTGATGATCTCTTGTGAGATCTATCTATCTCCAAAAAGGGAGAAGGAAAACTCAACTCCCGGTCTACAAGTCCAGAAGGTTGCATTATAGGACTTTCCCCCCATTTTCCCTTGTGAGAGCCCCATCTTTCTCACGTATCAGGGTTAGTTAATAATTATATTATTAAAATATAATAATATTTTATTTCTTTATTTATTTGATTTATCACCGCCCATCTCCCCCGAGGGGGACTCTGGGCAGTTTAGAAACAGAGTATAACTCATTAAGATACAATTGTAAATAGATTAAAATACATCTTTGTATTTTATATTTGATCCATTTCAGCCATTTATCTTAATGTTCTCCTCAAAGGCTTTTCAAACCTTTTATTGACTGCTTGTGTTTCTATTGCCAAAGTTTACATTTCTTTTTTTCCCCCCTCTAGTAAGGTAAAGGTTCCGCCCGCACATTTGTGCAGTCGTGTCCGACTCTAGGGGCAGTGCTCATCTCCGTTTGTTAGCCGAAGAGCCAGCGTTGTCCGAAGACGCTTCCACGGTCATGTGGCCGCATGACACGCGCAGAACGTTGTTACCTTCCCACCGAAGTGGTACCTATTCATCTACTTGCATTTGCATGCTTTCGAACTGCTAGGTTGGCAAGAGCTGGGGCGAGTGCGGGAGCTCACTCCGTCACGCGGGGCTGGGGATTTGAACCTGCGAACTTGCGATCTTCCGATCGACAAGCCTGGCGTCTTACCCACTGAGCCACCACGCCCTTAGGGGGAACCTTTACCTTTTACTTTATCCTCGTTTGGGGCATACATTCCCAATATCAAAGTCTTAAAAAGGTAAAGGTTCCCCCCCCACATTTGTGCAGTCGTGTCCGACTCTAGGGGCCGGTGCTCATCTCTGTTTGTTAGCCGAAGAGCCAGCGTTGTCCGAAGGTCATGTGGCCGCATGACGCACGTGGAACGCTGTTACCTACCCACCGAAGTGGTACCTATTAATCTACTTGCATTTGCATGCTTTCGAATTGCTAGGTTGGCAAGAGCTGGGGCTAGTGCGGGAGCTCACTCTGCACGCAGGGCTAGGGATTTGAACCTCCGAACTTGCGATCTTCCGATCGACAAGCCTGGCGTCTTAGCCGCTGAGCCACCACGCCCCTTTTTTCCCCTCTACATTGGACAAAATTATTACATTTTGAAGGAATTTTTCTTGCCCTGGATATCCTTTGACCTGCTCATTAGACATCCTGATCATCCTGATCATCTCCTGATCAAACTGTGAATTAATAACTGGAACATGCACAGAAACAGTATAGAACTCAAGATAATTAGAAGGGAATCATCTGAAACAAGGACGACTTCCAAAATAGTTTTAGTTCCTTCATACATCATTTCCTTCCAGAATGCAAAGATGACGCTTTCTATAAAGCTGACATTGCTGACAGTATAAAGGACAAACATTAAATAATGTTGGACCACAACTTACATATGGAGAATGCTATGTAGGAATATCTAGGATATGGAAACTTTTAAAAAGCACAGACTTCTCTAATAGGATTCAAGGACAAAGAATATATATCAGCACTAAGACACATTATTTTAGAGCAGAGCTTTCCAAACTGTGTGTCGCGACACAAAAGTGTGTCGCCACACACAGTCTGGTGTGTCGCCACACAACCCGGAAGCGCTGATCATCATCAGCACTTCCGGGTTTTCCCGCGGCGACACACCAACTGCGGCGCGCAAAACCCGAAAGCAGCAGCAGCGCTTCCGGGTTTTTGCGCACTGCCGCACTTCCGGGTTTTCCCGCGGCGACACACCAACGCCGGTTGGTGTGTTGCCACGGGAAAAACTTTGGAAAGCCCTGTTTTAGAGAATTAAGGAATGACAGTGAAAAAGAGATTCCTTCAGAAGCCAGTTTACTTAGTTTACAAATTAATATATTAAATAAATGAAAGTATCCCAGATTTTTGTATTTCTTTCTTTAACATTACAGTGCATCAAAACCCTGCCATCAGCTTACACAAGTACTTATTGGTGGTCAAACCCCCTCTGCAACTCTTCTAACCATCCCATGTCCCTGTTTCTGGGCTTTATTCCATACTTTAAACAAAAATGGCAGTTTTTAGTGAGATTACTTTGTGCTTTTTTCTGTATTTTTGCAAAAGACCATACTTACTGCTCATGTTCTTTTGGGATTATTTCAACACATTTTTGCTTTAAAAATGGTTTTCATCACGTTTTTAAAATATAAAACCCAGGCCACGACTGCCAGCTGCTCTTGGAATGGTTTAAATCGCCAGGACCAAATGAATTGCATTGCAGGAACTGAAGGAACCATCTGGTGAACTGTGTGAATCCTTATATATATTAAGTTTGAGAAACTCTGATGGGCCTGTGGCATGACAGATGCCTGGAGGACAGCAGACGTTCCGGTCTTGAAGAGGGAAATCCAGCAAACGACAGGCCTGTCAATCCAACATCAATACCTGGGAAGATGCTAGAAGAGACCATGCGGTTGTCTATAAGGACCTTGAAAATAATGCATTGATTACCAGAGGTCATTTGTCAAGAATAAATTTTATCAGGCTAACCTAATCTCACTTTTTTGATTGGGTAATTTCCTTTGGTGACTGTAGAAAATGGGAATGCTGTAGAAATAATATTGTTTCACCTCAGCAAAGTAATTGCCAAAATACTTCACAATATCTTGATTAGCAAACTCTGAAGAGCGGGCTCGGTGGACTGACAATTAAGTGACTCAATAGCGGCTCACAAACTAACTCAGAGAGGGCTCATCAATAGCTCCCAATCAAATTGGGGAAAGTCATCAGGTAGGGTGTGACAAGAATCAATTCTGGCTCCTCTACTCTTCAATATTTTCATTAGTAATTTAGCTGAAAGGAATACTTATGAAATTTTCAAATGATACAAATTTGAGTGGGACACAGAAGACTCTGGAAGACAGAAACAACGTTCAGAAGTATCTTGAGACGTCGGAGAAATGGGCTGCAGGTAACACCACAAAATTTAACAAAGTCAACTGCAAAGTTCTTCATTAGGAAAAATGCCAGATTCACAGCGGGGAATACCTGGCTTGGTAATAGTACTTGTCAAAATTAGATATTGACATAGAAATAGATTGGAAACTGAATGAGCCAGAACGTGATGTGGCTGCAGAAAGGGCAAATGCAATTTTAAGCTGCCCCAATAAAAGTATAACTTCCAAACCAGAGGAAGCAAGCTCTCCACCCTGCCGCTCTTCCGTCAGGCCTCCCCTTGAATGCTGTGTCCAGTTCTGGGCACCAAACTTTGCCAGCCCAGAGGAGGGCAGTTAGGATGTTGAGGGAAGCAGGGACACCATCCTCTGAAGAGAGCTTGAAGGGCCGGCATTTCCTCTGCCCTTCGAAGAGCAGAGCGAAGGGGCCGCGGTAGCCCTCGTCAAAGGTGTGAAAGGGTGCTGCACCGGGGAAGGTCAAGACGGGTCCAAGGCACAAGAGGGATTTAAGGGACAGGAAGCCAGCCGTTCTGGCTGGGGAATTCTGGGAGTTGAAGTCCATGCATCTTAAAGTTGCCGAGGTTGAGAAACACTGCAATATACTGTAGAAAGTACTTCCTGTTGCTTGCTAAATATTTGCTGCAACAGTCCAAGCCTTTTCTGTGGTCAGGAGGTCCACGCTAAAACATGCATTCATGTTCAGATGGCCTGAATGCTTCCACGGCATGCAAGTGCAAACGCAAGGGGTGGAGCTTACACAAACAGAACCTCTGATGGCTGAGGACCCCCGGGGGCTGTTTAGTACCTTGAGGAAAGCCCAGGCCGGGAGGCCATCGGCGAGAGGGGAAGTGGAAAAGAAACGCCTCCGAAGAAGGCCTTCGGAACTGCTGCCAAGGAGACGACATCGCCGCGTCCCCAAAAGGAACAGAAATCAAGCCTGATTTGAAGGACCTCAGCCCGCTCGATCTTCTCTTGCCTGGTGCCTTCAATCGGTTTTCCCAGACTGAAGCTAGGATGAAAGTCCTGAATTTTAGCCCAGTGGCTTGAGTCTTCCCCACTTCAAGTAATAGCTAATATAGTAAACTGAACTTTAGAAGAAGTAAGAATTTACTTGTGTCTGCAGTATTGAGGAAAGTAGGTTTCTTGTGTCTCAATAGGTAACTGTAACCTTTTGATCTGAATGCAGATGTTCGAGTCACCAGAAGTTTGGTGTTCCTCTTACCCCCCGTTAGCCCTGATGAATTCAACGTGTAGCTTCCATCAGATATGTGTTCCTAGGAGCTGAGTTTGGGTTTCACCATTACAGTAAGTTAGATTATTATGCTTGGGTTGAGAACAAAAAACGACATTGAGCCTTCCCTGAGATCAGCATTTCAGCATAAAGACCGTTACTATATCTTCTGTCATGGAATCAAGCCTATATTTTCTGAGACTATTTTCTAGCGGTAATTGTTTTAAGGCGCTCTGGTGCTCAGGCAGCCAGCAATTAATCCGAAGCAGAAATGCTGTGCAAGGACTCACTTCGAGAGTGACCCAACCGGTCCTTTATCACTCCTTTCTGAATGTGAAGAATTATTTGGAAAATCTGATGCTCTGCCCTCAGTGGTTTTTAAAAATACATTTCCTTTCTCTCTTGGAGGAAGAGCTCAGGGCCCAGCGCCTAGAAGGCAGCTGAGCTCTTTCCGCTGCCAGTTGAGTGGCCACGGCAACCGTCTAGGGTTCCTCCAGAAGCAGTTTGCTCAAAAAGGCTTCAGCCGAGATACCTCAAACACCTTCCCCCACACGAGAGAGAAACGGGGGAGCGGGCTGCTCGGGAAGGAAGTGTAGGAATTCTGGGATGGTAGTACCAGAACTCCACGCAGCTTCTTATTAGTATATAGCAGAGTAGAAGCGTTCCCATAAACTTGCACGAGGCTTAATCAGTTCAAAACACAAAATAAACAAATTTCACACATTAATGTAAAGTTACATAAAAAAAGAGTTTACAATTTTATTGTAACTCACAGTTCCTTAGTAGAAACGGTCCATGCGTGCGAGCAAGAAGGTTCTGACCAAACCCACAGTCTTCCTTAATGTGGTCTTGCTGTATGGAAGTATGAGAAACGTGGCAGCCATAGCTGAGCCATCCTCCTTGGTAGGAGATTCGAGCAGAAAGAGGGAAGAGAAGGGAACAGGAAACAGGAAACCGGGATTCAGCCCCTCCCACACAAAGCAAGTAATATTAGGTTACAGCAGAGGCTGCCTCCTCCTTCAAGCTTGTGTGAGACGTGCTTGGTTGAAACCCGATCTCTAACAGGAAGGCCTTCAAAATAAGGCCGTCAAAATAAGCCCAGGCCATGCTTCCCCTCCACTGCTCAAGCTCTTTTCAGAAATGTGACCAAGTAATGGTGAGTCCATCTGATAGTGGGAGCATCCATCTCACGTTGTTTATTTTTATCAAGAAGGACATTATGATCAGCATTATCAAATGATTTATTGAAGTACACTACATCCATGGTGTTCCTTTGATCTACTAATCTTTTTGTTGTTGTTCAGTGGTTTAGTCGTGTCCGACTCTTCGTGACCTCATGGACCACAGCACGCCAGGCCTTCCTGTCCTCCACTGTTTCCCGGAGTTTACTCAAATTCATGTTCGTCACATCGGTGATGCTATCTAACCATCTCATCCTCTGCCGTCCCCTTCTCCTTTTGCCTTTAGTCTTTCCCAGCATCAGGGTCTTTTCCAGTGAGTCCTCTCTCCACATTAGGTGGCCAAAGTATTTGAGCTTCAGCTTCAGTATCTGAGTCTCTATCTAAAAAAAACAATTAAGATTCGTCTGGCATGATCTATTTTTAATAAACCCATGCGGGTTTCTACTAATCACCTTGTTCTTGCAAACCCAATGCTTGGTGATTTTTTTCACAGGTACTGATGCAAAGCCGATTGGACTGTAGTTTCCCAGATACCCATTTTCCCCTGTTTTAAAGATTGGAGCGATGCTAGCTCTTCTTCAATCTTCTGTACTCCAGGAGTTCTCATAGGTTACCCTGGATTGTCCTGGGATCACATATGCTACTTTCTTTAGATCCCTGGGATGCAATCCAAATTATTTATTTATTTATTTATTATTTATTTATTATTTGGATTTATCTCCGCCCATCTCTACCATGGTAGACTCTGGGCGGTTAATATGTAATCCATCTGGTCCCAGAGACTTGAATTCATTCTAAGCAGCTACAGGTTCTCTCACCAATTTCTTACCTTTTTTGACCTGCATTTCTCTACACCCCCCCCCCCCAAATTTCTGGTGTGGCTTCTGACAGGCTGGACCACTTTTTCCTTTTGTGAAAAGACACTTGCAAAACAGGACTCAAGCGGTTCAGCCTTCTCTCTGTTGTTTGTCACCATCTTATCCAACCCGGAGAGTGATCATTTATTTGACTTTCCTCTTGTTCTGCACATATCCAAAGAATGCTTTTTTGTTATTTTTGGCACTCCCCGCAAGCCTCAGCTTATTCCAAGACTTCCTGAGCCCATCCTTACAGATATGGGCTATTCCTTGACACTCTGCTTTTGTTATATGGTATATTTTGTTATATTTTGAAAACTTACCCTTTTTGTTTATCAGTTTATCAGAATGATAGACAATGTCAGTGTTGCTTGATTCACGCTCTTCACATTTCATATTCTGATTGTATACATCCTTGTAAAGCCAGAAACTCCTTTTTCAGTATTGGCACCTTCAGTAACCAGATCTTGTTGTGGCTTTGTCTGGCCATATCACCATCTCCAAATCTACTTGTGAGGATCAACATTCTTTCCCAGTAACTAGAAGGGTGCCTGCTGACTTGAGAGACACAACATCTGGCACCTAATTTTGCCTGAAGGTTTCAGTCACATTCATACAAATTTATCTATCTATCTATCTATCTATCTATCTATCTATCTATCTATCTATCATCTATCTATCTATCTATCTATCTATCTATCTATCTATCTATCTATCTATCTTATTTATACCCCGCCTATCCCCTCCCTAATGGAGGACTCTAGGCGGCTTACAACATCATTGCATATTTAATTATACATCCATATATATATATATATTACAGTGCACCGCACGATTAGGGAGCGGGTGAGGGAACCGACTCTTTCTTTTTCAGGCATCGGAACTACAAGCCCCAGAATGCTTCGCTTTCGGAGCTGGCTGCTGACGTCCCGGAAGTTGTTAATTTGGGATCCGTCGTCCTCTGCCGCCGTTCAGCCGCCATTCACGGGCTTCTCCAGATCTTCGTCTTCGGTTCCGAGGGCGACTCCCCGACAGGACGCCAGCATATTGCCCCACGTGAGTGGTACCCATTTATCTACTTGCCTTAGATTTCAAATTGGTGGGTTAGCAGAAGCTGGGGCTAATGACGAGAGCTCACCTCGCCACGCGGATTCGAACTGCCGACCTTATGGTCGGCAGACTAACAGCTCAGCGGTTTAACCCGCTGAGCTACCGCGCCCCTTATTTACCACGTGCCAATTTTCTTCGCAACCATATCAAAGTGGTTTACCATTGCCTTCTTCTGAGTTTGATTTTGGAGTCTCTTCTCCAAAAGGAGAAAAGGAGGGTTGGTTTTCTCATTGCTGCAGAGCCCACCCTCCCTCAGCCACATTATGGATTAGTTTGAGCTTCTTCCTCCTCGCTTGATGCTGCCATCAAAGATGACCCCACTGAAGTTCGCATCAGTGTGACTCCCAGTCGTCATCGGAGCTACTGAGCCTTCTCACCACATCAAAGTGGCAATCTGCCCAGAAGGAGGAAGTTGCATACTCCTCTAAAATTACATCATATTAAGTCTAAACTTTCTGGATTTTTATTTATTTATTGTGGTATTTATACCCCGCCTATCCCCTCCCTAATGGAGGACTCTAGGCGGCTTACAAGCATATATATACATTAACTATACAATTTTTACAAATCACCATTTTCACCGTGCGTGAGGGGAGTGGGTAAGGGAACCGACTCTTCCAGGCTCTGGACTACAATTCCCAGGATGCCTTGAGCCAGCTGCTGACGTCCTGTAGCTGTTGCATCCAGGTCCGTCGTCACCGCCGCCATTCGATCTTCCTCCGATCCTTTCCTCCGGTGGTGCCGACTTTGGATTGTACTGGAGGGATTGGAATCAAAATGATAGAAACTACCATTCCAAATGGCAATGCCATTTAATCATTCATGTTGATTAGAAGGCTTTAAGGAGAATTGGAAAAATTATTCAACAACTTTTCATAATTAACCTTGCTGTCTGGCTTCTTTTCATAATTAATCTTGCTGGCTTACTGTCCATATTTCCAAGACTTATAAACATGTGCAACATAAGAAAGTAATTCAGTGTTTGTTTAGCTGCCAGATTTATAATTGCAAAATATTGGAAATTTAAAGTACATCTTTCTTTGGATCAATGGGATCTAAAAATGTAGAAGACTTCAAAAAATAACACAATGACAAAGAGCTTTGAAGATCCCTGCAAGTATGGATAATTTTATTCAAATAAATATTTGCAGCTGTCCATGATTAGGTATTTGGCATTTGTCTATAATTAGGCAGAAGACATTTGTTCATACTAACATAAAAGTTGATTGAATAGGAAGACAAGTGCCCACAAATGGGGAGGGGGGGTTTCCTGGATGCCATACCCAGGGAATGGGTGGAGGTGCAAATGGCTGCAGACATCCCTGATGAAAAGCCTGGATGTGTCTGAGAATTGGTCTAAAGATGAGCTGTGGCTCAATCGTATAAGGCCCAAAAAGTCTTCTCTCCCACTTATTTCTTTCCCTAACCAGTTCTCCCCTTCCCTTCCCTTCCCTTCCCTTCCCTTCCCTTCCCTTCCCTTCCCTTCCCTTCCCTTCCCTTCCCTTCCCTTCCCTTCCCTTCCCTTCCCTTCCCTTCCCTTCCCTTCCCTTCCCTCACCTCCATCTCCATCTCCATCTCCATCTCCATCTCCATCTCCATCTCCATCTCCATCTCCATCTCCATCTCCATCTCCATCTTCTTTTCTTCTTTTCTGATGTTTGTAGGGGAAGAAAGAAGGGGAATGCATATACAGTGGTGCTTAAAGGTTTGTGAACCCTTTTGAATTTTCAATATTTCTACATAAATATGACCTAAAACGTGATCTGTTCTCCACACAAGTCCTAAAACTAGATAAAGAGAACCCAATTCAACAAATGGGTCAAAATTGCATTGGCTGCAGCTGTTGTTTTTATACACTGTTTAGAGTAGGCTTGACTGAAGTGGTTTATACATTCTTAATTAAAATAAAAATTAATATATACTAGGTTGTCCTTAGGGAGGAACACAAACATGGTATGGGCACCGTAGGACACGTCTGAAGACTCTGATCAATTTCTTTGCACTTTTGTGTTTTAGGACACCCATCCATAGAAAGGCTTATATGTCCTCTTATATACTTCTGAAGTTAAGTATGAACTCTTAACTTAGAGAGAAAATTGGTTGGAGATTTCACCTGATTTCCCCCACCAAACTTGCCTGGCAAACTTCTGTTTACTCACTCAGTGAACTTGCTACTAATATTTGGCTGCCTTATATTCCCTTAAAGCAGAGCTTTCCAAACTTTTCATGTTGGTGACACACTTTTTAGACATGCATCATTTCGCGACACACTCTTACAGCAGGGCACAAGGCAGGCGCTAGGACCTGCGCGGAATCACAGCAGGTTTGGAGGCAGCAAGGCACAAGGCAGGCACTAGGACCTGCGTAGAATCCTGGCAGGGCTCGGAGGCAGCAGCAGCTGTGACACACCCAGACACTGCAGCCGACACACAGTTTGGAAAGTTCTGCCTTAAAGTCTCTGTTTACTCAGCTAAAATGGAAACGCAGTAGCTGTCAGGATGTCTTTTTAGCAATCAGCATGCTTTGTAAACAGCAGCTCCTATTTAGGAGGCAACTGTTTTATCCTTTGGACAATCCCTCAGAACATCACAGCTTCTCCAGTTACCTTCCTCTTCTTTGTTCTTCTTCTTGAACTCCAGTTGTAAAGTCCTGCTAACTCTCTGTGTTTGCTTGCTTGTATGTGCAGTGCCCAGTACATAATTTAGTCTGAATAGTCTCAACTTTAAAGCGATTCAAGGAAATTATGCTTGTGTATATCCCCAATAGAGAAAGCCAGTTTGGTGTTGTGCTTGAGGCACCAGGCTAGAAATCGGGAGACCATGAGTTTTAGTCCCACCTTAGCCACTCTTAGACAAACAAAAAACCAATCCGAGACGGCCCTCACCAACCTGCACCAATCAGAAACCAGCTCGGCTAAAGGCCAATCAGGAGTCAGGACACCTGGCTATAAAGACAGGAGCCCAGTCAGTCCCTGCCCAGTTGCCTATGGATCCTGTAGCTTTGCTTCTGAAGATGCCAGCCATAGTTGCCGGCGAAACGTCAGGAAATCTGTTCTCTAGACCACGGTCACTAAACCCTGAAGCCCGACATGGCCCAACAGATACCGGCCGGGAAAGTGCACAGCAGTGTAATATTGCATTGCTTAATCAATGTGGGTTTCTTCTCCGTTTCCCAGCACCATTGCATAATGCAGTGTCATAACAATTCCACTTCGGAAGGGCGGAGCATAGTTCATAGGACCTGCAGAAACTAGAGATCGGTGTCCCCGGGAAGAAGACGGGAGGCTGCGAAGGACTGCCGGTGGTGCCAGGCAATTCCCACAGAGCATACCAAGGGAAAACACTGTCTGGACCCGGACAGTGGCTGGTGAAAGGGTTAATTGTTACAAAGGCACCTTTGGAGCTAGCGGAGGAGGAGGAGGAGGAGGAGGAGGAGGAGGAGGAGGAGGAGGAGGAAGGCTTCAGAGCTGAGATGGGAGCTCACTGTGAATGCAGAATCCACGCTACAGCCAGATGGGACTCGGGCTGGCAAAGCTTGAGGAGAAAGAGACGCAGCTGGGCAGGCAGCGTCAGGGGAACACCAACCCACGTGATTCCCACTGCAGAAGGCAGAAAGTTCCTACCTGTGAAAGGCTCCAGGCAGTTGGCCCAACCCCCAGAGGACAGCCAACCAGCTGACCACAAGAAACAGGAACTGCCTGGGCCTTTCTGGGAACCAAGGCTCACGATCGCACTCCTGCCTGGCCAGGGAATGCCACCCATGGGGGAAGAGGGTATTCTGGACCTCAGAGACCGCAGGAGGTTGGGATCCCATGAAGCAGTGTGGGCTGACTCTCTTCTTTGGCCATTCCTCCCCCAAACCTGGTTTTCTGGGTCTCGGAGCCCTCACGAGCAAGGCTCCCCCCTCCAGACTGTAGTCTCGCCTCTTGGAACTAATCCTTCCGCCCAAGGCCACTATTTTCTTGTGGCCTGTTACACAGCCCTTTCGAGTCCCGGTACTGGTTAGAGTCCATCCCAGCATGGATCAGCCATGGCAAAAGGGCTCCTCCATTGATCGTGCCACCCAGCGACAGATAGGGAAAGAGTTAACTATTCATTGCCATTTTTTCTCTAAGGGTTGAAACAACAATACAGCCTTGACTGCTTTAGTAGCATCGTATACCCGAGAGAGGGAAGTAACCGAATCCCCACTGAAATGAAAGAATTCTGTCTTTTCCATCCGCCAAACAAATTATGGATCCTTCAACGGGGGCACTTTCAAAGACCACTTAAAACAGGCACTCAAATCACTATCAAAGCTACAAGCATCCCTGAAGTCTCGCTTCTGAAATACTGATAGCGTTAATGTTGTATTTTTAAACTTCAGTTTTTAAGGAACGAGATACCAGTCTAGCCAAAAAGCAATTTGGTGTGCAGAAGAAAGAAAAGTATTTCCGTGATGGGAAATACACAGCTATAAACTCAAAAAGTAATACAACTTGGAGAGAATTGTGGTGAAGAGGACTTGATCTCTAGAAAGGGATCCAAAGTTTGAAAGTAACCAATAATGGTTACTATGTAAATATGCTGAAATGTGGTGTATTACTTCCGGAGAGTATTTGGTTGGGTGGTATACTGTAAATGGAAGAATGCTACATACTGATCACAAGAAAAGAATGTTATTCTCTCTCTCTTTTTTTTTAAACTTAAACAAGATCAGCCTGCCCTCAAAGGAGGATCTCAGCTGGGGCACACATTGGGGAGGGGGGGATGTCAAGAAAATTGAGATTGTGACCCCAACACAATCAAATCTCCACCTCTTTTTATATGCATGTGACATTTTACACCTACATAAAAAGGACCTTTGATTGCACAGACATCTTTTCTTTTTAATCCCCTTGGGCAACCCTGATCTTGGCCATTAAACATTAAAAAAATGGTCCTAAAAAGGAACCAGTGACTCAGACTAAAACATAAGGCATGAGCCAATTCTTATTTGAAAAAACAGTAGCAAAGATGACCCTGCAGAGAGAGAAGAATCTGCAGTTAATGAAATAAGCAACTCCAACATTTCTTTTCTCTTCCTTTTCTTTTGAAAATATCCTTTTATTGCCCTGAGCATGCTTATCAAATGGGGGCGTGGTGGCTCAGCGGGTAAGATGCCAGGCTTGTCAATCGGAAGATCGCAAGTTCAGAGGTTCGAATCCCTAGCCCCGCGTGAGGGAGTGAGCTCCCGCACTAGCCCCAGCTCTTGCAAACCTAGCAATTAGAAAGCATGCAAATGCAAGTAGATGAATAGGTACCACATTGGTGGGTAGGTAACAGCGTTCTGCGTGCATCATGCCAGCCACATGACCGCAGAAGCGTCTTCGGACAACGCTGGCTCTTCGGCTAACAAATGGAGATGAGCACCGGCCCCTAGACACGACTGTGCAGGGGAAACCTTTACCTTTACCTATTGGATCCTTGATTTCATTGCATTTGTTTGTAATGCTTGTTCTTAAGCTGCAAAATTATTCCTTCTGTTTCTTTCTTGATGGTGCCAGCTTGTAACCATTGCCAATTCCTGGTCTTCTCCCTTTATTTTCAATTTTTTAAAAATGTATTGGTTCACTTTCATAGTCTTTTTTTTTTTTTTTTTTTGCTTCTGCTACTTTCAGGATGTTTTCTTTGCAACTGTGATGACCATTTTCTTTTTGTTTGCCTTGATGTGATCATTTAATCCACATTTTTCTTTTTCAACTGTCTGTTTTACCCACAATAAACCATAGCCTCCAATTTTTCATGCTAAGTACTATCTAGTCGGTCAACATCAGTTCATGGATGCAATGCCTGATGTCTTGTCATCAGCTTTCTGGTTTTCCAATCTAACTTGCCCAGTTCAAGCTGTGTCTGTTTTACTAGACCAGCAGTGTATCTGATTACTGGAACCCTCCAGATGCTGATGGTTTTCCATTGTATTTCCACCATTTAACTTTGAATTTAGAATTTTTCGCACTCATCTTAAATATTCTAAACTGGTTTTGTTTTTAAATTTACCACATATACAGATAAGAATTAACAACTAAGATATTGAAGTGGTGGATAGCTTCTGCCTTTTAGGATCAACCATTAACAGTAAAGGAACAAGCAGTCAAGAAATATGCTACAGACTAGCACTCGGTAGAGCAGCCATGAAGGCCTTGGAAAAGATCTTCAGATGCTGTGATGTGACCCACAAAGATCAGAATTGTGAAAGCCATGGTATTCCCTATGACACTCTATGGAAGCGAAAGTTGGACTTTAAAAAAGCAGGATAGGAAAAGTATTGACGCATTTGAACTTTGGTGTTGGAGAAGACTTCTGAGAATACCATGGACATCCAAGAAAACAAAAATATGGACCATCAAACAAATCAACCCAGGGTTCTCATTCGAGGCACAAATGACCAGGCTCAAATTATCCTACTTTGGACACATTATGCGAAGACCCAGCTCTCTGGAGAAGGCTCTAATGCTGGGAAAGGTGAAAGGAAAGAGAAGAAGAGGACAACCAGCAGCAAGGTGGAAGGACTCCATTACGGTGGCCATGAGTGCACCATTAGAAGAGCTGAAGGACCAGGTTAGGGACAGATCATCATGGAGAAAATCCATCTACTGTATGTGGTCACTAAGAGTTGACAACAACTTGTTGGCACACAATCATCCTCAGTCCTCATATATCCAGATGGCTCCCACATTGATGACATCCAGGAAGCTACGAAAGACCTGATTTTTCTCCCAGGCTTTGGGGCAGGGTAAAGGTTGACCCCTGCTGGATGGGGGAGAGTAGGTTGGTTAAATATTATCTTTGGGCTGGTCATGATCTCCTTTTGCCTATTTATTTATTTATTTATTTATTTATTTATTTATTGTATTTATACCCCGCCTATCCCCTCCCTAAGTGGAGGGCTCTAGGCGGCTTACGTTCATTGAATTCATACATATTATATTATACAGCATATATATATATATATTTAGCAATGTATTATCCGCACGTTAGGGAGGGGGTGAGGGAACCGGCTCTTCATCCGCAGGTCGGACTACATGCCCCAGAATCCCTCGCTTCCGAGCCGGCTGCTGACGTCCAGGAAGTTGTTATTTCAGGATCCGCCGTCCTCCGCCGCCATCCACGGGAATCACCAGTTCTTCTTTGGTCCGAGGGCGACCCTCTGAAAGGACACCAGCAAATTGGCCCACGTAAGTGGTCCCCATTTATCTACTTGCCTTAGCTTTCGATCTGCTGGGTTGGCAGAAGCTGGGGCTAGTGACGAGAGCTCACCTCGCCACGCGGATTCAAACTGCCGACCTTATGGTCGGCAGACTAACGGCTCAGCGGTTTAACCTGCTGAGCCACCGCGCCCCTTTTTAAAATTATTTTTTAATTGTAAGCCACTCAGAGTTGCTGGAAGTAGAGCTCCCTGTAAATTCCATTAAGCAGATAAATAAAGTTCAAGATGTTTTCTGATTTGAGTATTCCTCAATATCTGTAGCAATCCCCTGTGAGCAAAAGTTTTATGAGATTCCCATTTTTAATCATATCCATTTTGCTATCTTTTTCTTTCTTTATGCTGAGCATCCCACATTTGTCAAATCCAAATTCTATTTTGATATCATCACTGTATATCCTTACAATGTTAAGTAGGAATTCAATTTCAATTTGATTTTCCATGTAGCTTCAAATCATCCATTTATAACAGTCGGGATATTTTTCTACTTTGCTTCAACGGTTTCTATCCAAGCTTTGCTTTTTCAAAATATAAGTGAGGGGAATCACTGAAGTGGTAAAAAGCAGATGAGAGAATAAATCCTGTTGAAAAACGCCTTTCCTGATGCTTTCATTTCCAATTTCTTCTCCATTTACCATCAAAGTTGTTTTCCATTTTTTCATAGCTTCTGAATTTATCCAGTAATGCCAAATATTTCCAAACATTTCCATATCCAACCATGTGGGAGAGAATCAAAACTTTTGATCCAAGACATTTATAAGTTGGTTTTACTTTGGTTGGAATTTTTTAATATCATTTTATCAATCAGCAATTGATTTTTTTCTTCCTCATGAACTTCAGCACTTACCTTTTTATTCAGGTGGATACAAGGAAATTTCGAATATGTAACTCAAAATCATATTTGCTAATATACCAGCTAGTTTATTAGCAAGCAAGTAATTAGTCTCTAATTGCAATAACACCCTTGTCTCTATCTTTTATTATTAAAAATGTTCTTCTAGTCACCATTCGTTCTTCAGTTTTTCCAGTTTAATATTTCATTATGTTGAGTCGCCAGTTCATGGACTTCACTTTTTCCTGATCCATTCCAGTTCTTAACTATCTTGATTTTTTAAAAAAAATCAGGTCTGATGTTATGACCATATCATCCTTTTTGACTGTGCCGATGTTCTTCTCACCCTTTTGTATCCACTTTGCATCTTTATTATCTTTTTTTGGATTATCCCAAATGTCGGTCCAAATTTTTAATGTTTTATCTTTATCAGGGCAAGCATCTATGTATGTAGTATTTCCCAACAATGCTTTATAAAACAAATGCTGATTTGTTCAAAACTGCTAATTTTGCTAAAACTGCTTTATTCCGCCTTCATATCATTCAATTTTATTTGAAATAGCCATGGCTTGTTCTTTTAATTCAATTGTCTTAGTGCAAAGGTTATATCTTTCCTGTAAACTTTTTTTGATGCTACTATTTTTCAATTTTCTTCCCTTCAAATTCTTCAGATTGCTGATATCAGCTCGTAATTTACTGATCTTTCTTTCCAATCAAATTTTCCATTTTGGTGATTGATTTTGCTGCTTTGGTTTTACTGTCTTGTATCCCAAGTCTGATGTTATCACTGCTGCTGTGCTATAAATTAGTTGACTTGTTTCAGCCAATGTGTTTGATGCAATATTTTTTACTACCAAATTTGTGCCTTTCAGAACTTTTGATAGTTCTTTTCCACTTGTCTTTTTCAATGGTGAAGTCCTTCCTATAGTTTGAGTTAATAATTTTTCCTTTCAGTTCCATGTTTGTAGAGAGCTGATCTTCAATATTCCTTTGCTCAGTGTTTTCATGGCTTTCATGATCATTATCTGTCTCAGAAGTTAATAAAGTTCTATGTTGCTCTTCAAAATTTTTAATCATTGATAAAAACAATAGAATTGAAACTGAAGATCATTCAAATTATTCACATTCTCAGCCATTTTTTTCTTACTCTTGCAATTTGGTATCTGTAAAAGCTTTTGTTCTAAGGATAAATTTTATTGATCCATTAATCACTGTTCATCAGTTCCTGAGTCTGGGTATTTGTGTTTCCAAATATTGAACATTCTTTTCTGAAATCCTCTAGTTTTAGGGTTTGATTCAAAATACCAGCTCATGACTGCTGACTTTCCTTCATTTCTTTCTCTTTGCTGGGTGTTCCGGGTACTTTGCAGCTGGCCGACCTGCTTGCCACACAGGAGGTGCTGAGCCGCCTTGCAGCTCGTGGGCCCAAAGCACCAGGTGTGGTCCTTGTTGCCCTGGGAGACGACCAGTCCCACATGGACTTTTTCTTTGGTGTGTTCTCCATTGGAAACACTTTGCTCGGGCTCTACACCAAGACCGGTCACTAGCAAAGCTCCTGGTATCATTGAGGCCCACAGAGTTTATTTAGGCTCTGTTGACTCCAACTGATTGAAGCACTCATGGCCATCCTTTCTATTTTATTTATTTATTTGTTTGTTTATTTTCTATCCCGCCTTTATTATTTTTATAAATAACTCAAGGCGGCAAACATACCTAGTACTCCTTCCTCCTCCTATTTTCCCCACAACAGCAACCCTGTGAGGTGAGTTGGGCTGAGAGAGAGCAACTGGCCCAAGGTCACCCAGCCGGCTTTCATGCCTAAGGCGGGACTAGAACTCTCAGTCTCCTGGATTGCCATTGGCTCCTTCCTAGGGCTGAAAGAGAGTGACTGGCCCAAGGTCACCCAGCCGGCCTTCATGCCCAAGGCGGGACTAGAACTCTCCATCTCCTGCTTTGCCATTGGCTCCTTCCTAGGGCTGAGAGGCAGGGACTGGCCCAAGATCACCCAGCTGGCTTTCGTGCCTAAGGCGGGACTAGAACTCTCAGTCTCCTGGTTTGCCATTGGCTCCTTCCTAGGGCTGAGAGACAGGGACTGGCCCAAGGTCACCCAGCCGGCTTTCCTGCCTAAGGCGGGACTAGAACTCTCAGTCTCTTGGTTTCCCATTGGCTCCTTCCTAGGAGTTTTGGGCACCAGGATCCAGTTCTGGGGATTTTCCACCCTGGTTCTAGATGGGGTTGCGCTTCCCCACTCAGAGCTGTTCGGCAGTTTGGGGGTCCTCCTGGACTCTGTGTGAGGAGCAGGTGGCAACCACGGCCAGGACAACCTTTGTACACCAATTGCACCTGTTTATGGATTGGGAGGGTGTGTTCATAGTCACTCATGTCTTAGTCACCTCTCAGTTGCACATTTTTGCAATGTGTTCTACATGGGGTGCCTTGAAGACCAGCCAGAAGCTGCAGCTGGTCCAGAATGCAGCTGTGCAGGTAGTAATGGGTACGTTTCGGTACGCTCATGGAACACCATTATTTCACAGTCTGGATTGGCTCCAAGCAGGTTGCCAGGTGCAATTCAAGGTGTTATCAACACCGTCTGGAACTAGCTGGGAAGAAAGGGCAACCACCATAATACCGTCCCCCAATTCTCAAACTCCACAGCTGGTTCAAAAGGATACCATGATCAAGAATATCGAAAGCCACTGAGAGATCAAGAAACACCAGGACTGAGGTATCACCCCCATCCTGGCTCTGCCAAAGGTTTATTTAATCATCATCTTATTTCCTTGGGCATTGCGGACAGTGATTTATATAAATATTCCTTCCATGACACTCAGTCCATTGATCAGAAGTATCTCTTCCACCTTTTCATTTACTTCTGCCTGTTCTTTAGATCTTCAGTTTCCATTTGCAATTCATCTACGTAAGTCTTCAACTCTTGACACAATTGCTCCATTCTTCAATAAATGCTGTCTCCAGCCCTAGGCCACTCACATCTGTCTTGGT